>OY747132.1:54101661-54701661 GCA_963556465.1 Berberis vulgaris
GTTGAGCATTTGTTAGAAGAAATTATAGAGAGGGCTGCAACTTCTTTTGCTGTAACTTGGTTACAAATGGGATAGAAATAGACTGCAACCTCTTTTGCTGCATTTGGGCTGTAAGTGGGCTAAAAATAGGTTGCAAATGGGCTGGGTGCAACCATTTTTGGGTTGAGGCAGTGAGGAAGTTGAGGCATTAAGGTGGTGCGAGGCAAACACTTCATTTCACCGAACCGCATTGCTTCATTTTGAGGCGGAACTATAAAAACGCCTTGAGGCGCGCCTAGGCGGTCGCTTTGACTACACTGTTCATGAGGGGACTACCTAAATCTAAGCTAATTTGAGTTTTCCTCAGCAATCCAACATTAAATTTTGTGATCAATGGTGGGAATGAAAGTCTCATGTACATGTGAATCACACTCCTTGGTCCCCCAAAGCATGTGATTTACATGTTTATGGGACTTTCATTCCTACCATTGATCACAAAATCTTGAATTGGTGAATGAACCTCAAATTAGCTTAAATTTTGGTGGTCCCCTCATAGATTCCCATAGCATAGGATTCTATGCAACCAAACACGCCCTTAGGTTTTGATTACTTTTTCTTAATAGGTTTAAACCTTGAAGAAAACTATTTTTGTACTTTCATTTGTTAAAATCTTTTTTTTTTCGAAAAAAAATGATAATTCATAATTTAACTCAATAGGTTGTTAGTAGTTTCCCATTTAATGGTGTTAAATATTAATACTTGTTTTCTGCATTTATTTGCTTACAAGTTGCAACTCGACATCAATGCGATTGAGATGCCTTTTCGGCTTTAACCTACAAAAACGTGGATCCATATGTCTTGCTTCTCCATCTTTCTCAATCTTTCTTATGATCTCTTCTTCCACTACTTTATCTCCTTTCCTCGTCTCCTCATCTTTTACCCTCAGTCGTCCCTGCTAAGCAATATACTTGTGTTATTAAATTGGTGAATAATTGCTTTTTGGTACTTGGTAGTAAAGTGTTACGATTTTTTGAATTAATTGTTTGAATTTTCTCGAGCCAAGTACATCAATGATTTTTGGCTAAGATACTAATGAATCAGTCAGTTTTCAATTACTTGGCTCCTATGTAGTAAATGAGGGTAACAAACCCTTCGTGTTTTTCCAGGACCGATTTAAGATTGATTAATCAGATTTAGTCGGTTTACTTTTTCAAAGTATACATTTTTATACCCTCAACAATGTAAATTATAATAAATAACATATATTGACAATAAAGATTAATAAGACAAGTATTATAGAGCAACAAAAGCAATATTATAGAGAAAATTATGTAATCATGTTAAAATATCTCACATTATAGAGCAACAACCATCACCATCTAACAGGACGTCAACCACCTCCCAACAAAACAATTTCGATTTATCACCAATTATTCATCGATTTTTTGGTGATTCGCCGATTAATCGGTGACCACTAAATCCATCCACTAAATACCTAGTTCGGATCGATCTACCCTCGATTTACACTAAACTACCGATTAATCGTCGCATAAATAACCCAACTAAGCTCGAAAAGAACAGTTAATCTGCTTGAAATACCGATTAATCACTTGCAAAATGTACCAATTAAGCGAAGAACTAATGAAAACAACAAGCTGTACTAAAGAGAGAGCCATACATTTATCTATCTTGGATTTTTTCTTGCATTAGAAACTTGCATATGATATTAGTTTGTGTATGGATATGTTTGACATTTGATGTTTACTACTACTTTAATATGTATTAGTTTTTTTCTTTGCTTGTGGTTCATATATTTTTAGAAATGCAGAGAAAAATATATTTGTAAAAAGTGCTAGATTAATTTTGATTATCTCGATCATTCTCATATCGCTGTTGAACTGATTAGGTCCAATTAATTAAGTACATAGTTTAACACTAATTCAATTTTTACTAGAGCTCCTAACTAAAATTTTACCATTTTAAAGGCCTTCTAACATCCAGTACTTGAAAAAAAGCATATATTAACAAGTAACTCACTTTAAAATTATCTTCTTAAAGTCAGAAATAAAGATAACTTTGAGACAAAAATAGAATTAATTAGAAATATAAGGAAAATAATAAAATATCAACAGCAAAAAATAAAAAATAAAAAATCCCACAATTCCTGCACTAAAATTGTACAAACTGACACAAAAATCCATTTAAAAATTCCCATAACTGAAAAATCAATAATTCATAGACAGCATGCGCTGCAAATTGAACATGTTATTGCATAGGGTAGAGAATAAAATATTTCCAATCAAATAGATTTGAAGTCTACACAAGCTAAAAAAACTTAGAAAGTAAAAAAAACCTCAAAATCCCCAATAAATAATAGATAGAGATGGAGGGAGCGTGAGAGGGAGATCAAAGATGGCAAGAGGGTAAGAAATCTTACTAGTTGTTTGGTCGAACTCTATAGTATAGCCCAATTGTGGTCAGGATTCTTGACATTACATCCAATGACGCATACAAAACAAAATGGAGATAGGGTAATAAGAATGCAAAAAGTTTGGAACTTTTGAATCCAAGTGAGAGATGATTCTTACTATTTTTTTATTTTTTTTTAACACGGATAAATTTGCTCCATGAAGTTTGTTAAGGTATTCGTGATGCTATATGTGATTGTAAATCTGACCTAAATACTGATAATAAAGAAGTATAGAAAAAGGAATTAGGAAAGCCTTATGTTATCAGTGTCTTGGCTGATGTTAGTTAAGTAGGAGGTCGGTTGCTTTATTTGTTTATATCGCTCGAATCACATAAGATGTAAATCGTAAGTTTATTGTGTGGTGGTGGAGGTAAAGCTTTGTCGCATGCATATTTTCTTAGTTACGAAACATCCAAGACTACAAATACGAACACATTGAATTCATATGGAGGTTTTCCTGGTAAATAGCAATTTTAGGTTTCTATGTGTTTGTTCTTTTGAAAATGGGAGTTGTAACTATGAAAATTTGGGTATTGTTTGCTATAAGATTTGTTATTGTTGGTATGTGAAAAACCAGAGGAACACAATAAAATGTTCATTAATTAATTAAATTTTTTTTTTTTGTGGGGGGTGGGGGGGGGGGGGGGGGGGGGGGGGGGTTAGATAGTTGTGAATATGACTTGCTAGAAAGAAGGCATTTTCCTGTTAGTACTTAGTATTAGCCCATAAGCTGTTGTCATGGAAATCTAATTAGTTCATTGGATATCATTACAGGTACACTAATTCTTCGTTTTTATTGGACCTCTCGAGTGTTGAAATATTCTCAAGTCATAATGGTGGTCGACTTGATCAATGCTAATCCTGTTGTCTATGAAAAAAAAGAACGACGGGCACGGAATGCACCGACAAATGTGAAAGTAGATGAATATGCTGTGGAACCCATTGACCAGCTAGAAGTTTTTGATATCCTACTTCCTGCTGATATTTGTTGATCGCACAATGTTATTGTTGAATATGTAGTGCAGCTGATCAATTTTGTTTTTGTGTGTGTGAGTGCTATCTAGGGAGAAAATTAGGGAAAAGCCACACAACGACTTCATAATATCATTGTCAAAGACTTGCATCATTACCTTCCATTCCATTCTTAATGTTATTAATAGCCAGATAGAGGTTGTGTTGGTTAAATAAATTAGAGTGAGTTCGAGGAACCTGAAAAATATAGATTGCACAGTGATGCTTGTTATCTTCCTTTGGTTTAAACAAACCCACTGGGAATGGTTGAATCAAAGATTTAGCATACAACATGGTTCTCCCTGTGGTATGAGTTGACCCTGTGATGGAGTTCTTCCTGCTCACATTTCTAATATTAGTTACATATTTGCTTACATCGTACCGTTCACACTCTTTAGTATTCCTGACGACATCTAACTATTGATGTTAGTTTCATAACCCTATAAGGTGAGACATTTGACATTTTGATTCCAAACTACTCTATTCGAGTCTTGAATAATTAATTGTCAAGTATAATTAGTGTTAGTTAAGGATGACTGTTTTCTTTTAGTGTTAGCAAGCTTACCAGATATCTTTCTTACTTGGTTATGATCAATATAATTGTGGAATTTTGCTCAGATGGTTCCCTTTGTTAAGTTCTTTTGGAACCCATGCAAAATTAGTATCGTTGTCACAAGTTTATATTATCTAAAAAGCTTTGCAGTAAGGGTTAATTAGTGATACCGCATATTAAATAGGAAACTAGCGATGACCTCCCTAAATATCTGAAATTAGAGTTACCCGCGAAGATTGATGGTCTTCATCAGTTGACTGACTGAGGGCTGAGGCTACGGTGGTTTAGGGTGGGGTGGTGTTGGTGGGGATTGTGGATTCGAGAAGGTGGAGTGGTTAGGTGTGTTCAGTTGCAGGCCCTTAGTTGAAGATGGGGGGAGGTGGGGGAGGTGATTGGAGAAGAAGAAGACAGTTATTTTTTTGTTTTTTGATCTTCAACATCATTTTTCTTCAAGATATGGATTCTTATCTCAAGGTTAAGGGCTTTAATCTAAGTCCATTAAGATCTCATCAAGATTGAATACATTTTTTCTCTTATCTGGGTCATTGATTTATCAGGGACAGTAAGTGGCTCTTCTGAAAGCCTAACTCAGTCAAGAAGAACATCAGTCTTGGGGGTTAATGCTAATATCATATATAGGGGAGTCATTGCTAGTTTCCTATTTACAATAGGGAGTATCGCTAATTAACCCTTGTAGCAACACTCCAAAATATTTTCTTTGCAAAATTTTGTTTTTCAAGGTAACCGTTCATCAACTATTGGAGTGCAAACTTGGTATCAAGTGCATTTGCAAGGGTCCTTATTTTAGTATCTTGTTAGGAAAAATTGAATTATTCCATCCAATGAATTGGACCTTTTTTATTCTACGTCTGTGGTTTTGGTATGAAAATATTTGTTTCTTTTCCTTAACAGCATCTTAAATCATATTAGAGATATAAAAGATCCAGAGCATCCTTATTCTTTGGAAGAACTGAATGTAATTACTGAAGATGCAGTTGAAGTGGATGACAAGAAAAGTCATGTTAGGTAATTATATTATATAGTTCTTACAAGTGATCCTTGATACATTGTTTGTCTAGTTTTAGAGCAAATGTTCACATGCATCATCAATTAGCTAATAAGCTTGTATTTGCTTCAGGATCACATTCACTCCTACAGTTGAACATTGCAGCATGGCTACAGTTATTGGACTTTGTTTAAGGGTGAAACTTATGCACAGTTTACCTTCCCGTTACAAGGTATGATACCTATCTATTTAATTTTATTTGCACAATGCTTTGTCATTATAGTTTGAGTTTACACATACACATTGCTCCCAAGAATCTTGTTGGAAAGTCCTAATTAGAAGTTGTTTGACCAACCTAAAACAACTTCGAGGGTCTTAAGCAACCACCGAGGACTGCACGAACTATACGTATGAACAGGGGAAGATTGGGAGGATAAGTGTATCACCAAGGATCCGGTATGCAATATTGTGGCTAATTTATATGCTCTGAAATATGTGCCTCGTTGACAGAGAAGCATCTGCCAATGTAACTTCTTGTTGTGACATCCGAGTTCCAAGCACTATTCTGGATTGAACCTCCATGGTCATTTTTGGATGGGGATGGAGATGCAATTGTTCTGAGTTTCCATTGGGACTTGAGATGAATTTTGCTAAGAGTTCTATAATGGCGTGGGAGAGGACGATCTTATGATTCAAGTGACTTCCATTAGTATGAGGTTCATTCCTTCCTTGTCACTTGTCAGTATCTTCGCCTCCCTTTGGGGCTAAATGCAATAACAAAGAGTTAAGGGACCCGATATTGGTACTTTGAGGTGCCTACTTGCCTCATGGAGAGGCAGCTTGGTTTCCAACAAGGAGAGGCTTACATTGACTAGGAATACGATTTCAAACGTTCTCATTAACCACTTGTCTCTCTTTCCTTTGTTAGTGTCAGTTGTTAATACAATGAAACAAATAGTTAAGAGATTGTGTGTGGAGCGACGCAGAAGGTACATGAAATTTTATTTATATAGGTAGGAGTTGGTGGCTCTTCCTAAGGAGCGGAGTGATTTTTGGGGGTTAGAAACCTTCAAGAAGACTAATGGGAGGAGTTGGAGAATATTTGTTATTGGCAATTTGGCACTTGCCATGGATTCTAGGAAAGTAGGAAGTGGCTTGAATGTAATCAGATTTTTAAGTGGAGAAAGGTGAAGGGTGTACCAGACTGAGCATGTAGAATATCAGCACCTTTGTAAAAGATCAGAGTGTATCGAAAAATCCATTAAAGGATGGCAAATGCTCTTGCTAAAATTTCAGAAATCCTTTAATGTGTACTCATATTGACATATTCCTTATCATCCTGGCATATTAGACTGGTTTAGTTTTTGGCGTAGCTTGAAAACTCTCATTGTTAACTTGGAAGACAAAGTGTTTGGTAGGACTATACTAATCGACTCAGTGTAAGAGGGGCAGGTGAATGATTCTGATTCTTTTGCAAGCATCATTGGTCACACAGTTGCCAAATTCTCTTGCAAGTACCATGTATTAACTTTGGGAGCTATTTATAAAAACAAACTCGTGGGATGAAGTCATGAGGAACTTCGCCACTTGGAAGTGCAAATATCTATCAAAGGCTGAGAAGATCGGTGCTAATCAAACGAAGCTTGTAAGCATCACAATACATGATGAGCACTAATGTGATCCCCGTCTCTGTTTGCTAACAAAATTATAAAGAAGATGAAACATTTTTGTGCGGAATAACTCCGAATTCAAAGAACTATAATGTCAGTTTGGGATAAGGTTTATATTTCTATTGCTCGTGGTGGCTTGGGTATGAAACAAATAAAGGAATCCAACATGGCAATACTTGGTAGACGATGGTGGCAATTCAGCTACAAACCAATGAACTTTTTGAATAAAAAAAAAATCAGCAGCAAACCTTAATCATTATGGAATCAATTAAGAGTTTCCAAATATGGAGAGCAACAGAGAGGATGGTTTTCTAAGGAAGTCAAGTCCTAATGGGCTTGTGGCGGATGGTATTTCAGGTTTCGAACCCTGTCGCCAACATTTGGGGTGGGAGGGGTTAAGGGATTAAAAAAAAGTCCTCATGGGCGCTTAAATGTCACAACATCATGAACTAAACTTAATTTCATTTCAAAACATATCTTTTGAAGTGGGAGATGGATCCATGGTTAGTGTTAGGGATGACTTTTAGTAACAAAATAGGCTCCTGAATCTAGAGTTTACTGTACACCCTCTAGTTTACTGTGTCACAACTCCAAAGATTGATTCTGTTGAGAGTTTTTATGTAATTGGCAACTCTCGACGTGGCTGGAATCTAAATCCTAGAATGAGGGTTAATGGATGGGAAACTCAACAGGTTGCTAAACAAGTCTGCTCCTTTCTCTGCAGTCCTACCAGTCACTTGCAGGCTTAATACTGTTACTCCTTAAGTCATGGTTTCTAGATTACGGATAAGCCAAATCCTACCACTTGTTTGTTTGTTTTCCCACGGAGACTGCTCTTCCCAGAAGAGCTCTAACTTTTCAAAAACTTAAAAAAATAGGCATGCGAGCGGGAGCTGTGTGCTATATGACTGACATAGTGATGCCATTCCATCTTTTTCTGAGTTGCTTGCAAAGCAAATCCAGGCTTGGTTCACTGCCCAGTTCAAGATCCCTAAGCAGTTCCAGGGTAGTTTATGGTTGGATAACTAGTGGGAAGGCTAGTATTTTTAATTCATTGCGGCATGGTTATGGTTGAGGATTCCACATGTAATCACATAGTTCATTTGGCTGAAAAGAAAGATTCATTTTAGGACAGAGACAAACCAGTGCGCCATTTAATCCTGCAAGGCCAATCCCAAAAAGACTATTCAATGGCATGCAAGGATTAGACATTTGGTGTTTTTGCTCCCCCCAAAAAGACTATTCAATGTTTTTGCTCCCCCCCCCCAAAAAAAAAAAAAAAAAAAACTTTGCACAATTTATGACAACTACCCTTTATTATTGTATTCGGCTACAACCCGTCTTAGCACATGGCCTTTTTTATACCCAAATACCCTTACCAAAACTTCTTCCTGGTTTAGGCCTCCTTCCTCGTTCTCTTTGTTTCTCACTGCTGTGATTTGCCCCCACAAAATACAATGTCCATCAACAACAGATAATGATTGCTGACAATGGCGACTCGTTTCAAAGGGTCTGATAGAGGTAGTTGGGGCCGAGGGCAGTGTCGGAGGTGGGAGGGGTCTGGTTGTTCAGGGATGGTGGTGTTGTTCAAGTCGACAATTGAATGAAACCCCACCATGCTCTGTTTTGTCACTTGCAGGTTGGTGTGGGGGGCAGTGATGTTGTAGGTGGTGGTATTGATTCTGGGAGGGTTGAGAAGTTGCAGGGGATGGTGTTGCAGGCGGTGGTTCAGTTGAAGCAGTGACCACCCCTCCACTGTCTCTTATGATTAAATTGAGTGGTGATGATGGGTTTTATGCAATTGAAGACATGATTAAATTGAGTGGTGATGATGTGTTTTATGCAGTTGAAGACAGGGAGAGAGAGATTAGAAGGAGAAGGAAGAGAGAGGGAGAGGTGTTTGGTGGTGGTGATGATGTGTGCATTCGGATAGGGTGGGTGGAGAAAGAACATAATTTTTTTTTTTTTTTTTTTTTTTTTTTTTTTTTCATTTTTAAAAGCCCTTAAGATTGTCTCGAGATTTTCTTTTAACTTTTATGATCTCAACCATCTGATGTGTTTGGTAAACTAAGTGTGCATACTTTTATCTTCTAGTGGAGGTATTTGAGATTTTGAGGTATAAAAAAGGGTCACGTGCGAGCACGTTATCCGGGCGTTACATTTTCCATCTACTCTAGGCAGTTGTAATTGAATACTATAATAACCCGGGGGTGGGGGTTCCCAAATTGCATAAAACTTTTGGATTGGGTGTCAGAGAAAAAAAAAAAAAACTCGTAGAAATTCTATACCAAGGTTGGTCTTTTCCATCACCACTTCAAAAATTCTCTGATTTTGTTACTTCCAAAAGGTCCTGCAAATAGCATAAGGTGTGGGTTTCCACACAAGCCTTTTGGCCATGTTTAGGTTAGGACATCCCTTACAAAAAAAGATAATGGCATAAACCACATATAGCAAACTTGGCAAATAAGAAGTTCCACCCATAGACACTACTAACAGACAATGCAAGAGCAAATGTGTACAAGATTCCTCAACAATCGGCATCCCACTCAAGATCCATCAATATTCGTGCACATATAAGAATATATTTAGTTGGTAATCTATCCCAAAAACATACCAAATAAAATAAAATTCTAAGGGGGTTAACTTGTTTCAAACCAAAGCAGAGGGGAAATTGGTGGGGCTTCATTAAGATCTTTCCACTCCATTAATTTTGAAAAGGAGAGATTTAACAGAGAAACATTTGCTTCACAATATTACTCTGACCACTATGACCACCCCCTCAAGCATTCCAACAATGGAAGAGCTTACGTTTTTTCCCATTCAAACAAATTTCCTCTAGGATTAAGATTACGTCCACTCCCCTTTGACATTATTGCCAAACGCCGAAACCAACCCAAAACACCAAGGATAACCTAGGAAATGGCTCCCAAGGGAGTTCCCCTAACCAAAATATCATGGCAAAACAAATGAGGTCTCCCCCCTAAGTTATGGTCCACTCGCAAGAAATTATTTGAGATAGATGAGAGCTAGCCCACATATGGTCTTCTCGGGCGTATGTGGAGCCACCCACCACCGTCAAGAAAACTATGACTCTCCTCAACAAGGAGCCCACAACCACTTTGCCTTGTGTATTTTGCCTAGCGACATGCGTAGTCACTCGGCCCCTTCCTCTTTAATGATATTGCTATGTTTTATTGATAAATAAAACTCCAAGTCTCCCTTTATCGTATATAATACAAATTGCATCTTGTGTGAGAGCACAAAACCCATAGGACTCCTCTGAGTGTTGCTAAAGGAAGTCTCTCAATATTTTTAATTCTTTTTGCCACGTCCTCTTGAAGATGGAACAATGACATGCAATTGACAACATATTAGTTAACACACTATTAATCAACGAGAGGCTTTCACCTTTCGAAGGAGAACACTCTTCAAAATAGCAAGCAAGTTTTCAAATTTTGAAGCGTTCCAATTGGACCCTAAATAGGCGGTGGCAAAGAATCCACTTTTAATCAAACAACGTGACCTCATTGCAACAGTTTCGTTGCAATGCAACAAATCATTCTTTAAAGAAATTTACGTTGAGCCTCGTAGTATAGTTAAGAGTTTGAGATTCTCCCCTTGAAGAAGGTTATATTTCTCCATAACGAAAACATGCCTCATCTACAGTGTTTTTGTCTGTCCATGTTCGTGAAGGACCAAGATACACTTTAATGGATGAGATATTACATAGTTTCCGCCTCAAATGATTGTTTGGGTCGAGGGTTGAAAAATACATTTAATAAGGTATTCTATTGTCTCTCATTGTACTTTTCTCTGCCTCACATGATTGTTTGGGTTGGGGGTTGAAAAGTAAATCTAATGAAGTATTCAAGGGTTTTACATGAGATGAAAAAAAGAAGAGAATAACATGTTATAACAAAAGTGCCCTCAACTCTTTAGGTATTTCCTCATCTCTCCCGTTTAGCTCATTTTTGGGAAAACATAGACTTTTTTGGAGAATTGTTTTGGGTGGTTGCAATGAGATAATTACAAGGCATTCAACTTGAAATACCCATATGTTCTCTCCATCGATTTCTATAATTACAAAAATTAATACTGGCACCACTCTATAATCATACATCTACCTACAAAATTATAAATAAATTATAAATTTTTTGAGAAATTATTATAATTCCTTTAAGTTAAGAAATTCATGACCGATGGTTTGTTGTGAAATCTATAGATCGTGTAAAACCAACTGTGTTGACAATATGCGCGAACCACATATGTGCAAATGATCTTGCATCTAAAAAATTAAAGAAAAATATGTGTGCACGCGTAGTGTGCTAAATGTACTAGTTGTCAATAATAAAAATGATGGTATCATTTGCAAACTAGCGATTCTGACTCGCGAGTCGCCTCAACTCGCAAAGAAAACGCATTGAAGCGTACGAGTCACACCCAAAAAAACAATTCGGGCGAGTTTTACATGTGAAGCGTACGAGTCGGATCGTACGAGTCTACTCGTACTGAAGCGTACGAGTCAGATTCATGTGAAATTATGATCTGACTTGAATCTTGAGAACAATCCGTCTCTGATCACCCCCAAATCGAGCCCTTTGGAGGAAGGAGAATAGAAGAAAAAGAGGAGCCGATGAGGAGAAAATTGTGGATGATCAGAGACGATTCAGATCTGTGATCATCCACAATTCAGATTAGTCCATTCAGTCTTTTGCGTTCTGCTCCTCAGCTCCTCCATTTGACTGCTATGTTCTGCGATTCAGATCAGTCGATTCAGTATTCTACGTTCTGCTCGACCACTTCATCAGGTTAGTCTTCAAGTACTTTTTCAGTTCTTCTGCTCTGTTTCCTTCTTCAGTTCTTCTTCTTCTTCTGCCCTGTTTCCTTCTTCAGTTCTTCTGCTCTGTTTCCTTCCTTCTTCAGTTCTTATGCTTTTCCTTCTTCTGTTATGCTTCTTCTTGTTCTTCACGCAACTTCAGTTCACCACGAACAAAGCTCCACCAACCACCACACAACCTGCGACATAGCAAACTGAAGCTCCACCACCACCACGCAACCTGTGACATAGCAAACTGAAGCTCCACTGACATTAAAGAATTTCAATTTTTTTTTATTGTATTCTGGACTCTGTTGTTGCATGTGAACTGTCTTTTTTTTGGAAATACAATAATACATTATTTGGTGATTGGGTTCCTTGACTTGATAATATTTGAGTGATCTGGAATGCAATAATGAATCATGAATCATGAATCATGAATCATGAATCATGAATCATGAATCATGAATCATGAATACAATAATATAATGGGTGATTTTTAATACAATGGGTGATTTGGAATACAATAATGAATAATGAAATGGGTGATTTGGAATACAATGTGCGGTTTGGAATACAATAATGAATGCAATAATATATAAGCAATCTACATGACTTTGTTGGACTCCGTTTTTTTTCACTTTGATGATCTACACTACATGAATAAAATAATGTTGAGGATCTGTTTGGCACTTTGGCTGCTTGCTAGTTGTTGTTGTGGCTGGCTATAGGATCAAGTAAGATAACTTCATACTTCAAAGTTCAGTCTCCAATTCTTCTTCACTGCAAATTGCAACAAATATTCAGATTTCAGGTATGCAGATTGCAAAAGATAATACACTGATACATACATAAAACAAACTCACGTTATTTCTTGCATTGATGATTGCTTCTTTTGTTTTGTTTTTTTTTTGTAAATTTTTAATATTTTTTTCATCACTTTTTATGAAATAACGCTTCGCTTCGCCTTGGTACGCTTCGAGGCACCGCTTCGCCTCGAAAATCGCTTTTTAAAACATTGCTAGAAACCTTTAAAAAAATTGGGCTAAGAAGCTTTGTCCACCATCTAGAGGAAGGCGGACAACAAACCTTGTCTAATCCCTCTATGAGACTTGAAAAGCCCAACTTGCAAACCTCCTAAAAGAATTGCGATATTTACCGTTGACAAAAAAAATCTGAATTCATTCCAATCACCTATTTTACTAATCCTTTTCATGATTAGAGAAGAAAATCCCAAGATGACCATAAGCCTTTTCAAAGTTCACCTTTCCCGCCAAACCTAGATTCAATGATTTCATTTGCTATTAAAACCCCATCAAGGATTTGTCTACCTCCCGAAAAGACATCCTAAAACCATGAGATGAGAGAAGCTAATGCAAGCGCCTCATGAGGGCTTTTGCAACGATTTAATATAGGCCCCTAAGGAGATTAATGAAGCAATATTGTTTTGATGGTGGAGGTCCCTCCATTTTCTGGATGAGGGTATATGAATGTATGATTAATAGGCAATCAAGGAACGAAAACTCGTTAAATTTCTTCACCACTTCTATAACATTCTCCCACCAAATGCCAACATCTTCCATTGAAGCTACTGATAGAACATTCTCCCACTAAATGCCAACATCTTTCAACGATAGAGATACCATCCAGGCCTGGAGCTTTTTAACTCTTTAACTTTTATATCCTCTCAAATTTCATCTTCATATTCCTGTTCCAAGGAATTTGATTGTTCCTCACTAATGGAATTGAAAAGGCAATCCATCATTAGGGGCATCATAAAATCGTCTATAGTAATCCACAAGATGCACGTGAATGGACTCTTCATCCTCCACAAGCCTGCCATGAATAATGAGATGAGATGTATCATTAAGTCGTCTTCTCATGCTTGTTAGAGCATGAATTATTTGTTAATCCAATCCCCTTCCCTTGACCTTTCCTTCCATTTCATTTCTTCAGTTGCAATAATATTTTTGATTTTTTTATAGGTGGATATTATTGTAGCGCCTGGAACACATGCCACTGAAGCTGCAGGTATTTACTCTACATATTCACATATTTTTTACTGTAAATATTTTAAGAAGAAAATATAGGTAATAACTTATTCTCATCTCGAATTCACTCCAAATTTCTCATAAAGTATTGAAACATTGTATGCTAGGGTCTTTATTGGCAATTTATGTTTCACGAACATGGGTGTCATATCGGATACGATAAACACAACGTGATAAATTCAAGAACATACCGATGCAAACACGTAGATTTTATAATTAAGAAGATAAATGATCAATCATTTATATTTTCACTATTTTCAAATAAAACATGCAAATAGTTGACAATTAGGATTACCAAATCATTATTCAAGGTTCAAAAGCCCAAATATATCATAATGCATAAACATCAACAACCTGTCACAATTCTCTCTCCACAACCCAGATCATAACTGTGGATAGTCTTTGGATAGATATTAATAGTCAGTTTATGGCTGTGGAGTTTGAATTTGGAGAAGTTCAGAGAAAACTACTTCTCTGATTGTATGGTTAGTTGGGCTAACCTAGTGCTATATACAAGTATTCATCATGGTGTATACTTCTGTTGGGAGTATTCATCGTTCATCACTCTCTTTTCTTCATTAACACAATTTCCATTTTTATGTTTAAAAAAAACTGACAAGACTAGATTTATCCTGCCGTGTTGTATTTTATGAGCTCAAATCAATGTAATGTTATTTTTCATAAAAAAAATTGTGGATGTACTTGAGAAGTGTGCGGGAATAGATGTTGCGTCGCCTTAGTACTGAACACGGGGCTGTGCATTAGATTGTAGTAGATAAATTTGCAACTATAGGCCCTTTTGGCTGAGTTGCGTTTGATATTGTTTCGTGACAGTGGTCTTGATTTTAACTTTGCAGTAAATAAACAGTTGAACGATAAAGAACGGGTTGCAGCTGCATTAGAAAACCCAAGCCTAGTTGGGATGGTTGATGAGTGTCTTGCTCCAAGCTACGAGTATTGAGTTGTTAGTGATTATTGTTTTGTTCCAGTCTCAAAGTGTATGCGAAATAGAATTACTGAAATTTTGCCAAAAACAAATGATTACTGTACAAATTAAGGATTGTGATTTTGTTTTTCGAAGTAATTTTGGTCTCCTGATGTAAGAAGTATTTTGTGAAATATTTTGTTGTATATAGAAAAAACGAAAAATTTCGAGTGTTTGTCAAACATATATAAATATATGATACAAGTAAATTAAAACCTAATAAATGAAGTCTATGGTTATAAATGTAATTTGATTTAAAAAATTTCGAGTTTTACACAAAAATATCGAAATCTACTAATAATGATGAAATATTTTGATTGAAAAAAGGTAATTTGCTTCTTTAACTTTTTAGGTTTTACATGAAAATGTCGAAATTTATAAAAAGGCACTGACCATTTTGAAAATGTAATTTTCTTTTTTGAAACTTTAAATTCCGAGACCACAAAAAAGGAAATATTTGACGAAATTTTGTGAAATCACAATCCTTGGTAGTCTTTGGAAAAAAAATCTGGCTGCAAACAAATGTTTGCAAGCTTTGGATGATCCATCTATAATTTGCATCTTTGTGCACACAGAGTTGTGTAATTTGTATTCAATTCTCTGAAGCTGAACAACATGGATAAGAGATTGAATAATCTTTTGTGTTTGCATATGTTTTTTAATTTACTTAGAACAACATAATAATGTCCAACCTTGTATCATTTCTGGTTAAACATACAATAGCTTCGTGGATTGCAAATGCTGAAATGTGAGTTTAAGCAACACCTTGGTTTTGGCCGTTAAATGTAGGTTTGGGTAAAGCCTAAAAAGAATTCACAAATTTTACTAATCTGGATTTGACGTTACGTTATATTATCCTTGCAAAATTTGATTCGTTATGTTGTTCGCCAAGTTCAGTGAAGTGAATCACTATTTCATGAAGATGAGTTGCAGCTGCAGCTGCAGCTGCAGGAGAAGAACTATTTAATTAATTACTGAAGTCGTGCCTAACTAGTCACCTTTTATGTTGTTACAATAATCGGGTTGATTCCAAGAGATGGATAAGTTTTAGTAATACTAAAACCCTTCCTTTCTCCTCCTCCTCCTCCTCCTCCTCTTTACTTACAAATTCCAAGAGTGAAGTTAAGTTTTTCCCATTTGTGAGCTTCATACTTAACCCTCCTCCTTTCGTTATTCAGGTTCAAATGTTTTGATTTTTTTCATTAGAAGTAGATCTTCCAAATCCATTTTGAAATTTCTTTCTCATTTGGCCTCCGTTTGGAGTTGTTATTATTTGTTCAAGAGATGCACCAAGGTTGTCATCCGCCAATTTTTTTTTTTTGGAGACTTGCGGCTGCTAAAGGGTTTATAATGATATGATTTTTCAAGAGACAGTTTTGAATGCACTTTCGTTGTTTTATCGCATTCATGATGCAATTGTTCAGAATAATGTTTACTTCACACAAGCGAAAATGGCTTATCTAATCTTCAAAAACAGATCACTTGTGTGGTGCAGATGCTAGCAAATGTTATTTTATTTTTGGTGATGGTGTTGATGCAGTATTTGAAATTTGCATGAACGACTTTGGATTGTCTTGCAAGTTTTTGTATCACTGTAATTGATGTGTTTGCAGTAGAGTAGTATCTCCATGAACCGACTCTTGAAAATGTAGTTGATCACTTGCTCAAAATGATCCTAAACTCTTACTATATAATATATAAAATATACAAAAAAAAAAAAAAAAAGTTTTTTTTTTGTTGTAGTCTACTTCAGTAGATGTCACTTTGTTTATTGTTTAGTTCAGTCTTAATTTAAGTTTATTCTATAAAATAAATTTGATAAAAAAAATAAAGGAGTATTTATGTCTCGTTATCGAGGGCCTCGTTTTAAAAAATTACGTCGTCTGGGAGCTTTACTGGGACTTACTAGTAAAAGTCCTACATCCGGAAGTGATCCTTGAAACGAATCGTGTTCCAGGAAAAGATCTCAATATCGTATTCATTTATAAGAAAAACAAAAAATTGCGTTTTCATTATGGCCTGATAGAGCGACAAATGTTCGTATCACTGGAAATGCCAAAGGTTCAACAAGTCAGGTTTTACTACAATTACTTGAAATGCGATTGGATAATATACTTTTTCGATTAGGTATGGCTTCGACCATTCCCGAAGCCCTACAATTAGTTAACCGTAGGCATATTTTAGTTAATGGTCGTATAGTGGATATACCAAATTACCGATGCAAACCCCGAGATATTATTACGACAAGGGATGAACAAAAATCCATAGCTTTGATTCAAAGTTCTCTTGATTCATTCCCCTACGAGGAATTGCCAAAACATTTGACTCTTCACTCATCTCAATATAAAAGATTAGTCAATCAAATAATAGATAGATAGTAAGTGGGTTGGTTTAAAAATCAATGAGTTGCAAGTCGTAGAATATTATTCTCGTTAGACTGGAATGTTAGGGAGTATCAATTTCGTGCATTGGGAATGAAAGAATTGCTCAACTACTTGGAAGAAAGTTTTGAGAACTACAAACGTCATTGGACTATGATTATTGATAAGGGTGGGCACGGTTCGGATCGGTTCCAAATTTTGAACTTAATCGAACATTTTCAATTTAACGGATTCGGTCCGGTCCAGATTCCCTCATTTTGAACATTGGGACTGAATCTAACTCGAACCGTTTAGAATGATTTGGTTCCAACGATTCCACTGAATTTTTTGTAATTATCTTTTTTAGTTAATTATTCTTTTTAATTAAAAAAACAAACAAATAACAATAAGATGCAGTAACAAGCCATTTCCAATATTAATTGCAATAATCCTCCAACTTTTACAAACTTATAAAATCCAATATCTATTACGAATTCAAATTATAACCATTATCTACTACATTGAAAACATAAAGAGCTAGCCACTTAAATCAAATTATCACCAACCTTGTATTGGCAACATTTGTGGCTTTGCCTTTCCCTTTGATGTTGATTGAAAACTTTGATCACTTGAGCTTGCATCATTTTCTTTGCCTTTGGTTGCTGTGATTCTCAACTTTGTAAAGTCTAAGAAAAAACAAACAAGATAATTAATAGAAACACTATCAAATAATGTATAAGTTAATAACCATAATAAAAAAAATAAAACAACACAAAACACACTATCAAAGATAATTAATAGAGATGATGGAAGCAACTTAGAGAAAGAGACGACGACAACAATAATAGATCGATTGATTCAACGAAGGTTTTGGGTTTTTTTTAGGGTTTAAGATTTGGTGTGGCTGAGCACACAATAAAATTTTGTAACACCCAATCAGGATAAGAAACATGTATAATGTTATACAAAACGGGTTGGAACGAACCGTTTAAAGTCAAACATTTGGAACCAGACTCGAACCGTTCTACAACGAATCTTGACCGTTTATTAATATACAAATAAGAATCGGGTCGTTTGGAGCAAAACGAGCTGGTTCAGTTTGGATCCGCAGTTCCTCAACTTGTTTGCCCACCCCTAATTATCGAGGCACGCGGTTGCATCTTAAGACCTCTAGATATGAATTTTTTTGTATGCCTGGATCATTCAGTGATATCAGTTTATATAAACTTCTCACGAGTAAGGCATTGCCAATACATGTTATTATCAATGGGCAGGAATAAACATGGGGTATTTTCATTTCCATCTTACACGTCTCTATCTCCATTTTGGACAACTCTATAATCAATTTCTTCTTGACTCTTTCTCAACGACTATGTTGTGCGTGCCATAACTTCACTCATATGTGTGATGACATTTTCTTGTGCACTAATTCTAGGGAGCCTTGTTAGGGACCCTCTTTTTTTTTTTTTTTTTTTTTTACAGTTCTACTCCTTCTGTAGATAGTGTTTGTGGTTTGTTTAAAAAAAAAAACGAAAGAGATATAAAAAGGCCTCGAAACAAGGCTCCCTAGACTTACTCATTCTTGTGATTGCTATACTCTCTCGCCTTTATGCTGCAACCTTTCCAAGTTCAGGTGCCTCGTTCATGTGCTCACCTGTCTTTTGTGCTTCATTTGTACTTTTTTTCCAAGAGGGCATACCATTCTTCATTAGCAACCATCTTTACTTCTTCAATATCATAATCTAGCCCCTCGAATGCCTTTTCGGTATCAAAGTCGATCATAACTTTCGGATGCAAACCTAGGGGTGGGCAAAAACCAATTTAAATTCGGTTAACTGACCAAACCGATTTTCAAATTTGGTTCGGTAACCGAACCGAAATATGAGTAGAAAGAAAATAATTTAAACCGAACTGGTTATAAATTATTAGAAATCAGTCTACGGTTTTGAACCGACCGATTAATTAGATTTATATAAATATAATAGGTAAGTGTCAATACCTGATTAGTGCAACAAATGCACTGCAGTGCACCCTGTTGCACTGAATCACCTCCTCTATCTCAGTTTTCAATTTTGAGATAAAAATTGTGTTTGTCAAAAAATTGGGCATGTTTTAATAAAAGCCTTTCAAATGCTTGAGCTCAAAATTTTGGCTTAACCGAACGATCCAAAATTCGGTTCAACCAATTTCATCGGCTTACAAATACAAAATTCGGTTTTTGTTTGGGTTTTGAGCAAATCGAATGAAATCAGTTCGGGGCTCAAAACCGTACCGAACCGACATTGCCCACCCTATGCAAACCATTTGCTCCCACAGGCATTGTAGGAGGGAGTATTGGGTTGAAAATGTACCATTGAGACCGAAGCTACAGACCTCACATTTACACACACACACACCTACTGTGAAAGTTTGTCTCGAACTCGCAGTGGCGAAGTTGATAAGAACTTGGTCACCTTCGCTTTTGTCAACACTAGCACTCGTAAAAAGAAAAGCCGGCAATGAAATTACACTTTTTTTTTCAACAATTCTAGCCCGCCTTATTTGCTGGCCTCTTTTGGGCATTTTCTTGGTTTTTTTTACAATTTCACCATTTCTATAAGTGGTGTTTGTGGTTGTGTTTTAAAGATGAAGGATAAAAAATGTAAAAAAAAAAACTAAAAAAATGCAAACAAACATGGCTGGCTAGATTTACTCTTTTTTTTTTTTTTTTTAACAAATATACACAATGATGATATTATATTAACATATTTTCAAATTATTAAAAAGATTGAAGGTTTCGAAATGTTGTGCACGTGATAAATTGCACAAATAATCATTAAATAATGTGAACTGTGAATTCAGCCACTAAGTAATTGGATGTTTGGATACCTTCTAATTTACTTGAGATTTGTTGTGATTCTACTTAGACTAAGTGAATAACATGTGGTTAATTTAAAAAAAAAAAAAAAAAAAAATTTAAAGGACGAGCAAGGGTTATACTGGATGTCATAACATGCGAGTAACTTCACTGGATGCACCATGAGGTATACTAAGATTTTATTGAATTTTCATTATTTAAAATAGAAAATTGAGCCCATATGGTAACTTTTCATTAATCAAATTACGGAAACACTGATATGAAAATTGTCATTTGATTTGGAATTAGGGATAAATCCTCAGTTATAGCATCAGATCATGTTATTCAGCCTAACTTCAAGAATCACACTTTTGTAAAATTATATCATATGTGCCATACCGACACCCCGACATTGTTATAGTAGTAGATGTAGACAAACCATACTTGTAAAACCTTGCACTATAGTGTACTAAAATGAAGCCTATTTAGATTGAAAAAAAAACTTTTATGTCTTCATTGCGACTAGTAGAAACATAAATTAATTTTCAAACAATTGTGTAACTCTACAAATGTCTGGAGTGTTTGGATCTACTACTTTGTTTACTCATAAAAACTTGTAATTTATCTATATGAGGTGGGGTGAACCTTTCCCTAATTAAAAAAATAAAATAAAAAATAAAAAATCTCTGGTCTGAAATCTATGTTGATGGCAGTTTCGGATCCAAGATTGTGATTGTTTGTTTCCATGGCTATAAATCTCACTCGTGTTCGAGACTCATACACCCAATCTCGATCTCGAACGTGAAAGCAATTTTCTTGTAAATTAAAATTTATTTTACTTTTTTTTCTTTAATTTTTTGCAACTATACAATCAATTTAAAAATAGAAAAATATTATTAATATTTAGTAACTCTTGTTAATAAAAGAAAACATAAATTGTTAAATTGCAAAGATTATATGGTTTTCTAATTTTTTTTTTTTTTTTTTTTTTTTTTTTTATCTATATGTTTTTTCGTCGTCTCTCTTCTACTTTTGCACTTTTTTTATTTGTCAACTTTATGTGTGTTACACAAGAAGAATAATGAAAACTAAAGTGGGTTATGTATAAGAACAGTTGTGTGAATTGAATGTTGGGCTTAGAGAGACTGGTATGTTGGTTATACACCTGTCATCTTCTATTTCATTTTACTAATTCTATCTTTTCTTATGAAAACTAAAAATATTGAAGTAATGGTTTTCTTTCAGTGATGTTTTGGGTTAGTGGAGTTTAAGTATACTAGATTCTAAATGAAAGACATCAACTTTGAGTGAAGAAGAAGGGAAAACCAAAAATGGAAAAAAAAAAAAAAGGTTAGACTAGAGAAATAGATAAATATGTGAGGAGTGATGGGTGATGAAGAAGAGAATAAAGTTCAGTTTAGGTTTTTTTAGATGCATTTTATTTTTTTAGATCTCGATTGCAAGACTTGTGGAGTGAAATGAAAGTTATACTAGAAGGGTATTTAAGTCCTTCAATGTTTATTTCTTTTAAAAAAAAAACCAAAAGTTGGTAAAATAAGTATTTATTGGGTAGATTCAAAAACTCTTTTTTTTATGGCAACGCCTATTTGTCACAACAGGTTACACTCACCCACACTACCCATCTTTTTTATTTTTTATTTTTTTACCTTCTTTCCCACAACACCTATAAAAACCACTATTCATCTTCTTTCATCCTCTCTTTTCAAGAACAAGAACATGGAAGTGGATAGATAGGAAGGAGGCGATCAATTGCGAGGCGGTGAGAAACAACCGGCAATGGCGAGAGATAGAGGAGATGCAGCGACAACCACTGTCACCCTTCTCCATCTTTTTCTTCTCCTTCCCCTCTGCCAGGTCTCCCACACTCTTTCAGTTCCCCTCTCTTCTTCTCAAACTCTTTCTTCTTTTAGCACAGATCGTCGCCCTTTCCCTATCCTTTTTCTCCTTCCCTGTCGAACTATGTTTTTTTACCCTTGCGGCAATTCGGGAGAGGATGGATTCCCTACTTGCATGAACTAGTGCGTGGGCAAGAAAAATTGACCCTCGCAGAAGTACCTGCCAATGGAGAACTCTCAATCGAAGAGTGAAAAAAAAAAAAAAAAAAGTTCATTGGGGAAGGAAAAGAATGAGGAAAGGGGTGATGGCAGAATTGAGTGATTCTTTGACTTCGACGGGTACTTTAGGGGTGCCCCAAATGGGGAGGGAAGAGGAAAAAGAGAAATGAGAGAAAAAAATGCAGAGAAAAAAAAAAGAATAAGATCATAGAATAAGAAGGATGGTGGTGAGAATAGTGGAAGTTGGGAAGGGAGAGGTAGCTCTCTATCGATTTGAATTTGGGAGGGGAGAAAGATTTTAGTTTTTCTTTTTATAGGTGGTGTGAGAGAACAGTTGGGTGGGAAAAAAAGTGCATGGTGTGGGAAAGTAAAAATTAGATGGGTAGTGTGGTGAGTGTAAGTTGTGCCAAATTGGCGTTGCCTTTTTTTTTGTTTTCTCTTCCATCTTTTGCCTCCATTCTTTTTTCCCTCTCTCCTCTTATTTCTCATTTATTCCTTGTTCATTTTTCCCATATTTCTTGTTGATGATACACAAAATCGTCATCCGATCGGCACCGTACGCGTGTCAGGACAATCTCATCAACAGAACAAAAGAAGCCCGATTACACGCTCAATCCAGTGAAGTCCAGACAACATTAAACTCACTATTGGCAAATTTTATAACGTTGGACCTGAATTGCAGCGCCTTAATAAGCCCATATGTCACGCGGTAAAACCCAATACTTGTAAGCCCTAATAAGGCAAGTATATGGGGAATCGACCCATGACAGGCAAGCCAGCAATACATTGGATCCAACTAGGAAACAAATATTAGAGTATAAGTCGGGTAAGGAATCTTCCTTGCATGGACAACACTCAGAACGAAAAACTTCTCCCGCAGATCTAGGAGCACAAGTCGTGTAGGGTAACTTCTCTATATGGAAAGTTCCCAAACGTGAAAGGATCTCCAGCAATATCTCTTTCCCTAAACTACGACATCAAAGGCCTAGCCGAACAAGAACTCACACTATAAAATGAAGATAAGGTCGATGAACTTAAGGTACGCTACAGAATCCCAATTTACAGTTTTAGGTCTCTCTTAAGCCTTATTTAACTTAAGCATCAGAGTGTCATTAGCCGCCGCACAGTGTTCTTTGGCTCACATGTGCTACTTGTGCAGGTCTAAGTGACGATGAGGAATGAGAGCAGGAATCGACTACATCAATTGTATTTTGTGATTTCAATATAATGAATTTTTTATAAGCCACCTATTGCTTAGACACATTGAGGGTTTATGGTAAGAGATAGGTAATGGAGATTAGTTGAGATTATTAAGGGCGAGTGGTAGCTAAGAGCATATCAAGCACAACTTCTAGGGCGAGTTTTAATTTGTTGTACACGTCTTGGTTAGTTTTACAAGCCAATTCACGTGAAAAGTTTGAATCTCAAACTAAAACAAATAGGCAACGACTACCTCGCACCACCATATCCTTTTTCTCACATCACTATTGAGTTTTTTTTTTTTTTTTTTTTTTTTTTACTTTCTCACACCATCTATATAAACAAAAATCATCTATTTTTTCTCCTCACCATTCAAATCGACAATGGTTCCTCCCTCCCCCATTCGAAATCTCATTTTCCAAATCTCTTCAAAATCTCTCCCCACACTCAAATCTCTTCCCTCTCCCTACACTCAAATCTCTTCCCTCTCCCTCGAAAACTATCAAAATCCCTTCAAAGTCGAAACCCTTAAACCCAAACTCAATAAATATGCATAACTTAACATAACAGAGAAACACAAACTCAAAACGAAAAAAAATGTAAAACAGTGTAACTTTCGACTAATCTAAACCCTCAATTGAGATTGATTCTCAAGCTCATCAAAACACGAAAATTATAGTACTATGAGTTATCTAATAAACACAACTTGAATCACTTGAAAATGTTTTGAAATGACCAAATTATGGTCATTTTACTAAAGTCGCGCAAAATAGGAAAAATAATTTTGTTCGCAGAGTGTACTGCAAGGTATCCCAAATAACTGAAAGTACTACAATTTTTGTATTTCAAGTTAAAAGTTGAAATGTTGATTAAAGACACGCATACACACAACGATACTTAATAATTTATTAGACCGCCTACCTCTAACTCTTTTGAATAAAAAGTTCAAAAGATGGGTACGACAAGAAATAATAATTATAAGATTTGAGCATATGGTGATAAGAAATGAATTCTCGTATATGAGTATGATCCAGCTAGGTAGAGATAAGCCACCTTTATTATAGATACTAGGGCTGGGCAAGTCCGGGTAACCGACCCAAAAACCAAAAACCGAAGCTCGGACCGAATTTTTTAAAACTGAAAATTGAAAACCGAGACCGGACCGAATAAGGTCAATTAATCGGATCTCGGTTAACCGAATTCTCGGGTCGGGTCAGACCGGTCTCGGTTCAGATGTGAGAAAGCTGGGATCAGATTCAGCATCATCAGATTTAGCAGCATCAGATTCAGCCGAAATCTCCATCAGCATCATTAGATTCACCATCTTTAATGAAATCTCCATCAGCATCATCAGATTCACCCATTTCCTTGCCTCGCTATTTAGAATTTTGAGTTTCCATCTTGTTTTATAATTCTTTAATACTAGTCGGGTCGAGCCAGTTATCCGACGGACTTCAGAAATGGAAACCGAGGCCCGGACCAGAAACGTCGGGCCGAGCCAAGCTTTTACAACCGAAACTGTTATAATTAATTATAACCGATCCAAACCGACCCGATCGGTTCGGTCTGGATTTTCGGTCCTAAATGCCCACACCTAATAGATACTAATATTATAACGCAAATGGGTCTTAGCTACAACACCCATGCGCTCTAAATGCTCTGGTGAAATGCCCAAACTGCCCCTACTCAAATATTTTACTTACAGTACTTATTCTCACACGCCTTCTTGTAAAATGACTTATTCTCACCAAATGAACTTTAACATATTATATTGGATGAATTTGTGTTTGGATTTCATAATTTATACTTAGGTTTGAGTTTCAGTCCCAAGTTAGTCTAATTTGAGTTTAGGTCTCAAGACACCGTGAAAAAATCGTCATCTAAAATGACCAATTTTTCTCAAAGGTCATGAACAATTACAAAAATATCAAACCACCCCCAACCTGCTATGTTAGATTATCTAATATGTACCTTGAGGCAATTCTATAGATATTAAATTAAATAAACTTTCCTCCTCCATGCCACCACCCACCACAGACAGAGCCATCATCCACCTTGAACCCCCTACTTCTCCTCCTTGCCGCCACGTACCTTCCCAGATCAACCCCACCCTTCCCCTCATTTTCTCGATCACAACCCTTCCCTACCTACCTGATCTCTACTGGTACTAACTACTTCCATGCTACTGCCCACTTTGATCGCCCCACCATGCCTACGCTTTTCCCTCCTCACTTTCTCCCCTGCCCTCCTCCTCCTCCTCCTCTTCCTCTTTGTCTGCCCCCACTTCCTCATTTTCTACTAAAATTGTTGGCTAGAGTATTATTTTATATTTAAGGTTATTGGCTACGGTTCCAAGAAGAAGTACAAGGGAAAGGTATATTTTTATTATTATTAAAAAAAATTCATTAAATGAAATGTTTAGTGATACGTGTTTGCAGTTGTAGATGCGAGTTTTTTTTTTTCCATAAATCTTTTATTTAAGTACAATCAATGTGGCTTAATGCTCAGATTTAAAGTTGGACAAACTTGAAACCCAAACACAAATGAACCTATTCCATTTCTATGGCATTTAAAATTTTGGCAAAGCTACCACAACAATAATATCAGCCCTAGCAATGAATGTAATTTCTCAAAATATTTTGTAAACAAGTTACCGAAATGTATTTCGAAATTCGAAATATGTCAAAATTTTTCGATGAAAAGGAATAAATATTTAAAAATCTTCGTATATGTTAACATGCTATAATGTTCTTTTAGTGTCAAAAGTTTGTTATGTAGTATTTAAAAGTTTAAAATGCATAACTTATTAATTTATATTCAAAATCAGAATCAAAATTTTAAATTTTTTCTATGCAACAAAATATTTTTTAATATCGAGAGATCGAAATTAACTCGAAAACCAAAATCACAATCATTGGCCCCTAGCAACGTTTGCTCCTAAATTAAAGCCTTGAGTACTTCTATTTCAAAACCCCCTCGAGCGCACCATTTAAAAATAAATAAGCCCTTAAGTTAAAATATAAAATAAGTTCCAAACTATTTAATATGACCCATTAGTTAGCTTTTCAATGAAAGAATATTTAATTTACTAGGATGAGTATTATCTTTCCTCAAGGATGGACAAACGCGAGTCATATCGGACATGGACACGTGCGTCATGTCGAACATAGACACGACACGCCGACTTGACAATATTCCAAAAACTAAGACTCGAAGACACGTCTTATTTTTTTAGTAAATCATATAAATATAAATAATAATCTAATAATGTGTCTTCCTAGAGCTGTTGCAAGAAAAAAAAATTGAAGTAAAGAAAAAGTATAGTAGAGAAGAAGTAGAAGAAAGATGAAACAAATATTAAAAAACATAAACTACATTTATGCTTTAGTAGCTTTTTGCCCTATTTTTTCTGAAATTACATTTAAAATAGTCATTCACTTCAAATAGATCAACAACCATTAAACAAAAATGCTAAAAAACCATGTTTTGTAACCATGGTGATGTGGCGTGATCTTGAAAGAATTATGAAATCTCCAAAGTATTTATGTGTATCTCAAAGTTGTAAAACATCTCCTCTAACGAAGCCACATCATCCTGATTATAAAACCTAGTTGCAAAACCTGATTCTCTAACCTCACTCACCATTAAATTAGGTAATTATAATATCTAAAAATAAAAAAATAAAACAAAGTTGATTTTCGAGTCTTAATTGTATTCTAACCATGTTCCGAATGTGTCGGAAACGTGTTTAACACGTTGACCACATTGACCATGTGTTCAACGCGTGTCAGAGGCGTATTGTCCGATACTTACCCAACATGGATACAAGAAGTTTTTGAAAAGTCTGCTTCCTCGTCTTTCCTCTCTTTCCTTCTTTCCTGTTCCGAGAGCAGGACTCCTCGACTATTTGTAGGCACTTGCACAACGTCGACAATCTCTTATGTAAAATAATGTAAACACCCAACTATTGCATAGATCCAATTGTACAATCTCTTACATATACCTCTGATAAATGAATTAGTGGACTTTTTTCATTTCATGGTGTTCGAAATCAGATAAAATAACGAAAGTACCTCTGCTATTCCACTAGCAGCTGCTTTGGGGGTGTTCATTTTTAGACCTCTCAAACTATAACTTTTGGCATTTTTCTCGGAATCGGATCAAAACCATGACATTCTAATGCTGATACACGCAAACTCCATGATATAACAGAAGCTTGAAGAACACTGTATTGACTATAAGTATTAACCATATTGTACACAAAAGGTAATATAAAAGACTTGCATGTTTGACAAAAGGGAGTTGCTATTACAATGACATGTTAGAGCCTGAGCAACAAATATGTAAGACTGGTGTGCAAATGCATCCATCCAGTAGCTCTAGAAATCATCTCTGCAGAAACTTACACCAAAACAAAGAACTACGAAGGAGATGCTAAATGTTCTGAAGTTGGTGGCCATAAAGGATGCAAGAATATTACCATCTATACAGGGCCAGAGACAACTATCACTTCCAAAGCTTGACGAATTTGTCATGACTTGCTGAAGCCACAAAACCTGTCACGTTCGACACTGCTAAAGATGCAATCAATCCCTCATGTGCAGTCAGAGTCATAGTCTTGTTTTCTGCCATGTTCCAAAGCTCCAAAGACTGCACAAACATCAGCAATTTAATAGAATTTATTAGAAAATAGGTTATACATATTGTGGAAAATGTTTTTTTTCTTTGATGGAAAATGTTAATTCAAAAGACTTTTTGACAGAATGCTTCAAGAATAGGAGAGGGCAACAACCCTGAGTAGATTTATACTATTTCCACATCATCCTAAGACATAATATCCCTTTGAGATAGACCTTATAAATTGAATTATCAAGACATGCTACCACCAACTAAGGAATTTTATTGTCACGAATCCTATAAATAGTAACAACTCATGATGTTTCAGTATCTATCACCAAAATGGGTCTCAAATGCGAACACTGAGTCGTCAAGTATCCAGGTAGTTCATTCATGTAGATTTTAGCAAAATTTGCATCATCTGAAATAGAGTCAAGTAGAAGTAACTTGCCTGGTAACAACCAATGACTAACAAAGACGGATATAGAGGATGGAAAACACAAGAGTGAAACTTGTTGCCATTACAGCTCAGCTCATGGACGCATTCCCTTTCGTTACCAGAACCAATTGTCCAAACTCTGACAGAATCTTCACTTGCAGATGCCAAGAAGTCACCTGAAGGATCCCAACATATAGAATGTACTGGTTTTGTATGACCCTACAGTGATAAAACCCATCCAGAAACAAATAGGTCAGTTCCCGAAATTGCACAAAAGTATGCTAAGTAACATGAAATAAGTGGTTGACAACTCCTTTTTTGAGAGGTTTAGTAAAATCAGAAGCAACCTGTAATGAGTGCCGGCAAGATTGGTTCTCAACATCAAGGATGGAGACAACATTGTCAGCAGCAGCTGCAAGAAAGCTTCCTAGACGGGGTTGAAATCTGATCTGGGTCGTCGCACCCTGCTGTAAATAAAATAATAACGAAAGAAAAAAGAAAAAAAAATGCAAATAGAAGGCATTATCACCTTTTAACCAGAGACTGACATGCATTCACAAACAGAACTCACAAAGTTGGAAAGAAACAATCCAATTGTTTTTTACCTTGAAAACTCTAGTGCAGCTACCGTTGTTAATGCTCCAATAACGCATTTCACCATCATCATCACATGAGCAAATTAGATCCTCTTTTTTTGGGTGGAAGTCTAGTGACATAACCGATGCAGAATGCCCAGTAAAAGTGCGTAGAGAATAGCCAGACTGCACAGCAAATCACCTAACATGTTAACAGAATTTCAAGCATATATAGCACCTTTCTTTCTTTCTTCTTCTTCTTTTTTTTTTACAATTTAATAATCAACAAAATAAGATTCCATTGAGAGAAAGAAAGACTTACAGGGAGGGAGAAACTCGCCCAAAAAAAAATCATATTGAAGAGTGTTACATCATTCTAACCCCAATCAAATATACACTCGTTAGGAGAATTACTCTTTAGTACACCCCAACTAACCCCCACTGCCCTACCATGATTTTAATCATGTTGTTGATTCAAAAAACTCTATATATAATGTTTCGTGAGAGGTGAGACCCTTTCCCCTCATATCATTCAGCCTGTAAAGAAGAAACTAGAAATTTCCATACACCTCTAGAAAAGGCAATTTTACTTTATTGGTTCCATCAAATGACAGCAAACGCGACTTCGTGGCTTTTCTAATTAAGTGTCAGGAATTGGAAATTTGACGTACTTTCAACAATGACACCCACATAATACCATCCATACATGGACACCGTTTCTAACAAAATTATATCAGCATCTTACAATCTCTCAAAACTAGAATAAGGACAAAGCCTAAAATATCCCGCCTGTTCATAAACGTAATGTTGCTCCAACTGCCCGACACTCCCATCTTATTCAATACAAGCTTGCCTGTCCTGCACTTCACCCAGCAGTGTAAAAATCTCCACTTCATAATAATCCTCCATGACATAGCCAATACCAATAGAATTGAGTTGAATACAATAATAGGGTGGCTTTAAAGCTAAGTATGTGGTTGCTGCTGCTGTAAGATGGACCCCAAGCTTTAAATTTTGTAAAAAAAAAAGGAATATGCAATTTTGGACCCAAAATCAAAATAACATCGTTAGTTAACGGATGGGCAGTTTTGGGTTTATTTAAAGAGTAGTTGATCAAGGTGAATCAGTAGGGTTGACTATGCCATTTTGGACCCCAGACCAAAATAGTTTTCAAAATGGACCCCAAAGTCAATTATGAAATGGAATAAGAATTGGCGTGTGATTCCTTCACAACCCATTCGCCCTATCCTAAACTACTCTACATTCTACCTTTTCATAACATATTTTCATCATCGATCCTTTTACCTACAAAGTCCTAAGAGATGTAATTGAAGGTAAGAGCTGAACCACTATAGTCAAATTTCAAAGTATATGGTTTACAGGCTTTTGGTAACCTTGTGCAAGACTAAGAACGCTTCTCTGTAAGCATTGTAACAACAATGTTCTATATCACCCTCACCTACTCCTTTGTAGCCATGAAAAGAGGAGAAAACTTTACTCCAAATTGTTGTATCACCACCAAGCAACTCTAGTCACAGGCATAGATCCATCACCAACATTCACTAATATTTAGGTTCAACGTGTTGCCCATAGATATTTCATCTGGTTATCGTCTTCAATAACAATGAAGATAATATCTTGTAATGTGCGTGATTTTGTGTAAATTTAAAAGCCAATATGAAATAATGCAAAAGATTATTCGTGTATCAATAGTACTGTGAGAAATAAAGAAGAGAGCTTTGCTACTAACATTCTCAGCATCCCAGACCCTGACAGTTTTGTCAAAAGAAGATGTCGCCAAACGAGACATGCTCGGACTGAAACGGACATCAGTAATCAACGAAGAATGCTCTTCCAGAGTAGACTTTTGCTTTAGAGAATCTGTGTGCCACAACACAGCCTGCATCACAACAGGAATTAAGTGGCAGTAACTAGTCAATATTGTACAAGATTCATTTGAAGAGTTACTTTTCTTAAAACTCCTCAGATTACTACTACATGTTTTTTTTTTGTAATGCTATTTAAGGACATTCTCATTAACAAAAAAATTCACAATGCTTTCCAAAAAAAAAAACTCACGATTAGTAACCACGTCATAAAAGTTATAGTTTGCGGTCATAATTCTGTCTGACATCACTGGTGGAAGTCACAAGACAGCCATCACTAGCCAAGTTCTCACCTTTTTATCGTGCCCCCCAGTAGCCAGCAGTTTCCCATCAGATGAGAAATGGCAACAGGTAACTTTATTCGTGCTTGCCCGTATGAAACCAACCTCGGTGAATGTGAACCCTAACATCAAACAGAAATGTTACCTCTTGAGTGTGCAAAATCCATGTTGAATAAAATCATTGCCTCAACAAGTTATATCTGGTTCTTGGCAAAACATTAATAAATAAAATACAATGCAGACCGAGCAAATCGAACTGACCTTTGCTAACATCCATACCACGGCCAACAACATCTCGAGGGTCATTATCGTCAGGAGATATAAATGACTCAACGTTATCATCCAGGGATCCATCAAGATCTTTATCATCCCACTGACAGAAATGGGGTCCAAATGACAATTAATTTCAGCAAATATTTGGCAATTTTTCGTTTACATAAAATACCCTTGAACAAATATAAGACAATAGAGGAGGGCTCACCAATGGATTTGATGGGGAAGTAAGAGTTGCAGTACCATCACCACGTACCATCATTGCCTTTGTTGTACCACCACCATGTGGCATAGTGGGCATGGAAATCACATCTCCTGGGGTGTGCGTCGAGGGTGTTGAGGGTGCTGAGCTTGGGGAAGGTCCAGCTGTATTTGCAGTTCCTGAACTATTCGCAGGACCTGAAGATGACACGGGTTGCTTTCTCTTCCGTGCACCTTGACTTTTTGAAGCCTTAAAAAACAGCAACAGCAGGGAAAGAAAGATTTTAAATATGAAAATGGTGAAAGAATTATAAAACAGGACAACCTAAGGAAGAGAAAAATGTGATAAAGTAACACTGACACGAACAAATTGGAAAACCTTCAGATCACGAGGCAAACCTGATCGTTTCCCCGGAAGGAATTTGACATGCTACCATCTGCTGTGATACTGCTTGTACCCATAATTTTGTCTTGCTGGTGAAGTTGATGAGTAGAAGTCTGTGATTGCTGGCTTGAAAGAGCATGCTGCTGAAGCTGTTGTTGATTGCTGCTCTGTTGCTGCTGTTGTAACTGAGCTATTTTCTATTACACAAGAAGAAATAGTTTAAGGTTTCCCAGCCCTCACGATGAGTAACTTGGCAGTAAAAACTATGCATTACTGTATAGAGAAGAATGGTTAAGAAGAAGGAAAACTAACCTTCATTAGAAGCATGTCAGTATCTCCACGAGGCAAACCTGGACAAGCAGCCGGCATTGCTGAGCCAACATTTGGAACTACATCACCAACTAAATTTATTTGGCCATCCTTTCCAAGACTCATATTCCGATTGTTTAGAAGCATCCGCAATCTTCTGCTATCAACATCACTACCTGATGGAGAAGTCAAATTTTGTTGTGCTTGAATCAACAGTTGTTGTTGCTGTGGACTAAGCATCTGAAGTTGGTGAAAGGGTGAAGAGGGTTGTATTAATGACTTTTGCTGCTGAAGAAGCCCCGAGCGAAGCTGCTCATATCCCTAAATGAAGAACAAAATATGACTTGATATATTCATATACAGATATAAATTAGAGCATGTATACTATGTCTTATAATTGCACCAGATCACAAGCACAGAAAAGAAAGGACATTAGTGCCCACCACAGCTTGGACCTTTTCAGCACATATTGACCTTAAGTAACTAAATGCAGTAGAAATCGTGAAGCAATGATGATAATCACATTCCAAATAGTATTCGTGGAGCAATGATGATAATCACATTCCAAATAGATCAGTACTTAATAAACTCCAATCTGCTTAGCTATCGCCAAGCCAAATTTATATTATACCACATGGATTGATGCATCCACCCACAACTGAGGTAAAGGCATGCAAGGAGGGAGGGAGTAGGGGATGTCAAAATTTCTCTGATCTAAAAATAAAATATCACAACTTGTTTAGTAACAAGAAGTTGGAACATCAAATATTGAGAGCGCATAACAAATCATCTTGCAGTGTCTCACAAATTACTAACCGTAAGCGGCCATCCTTTCAAAGTCAGATTGTTACCACCTTGATTTGACCCTGAAACAGAATGAACAAGAAATCAGAAACAAGTTACACATTACTGAAGTTACCTATTAACAATTGATGCCAAACCCCTCGTACTTCTCGAGGAGCAGAAAAATGACCGACATTCTTAGAGGACTTCTCAAAAAGATGGACTCAGAGAGGGAGGGATTTACCGGGAACTCCAATCAACGATCCATCAGGACCAGCGGCTCTCGGAGTCAAAACCGGATTCATGTCGCTTTTGACATCCTGTTCCACAACTAAAGTCAGACCATGGATTTAGCTATTGAAAGATATGCTGCCGCTCCCACTTTTGACTACTCATACCTGTGTGGACACCGAAAGTTGCTGATTTCGAGCTTGCGCCTGCTGAAGAGCCCCTGACATGCCAGCCGAACCATGCAAAACTTGCCTGAGAAGTCTCATTGTCATCCAATTAAACATTTTATACATGATATCCAAAACATGAAACATAAACAAGGGTAAGAATTATAATGGTTATGCAATTTACACTGAGCCAACCAAATGGTAAAGAAAAGTACCCTGATGGCTGGCCTGAGGCTGCAGACGGCTTTAACATTGATGCATGGTTTGGATCCAAAAGCTGGCCAATGTTTTCGCCAAACCTTTGCTGAAATGAGCACCAATTGAAACCGAACAATGTGTTAACCAAAAAATGAAAAGAAAAATATAATCTGATTTTACTCATCGACTAAACACCTTCATTGCTCCATCATCCAAGGTATCCCTTTGGAGTGGCAGTTTCAACCGTTCTTCATACATCTTAGTAGCCAAAGCATTTGCGGTTCCAGGGTTCTGTCGCATAAGAGGGCCATCACCTGCTAGCCCATTTGGTGTTCCATTTAAAAGGTGGGTTCCCTCTCTCCGCTGCTGCTGTTGCTGCTGTGCGTGCCTCTGCAATAAGAGTTGTTGCATCTGTATCTGTTGTTGCTGTTGCTGTTGCTGCTGGTGTTGTTGCTGCTGCGGTTGTTGAGGTAGTTGCTGCTGTTGGGATTGTTGTTGCTCCCGTGCTTTGATCAATTGAGTCTGTATTTCCAACCATGTTCCATAAGTTCATATGATCAAAAGTCAAAACTAAAAGCTAGCTATTTTGCACAATGTAATGAAGCTCTCAAACAGAGCCAAGACAACATATAATCGCTCCGAAAAAATACAAGCGGGATGAAGATGTTCTTTCAATAGTACCTGAGATGTTCTTGAGTATGAGCAAGAACCTCACAATACAGGGTGTATAACAAACAAATACGAATGAGAATGAAATCAGCGAGAAGAAACCAACCACATTTCAAAACCTTCTTTGGGGTGTCTTGCTAATCAGAATGACATTCTCCCAAAAGAATATGAACCAAATACAAGAACATGTAATGAAAAACAGAGAAAATAATAATAAATGGCCGTGGGTATCCAACAGCTTGCTATTAGAGCTACTAAAAAACTGTCTCTTCCAATAGAAAACAGAGCTCGAGGGGTAGGCAAAAAGCCTAATGTTAAACCTGAGAACACAGGAGAACAAAAGACTATATCAACTGTCTCCTATATGGTTAAGGTACTCAACCATACCAATTTGACACGAAGCTAGAACCAAAAAGTTTCTAGAGCTCACTAGAACAGCAATCCAAACAACTATTTTATCATTCAATCATCCATTCACACCCTATCTGAAGAATGTTAGTATTGCAAGAAGGCTCATTTTACAGATACCTGTACATGTGAAAACCACAGTTGCAATTACGACTTTTTTTTTTAAGAGATACAATCTTTACTGAAAAACAGTTGAAACTGTACACCACTACCAAAAGACCCAAGTGCACCCTCGTGAAATGCCCCCACTCATAAATTAGACAACGAATATCATTGGAAATTTAATGAGAGGAATAAAGATAATAAAGAAAACCCATTATGATAATCCAGTCACGAGATAAGAGCAAGCTTACAAATAATTGGTCCTTTCTTGCCAAATCACCCAAACAACTGCATAAGTAATAAAGACGAAATGGCCCCTCCCTTATTTTGGAGAACGCTCGACATCTCCACCTGAGAAATACATCACCAATTGACCTTGGCATTACCCAATCCACCGCACAAGCACAAAGAAAGTGGTTCCACACCCCAAAAGTAATGTCACAGTGAACTAGAAAATGTTCTCAAGTTTCTGCATCTTGGAGTAACATAGGACACTTCTCCTCCACCTCCATACCCCAATTACAAAATAGTTTTTATGCATTAGTCACTTTTAACACGATAGCCTTTTTTTTAAAATAATCAAATGCATCGCTAAGTTTTTTTACCAATCAAATTCATTGCTATCTTTCAGGCAACATGGGATTTGCAGATGGAATAGGAGGGGCAGTGTTAAGTGCAAACATATGTTCACCAAGGAACTTGGAGTTGTGGGTGTTTGTAACACGATATCCTCCATTTCTTAATCAAACAGCAATTGAGCCAGAGATAGGGTTCTACCAGGTTGTGACTCGGAATAAACGTTTCCCCGTGAAGAAAAGAAATACTTATTAGAGGTCTGAATTTGACTACATAGAAAACAATTTTCCAGAGACTCAGACCTATAGCTAGATAGGGGCACAAAAATAGACACCCCTTTGAGCAGTGTCTTTAGATGTGATCTCCATGTAGCTTGTTGTCAAGATAATAAACAAATAACACAGAAAAATAATTATGGAAACTCTCAACAGAAAACTAGAAAGTGTAATTTCAGCCAGCTTCAAACAGAAAACTAGAAAGTGTAATTTCAGCCAGCTTCAACAGATGAATAATACTAGGTAGATGTATAACAATTCTACAGTGATAGATACTGCACAACTCAACTCAATATCCCATCTCAAAGGAGTAGCATAATCAAAGTCAAACCTAAGCAAAAACTACCAAATGGGAAAACTTCATTTTAGTGAATGAAATCAAAACCCACCTCAATGTAAGATGCAGCGACTTCAGAGTGTTTTTCATTTGTTCTAGCAATAAAGATATCCCAAAAAACCGACCACCATTCAAAGAGGAAACCACCAGGAGCATCTATAGCTGGTAAACAATTTCAGTCCAAGAACATTAGATTCCTACACATACACAAACGAATCTTCCATGTGTTTAAACAGTTCAATAAACTTACCAACGGGCTCCGAAGACACTTTTCCTTCAGTTCGAAATGCCTTGGCAGAAGCCATCAAATTCCTTTTCACAAAATAGTCGTGAATATATACATCCAACCTGTTTTAAACAATAGCACAACACAGATCACTCCAAGAAATAAAAATTTAACCCAAACAAAACAATAGGGCACTCAAATTGTATCAGAACTGCACAAAACCTAAAAATACCAACAACCCATTAATGGAAACACTCAAATAGACCCAATACTGCACAAAATCCAAAACCTAGAGCAACAAAACAAGGTACCCGTTCAAGAACAAGACTCAAATCAGAAACCCAATTTCAGAAATTGCACTAATAGCAAACCAGACCGCTAAAAAAACTAAAACCCCATCGTGTAAAAACAGCAGAAATGAACTGATAACTAGCAAACAAGCAAAAATCCAACTAAGTAATCTGAATGAAACATGAAATAAGGCGACAATGAAGAAAAGGGGCTACATTTTATCGGCTTCCCAGTTAGTCTGAGACATGGTTTCGAATCCAAAGACCCCCAAAGCTGCTAAATGAAAGTCGAAAGTCCAGAGAAGCTGGGTTTATGTTTCTCTTCTTCAACTTTCTCTCTATTCTAAAGGCATGCTTTAGCTTCGGCTTCTACTTGGATGTTGCTTGTTAGTTAGTCCTCTAAAATAACCTGGAAATATATAGAACAAAAGACAGACTGCCTCTGAGGGGTGAGAAAGGCGGTGGAAACTGGAGAAATTTTTTTGGAAAAAGGAAATTGAATTAATAATAAAAGCAAGGATTGTGATTTTTAGTTTCGGTATCCTGTGGCTTTAACAAAAATAAATAAATAATTTAATCTGGAAAATCAGGGGGTGAAAAATCACTTAGAAGAAAAATCAGGTCTTTTCAAGAGGGCATTTCGGTCTTTCGGGTTGAAATTATTTTAACCATTAGATCAAGCAAGATAATTTAATCTGGACCGTCAACCTTAGGTATTTCTCTTCTTCTTCAAGGCGGCTTGAGACTGGACCGTCAACTTTAGGTATTTCTCTTCTTCTTCAAGGCGGCTCCTCAAGCCGCCAAGGGAGGAGAGGTTTCGGCGGGGATTGGAGGCGCCCCAACCAAGGTCCTACCTCATCGAAGTTTTCTCCAAGCCTTGGGAGTTGTGAAGAAGGTTGTCATTGACGAGGAATCTATGAAGGGTAATCATTTTCGCAAGGAAGGAATCCCAACACTATCTATGAATATTTCAGAAGCAATGTGAAAGGTATGTTGAAAAGTATGTTATTGTGCTCAAGTTCTCTAGTTTTCGCCCCTCTCTTGAGACTATCCATGAAACTATCCATAGATCTTGGGGAGTTATGGGGGATTTTACCATGGGTTTGTTAGATCAAAGGCATGTGATCGTTAGATTCCAGGCAGAAGAAGTAAATAAAGCTTTGTCACGATATTCTTTTATGATTCGAGGGATTAGATTTCAAAGCGTTTCGTTGGCATCAAGGTTTTAATCTTAGGAAAGATCCGGTGCTTGCGCCATTGTGGGTGGATCTCCTTAACTTGCCTTTACAATTTTTTCATCCTTTATACTTGAAAGAAGTTGGAGATTCAATTGGTTAATTCCTTAGGATTGATGACAGCACCATCGGCCTTACACAGCTTGAGGCGGCTAGGATGTGTGTTGAGATGGACTTATCCGTGGAACTCCCTAGTAGAATCTAGGGATGGCAGTGGGGGGATTTTCACGGATATCCGCCCCACTCGCTCCGTTTGGGGCGGATTTGGTTAAGGGTTTGTGGAGGTTGGGGCGGATACGAATTTCTGATCTGTATTCGTTTATTAATCGGGGCGGATACGAATTTGGCCATATCCGCCCCACGGATATCCGTTTAATCGATAAAATTACAAAAATACCCTTCAGCTATATAAAGGGATTAAACTTATCTCTCACACACACACCCTTCGCCTCTCCCTCTCACACAGATCTCCCACAGCCTCTCCCTCTCACACAAATCTCCCTCACACCCTCTCACACAGATCTCCCTTCGCCTCTCCCTCACACACAGTGACACATATCTCAAATTCAGATTCTCACTCGAAAACGAAGAATCGAAGTTCAGTTCCTCACTCGAAGACGAATGGTCAAGGGTTTCGAATGGTCGAAGTCTCCGATAGTTTCGATGGGTCGAAGTCTCCGATAGAGATCAGATATCTGATATGAGATCTGAGATCAAATCAGAGATCTGATCAAATCAGGCTCCCACCTCCATATCAGAGATTTGATTTCTAATCTGAGATCTCTGATGAAGTCTCTGATGGTTTCGAAGGGTCGAAGTCTCTAATAGAGATCAGAGATCTGATCAAATCAGCTTCCCACCTCCATATCAGAGATCTGATCTGAGATCTCTGATCTCTGAGATCTGGTCTGAGATCTCTAAGACTTTAGATCGATATATATATAATTTTTTTTTGTAATTTTTTGTATGGTTTTTTGTTATAATTTTTGTATGTATGAATGAAGTATCTTTTACTGTAGAAGTATTGTATGTATGAATGAAGAATTTTTTTTTAACAGATATTTGGGCGGGGCGGATATCCGCCAATCCGTGCAGGGCGGATGTGGTTTTTAAATAAATTTATAAACGGATTGGCGGGGCAGATTTGGGGATCCATTATTCCTGACAGAGCGGGGATGAATTTGCTCAAATCCGCCCCGTTCCCATCCCTAGTAGAATCTGGTTGGAATTCTCCGATAGAACAGGTTTTTGGCAAAAAATCATTTATCCGAGATTCAAGTACTGTGATAATTGTGCTATGATTGAGCACACTAATGATGCTTGTAGAAAGCGATTGGGGAATCGTAAGGAGAGCCGACAAGATGGGGAAAAGGTCGATGCAAATAAGTTAGTAGAGGGAAACAATAAAGCTCTGATTCTCGGGGTTAGAGACAAAAAATCACATCCGAAAGGTGGAGAAGTAAAGAAAATATATTGACCGGTCATGAAGGAGGTGGGGACTAAAGTGGAGGAAAAAGGTCATAATGTGGGACACATTGGTCCTAGTGGGGCAAAGGATAGTGCTGGAACTGAAATCGTTAGCCAGGTATTGCCAGTCTTGCCGAAGGTAGTGGGGAACGGTGTTGCATTGACAAAAAATTCTTTCGACATCTTAGCAAGCTTGGATGCTAATATACAAGAGGAGCACGATTTGGTAGGTGCCAATTTGGATTCAAAACAGGTTACCAAGTTAGAATCCAAATCAGCGTTTTTTAGTGATAAAGACATGGAATTAGGTAATACTTCGGAAGGCAGGGGACATTCTATTAATATCTCGAAGGAAAGAATTATTTCCAAGTTTAAATCGGATTGTAAAGAGGCAGTGTACACTTCTAGTGAGATTGAAAAAGCTTTTCAAGCAGAGTCTGAGGAGGACAAGAATAGGATTACAACACTTTCCATGGTGGTCGAGAAGGAAGCGGTTGGCAACATATTTCCTAGCTCGGGCAAGTGTGCTGCTAGTGTGTGAGCAGGGGACGTGATTGCTGGTCATATTGGTGCTGTCAGTGTGGGAGCAGGGGACGTGGTCACTGGTAGTAAGATTGCAGGGGCGTAGCCTCGTTGGGAGCAGGGGTCGTGGTCGCAGGCAGCAAGGTTGCAGGGGACGTAGTCACTTGGGGAGCAGGGGACGTGAAGGCTAAGTTAGGTTTGGTGCTCGTGTAGGGTCTCAAGGAGGCAGCTAATGCGTGATGCATCAGTCCTATTCCGCTGCAGGGTAATGTGCTTCAAGAGTCTAAGCAGGTCGGCAATACTATTGCTATTATGGATGTGGTTAAGCCTGAGGTAAGGCTAGAAGAAGCCGGTGAGATTAACAGAAGCTCTTGTTATGAATCGCACAAATTAGGAGACACGTTGAATAAGGCGATATCATTGTTTAAAGAAATTATTGCATTAACACGCTAGAGAGCACCAGTGATGATAGTAATGGCATTGGCTCAGAGTCCGAGGTTGGATCGCAGGTAGCTTTGAGTAGAGATCTGGATCTAGGAGTAGTGTCGGAGGGAGAGACAAGTAAGAAAAAGATTAAGAAAGTCAGGATGGCGCTTCCCCCTGGTACGCGTCGTCTGGCGAGGCCGAATAACTTTATCGCCCAAACTAAAAATGTTTGACAACATTATGTTCTGGAATGCTCGCGGAGTTAGTAATAGAGCCACGAAATGTAGACTTAAAACAATGGTTAAAGAGTTTAAAGTGCGCATCATCATGATAACAGAACCTATGATAAAAGCTAGTCTTTTCTTGGAGATTGGCAACAAAATCAAACTGTCAAGTTTTACGTCTAATGAAGTAGACGGCGGAAATATATGGAATTTTTGGGATTCTGAATTAGTAGTTTTGGTATTGGATGTGTCAGAGCAGTGTATTCATTGCCAGGTAACCGTTTCAAATGATCAGTCCTTCTTTATTAATTTCATATATGCCAAATGCACAGCGGAAGAGAGAATGGCGCTATGGTCTCAGATGGAGTTTTTGGTGTCTCAATATAATGGACCTTGGATGGTGGGAGGTGATTTCAATGCAATTGTCAATGAGCAAGATAAACTTGGCGGGAATTCTCCTTATTTGGTTAGTATGTCGAATTTTTCAGATTGTGTTTAAGCATTGTGGATTGATTGATTGTAGCTTTATTGGTTCGAAGTATACTTGGTGCAACAATAGGCGTGGTGGTGATCATATTTGGGCTAGGCTGGATAGAGGTTTTGTTAACTCTTTGTGGCTAACCAATCTTCGCAATACGAGGGCGGAGCATTTTCAGCGCACTTTCTCGGATCATGCGCCAATTTTGGTCTCATTACCCATGCAGGCTAGGGTGGGTTTCTCCCCCTTCAGATTTCTGGATATGTGGACAACTCATCTGACTTTTCACACCTTGATCGAATCGGTTTGGGGTCATGAGAGTCTTAATAGAAGAGCGTTGGGCGATGTGGATTTTAAACTCAAATCCATCCGTAGAGCGCTTATTCAGTGGAATAGGGATGTGTTTGGTAATGTTTTCAACAGGCTTAGGGCTCTTGAAGATGAAATGAGTCAATGGAAAAATTATTTGATTTCAGGTTGGGAAACGAATGGTTGCAATGGATTTAATGTGGATGCTAATTGGGATGTCAATGCATGTTGTAACTTGAGCAGATGTCAAGCAGAATACAAATTAGCCCTTAAGCAGGAGGAAATGTTTTGGATGCAAAAAACAGGGGGAAAAGATTTTAAGGATCGGGATGTTTGTACTAAATATTTTTTTGTTTCGGTCAAATCTAAACAAAAAAGAAGGTTTATCTCCTCAATCACCTTGCAGTGTGGCAGGGAGATATCTAATTCGAGGGAAATTATCCAAGAAGCCAATGGTTTTTTCATCAACTTCTTTCTTCTCAGGCTGCTCAAGGAGTTGATAGTGACTTGTTGGAATGTATTCCTTCGGTTATCTCGGGTTTGGAGTGTGACCGAATAGTTAAAAAGTCCGTATTTGGAGGAAGTAAAAAAATGCAACTTTTACATTCCGAGGAAAAACGCGCCAGGTCCGGATGGGTTTACAGCGAGTTTCTTTCAGTCTTGCTGGGAGATTGTTGGTATTGATATTTGGAAAGCGGCTATTCACTTCTTTGAAGGTGAGGCTTTGCCTTCGGCCTTCTCGGCAAATTTTATTGCACTGCTGCCTAAGGTGGACTCGTCGGGTTCTTTATCTGATTTCTTTCCTATTAGTCTTTGCAATGTTATTTATAAAATTTTCAGTAAAATTCTTTGCAATAGACTGGCTTTACTGCTTCCAGGAATGATAAGCCAAGAACATGGGGCCTTTGTCAGGGGTAGGTCTATTGTGGAAAATATTGGTTTGGCCCAAGAAATGGTGTGTGACATTTATAAAAAAAGTCACAGGAGGTAATGTCGTTCTTAAAATTGATATGGAGAAAGCATATGACAGATTGGAGTGGCATTTCCTTCTATCTATGCTCAAAAGATTTGGGTTTTCGACTAGAGTTTGTCATCTTGTCTCCAATTGTATTGTTCATTGTGGTTTTTCGGTATTGTTGCAAGGAGTCTACAATGACTATTTTAAGTCTTCCAGAGGGTTGAGACAGGGGGATTCTCTCTCCCCGCTGTTAATTGTTATAGCCTCGGAGGTTCTCAGTCGAGGATTATTGGGGGCTTTTACAAGAGGTGACATATGCTTCTATTACACGCCTAAACACTGTCGGCCTATAACGCATCTTTGTATGCAGATGACACTTTTATTTTTCTAAATGGGAGAAAGTCTTCCGTTATAGGGTGCATCAAGTTTTTGGAAAAATATGCTCGTATTTCAGGACAAAAAATTAACGCAGATAAAAGTTCCTTCATGGTTGAGGAAAATTTAGCAGTGGAACGTGTGGTGGACATTAAGACCTATACATGTTTCCAATATACAGGATCTCCTATGAAGTATTTGGGAGTGCCTATTTATCAGGAAAGATGCAAGATTATCTATTTTGATGCGTTGGTTAGTAAAATTCAAAAGCAGACCAGTGGGTGAAAGGCAAAACTTTTGTCCCCAGGTGGGAAATTGACTTTGATTAAGTATGTCTTGAGCTCTATTCCAGTTTATACGTTAAGCGCCATGTGTTCCTCAATAAATAATGTCTAGAATTCACAAATTATTGGCGGATTTCTTTTGGGGCGACTATGAAGGCAAATCGAAAAAGAAATGGATCTCTTGGGAAAAAAAATGTTTCCCTAAGGGAGAAGGAGGTCTTGGAGTTAGGAACCTTGTCACTGTCACTAAGGCCTTTCGTATGAAAGCCCTTTGGAATATGATTAATTCTGATTCGCTGTGGGCAAATTACATGAGATGTAAATACTGGAAGGACAAGGTCCTAATTTTCTATCAGTTGGAGAAAAATAACGCTTCGCCTTTTATGAAGGAGATCATGAAATATAAAGGAGTTTTTGTTGGCAATAGTCTTTGGTGAATTGGTTATGGGAATTCTAGTTTTTTTGCTTCTAACTGGAACTCTTTCTGCAGTTTTCTTGAGAATGGGTGATTTGGAGGCTCAAGGGATTTGGCCTACGATAGCGGAGGTTCGAAGTGGGGATTTTGAGCTTGTTAATCCCGAGGTGAGATTGTTGGCGAAATCTCTATTTGATGATAGTATTAAGGGGAGAGAGTATGATAAGGATTCATGTATTTGGACCCCGGATCCGGATGGCCTTTTTTGTTCTCATTCGGCATATGAGCTACTCCATGACAAGAAAGATAAAAACATGTTGTTTGACAAGACCTAGTTGTCATTTCTGCCTTCTAGAATCTCAGTATTTGTTTGAAAGCTACTATTAAGAGGCGATCCAGTTGATGGGGAACTCCACAGATGTGGGGTCAACTTAGCTTCGAGATGTTGTTGTTGTGATTCACCGAGTGTGGAAACTCTAAATCATCTTTTCCTTGAAGGTGGGCTGGCTAGAGGGGTCTGGAGTCATTTTGAAGCTATTTTTTATATCCATATTAGGAGGCCGGCAAAAATCGCCACTATCTTGAAAATTTGGTTTGGGAGATAGAACAAGAACTCCAAAATCAGATTACTTTATTTCTTAACGCCCATGTTCATCATTTGGGAAATATGGAAACAGCGGTGTCGGGGTGTTTTCGATAATGGAAAGCCAAATGTGGTGACAATAATTTTGCTTGTCAGGAGGAGCATTTGTTTGGTGAATTCCTTTTTTTTTTCCCCCCAAGCGGGGTTAGTGAGAACAAGAAACCTCTTTTAGCCTTTGGCCTACCAATATCTACAATTATTATGAAAGGCAATAGAGTGGTTTATTGGAACGCCCCCCCGGAGGACTCGGTGTCACTTAATGTTGATGGTTCTTCGAGGAATAACAAGGCGACAGCTGGTATCATTATCAGAAATAGTTTGGGCGAATGTCTGGTGGCAAAACAAGTCGTGTTTGGTGAAGGATCTAATAATATTGCGGAGGTTCGAGCAGTCATTGTCGGGCTCCTTTTGTGCAACAGTTTGGATTTCTCAAAGGTTTGCATTCAAACGGATTCTAAAATTGTTAGCGGTTGGTTCTATGAGGCCTTTAAAATTCTGTGGCACATGGAAAATGATTGGCGGGAGATTAAGAGACTGGCATCTCTAATGGAAGTTAGTCGTGTTCACATTTCCAGGGAGGCTAATGCGGTGGCAGACGCTTTGGCGGATAAAGCTCAGAAGGAGAGAGTAAGTCGCGAATTCAGTACCTCGAATCTTCCATACAGGATTGCTGGTTTGGTTCGTTTAGACAAGTTTCATACTGCGTATATTCGTGTTCCTAAATGAGTTGGCTTTGGAAAGGGGCTTTGTTCCTGCGATTGTGTTTACAAGAGGCTGCGATTTTTTCAGTTATGTAGAGTTCTTTTTGTCACTGCATGGATGTTGGAGTGGAGGTGCTCAATTGGGCAGTGTTTGGTTGTCTCGTGCGGACGGTGGCAAACACGCGGTGGTGCTATGGCGTGTTGTGGCTTGCGGATGGCAACAGGATGTGCTTATATGTTGAAACTGTTTAGAGCGGCTCAGGATGTACATTGGCAGCAGAGTAGCTGGCTGCTTGGACGGGTGTTGGTGCTACGCACAAAACAGAGTTGCCCACTCTGTTTTCTTTATGCTGAATGTTCGGGTTGCGATGCGTTCTTTATGCTGAATGTTAAGGTTGCGATGCGGCTAGGTGTTGTTTCGTGCAAGATGCGAGCTGCTGGAGTGCTTGGCAGTGTAGATTCAATTCAGGAATCAGTGGAGTTGTTTTACTTGGCTGTGGTTATACGGCAGCAGTGGCAGGTCCATGGTCAATTTGGTTATTCAGCTTTTCTTGTTATAGTCCTTTATGTTTTAGGTCTTATCCTTGGTGAAATAGGCCTGAGGTTAAATTTTCCTTTTGGTTATATAATTGTTTCCTTGGTTTTAGGCCTAAACCTTGGTGAGCAATGCTTTATGAACAAGGCCACTATTTTGGTTCATCTTGATCAAGTATTAAATCTCATGGTGATTTAGGACTGATTTTTTCAAGCCTTACCTTTGGTTAGGTATAAGGATATTATCCTAGTATTTTTCTCGGGTAAAGTCGTCTTGTACCCCCGAAAGGTGTATAAGGTTATTTTTTGATCTAGTAATAAAGGTCTGGCATCCCATAGTTGCTTCTCCCCACTGGAGGTTTAATTTAAAAATAAATAAATAAATAAATAAAAGGGTTTCTGTATCCTGATTATAAGAAATATTTTGATGTGTAAAAAAATATTTCGATGCGAAAAGAAAAATTGTAAAAAAAATTTAGGATACAAAACAAAATGCAAGTAAATAAATCTATTACACAGATAAAATGAAGCCTAAATACAAAGAAATGAAATAAATATGAAATTGATATATAATTAGAAAATCGGGAGGGGGGGTTGGTTACAAAACTCAATAAATAATTAGTAAAAATAATAATTAGAAAATCCAAAAATTGTAGTAAAAATCCCCAAAATTAAAAAAAAAAAAAAAAAACCCTAAAAAATGTAGGCTTTGGCAGTTGATTTTTGTATTATTACGTGAAAAATCACAAAAAATTTTCAAAAATAAATTCGGAAAATGTAATTTTTTCTTTTCATAATTTCAAGAAAAAAGTTTTGATGAAATTTCACGAAAATATAATCTTTGAATACAAGTATAAAAATACAATTATACACATACATACAAAACTATTTTATCATAAAAATTACTTTTGATAAAAATAAATAAAAAATAAAAATACATGTGTAAGACAAATAAGCATCGAATATGTGTAATTATGAAATTTTGGAGGAGTAAGGTATCACAATTTTACCTTCGAATGTGACAACTTCAAAGTTCATTTTATGAGATGTTTGATGTAAGAGCATCTGTAGTAAACTACTTTTATACCCATGGGGTTTGGGTTACATTTCAATATTTTAATAGATTTAGTATGTGATTAAATTAACCATCCAGTATAAGTTATTGAGAAGTTGACTGAAAAATGAGAGAAATAGAAAAGGTGGCCCACTTTTGGTCCCTCGTGTATTGGCTTACAGTGGGTCAAGACTCTAGGCCTTGAGACCCATCACAGTTGATCCATCTTACAAGTACCTTACAGTGGATGCTCAAAGGAGTGAAGTTCTTTATGGTGGATTTATGGTTTTTTTAATGGATTTATGATCGATGCTCTGAGGAGGCTTATAGTAGGTCAAGACACTAGGTTTTGACACCCATCATAGTTGATCCATCTTACAAGTAACTTATAGTGGATGTTCTAATGAGTGAGGTTCTTTGATTAATTTTTCTTAAATGCCAGCAAAGTTTTTATTGGATTCCAAAATCATTAATGACTCTGATAGAGTTAGAATCTTGGACTTGTGACATTATTCGCCACAAGTCTACCAACTGAGCAAACACTATAATAATACTTGTTCAGTAAATACTAAATAGGAATATGTAGTATAAATAAATTAAAAATATATATTCAATCATGAAGGTGTAATGAATGTGAAATTAAATTAGATTGGAGAAAATCTTCCACGACTTCATCCTAACAATTAATCGTAACTGTCATTTATTTTAATGTCGCATGAGATAATGACAACTAATTCTTATGAAACCGTTGTATCTCTATATCTAGTAAATAAATATTTTTCTCTCTTCTCTCACTCCCTCTTTCTTATCTCTAAAAAATTATTTTTTCATCTCAATATTGAATCAAAACTTACGGTTATTCTAATGGAAATGGTTGAAAGCGAAAGCGAAACTGATACATTTTCTTTTCTTTTTCTATCACTCTCTTATTTTCATAAAATTATTCTCTCAACTTATCCAAAATTATTTATTTGGTGGAAATGTCAATGAAGATATTGTGTTATTCCTCATTCTTCCACTTTGTTTTCCATGCAAGAGATTTCAATCATTTTCCTCCGATTCGTTATTTAAACCATCTATAATCATCAACAATGATGCGCAAGTTTATGTTCTTCTTGACCTTGACATGAATAAGAAACACACATGAGCCAAAGACCACCGTTGTTGTAGCCAATGGCGCTCTGATGCTTAATCGGACAAGGCTTAAGAAATGTGTAATGCTTAACAATGGGTTCTGTTGCGTACCTTAGTTTCTCAACCTTGTGCCCTATTTATCATGCAAGAGTCCTTGTCCAGCTATGCCTTTGGTGGCGTGGTTTAAGGAAAGATATATGTTTAGAAATCATTTCCTTGTTGAGAGTCGTCCATGCAGGAGAGTTTTCATACACGACTTGTACTCTGATATCTGTTAGGGATTCTTTCCTTGTGGAGTGTTGTCCATGCAGGAGAGTTTCCATGCACGACTTATACTCTGGTATTTGTTTCCTAGTACGAGTCAATGTGTTGTTGCCCTGCCTGTTTTAGGTCAAACTCCTAAATACTTGCTTTATTAGGTATTACGGGTATGAGCTTGACCATATGACTTATGGGCTTAATAGGGTACTACTGATTGGGTTGAACCTCCTGGAACCCGCTTCAGTTGGCTTTGTCAGATTGGGCGCTCATCTAGGCCCGCTTTACTCTGTTAACGAGATCGTCATGCCACATTTACGGAGTGGATTGCAAGACGATTTGGTGTATCATCAACTACTCCCCCCGAGTTAGTGGGCCAGCTCGTCGGTCCACTAAGTCATGTCACAAGGGAATTGGGCGGTCGCGATGATTGAGTCGGAATCATCTCCTCAAGCGGCGCACATCATTAATTGTGTACGCGACTGCTAAGAAAAGGCGAGAATCCTTGCTTGTATAAGTTTCTTTCTCTGTAGAGTTTAGTTTCTTTACTTTTGTAATTTCTCATAGACCCTGTTTTGTCGTTTTGCTCATGCGTTTTTGCTCAGCTCAACTTTCGTTTTCACAAGCGTAATAAAAAATTCGTACCTTCTTCCATGGCGTTCCAGAATCAACTTCTGGATGAATTGTTCGCTAAAGACCGTGAATTTTTCGAGGAGAGGTTAATTTTAGAGGTGAATCTGGTGGGCCTTCACGAGATATATCGAGTCCCCGACGATCTGGAACTCTTTACATTGGGAGTCGCTCAGACACCTTTGTCTTCTCCAAAAGGATTCATTTGTTTGCACAGAGGTATGCTTCAATCGAGCGTTTGTTTTTCTGTTATCGATGAAATTTGACGATTCTTAGCGTACCTTCGTATTCCGCCCGCTCAGTTGGTGCCAAACAGATACAGAACTGCGATTGCCATTTTAATCATGGTGAAGGATGCTAGTATTCAAATGTCTCTGAGGGCGATCCAACTACTCACCTCTCATCGGTTGAACGAGCATGTTGTGTGCGTGTTGGAGTTGCCAGCTTGTCTGGGCAAGTTATCAGATGATTACAAGTTTTGACAAAAGTATTGTTTCACGGCTTATACGGACTCAAAGTATTTTGAGCTTGGCGATCATCTGATCGAACGTACTGAGCAAGAAAGATATTACTCACTCGTGTTGATAACGTACTGAGCTGTTAGCCCTTCTTTTTGTAGGAAATTTCCAACACCGCCCCTTTCTCTAGAGGACAAAGAACCTGGGATCAATTTGGTGATATGACCTTCATGTAGGTGGAAGATTTTGTGCAGCTCGACAACATCAAGTGCAACGGGCTGTGGGATTACTGGCATGAGGATCCCATTCTCTTTAGGGTTTCAAAGTTGAAGTCTGTTGATGAACCTCCTTCAAAGAAGAGGAAGTTTCTGAAGGTCAAGATCCCTAGCCAGTTGAGGAGGGCGGAGTTAGATGCAACACTTCCCTCATCTCTGTTTTCTAAGAAGAAGCCTCGAACTGTGGCTAAGACCGCTTCCAGGCTATTGGTGTATCAGCAGGGGTGAAAGTTGTTACGTCTAAGAGACGAGATGCTCAGGCTAAAGCCCCCATTTTCGTTTCTGACTTGGATAATGATTATCTAAAAATTGTAGGGGTGGATGATGTGACAAAGCTGAACACTAAGTAGGTGGAAATCTTGAACAACTTTTTGCAGCAGGCGGGAATGACTGCTTAATCTGATGCTGACAAGACTCATTTTTTCTCTTTGAAGAATTTCAAATATGACCCCACCTTGGATCTAGAGTCCTCTCAGGCTGGCAAAATGTTGTCTGACCGTCATCTCTATGGCGAACAGTCCCATCTTCGTCATCCATACTGCTCTCCTTCCAGTTCTCACCCTCGGCTTGTATTCAAGGTTGATCCGAGAAGTGGTTATCTGCCCTCCTCCCCTTTAACTGCTACTGAATCGGCAGGTAAGAGGGAGCTATGTTGTTGTGAGCAAGGGAAAAGCAGTGGATGAGGCCCCTGATGTGGTGAAGATGGCGAAGGGCGACACGGGCGTGATTGCGAACCCAAAAGATTTTTATTCAGATGCGCGGATTAGTCTCTTTGCCCCGGATATGGTAAAGATGAGCAATCAGGCCTGACATCATTCGGTTGACATTTTTTATGCTTCCAGGAAGCATATTAATAGATGGAACGATTGGCTGACCAATCATTCTTGGAAGCCAGAAGGGGATACGCTGGGCGAGCGTATGGACAAGGGGCATAAACATCTGATGCTAGGGATGTCATATCTGAAACAAGTTGACGTCATTGAGATGGAGGTGGAGGCCGCTCGTGAGAGGATGTACACCATGGATTACATTTTTGCACATTTGCAGAAGTTGTATGACGATGCTCTCCACGAGATCGAATCACTGACGAAGCAATTTGGAGGCTTGAGGTTTGTTGAATCGGGGGCCCAATTGGAGATCTTGCAGAAAAATTGGAGGCTCAGAGGGTTCACTTGGAATCGCTCGAGTCCGACTTGGCCAAGTGACGTCTGTGAAAGACGGGTTGGAGGCGGAGTTGAATCACGTCCAACGTGACTTAGAGCTTGCCAGGGATGTCGTGGCCAATATGTTGTCTAAGATTCAGGATTTTATCGTTGAGAAAAGTAACAGGGAATCTGAATGGGATGCCCAACATCATCAGCTGGAGGCCGACGTTGCTTTCAATGCTAAGCTTGCAAGGACGCAAGAAGAGCAGCTCCTCTTGACACAAAATGAACTCGACCCCATCAAGGATAAGCTAAGTACTGAGCAATCCAGAGATGATGCATTGGGTTCTAGGCTGGAATTGGTAGAGCGGGAGCTCGCATAGTCAAATGCTTGTGAGGAGAGGCTTTTCAAGAATCAGGGCACGCCCGAATTCAACAGTGGTGAAAGGACGAATAGAGTTGTTGGAGATGATGGAAGAAGATCATCCTTATTGGGATCTCTTTTATTACATAAATGTGACCTACGCGGAGTTTGAAGAAGCTTTTGATCAGTCGCAAAGAGAGGATGACCAAGGTCAGGGTGCTGAAGTTGTAGTGCGTGCGGAGCTATATTCTACTTCTTTTCCTGTTAAGCTCGATTTCATTGTATTTGAACCTCCTCCTGATAAGGAGTAAATTCTGTATTTTCTAATCATCAATGAAATAAGATTTGTTATGTAATGCTTTTGTACTTTTTGGACTTTTCCTGCTAAATATCTTCTGTGTTGCCTTGCAATGGTGTTGGTCTTTAGACAAGAAATTCTGCAAGTCAGGAAACTGTCTAGCTGATCTGCTAATGAGAGTTTTGACCACTCAATTTGCCGTTGCTCCTGAGATCAAGTGATTCTGGTATGTACTCTTAAGATATCCAAAAGTTATCTTGGCCAAATCTTGTAGGTTAGCTAAACTCCGTGCAGTGGAATAATCTTGGGAGGGGGGGGGGGGGCGAGAGGTCATTCGAGTTCCCAAATTAATCGTACTTTGGATTCTCAAGCCGTTTTAATCCGCATTTGACGGACTAGGCTGTAGAGCATACCAGGAGTTGTCATCATCATTCTTAATGAACTGACTAAACCTTGGTAAAGTTTGACCATTATTGTTCATGGTTGGACAACGAGTCTGGCAAGTCATCTTTGTCAGGATTCGCGAGCTCTTACTAAAGTCTCACTTTCTAAGTCATTTTTACCCGTTCATAGCGGGCTAGGACTTAAAGCAAACCAGAAGTTGTCTTAATCAGTCTGAACTGACTAAATTTAGGTTGAGTTCGGCCATCATTGTTGATGTAGTCGATTTATGCTCTCCTTCTCTGCCTTAACCTGAACCTGCACTGCGAACACACGTGAGCCAAAAACCACCGTGTGGCGGTCAATGGCACTCCGATACTTAAGTTAGATAAGGCTTAGGAGAGGCTTAAAACTGTAAACTAGGTTTTTATTGCTTATCTTTGTTCATTGAACTTATCTCCCTTTTATAGTGCGAGAGTCCTTGTTTGGCTAGGCCTTTGGTAGCGTAGTTTATGGAAATAGATCTTGCTATAGATCCTTTCCTTATTGAGAGTTGTTCATGTAGAAAAGTTTCCTTCCACGACTTGTGCTCCTAGATCTGCGAGAGAGTTTTCCCTTTCTGAGTGTTGTCCATGCAAGGAAGTTTTTTTGCCCGACTTATACTCCAGTATTTGTTTCCTAGTAGAACCAAAATATTGTTGGTCTGTCTGTCTTGGGTCGATCCCCCAAATATTTGCCTTATTAGGGCTTACTATTGCCTTATCGGGGCTTACGAGTATTGAGCTTGACCACGTGACGTGTGGGCTTAGTGGCGCGTTGCAATTTGGATCCGACCTTCTGGATCCTGCCAATTGTGGGCTTAGTGTTGTCTGGGCCTTGCTGTATTGAGCATGCAATCAGGCCTGCTATGTTTTGTTTGACGAGATTATCATGACACACGTACGGTGTTAATCAAAGGACGATTTGATGTATCATAAGCTACTACCCCTGAGTTGGTGGTTTAGCTTATCGGTCCATCAAGTCATTTCATGAAGTAGCTATGTAGTCATGATGGTTGAGTTTGAGTCATTTCCTCGAGTGGCGAGCTTCGTTAATTGGGCATGCATCTGCTAGAAAGAAAAAAAGGCGGAAGTTTTGTTTTCTATATATATCTCCTCTCTGAGGAATTTGGCTTCTTTCGATCTTAGAGGCTTTGTTTTGTCCTACCTAGGGGTGGGCAAACGGGTCGAGGATCCGCGGGTTTAAACCGGACCGGACCGTTTTGCTCTAAACGGTCCGGATTTTGATTTTGTATTTTTAGATACGGTTCGGATCGGTCCGGATCCGTTATAAAACGGTCCGGTCCCGGTTTCTATTTTAAAAAAAAACACGGTCCGGGTTGGACCCGTCCGGACCGTTTCAAATCCCATTTAGTATAAAAACCAAAACCTAAACCTAAAAAACCCTAATCCTAAACTCTACTCCTCTGATCCTCTCCTCTCTGAGTTCTCTCTGTCTCGAGTCTCGACTCTCGACTCTCTCCTCTCTTTGTCTCTGTATCGAGAAGGGGAAGGACCGAAGGAGATCTCCCTCTCCTCTCTCTGTCTCTGTCTCGAGAAGGGGAAGGAGATCTCCCTCTCCTCTCTTTGTCTCTGTATCGATGTCTCTGTATCGAGAAGGGGAAGGACCGAAGGAGATCTCCCTCTCCTCTCTCTGTCTCTGTCTCGAGAAGAACAAGCCTCAGTAGCCGCGAGACCAAGAAGAGGAGGAGCAGAAGAAAAGGTAGAGAAGCAGCAGAAGATCTCATCTGTCTCCTCTCTCTCGGTCTCTGTCTCGAGAAGAAGCAGATCAGCCAGATCTCCTCTCTCTCGGTCTCTGTCTCGAGAAGAAGCAGCAGCGCAGCAGGAGATCTTCGTCTTCGTCTCCTCTCTCTCTCGATGAAATTGGTTTAAGGTCACTCGATGAAATTGGTGGGTGGTTATGGGTTTTATAGTACTGTAGTACTACTTACAGGTTGTCTTTTGTGGTATTATGTATGGTTGTAGAGAGTTAGTACACACATGTTGGGTGCCAAAGATGAAGATTGAGAAGGGAAATAAGTTTGAAGAAAGTTTGTAAAAAAAAGGTTAGTATGGATATCTTATGTTTATTGTCTAGAAATCGAAAATGCCATTCGATACATGTTAGATTTAGGGTTCTTGATCGAAACCCTAGTCTTGGTTTATGGTTTCCTAATTTGATTTCATGGGATTGATTTCTTAATCAATGGCAGTTTCCATTTCCATTTTATTTTTCCGTTTTCTGGATTTAAACCTCATATTTGTCACTATAATTGTTAGATTGATTTAATATGCCATTTTTCGTTACTGAGGTCGAAAAGCCTAGAAACCTGCATTTTTAGTAGGAACCGTTTGGAACCGTAGGAACCGGACCGTTCCAAACGGTTCGAGTTAGGTTCGGTTTCAATCTTTAAAATGAGGGGATCCGGACCGGACCGGATCCGTTAATTTTAAACGGTTCGAATCAGGTTCCTCGAAAATTGGAACCGATCCGGACCGTGCCCACCCCTAGTCCTACCGCATTCCGTGCTTTTGACTTTGTTCTTTTTCTTTGAGGAGAGGTCGCTTTCTGAATCGAGCTTGGAAGTCCTCCGTAAAACATATAGGGTTCTTGAAGATCTAGTGCTCTTCACTCTGGGCGTCGATCTGATGCCATTGTCCCCTCCAGAGGGGTTCATCTATCTTCACCGAGGTATGCTTCAATCGGGTGTTCGCTTTCCTATTATCAAAGAAATTTGGGAGTTTATGGTGTGTACCTCGACATTGCGCCCGTTCAACTGATGTCGAACGGGTATAAGATTGTGATCGCCATTCTGATCAGTTTGAATAACGCTGGTGTTCGAGTATTTTCGAGGGCGACCCAACTACTTACTTCCCCTCGGCTAAATGAGCACGCTGTGTGAATGCTAACATCGTCGGACTACTTTGGCAATCTACCTGATGATTTTAAGTTCATGGCTTCCGTGGATTCGAAGTATTTCGAGCTTGCTGGTCATCCGATCGAGCGGGAATTCAGGCAACTAAGTAAGTTTAATTATGTTTCTGATAGGGTTGAAAATCGAACCGACGGTTCGATTTTTCACCTAAACCGTGAACTGAACCGATTTTGATCGGTTTCAAAATTTTCAAACCGAACCAACCATTAATAAAATCAAACCGAAACCGAACCAATTCTAATTTAAGCAAACCGTAACCGAACTGAACCGAACCGACTAAAAACAAAATAAAACCCAATCGACCAACTATTTTAAACATATTATATTATTTTTATATAAAATATATATTATTTATTCTATGTATTTGGTCGGTTCAGTTTTGTCGGTTAAAATCACATAGAAACAAAACACTTTGGTTCGGTTGGTCGATTTTTTGTTCAACCCAAGTTTCTTATCTTGCTTGTGTTAAATGCATATCAGATTGACCTTTGTGCTTCTCGTAGAGAAATTCTCAACTTCAACTCTTTTTGCTGAGGATAAAGCGGCCCTTGACGCGTTTCGCGACATGCCTCGTTTGAGGATAGAGGATGTCGTTAAGTGTTCTAATATAAAAAGCAGACTATGGGCTCATTGGTATGAGGCTCCCATTTTTTAGGGTTTCAAAGCCAAAGCCAAAGCCCGAAGGCGTATCTTCCTTGAAGAAAAGGGAGTTCTCGAGAATTAAGATCTCGGGCTCTTCAAGAAGGGCTAAACTAAGTGAGGCGTTTCCTTTTCCTATTCATCTAAAGAGGCCTCGTGTTATGTCTAGGCCCACTCGTGGGCGCTCAACTTCGTCTGAAGGGCGTGAAGCTGTCGGATAGGTTCCTGACTCATCAATTGGGGTGGAGATTGTTATGTCCGAGGGGCATGATGCTCGGGCAAAGGCTCCCATTTCCCTTCCTGACTTGGAGAGAGAATATGTGCAAATAGTTTTGGTTGAAAATGTAACAAAGCTGAGTACATAGCAGGCAGAGGTTCTAAAGAAGCGTTGCTACAGGCGGGTGTGGAAGCTTAATCTAGTATGAGACTAGGTTGTCCCTTTTCGTTGAAAGACTTTGATTGCGGCCCTGTTAAGCTTGCTAAAGAGTCGCTTGACCACCGTCATTATGGTGAAAGGTCCCTTCCACATCGCTCGCACTGTCCTCCATCTCGCTTGACCACCGTCATTATGGTGACCGTCATTATGGACTCGCTTCCTTCTTCCTTGCCCACTAATTCTAAGTCAGCTCATGAAAGGGAGCCGATCGTTGTGAGTAAGGGGAAAGTTGTAGATGAGGGCCCTGATGTAGTGAAGATAGTGAAAGGTGATGCTAAAGTGATTCCGGTCCCGAAGGACTTCCATCCGGATGCGTGGATCAGTTCGTTTGCTTCGGATGTGGTAAAGATGAGCAACCGAGCTTGACATCAAGAGGTTGAAATTTCTTATGCTTCCAAGAAGCATATTAGCAGGTGGAATGACTGGCTAGCAAACTGCGCTCCAGAGCCAGAAGGAGAGACACTGGGAGAACGTATGGATAGAGGGTAGAAGCATCTCATGCTGGGGATGTCATACCTGAATCAAGTGGTCGCAGCTGAGACTTAAGTTGAGGCTACTCGTGAGAGAGTGTACACCATGGAGCGAGTCTTTGCAAACTTACATAAGTCATACTCAGATGCTCTCTACGAGATTGAATCATTGAGTAAGCAACTCAAAACTCACTCAGTTGCTGAAGCGGATTCCTGGCGCACAAAATCAGAGACTCAGAGGGTTCACTTGGAAATGCGTAAGTCCGACCTGGCGAGGGCAGTGTCCGCGAGGGATCGGTTCGAAAATGAATTGAATCTTACCCGTCGTGACTTGCGATTTTCCCAGGAAACTATGGTCGGTGCAGGCTGAGATACATGCTCTTAATGTCGTGAAGGACAAAAAGGAGTCTGAATGGGCTGTTTGATGTCAGCAGTTGGAAGCTGATGTTGATTTTAATGCCAAAAACATGCTGACGCGGAAGAACAACTCATTTTGGCATAAAATGAGCTAAGTGTTGTTAATGATAAGCTGGGCATTGAGTAGTCCAAGACTGACATGTTGTTGAGCAAGCTGGAGCGGAAGCTTGCTGAATCAAGGATGCGTGAGGAAAAACTTCTTAAGTCCCAGGGCTGTTTGAGTTCAGTAGAGTCGTGCATGGAAGGTTGGATCTATTGCAGCTTATAAAGAAGGAACATCCCGATTGGGATATCTCTGATTATGAAGAGGTAGTATATGCGGAGTTTGGAGTGGGTTCTGATCCGTCCGAAGAGGAAGGTGAGCCTGATGAGGGCAATCGAGAGGCATTACATACAAATGTGTTTCATGCTTCTCCTCCTACCATGTCCGACTCTGTTGTATCTTATTATCCTCCTGATGAGGAGTGAACTTCGTGTTTTTTGGCTTGCAAATGAATAACATTATGTACTTGTGCATTTTTTCTTACTTTCCCTACTAGCTTTTATCTTCTTTGTCTTATCACGACATTAGTTGTCAGATGAAAGGCTCTGCTAGATCAGGAAGTCGCATGATTGATCTGTCGGTGAGCGTTCTTACTGCTTGTGCTGCGATAGTTTGTGCAATCCTTGTCAGAATCTTCTTAGAAATCAGGAAGTGTAATTCACCATTTATCTTGCGGCCTGGCTGTATATCGGACCAGCATTTGTCGTTGGTATTGTAAGCGAACTAATCAGAATGTGGTCCTAACATGTGCACCATCATAGATGGTCGGACAATTGTCCTCACGAGTCCTCTGAGTTGAGCTTCCAGAGCTCTGACTGGTCTTTCGACTCATTTTTACCTGTTATTGGCGGAATAGGCTTAGTTAGACCAGAGGTTGTTATCGCTAGTTATAACTGACTAAACTGAGGTTGGGTTCGGTGACCAACGTTTGTGATTGAACGATGGTCCCTGGCAAGCCATCTTAATCAAGCGTTGAGGGCACTGACTAGACTCCCACTTTCCAACCCATCTTTGTCTGCTTTTGGAAGACTAGGAATTAGAGTGAGCCAGAAGTTATCATCATTAATCATTCTGACTAAACTTTGGCAGGGCTCTGCGATTATTGTTTGTAGTGGGCTAACGACCCATGGCAAGCCATCGCGGTCAGGCGTCATCGCGTTGGCTAATCTCCCACTTTCTAAACCGTTGGAAGTCGTGCTCAGTGAACTAGGCTTATAGCTTACTAGAAGCTATCGTCATCAGCGACCACTAAATAAGCTTTGGTCGGGTTCGGCGATCATTGTCTGTGTAAGAGCGGTGATCTCTGGCAAGCCATCGTAATCAAGCATCGAGAGCGCTGACTAGACTCCTACTTTCTAAGCCGTTGAAATTTGTTATTGGTGGATCAGGCTTCGAGTGGACCAAAAGCTATCATCATTGGTCGTCACCGACTAAGCTTTGGTCGGGTTCGGTCACTATTGTCCATGTTTGGACAATAATCCCTGGCAAGTTGTCTTGATCATGCATTAGAGCGATGACTAAGATGTCGTTTTCTAAACCGTTGGCACCTGTTTAATGGACTGGGTGTTAGAGTGAGTCAGAAACTATTGTCATAGGTCAAAACCGACTAAGCTTTGGTTAAGTTTGGCGACCATTATATATAGTAGGACAATGGTCCCTGGCAAGCCATCGTAGTCAGGTATTACAAACGCTGACTAAGCTTCCACTTTCTAACCCCTCATCGTCCACTTTTGGTGGGCTAGACGTTAGAGCGGACTAGAAGCTATTGTAATAAGTCGGGTCTGACTAAGCTTTGGTCAGAATAAGATTTCGGGCGTGCAAATATGACTTGGGTGTCCTAACTTACTTAATTCGCCTAGCGGTTTGATTCAGGAGCCGTATCGATTGATCAGACTAATAATAGATTGACCAGTTTCAACGAACAACAGCGGAATAATAGTAGGGCAGACACCTTGGATTTTTTGTAGGTGCGCTCCTTGTTCCTTGGGCGCTCAAGGCCTTCGTTGTCTGTGCCTTTTTCGTGTGAGAGAGAGATTTTTTTTAAATTAGTGTGCCATGTGTACGACGCAGATTGCGAGACAATTCAGTATCGGTTACTCCCCCACTTAATGAGGCTGCGTGCAGGGTCATTAATTCAATGAATGTGGACTCATGCGGTTACAATTGAAACCGTCGTTTTCCTATTTCCCATATGAAATTTAATGTTAACGTAATTGTTGGTTGACGCTACTTCGTAAACCGCCTCGCCTATATATCGGCTGGTCGTTCTCCATCTCAAGCATTGCAATGAGCATTGTAGAGTGTGTTGATCAGATGTATCTTACCAGAGAATATGTTTTAGGTTGTCCAAAGGCTGAAGGAAGATCTATTACTGGAGTCTTTGAATGCTCTAACATTTGCAATGATGAGTCTTGATAAGACCTGCTATTATGTGATGCCATCTTATTTGGGTGAGCATTCAATTGATTCCGTGAGATCTTGTAATATCTTCTTACATTGTGAAGAAGAGTTACAGATTTCCCCTCAGGGGTCAAGTCTGTCTTCCATCTTCCAGTGTCGCGTGTGGTCATGGCTCGGATTGCATAGTCCCTCTAGCAAAGTGTCTGTTTTGCCAAAACTAGCGAAGTTATTGAAGAATGGACTTCGTGCTGGCGGGCGGTTCTTTGCTGATTATCAACTCTTAGAGTAGGCGCTCGTTTATTGAAGTATCGTTGCTTAGTTGTATATTGGTCTGGATTGGGTCTCCAGTTCTGAACTCTGGCTCTCCGCATAATTGTACTTCGATTGTCGAGGCTTTCCCTCCATCTACGCAGATGATTCTCCCCTTTTGTCTAGGCCCGATATCTGACACGTCCAATCTGCGGATTCGAGCTGCAACTAGTAGCAATTCATTTGTTTCAGGGCTGTATAATGACAATCTCTTGTTGTAGGCTGATCTCCTCTGCTAGTTCCTTAGGCCTTGTTGGTTGTGTATTTGATGCATTGGTGCATAGTGGAAACTACTGCCTCCATATGATGAAGCCAAGGCCTTCTCAGAATAATGTTGTAGGTGGATGCAACGTCAACTACCATAAATTCTTGGACAAGGTACTTTCGCAATTGTGGTTCTCCCGCCACCACTATTAGATTGATCTTCCCGATAGGGAAACACTTATCTCCTCTGAATCCGACCATGGGGTGAGTGGCGGAGGTTAAGTCTTTCTCATGAAGTTGTATGTTTCAGAATGCGCTGAGAAATAAGACATTAAGTGAGTTTCCTGTATCCACCAAGGCTTTTTTCACCTCCCACTTCGCATTGAGGATGGAGATGATCAGAGCGTCATTGTGAGGAGAATGTACACCCTGGAGATTTCTATCTGTAAATGTCAATGGTGGGATTAGCTCTGAACTCATGCATGTTGCACTTGTCGGTCCTTGCACTGGGGTGGCATCCACATCTCGGTAAGAGTCCTCTTGCGGGACTTGTTGGATTGCTCTCCCTCGGGACCGACCTCATGAAGGACATAGATGATGTCAGAAGCTTCCTTTTCGATCTCTCTGATAGCGTCCTCCCTTTCATTTGTTTGGTTCTGCCTCCTGTCCGAGCTAAGGAACTCCTTGAGCTTGCCTTTCTTGATCCAGTACTCGACTTCTCCTATGAGATTTCTACAATCCTCAGTATTGTGTTCACCCTCATTATGGAAGGTGCAATACTTGTTGTTGTCGCGTCGAGCGAGGTCTCCTCACTGCTTGGGGGGCCACTTAAGTTCTTCCCAATTCTTCATAGAATCGAAGATGTCAGACAAACTGGAGTTGAGAGGGGTGACGGATTTGAACCCGACATAATTGGAGGCCTTGTCCTGCCTTGTGCAGCTATTGTCGGTCTTATTGTCATTACACTTCCTTTTGTTCCCATCGTTGTCCTTCTTCTTCTTCCCATCTTTCTTGTCTCTGGGGACATTTTTTTTCTCGGATTTCACCTCCTTCTTGGCGGTCAGCATCTCATCTAGAGTGATATATCTTTGGGCATCCTTCAGCAGATCTGCCATATCGGTTGGGGGTCCAGAGTAAGGAAGTCGTAGAACTTTCCTCGCCTTAGACCCAGGTGAAGGATGTGACGGTGGTGTCATCGCCATTTTCATTAATGAGAGTCAACTCATTGCTGAAGCGCGTGATGTATTCCCTCAATGTCTCATTCTGCTTCTGTTTTAGGGTCGGTAGATAGTGCGGGCCCTTCCTGATTCATTGGCTGCCCACAAAATGAGTGAGGAACGTTGTCGCCATTGTCCAGAATGAGTCGATGGACTTCAGAGGGAGGGTGTGGAATCAGGTCAACATTGACTTCTTTAGGCTAGTAGGGAATGATCATCACATTATCTCATCAGACCCTTCCTTGAGTGCCATTACATGCTAGAAGTGGCGCAAGTGATCGGACGAGTCTCTCATCCCGTCTTAAAACTCCAGCTTTGGCAGGGTGTACTTCTTCAATAGTGGTTCGTCCATGATATGATCCATGAACGGAGGGATAGTGAGGTTGAACAATACGTCTGAATTTGTAACCCCTTGCCGGATGGGGTTGTGCGAGACGTGTCTGTCGGCTCTAGACGCTAGGTCTCTATTAGCCATTCCTCCACCTTTGGTCCACTAGGAAGCTGTAGAGGTCGACTCTCCTGAACTTTCTCTTTGGAACCTTCTGGTGACTAGGCTTTTCGTTGCTCATGGTCTCCTCCTGCGGGTGGATGATTCTGCTGATTGAGTATCTCCACTGCTCGTGTGGTTTGTTGCATCTGGGTTGACAGTAGATCCACCCTTGGGTTTGCCACGGCTGCCACCGGCGCATGGGGTCTGAGAGGATTCCTCCGGCAGTGGTGGTAGCACCAGAGCTGGCGGCGCTCTGTTAGTTCGAAGGTTCAACAACGTCTCTATTGTTGCGAGACCTTATTATCACCATCTTTCTGGCTCTATGGGAAAGGTGGCGCCATTGTTTCTTCTAAGGAACTCTGTCGCTCCCCACGGACGGCGCCAAACTGATGTAGTTGATTTCTACTTTCATTATTCGCCTTAATCCGAACCTGCACAGGGAACGCACATGAGCAAAAGACTACCGTGTGTCGGTTGATGGCACTCAGATGCTTAAGTTAGATAAGGCTTAGGAGAGGTTTAAATCTGTAAATTGGGTTTTTGTTGCGTACATTTGTATATTGACCTTATCTCTTTTTTATAGTGCGAGAGTCCTTGTTCTGCTAGGCCTTTGGTGGCGTAGTCTAGGAAAATAAATCTTGCTAGAGATCTTTTCCTTATTGGGAGCTGTCCATGTAGAGAAGTTTCCCTACACGAATTGTGCTCCTAGATCTGTGGGAGAGGTTTCCCTTTCTGAGTGTTGTCCATGCAAGGAAGTTTCTTTCCCCGATTTATACTCCAGTATTTATTTTCTAGTCGAAACCAAAGTATTGGTGGCATGCCTATCTTGGGTCGATCCCCCAGATACTTGCTTTATCAGGGCTTACGAGTATTGAGCTTGACCGCGTGACATGTGGGCTTAGTGGCGCGTTGCAATTTGGGTCCGACCTTCTGGATCCTGCCAATCATGTGCTTAGTGTTGTCTAGGCTTTGCTGGATTGAGCGTGCAATCATGCCTGCTATGTTCTGTTTGACAAGATTATCATGATACGCGTACGATGCTTATCAGATGACAGTTTGATGTATCATCAATTGTATGGTCAAACAGTGATCCCTAGCAAGTCATCTTGATCAAGCTTTCTGAGCTCTGACTAGACTTTCACTTTCTAAGCCATCTTTGTCCGTTCTTGGCGGACTAGGTCTAAGAGCAGACCAGAAATTGTCTTCATCAATCTTAACTGACAAAACTTTGGTCAGGTTCGGCCACCATTGTCTATGGTCGGACAATGATCCCTGGCAAGTCATCTTGATTTGGCTTCGTGAGCTCTGACTAGACTCCTACTTCCTAAGCCATCTTTATCCGTTCTTGGCGAACTAGGTCTTAGAGCGGACTAGAAGTTGTCTTCATCATTCTTCACTGACTAAACTTTGGTCAGTTCGGCCACCATTGTCTATGGTGCGACAATGATCCTTGTCAAGTCATCTTGATCAAGCTTCATGAGCTCTTACTAGACTTCCACTTTCTAAACCAGCTTTGTCTGTTCTTGGCGGACTAGGTCTTAGAGCAGACCAGAAGTTGTCTTCATCAGTCTTAACTAACTAAACTTTGGTTAGGTTCAGCCACCATTGTCTATGGTCGGATAATGATCCTTAGCAAGTCATCTTGATCAGGCTTCGTGAGCTCTGACTAGACTTCACTTTCTAAACCATCTTTATTCATTCTTGGGGGATTAGCTAAACTTTGGTCAGGTTTGGCCATCATGTCTTTGGTCGGACAATGATCCTTGGCAAGCCATCTTGATCAGGCTTTGTGAGCTCTGACTAGGCTTTCACTTTCTAAGCTACATTTGTTCATTCTTGGGAGATTAGGTCTTAGAACAGACCAAAAGTTGTCTTTATCAGTCTGAACTAACTAAACTTTGGTCAGGTTCGTCCACCATTGTCTATAGTCAGACAATGATCCCTGGTAGGTCATCTTGTTCAGGCTTCGTGCGTTTTGACTAGACTTTCACTTTCTAAACCATCTTTGTCAGTTCTTGGCGGACTAGGTCTTAGAGCGGACCAGAAGTTGTCTTCATCAGTCTTAACTGACTAAACTTTGGTAAGGTTCGACCACCATGTCTATGGTCGGACAATGATCCCTGGCAAGTCATCTTGATCAGGCTTCGTGAACACTGACTAGACTTCCACTTTCTAAACCATCTTTATTCGTTCTTGGTGGGCTAGGTCTTAGAGCGGACCATAAGTTGTCTTCAATAGTCTTAACTGACTAAAAATTTTGGTCAGGTTCGGCCACCATTGTCTTTGGTCGGACAATGATCCCTGGCAAGTCATCTTGACCAGGCTTCATGAGCTTTGACTAGACTTCCACTTTCTAAGCCATTTTTGTCCGTTCTTTGTTGACTAGGTCTTAGAGCGGACCAAAAGTTGTCTTCATCAGTCTGAACTGACTAGACTTTGGTCAGGTTCGACCACCATTGTCTATAGTCGGACAATGATCCCTAGCAAATCATCTTGATCAGGCTTCGTGAGCTCTAACTAGACTTCCACTTTCTAAGCCATTTTTATCCATTCTTAGCGGACTAGGTCTTAGAATGGACCAAAAGTTGTCTTCATCAGTCTTAACTGACTAAACTTTGGTCAAGTTTGGCCACCATTGTCTATGGTCGGACAATGATCCCTTGCAAGTCATCTTGATCAAGCTTCGTGAGCTCTGACTAGACTCCCACTTTCTAAGCCATCTTTGATCGTTCTTGGTGGACTAAGTCTTAGAGCGGACCAGAAGTTGTCTTCATCAGTCTTAATTGACTAAATTTTGGTCAGGTTCGGCCACCATACGGCCTTGGGTGTGTAAGTTTGACTTGGGTGTCCCGACTTACTTACTTTGCCTAGTGGTCTAACACTTGGATTTACTGATAATATCTCTGTAGGTGTTCTACATTCCCTGGGTGCTCAAGGCCTTCGTTGTTCATGTCTTCTAACCAGTATGTACCTGGCCTATTGACCTTAGTCATTTTGTAGGCTTGACCTTCTTATTGTAGTACTAGGCCATCTTTTGAACTGGATTAGGCCGGGCGCTTACTTGGGCCCACTCGCTTATTTGGGCTTTGTTGACAAGATCACTATGCCACGTGTACAGAGTAGACTGTGAGACGGCTTGGTATCAGTTACTCCCCCTCAGTTAATGGGTCTGTGTACAATTCAATTAATTCGATGAATGTGGACTCGTGCAGTTGCAATTGGAATTGTTGCCTCTTTATTCCCCGTGTGGCATTTAATGCTGACGTGACTGCTGGGTGACCTCATTCTGTGAACCGTCGCACCTATATACAAGCTGGTTTTTTGCCATTTCAAGCATTATCATGAACGCTGTAGAACACGTTTCTCAAATGCGTATTTCCAGAAAATATGGTTTGGGCTCTCCAAAGGATGAAGGAAAATATTCATTGGTGGATTCTTTGAATGTTCTAACATTTGCAGCGATGAGTCTTAACAAGACCTGCTATTGGGTGATGCCACCTGGTTTTAATGAGCATTCAGTGGTTCCATGGGACCTTGTAACTTTTTCGCACATGGCGAAAAAGAAGTACAAACTCCCTCTAGGGGCCAAGTTTGTCTTTCATCTTGGGGTGTTCCCACGACATCTCTCACCATCTAGTTTGGGGATAACACCCGCAGCCAACTTTGGATGGTTGTTCCCACTGCTCATTCCTAGGCTTCATGCATGATGCCACAACCGAAACGCAGATTGGTAGAGCAGAGCTCCGGCGAACGTGGCCTACGGCCCTAAGGTGCTAACTCTGTTTCACCCCAGACATCCCTTTTCAGAGGGATCACCCCAGCAGCCAACTTTGGGTACCTTTGCTTTCACTTCCAAATCCTCTTCTCAAGGCAGATTGGCGAAGCAAAGTAGTGACGTGTGTACCGAAAACCAACTTTTGGCGATTGTTACTTTTTGTTTGACTTCCAAGTCCTCTTCTGAAGGCAGATTGGCGGAGCAAAGTCTCGACGTGCGTTCCAACGGATCCTTACTCGCACCAGGCTTAGAAACTTGTAGTGTGTAAACTTTTGTACTAGCTAGTCGGTCAAGCTTTGTAATAACTTTCTTAATAATCAATAAAGTCTATTTTTTAGAGTGTGTTTTTCTTTTATTCCCTGAATGAATCTGTATCGTCTTGGCTTGTGCGAACAATTCTTCTACACTGTTAAAAAAAAAACAATGAGATAGTGTAACTCTGAGTGGGGACTATCTTAATTTGGTCCTAAAGGAGACACGCGTGGTTCAGACTCAGACTGTGTAGTTCCCTTGACGAAATAACACAATTCACCAATGATAGCGAAGTCACTGAAAAGTGATTTCATGTGGGCGGACCATTTCTTGATTGTTGCCCATTTTTTTTTAGTAAGCGTTAGTTCGTCGATGTGTTGCTATTTAGCTTTGTTTTGAACTAGAGTGACAGACGAATAGTCTTTTCAGGGCTAGATCCTGACTCATTATTTAGGTTAATCTTGGTTGTCACAGCCTTGTCTTGGTCTGTATGAACTGGATCGGTTGGATGCGTTGAGTTGTCTATATAGACCTCCATGATTCTTCCAATTCGCTATTTGAACATCCGGCTTATCAGTCGTTGATGTGTTGCTCCCACGCTCTTTTGACCAAACGAGCTCACCCGTAGCAGTATGTCTCTCTTTCAGTTATGAAGGAGGCCTTCTTCTGGTCTAGGGGGTGCATTTGTACTTGGTTGTGTTCGGAATAAGCGTCCATGGAGCTTAGAAGGTTGTGGTCGGACGTGGCATTCACGTTCTGATCCATATGAGGAATTGGAGGGTTGTTTTTTGAACAAGCCTTATTCTAGCACATGCAATCCACACAGACTCTCCATTTCCCGCTTTTCTTTCTCACCGAGCTGGCATTCGCCAACCAGTTTGGCTGGCGGACATTGGATCTTCCCTTTGGACTGACTAAGGTCTCATCGTCCGAGCGGGGATGTTCTTTTCTCTTCTTTGCACCCGGGCTTTGAGATCTCAAACCCGCGTGTCCAAATTTCTAACAGTCCAGCTGTTTTAATGCTGCATAGTGGCAGTCTCTTGCCGATGGTTGGTCTCCTCGAATGGTCCATTCCGTCTGATTGGCAGGGTACTTGATGCACTGATGCAAAGTGGAAATTACATCCTCCATCTGATGGAGCCAAGGCCTTCCCAAGATGATATTGTAGGTGGATGGGGCAACGACCATCATGAACTCCTGGAATAGGACTCTCTGCAATTGTGGCTCTCCTGCCGCCACCGTCAGCCTAATCTTCCCAATAAGAAAACACTTTTCCCTGCTGAACCCGATCATGGGATGAATGGTGGGCATCAAGTTCTTCTCTTTGAGCTGCGTGTTGCAGAACGCATTGAGGAACAGGACGTTCAGAGAGCTAAATGTGTCTACCAAGGATCTATTCACTCCCACTTCACTATGAGGACTGAAATAACCAAGGCGTCGTTATGATGAGAGTGGATGCCTTGGAGGTCCTTAACCATGAATGTCAGCGATGGGATCGGGTTTTGAACACATGCGTATTGCACTTGTCGGTCTTCGTAGGTGGACTGAGTTTGCATTTCGCGGAGCGTCCTCTTTCGGGCTCTGTTGGATTGCTCACCTTCCGAGCTTATCCGTGAAGGACATATATAATGTCATGCATTTTTTTTATATCTTTGACGACTTCTTTTCTTTCCTTTTCCCGGTCTTGTCTTTTTTCGGGCTTAGGAATTTTTTTAGCTCTCTCTTCTTAATCCAATACTCAATCTTGTTTATGAGATTCTTGTAGTCCTTAGTGTCGTGGCTGTTGTCCTTGTGAAAAGAGTAGTACTTGTCAGGAAGGATCTACCCGCTGTTTGACGGGCCACTTCACTTCTCCCAAAATTTTAATGGTATTGAAGACGTCAGACATGTTGGAGTTGAGGGGGTGAAAGATTTGGATTCGACAAAGTTGGAGGATTTATCTTGCCTCACTCGACCAGAGTCTGGTTTATTATCATTCTGTTTCCTTTTGCTTTTGTCATCGTCCTCCTATTTCTTCGCCTCTTTTTTGTCTCTGGGACCAAAGAAATAATTTTTGTCAGTTTGTCTCTCATTTTTGGCGGCCCACATCTCCTCGAGGATGATGCATTTCTGAGCACCCCCCACCCACCAAATTTTTTTTTTATCTAATTTTGTTTTTTTAGTAATTTTCATAAAAATTATTTTCTATTTTTTAAATTCGCATATTGCTTTTATGTGCATTCTTAACTGATTTAAAGTCACAGATCATTTTGCCCTTACAAACATTGCATAGTACCATAAAGTCACAGTTGAATTTCTAAATTCACTACTATGAATAGTGTAAGGGTAACATAGGCCCCTCACAAAGCTGTCATTGTTGACTTTCTCAACTAAACAAAAAAAAACTTTAGTCCTTTTATACATTATTTTCTTCGTAAAAATAATTATGCCCAACTACTTTATGAATTTACAAATTGACCCATAAAATTCTTTCTAAATAATTATTTTTTGTTCTTTGTTCATTTAAACTTTAATTAGTTATGTATGAACTTTGATTAATTGCTTCTGAAATCAGAATTGATTTATAATTTGCTTGGGGATGTGAATTAGGGACTCTCATTAGAATTTATGGAAGTTTGATTGCTTGAATTAGAGTGGTCTAGGATGAGAAATGTTTGGAAGATGTTATGGATTGGTTACATAGATGAGATGATGTTTTGGTAATTGCATTCAAATTATGCCCTTTTGTTTTGGGCTACTCTATCAACAATTTTTTTTAAAGATAATATTCAGTTTAATAGAATGGAGAAAAAAAATATATATATTTCACTTTTATATTTTTAATTAAATAATATTTGTTATATTTAATCTAAACAAATTAGCTGTACATGTAATTTCAAAGGAAAGTTTTTGGTGGGATCCTATATTACTCCAATAAAACTCTTTATCGTTCATTAGATCAGTGTTGAACAATGTCGAATGCACGATCCAATGATGAGGGTGCTTTCAAGTTCACACTACAAATAAAAAGTGTAGTCATGCCAACGACACTAGTGGGATTGTCGAAGGCACGACAACATGCTACAAGAAAAATGTATGGCTATGCCAACGCCACGAGTAATACATTAGTGAACTTTTAATAAAAATAGAAGTAAAGAAATCAAAAGCTGCAAGTTTAGGACTTCACATTTTGTTGTCATTGAAGAGTTTGTTACCAAAATAGATGGTCTACTCCCTCTCTCTAATCGTTGTTAGCCAAGTCCCTATAAATAGTCAGAGCACAAATCAAAGTTAATTTTATTGAAAATTTTGGAAATGCATTTTAATGTGTAGATGATGGTGTTTAGTGAACGATTTATCAAGGGGAAATGAGAGGAAAATTTGTGAAGGTAAGAAAGAAAGCAATATGAGGGGATTAATAAATACAGAGACATTTTTACAAGAGCCAGTTTCTACTTTTACTTTGTTATGTGGTGTTAAAGTAGTAGCATGGATTGTGATTTCGTGAAATTTATCGATTTTTTAGTTGTACGAAAAGAAAACGTGTGAATTTAACATATCCATTTTTAGTCAATAATTGCGACAAAATCGCGAAATCAATATCCTTCCTCCTCATCATCCTCCATCAATCTGGATCTGGATTGGAGAAGGATTTGGAGCTCTTCAGTTTAGTTGCTCAAACTTCAGTTCTTGAAGAAGCTTATAAGGCGACCGAAATCTCGCAAAGTTCCAGACTTCACTCTAGTTCGTTTGATTTATAATCAGATATGGAGAGTGTGAGAATAAAAGGGAGAGAGGTTTGAGAGAAAGAGGGAAAGAGATTTGTAGAGGGAACTAGAGAGGGAGAGAGAGAGAGTGAAAATGATTGAGAGACTTACCTGCCTTTATTCTTAGAGTGGTTAAAGTGAACAGTACTTGAACTCTTAAAGAGTGAGTTTTACAAACTTTTTGTTTACTTCAGACTTCACTTCAGTAAGGATGGGGGACAAAACAAGACTTTGAGGTTGTTTGTTTTGCGTCTGAACGGAGTCAGAAGTCTTAATAAGAAGTGAATCACCTTGTTTAGAGTGTTTGTTTTTAGTTCTGATCAGAAGTTTTACTTATGATTGGAATAAGCAACAAGGAGGTGTTGATCACCTAACACTGATTACTGAGTAAAAAAATTATTTCGATAATAACTTTAACATAATTTTTTAATGACTATTGCTACCTCATCTTCTTAAAAATAAGTAGGGCTAAATTTTGATGACACACCTTCATTCTCTTCACCAAGCATTGAGGTTCTATCTACCTTTACAAAGACTTGGTAAGAAACTTATCTCATTTCTCTCATTCATTTTTGTTTTCAATCTCTGTATTTTCAAGTTTTTTTTCATCTTTCCAATTCTCCCTCTCATGTATATTTTCAATTCTCCTTCATCTTTGGTCATATTTCGATATTCTTGTAATGAAAGATATTATAATATTCTCTAGAATTTGAATAATTATTGGGTATGATTTTAAGCACAATATTTATGTTATAAATTTTTTCAGCTCAGTGGGCTAAAATTGTCAAACAGATCTTATTCAACACCTAAAAACAAACACCTTTTAATTTTACATCTTCTAATCAACAACTCTTTCAGAAGCAAAACAAACAATACATTCAGAAGCCCGTTCAAAACTTCTAACTCCAGTTAGAAGTTAGCTTCTAAGCACTTAAAAAAACCCGCCCTATTTGTCTTCTGATTTCCTCAAAACCACCTATACTTTTCTTTGGAAAAACTAAATTATTGTTTATTTGTGTATTTTATATTATATACAATATGTATATAAATATGTGTTTATGTGCTTATATTATTTATGTGAATATTTGTACTATATTATTAATTATGTAATGAATTTAGAGATACTTGGTATTAAGACTGCATTTAATGTGTTTAATAAGTTTATATAATTGCATCAATTTTTTCACATTTTCATATACCCTCAAATTTTATTATATTTATTATATACGTTTCATGTATCCTCAAAATTTTTACGTTTTTCTCTACACCAAAATATTTATCAAAATATTTCTTAAAATTCATAAGACTGAAATTAACCCAAAAAATGAAATCACATCCTTGAGTAGTAGTTAATTTAGTTTAGTGTTCACACGAGAACAAAATCTCCTACTCTCAAAGTTGTACAAAATCAATTCTCAAAGTTGCAAAAGATAATATGCCATATGATATTTAACATTTTTATGAAAAGATTGTACACATGGATGTGCACAAGAAAATCTAATGTAGCGTCTATCTTTTCAATATTGTAATAAACATAATTCATATGACAACATTATAGTTGAAAGTTTATAACTTGTAGTTCAATTCATCATGAGCAAAATTTTGAAAATGTTATTTGTGAATTTGTACAAAAACGCTTATTTGTTAAGTGTGTAAACCCAATACAAGTTGAGTGAATTGATAATGTAAAGTGAAACAATAATGTAAAAATGTATCATTGATTTATAAAGTCATACATATTGAGTTGTGAGTGAACGCGAAAACTATCATTCAAATACTACCAAGAAGACTCGACCAAATGAGTCATGTTAAAAAGAACAAATCAGAAATACGTTAGTCAAAGTTAACCATAGACTGAAGTCAAATAATGAAGACTGATCAATCGAAGTGAAGCTTCAAGAAGACTAAAGTTTAAGATGGTTGACGATATCCAAGAAGGTAGACCAAAAAATGGGTTAAAAAGAAGACTAGCCAAACTAGCTTATAAGTGGCCAAAATTCAAATGAACAACCAAAAGCTAGTAGAAATTCAAATTCAAATGTGTCTGGGTTAATTTATGGTTAGGTCCTATAGTTTGTACCAGTTTTGAGATTGGTTCCCATTTATATCCAGCTTTGAGTATGGGTTCCAAGACCACATTGATTGTCAACTCTCGGTTACAATATAGGACCTAAACTCAAAGTTGGTACAAATTGTGCGACTAAAGACTGGATTTTCTCTATATTAAAGTCAATATTATTTAAAAAAAATCATTAAATTATTGAATTGAGAGTTAACGGTTAACATGGTCTTGGAATCTAGACTCAATGTTGGACAAACTTGGGACCCAAACTCAAAGTTGGTATAAATCATGGACCCAAACGCAAATTAACTCAATTTGAATTTGGAAAAGAAAATATTCTTAAGCGATTAAACGATAAGTCCACGTGTTAAAAGTACATTGCCCATGTAGCAACATATTTTGTCAATGCGAACAAATAATCTCTTTGATTTCAAAATGAGATATGGGCAAAATAGGACAATCTCAATCCATAGTCGATTACAAACGATGAAAATTTGTTGCACAGATAGCCATTCTGATTATAGCCATTATAAAAATGAAGATGAAATCAATATAGTTGACTACAAGCCTCCAGATTCAATTTATAAATAGTTGATAAATAGCATAGCCTCTCATTTACCCATTTCTGCTTACGAGTTTGACAGAAACGTATGATAGTTATTCAAGAGCATTTAGAGAAAACATTTCCAACAAGAAGAATAACAATTTTTCCTACCAAGTTCAAGAAGAAATCTCTTCAACTCTCTAACATATCCTTGTGAGCTTCAAAATAAAAATAGGGAGTTCTAAGGTTTGAATTGTGAGCTAAACCTAGACCGAACAACTTCTTTGTTGAGATCTAAAGACCCAAGAAAAAAACTCCTTCATGATCACTCCAAACCTTAATTCTTGTAAGGGTGAAAGTGAAATTTCTTAATTTACAATTCGATTGATTTATTAATTTGTGGATTCATCAATTTACATAACAATCACACATAAAAAAAAGTAAATGTGCAGGAAAAGTAATGAGATAATGATATAAAGTGGTTCACCACTAAAGGATACATTCACAACGAGACACTCATCCACTATTAAACAAATATCACGAGTACAAAAGTCACATATAACAAATGTACACTGATTTCATAATGTGGTAACATCTTTAGTTCTCACTCTATAGACGTAGTTTTGCTTCAACGGTGCATCTATCCAATCATCTTGATCAGCAATGTAATTGGTCAAACATCCTTGCATACGCAAGAGGGTTTCATGCATACTCACAAGGCTTGGTTCCTTGCATACTCACAAGGCTATATCGAACACTTTGATAAGTAGTTCGGTGAGAAAGCCTTTTGATACAACTTTATAGCTCATGAAAATGTGAAGGCTTTCTAGAACGTTTTCATAGGTGTCAGTGTCTGTATACTCACAAGACATCAAACAAAGTTGTTTAGGATCCCATACACAAAACTCCTAAGTATTCTTAAGGAGATAAGATTATGGTGGGATGAAGTGTTAGCCAATGTGTCGTTGTTTAGAAACAAAATTCTCAAACAATTGAGAGACACAAGCCTAATTTGAGTAAAACTTAAAATCTCTAGCTCTAGAAAAACTCCCAAGGTTTAACCTTCATATAGGGAAAGCACGTCAAGACAACTCTTGGTATTTACGAAGGGCAGGATCGCATTTAGCGCAAAGTTTACTGTATGTACAAGAGATGCTTATAGTTGTATGTTTTGAAAAGTGGGAAGGGCTTGCCTATTTATTGATTTCAATAGATTTATATTGAACTCTTAGTCGATATGGAAATAATGTGAATATCTTATTCACATTATTAAGTTTAAGTCATAAACTTAGTCACCACAAGCTTAGTTCCCCACAAGCTTGACCCCAAAAGTTTTGTGAAAGTTTAGCAAATTCACGTGATTCAAGACATAAGTAGGATAAGGAAAAGGAAGAGGTGGCCTACTGATAATGAAGAGTTTTAGCCATTATTTTGTATGTATTGAGAATGAAATACTGAATGAATATAGACAAGAGCTTGTATCCCTTCTGTAACTTTGTACCATTTATTTATTTATTTATTTTTTGCAACTTTTTCTTCTTGAACTATCTACCATAAGCACTTTCTCTCACACTTGTTTTTCAACATACCTTGAACCATGATATAGTCTCTGCGAATCAAATTATGTTTCACTCTTCTGATTAAGTTAGGTACAGAAAATGAGGGTAATGAAACAAAAATGCTAAATGACAGACTCAATGGGGTTAACCTAAAAGAAATAGATAATGGACATAGGTTTATTTGGCAATGATGGAAACAAGGTGTCTTTATCATGTCAGGCATATCGTGCAATTCAATATAATGTTTTGAACGAAATTATTACAAGTTCTAGTGTTTAGTTCTTAATTATGAAAGTAATCCAAGTAGTAACCAAAACAAACAAAAATGAGATCATGCAACGAATTATTATTGACAAAAGAAATGAAAGATTACCTAACTAAAAACCCTCAAAATCAAAGGAACAATATGCTCAAAACTCACATATGGGTTAAAATGAGTTGAATTTAATTAAACATGCTATAAGTACCAATTACTCAGTTGATTACATGTGAATTCACATATGATAACCATGAGTAAGCATTAACCAAAGAATAATGTTAAACCTTAAATCATGCTTATAAATCACCTTAAAGTCGTGCAATTAAAAACCAAATCTCATCATTGTGTTGGAAAGTATCCTGAGACTCAAAACAACTACAAAAATCTTTTTTTTACTGACACTAATACCAACAAAGAAAACAAAAACCAACAATTTTTTATTTTTTAATGGCCTGACACTTTAAAAAAAAATTTCAAAATAAAAACAACGTTGTTCCTTCCCCCCCCCCCCCCCCCCCCCCCCCACACACACACACTTAAACTTAACATTGTCCTAAATGTTAATAGATTACAGCACATGCAATGAAAGATTTAAAATCGGAAAACCAAGTACTAACAAACAAAGGAAAAAATAATGAAAAGAAAATAAAGGGATAAAGAAAGCGAATCTGATTGGGTTGCCTCCCAAGAAGCGTTTGTTTTAACGTTGTGCAGCCTGTCGGTATCTCCAATTAATCCTCAGAATAAGTGGGAAAATGAAGTGATATGTCCTCCACATCATGCTCCACAAATGAACTCATAATAAGTTCTCTCAAGTTCTGGATCGTACTCTAATAAGTTCTCATCGGATCTCCTATACCTGGGATAAAGACCCAAAAAAGAAAAGTAATAAAAGAAAAAATTAATAAAATACAAAACCTAATGAAGTAATTAGCAATTTTTGCTAATCCTAGGCAACAACGCTAAAAATTGATGCACTATTTTACTAGCACACAACTTAATACCCTGCTTTGTGATTATAGTAAATAATAAGTAGGGATCTGAAAGGGGCGAGAGAGAAGGATTAGATGAAAGAGTGGGAGGTTTGTGGTGGCTGATGTGTGAAGGTGATGGAAGGAAGAGATTAGGCGAGAGAGAGATGAAGGTTGTGCGAGGAAGGGATGCGAATAAGAGATGAAGCGAGATGGGATTTCTAATTGCGATGAAGGGACTATGATTGTTGATTTGATGGGCGAAGATGGTGACAGTGTGGATGATTGGTGATGAACAGTGGAAGAGATGGACGATGGATGTTGGCTACGATTGGTTGTGAATGTGAAAGAGGGATGATGGTGGTTTGTTGTGGATGGAGCAGGCAACAAGGTGAGGAAATGACTGTCTGATGGAGAGATGCGAAGAGGCGATGACGACTTGCTGTTGCAAGGATGGGTTTATGCAGGGTGTTAATGCGATGAGGGATCGGGGTGATGATGGGTCTGTGGCTGGCGGCTTGCTGTGGTTGCAAGCAATGATATCTTGGGAGCATGTATCATTCCTTTTATAATCATGTTCTCTAGGTTTCATTTTTTGTGTAGTTTCCTTTTGTAATAAGTTTTCATAATTCAAACCAATTTGCACCATTTAGCTTCAAGTTTGGAATCTTGTTATTGGACACCTACACAAACACGAAAATAGCAATTACTACCATAATTAACAAGAAATAGCCAAAATTATATATAGAAATATAGTATTAAAATATCATAATTATGCTCCTATCTGGACCTGATTGAAAATTACATTTTCTTGTTCTTCACGAACTGTAACAGAGGGGGAAATTTGGGAAGACGATGGCAAGGAGGGGAGGAGTGGTATAGAGATTGTTTGCAACAGAGAAGAAGGGCGATCGAGAGAGGGCATTATTGGTAGCCTGGAGGCGGCGATCGACGTAAGCGAAGGATGTGCATGAGGTCGATCGAGGGGCGACATACTCATATCGACAGAGTTGCAGTGGTTGGGATGGGTGTTGGGCGATCGATGGAGAATGAAGAGTATGGCAGCTGGTGATCGAAGGTGATGGATTACTTGTGAACGAGGCAAGTGACCGAAAACGTTGACGAACCCCTTCGATCAAATTGCAATCTGATGATCGATAGTTGCTAAGGCGTTCGAGGGCAAGGGTGGTGGTGGAACTATTGAATGTGGCATGGAGAAAGCCATGGTGGGTTGATCGACTTTGGGTGGGAGTTGATGCATGTCGCGGAAGGACTGGTTAGGGTGGAAGGAGATTGCAATTTGGATTGTTGAGGGTCGAAATCGCGATCGAGCGATTGAGTGTTTCGGAACTGATGTTGTTTGGCGATCGGGTGTGATGATGACCCCCTCCGAAGTGTCGAACAACACCAACGACGAGAATTAGGTACACCAGTCCTTTCCTCATCACCAAGTAATTATTTTTTATCTTTTTTGTATCAGTTCGTGTTTGTTGGCCTGAGACGCCGTCAACGGTAGTGTTGGGTGTGAGCCCCTGCGACGCTGCCGGTAACGGTGGTGCTGCTTGGCTCTGTCCCCGACCTTTGTGTTGCCCGATAGGAAGTTGTCGATCCACTCTATCATCACATTCATATCTTTTAGTATTGCATTCGCTAACTAGAATCTTGTTTCTTCAATCATCTTCCTTATTTTTCTTGTTTTGTTCAAATCAAACGAACTAGAATCGAACCAAATAAAAAACATTCATTCAGCTTTGATACCAGTTGATAAAATTTAAAAGAACGATGATCGAAATAATTTGAAAAAAAATTGAAATAACGAAATAATTTGAAATAATAATGATAAAATAAACAAAATAACTTTTATTTCATCAAAAACCAAACTACTTCATCAACCTACGCTCATATTTATAACTAACATAACTTCTAAAACGAACCCTAAACCTATTTGAAAACAATGTCCTAATAATACTAGAATTCTTAATATGCCAAAAATACGACTATTGCTAATAATATAATTATCATAATTACATCAAGAATTCACAAAAGATGTACACAATTATCTCCTTAATAGGCAGAACTTCATGGTGTTCTATCAGATTGAGTTCATCCGCTAATTTTCATGGTTTCAAATTAAGATTATAGCATCTCCAACATTCTTCTTATAAGGAGTTCCTTGTTAGTAACATTTAACTAGGGGATCGAGAAAAAACAAACTCCAAGAGACTCCCCATTAGAGTCTCCTAACCTAGGTGGCATGGAAGGATCCCAAGGAGTCACTAATTAAATGTAACTAACCACGTGGCTCCCTAAATCTTTCTTTAATGTTTTATTTTGTGAATTCCACCAATTTTTTTATATTTCAGACAACTTTTAAGCTATGAACCTCATCCATGAAGAATAAAAAATACAATATAATATATACTTAACAACAATTCTAAATGACGAGGAAGCCAGCAAGGAAATCAGCGAGGGGGATCGTCCATCCCTTGGGATGTGTGCCGTCTGATTTCATGCGCACATCCCGGGGGGATGGACGGTCCCCCCCTCTCGCTGATTTCCTCGACAGCTAGCCTGATTCTATACTTAATGAGTGAGTTTAGGGAGTCTCTTGAAGAGTCTAGTGTTATTTCTTGATTATATTAAGAAAGCTCCCAGAGGAGGCAGTTGGAGATGCTCTACAAGCTTGTAGGAGTGATCTCAGATGGACTTCCATGGGTTGCCAATATGTTGGAGTGGGAGAAATGATGTTTTCCTTTTTTTCTTTTTTGTTATTTTTCTTATCATGTCTCATACACGTGTTGCATTTTTACTGTCACGTGTTTTGGATTTATCACGTATCTTACATGTGCTCAATTAACATTGTACTCATTGACTGGAAGACCATCTCATAGTTTGGGACTATGAGAATCCAATCTCTTGAGACCAAAGGGCAAATGTGCCTCATTTTGGTAGTTTTATGACTCCAACCTCTACTTCCCAAAGGAAAAAACCCAGATGTGCCCTTGGTACCTTAATCTAGCTTATAGAAAGAAGAGGGGGGGTTAATAATAGTCATCACTACTACTGTATTCATAGGGTAAAAATTCATAATAATCATCACCACCATGGCAAAACAAATAACATGCATTTGATATCCAATTTCCAGTAATCAATTTAGCAAAATACAATATAGATTACAACACACAACACAGGCAATTGCTTCCTGGTAGAACCCATCATCTGTGAGTTTAAATCTTCATCAGATCATATTTTAAGTGAAATAAGGGAGTGGGGTGGGAGGGAGGAAGAAGAACTTGTACTCTTTTATTTGAGGGGATGTATATATTACGGTCATAAAGCCCTCCTGGCTATCCAATACATATTCATTCAGCACGTGAATTTTATGCAGTGAGAACAGCCAGGGCAGCGCTTCAATTGAGATGTCTCCATCATGTTTGAAATTGAAAGCAAAAATATGTACAGATTTCATGAACATCACTGAGACACCACAACCCTATTTGAGTGCCACGCCAAAGCTGCAGACCTGCAAGAATGTATCAAGCAATTATCACTTCACAATTATATAGTGTTCATACTTGCAGAATAAAATACCTGACTACTTGTCAAATCATAATGCAAAATGACACTTGCCTGGAACACAGGTAATTTCTTGCCATCCTACATGCTCAACCTAGCAAGGTGGTAAACAATACATGTTCCAGGACTATGAGAGTTTCTAGATTAAAACAAAGTATCTCTACTAGCAAATCCATCCAACACCCTCCTTCCAATGTGGCGGCGATTAGAGTTTGCCATAGATAAAGAGTCCCCACTGTATTCTCCCACTTCACTCTTGCAGAGGGGGCATGATGCATTGATCTTCAACCACTTGTCAACACATTCCATGTGAAAGAAATGGGTGCAAGGCAACTCCCTGAGCTCTTCATTGTCAGCATATTTTGCCAAGCATATACAGCACACCTGCATTAATTCATAAGGCAAGAACTTTTGATAAGAACATTTATCAGCACCAGGAAATCTTAAGCCTACAACCTAGTTAAGACCATCCACATTTAAATTTTCATATAGAAGTGTGTTCAACAGCTTTGAAGTGAGCTTTTGTTAACATAAAGCATCAAATAAAATTGTACCGCATCTTCTCCTGATATCACACGCTCTTTAGCAGTGCCAGCAGCTAAAATCCCACCTTCATCCCCGTCCTCTGAGTTGATTTCTTTATTCCTGCCATTACCCTTTTTCTTTGTTTTGAACTTGTAGGTTGGAAGCACAGTAATGGATTCAGGTGCAGCTCCTCTAGTTAGTGGCAGATCTTCATGAATGCCCAAGAAGGAAATTATACAAGGAAAGCAACAGCAGATTGTTGCACACAGGAGGAAAGGCATGGCATAGCCAACACAGCTAAAGCCAAGAAACACTACACATAATCTGCAAGCAAGCCTAGTCTGAGTTAAATTGTCAATGTAGCTAGAAGTATATATGAAGAGGCCATTCATGTTACCTGTACAAGTTGGGAGCCACAATAGCAGAGGAATGGCGTCCAAAGATCCAAACATTGCCAACTACAAACCATACCGCAAAAAAGCAGTCCAAGGCCATCCTCGAATGGTCTATGAGCATAATAAGCCTCCTGTTCACACACCAATTTCCTAATAACGCACACCATCGTAGCAACCCAGCAATAAAAGAAAAACCCCATGGAGATATGCAAATCGAAAACTACAAAAACTTGCAAATTCAAAAGGTAGAATAAACTTGAAAAGATCATTAGACAGGAACTCTCGATGTCTAGTATAGTTATCTGTATATTGCTCTGTGGAACCAAGCAAAATAAATTTTATGGTTGAACAACATATCTTCAAGAAGGAAATGAATGATGGCACCCAAAAGGACATAATATGCTGAAAGAGAATTTGGAATTTTAGTTGATGCTCTTTAAAAGTAGTGGAGTAAGCCAATTGGGATGGGATTGAGTGAAATGTTCAGTGTTTCACCAACAAAGAGGAAATTGTATGTGCTTCACCAAATTGCATGAATCCTCAATATTCAAGGGAACACAAAAGAATCTATCCGAAGTCTGGCATAAATCAGCATGACCTCCACTCTCTTAAATGTAACCATTATGAAAGCCATATTGCATCTCATTCACTGACAAAGCAAAAGTTTCATCAAAGGGAATTGGAAGAAAGCCCTCGCATCTCTCAGTTTTCCTTGTGGGCTCAAAATCCTCTAAACCCTCCCCAACCGGAGAAAGTACGCATGCAATACGGATCTGATACAGTCCTGGAAGTAGCAGTCAATGAACAAGATATGGCCCGGATACAACCTAGACATGGTCATATAATTTGTGTTTCTGTAAGTGTTATGACTTATGATGTGGGATATGTGTGTTTATGAGTTTATGTGGGACGTGTATGTTTAAGTGCTATGTAATGACACCGATATGGGTATCGGTATTCCAACCCGCATGCGAATATTGGACACATTTGTACACGGATACGAGATACGCTAGATGACACACTTGTACATTTTAGTATATTTATTTTTTCAGCAATAAGTTATGAACTCATATTAATTCACTTGTAGGTCAGTATTGCTTTTGATGTACTACTATGCTTGTGATATTAGTATAAAATTGATCATATTATCATGGAGTGTCCGATGAGAATCCGTGATTGTCGACATGAGTATCCGACACGATACGTGTCGACATGCTTTTATTTGGTAGAAATAAAGTGTCGTTACATAGTTCAAGTGTGATGCTTTTTGGTTTAGCAAATGAATGATCATTTCACGTATAGACTTATTTGTGAGTATAGACTTTGGTGTTTTTTTTTACTAATGTAATGTTATTATAACAGCTCAAAGAAAAATATGAGACATCATTTCACGTATAGACTGATTTGTGAACTGTGCAGTTAAAACGACGATATAACGCCATTATAACAACGTTAAATCTCCTAACGGGGTTCTATGTAGTTAAAACGGGATAACAGACCCATAACGGTCCAGGAGCGTTATAAGATATAACATGATATAACGGAATATTTTGTTATATATATTTTAATACCCCCAGAAAGTATTGGAGTATTATAGAGGCAAAAATGTAAATCATGTTCATAACATTAAATTCAAAAACATCAAAACATTAATAAAAAAACATCTTCCATTCGTATGAGAGTGAGATCGCAATAGAGAGTGCAATCGACTCTTCGTCTTCTTCCGTTCTCTCGTTCTTTGTCAATCGGCGAGATCTAGTTCTCTGTCAATCGGCGAACTCTTGTCCTTCGATCGAGAATAAAATGGGTGATTTTTTTTATATTAGAACAAAAAGTTAAAACGACGTTATTGGGAAAAAAAAAAAACGTTACCTCAATAACATAAAACAGTGTTATATCGGAACTGTGATACAAAAAACGTGATAATATCATAACGTATCGGCTCACCCCCGTTAAGTGTTATATCGGAGTTATATAGGCGTTATAATGATGTTTTAAATGCATAGACGAGGTTGAACCATTAGGTTTTTCAGTTTAACATTAGGCTATAACAGTCGGATATAACGCCATTTTAACGAACGTTATTGGAAGAAGAAAAGAATAAAAAGAGGAAAGAGGAAGAAACACCAGCTGCTGTGATTTCTGCGGCTGTTTCTGATGCGATCCTGTAAAGTTTCCTTTTTTCAACGATTATTAGCTAGTTTAGCTTGACATAATAATTCATTCATATTCTTCTTCATCTTTCATATTTTAGATTTTTTTATTATTTGTTTATTTATATATTTTTAGCAATGGCATGAGTCGTTAGATTTGAGGTGATGATATGTAGGCACTTTTATCTTAATATCAAGAGCAATTTTGTTGACCCAGTGAGCCCCATAAGTTTTATAGACTCCTAGTAAGAACCTTACAATTACATTAGTTTGAGAATGAAATAGCTAATATTTCTAGATTTATGACTTCGTACGTCTATAAAATTTGATAATTTAAATAAAACGTTCTCATGTCTTTCAGGGATATCAATTTACCATACAGTGTTCTTTATGTTCATTTTCTATATATAATCAAATTAGCATTCACCAAATTTTAAAAATAGTTAAAGTTATATGTGTTTTTAAAATAAAAAAATTTAGTATATGATCATGATTTATAAACTTAACACTGAATAACAAAATAATTCGAAATAACAACGATAAAGTAAACAAAAATTAGTAATAAACGAAATAACTTTTATTCAATCGAAAACAAAATCACAATAATCAACTTACGCTCGTATTTTTAAATTATCTAATTTCTAAAACAAACTTTAAACCTAATATGAAACATTGTTCTAAAAATACTAGAATTCTTAATATGCCCAAAATACTATTATTGCAAATATTACTACTATCTTAATTACATCAAATTCCCCGGGTTAAAAAAGTTCGTCCAGAGCTTGAAGCCGAAGATGTTTTATGAGCACAACCAACCGGCCAATGAACATAAGGCGAAGGGCACGCGAAGTGGTCTATCCCAAAACTTGCCACAAACACTTGCTAAAAACAAAGGAATCAACTCAGAAAGAAACCAAGGTGACTCAAATAATCGGTAGCTACAAGAAACCTGAGAAAACGCTTGTGCATAAGCTCGTGTCACAAAAATGTCCCAATATGGATCAACATAATCCTAGTCACTCATTGTATCTGCCTTTGTAGGAACATCATCTGTTTGCTCAAAACTGGGAAAGAAGTTGCACAAGTTAAATGGCTCACAAGTCGGAAATCGTATGTGTGTGATGGTGGCCTTAACTTCCTCAAAAAGTTGGACTCTGACAAACAATAGAACTCAACCTATTCTTCACATTGCACAGTCTGGGTCTGTCCGGGATTGGGCTTGTCCCAGTCCAGTGAAACAAGACCGGAACGGTTCGAGAAAGCAAATTTTTATGAGCAGACCTAGTTGATCCCGGACCAGTTTGAACCGGGACGGTCGGAACAGGACCATGCCATACCGATTCCAAAAAAAAAAAAAAACCCAAAGCTAAACCAAAACCCACCCCTTTCTATTCTCTATCCACCCATCAGCCTTCCACCCCTCACCCCCTTTCCCTTCTGAACCATTCACCCTTTGCTTCATCCTTACACCAAAGGAGCCAAAAGGGATCCATCTGTTAACTCAAAATTGGAAACAATCGCCTTCTCCTTGTTGAGAATCATGGGGGGACGAAGACAAGTTTTGGAGGCATGTGGGAGATCCCTGTTGTGCTATGCATAATGGTGAACTTGTCGACATCGATAACGTGAGAGTTCCCTAAGGTGTCATCTGAACCATTGATCAGAGGCCATGTCCATGCCTCTTGAGCCCTAGAAAGTTAGTTAGTCCCTTGGAATAACAACTGGCACGAGGCGTCGATGGGAAAAAGTAAGTCAGTCCCTTGGAATGGTCAGCTTCCCTGGTCTGCTTCAAATTGCATTTTATGGGTCTAAATTTAAAGGGCCTCATTCAGTGAAGCAATGCAACAATTACAACTTTGGCTACTTGGGGTTGATTGGTTGTTATAATAGTAATCAACTTTGATCTTCCAAAAGTAAATGGTGAGTTTGCTTAACAGGGAAAACTTGACAATGAAGTAAAAGAGTATCTGACGTGATCTTTTTCTTAATAATCTAGAATTAAACTGGATTTAGTGTTAAAGTTGAACGATAATATGACGAAAGTGCCCCTGAAAATGATGAGTTGGACTGGACTTCAGGAGGTAAGAAGGCAAGATGGGTTATCTCTTTTTCCTTTTCTCCTAAATCTACAGTGCTGCCCACAAGGTGTTGGATAAACATGGTGTGGACACGTGTGGGTCTCTCAGGCCGAAGTACTCTATCTAGGGTTTGGTAACTTTGTATTGGTGCCTTGACGACCTTTCCCATCTCCCTGTCCTCTTAATCCTCTGCATTGCTATTATCCACAAAGTTTTTTTTCTTGAAATTATATACCATACTAATTATACGGTCAACATGAGTGGTGTAATAATGAAAATATGCTAGGCTGCTCTCTCTCTTCTCCATGGTGCATTGTAGACTGTTTTCTACACTACTGTATCTTATGAGTGCAATTTCAACTTTTGTTATGGTATTTTTATCATAATCCAAAAGGAGATGTCATATCAATGCATCACTTTTCCTTTTTGTTGTCGTCCATGCCTCCTCCCATCTAAATTTAGAAGTTGATTGTTCAATGAGATATTCAATGTTGGAGATAAGATCATAAGAAAAATGGAAGAGAACAGTATTAGGGATTGGGCTTTAGTACCGGGACGAACCGGAACGGTTCGGGAAGAAATTGGGAAGAACCAATTTGGGACTGGGAATAAATTGGGAAAAACCGGTTGTTCCCGGTTTGAAGCAGGTCGGGACCATACGGTCCGAGACAGGGCCGAAATTGTTGCCCACCCCTAGTTTTTGGTACAATGCGGCAATTCACACTAAGTTTTAGTTGAGTATGCCTCAACCTGCATCACAGTGTAAAGGATAGTGGGGTGTACACCACTAACAACTGGGGGTGGAGTTGGGGTATATGAAGGGTATGGGTCATATTGAGTCACTCAATTTTTAATTTTTTTAAAATCTCAAAGGTGGAGTGCCCTCATAAATGTCGGGGTGAAAATAGGCTTGGTGGACCATGGACAAGTAAAAAAGAGGTCAGGGCATTGAGTAAAAAACATCGGTGACTTAAATAAAAACAAGACAAGGACAAAAGTGAAAATAGTGGCAGGGGCTAAAATAAAATATAACATTTTCTTTCCCGACCAGACTGAAACAGGGAGAAGGGTTGGGGGTTGACTCGACAACAAGGCTTGTAGCTTGGGAGGTGTTGGGAGGGGTTGCGGAAGGAGTGGTGGTAACGGCTGTGATCGGAGGTTGTTGATGGCGTGAGCTGATCTAGGGCTGCGATCTTCAAAGGATTGTTATCTATCGAAGGATGGGTACTTGAGAGTGGCAATTGGGGATAGGTTGTGGGAGTCGGTTGTCTGATTTGCAAAACCGTAACTTTTCTTTTCGTATTCATTCGTCGTTTTGCTATTTGCAATGCTTTTGATGCTCTGGACAATCAAATTCGAGAACTTGACTAAGGAGGTGATCAAGTTGGCGATGGCGATGAAGGATGTACCTATCGGTGATAGTGGCTGAAACAGGGCTTGCATCGGTGATAGATTATGTGAGAGGTGATCAAGGGGGTGGTTGCAGCCTACGAGTCATTGAGATGGCTGGACAATGGCAGCAGTTGTGATTGCTTCAATGTTGTCAAGCGGACTGAGGTTGCCATGTTGCGTGCTGGTGAGGTTCTTCGTTTCTACTCTTTTTCTTCTTCGATTTCTCTTTCAACTTTTCTACAAATCTTCAATCTTCTTCATTCCAGAAGCGATCGATTGTGGGCCCGTGTTGCCGCCATCAACGATGGTCAATGTGGGCTCTTACGACGGTGACAGTGACGGTGGTGCTACTTGGATCTGTCCCACGGCTTTTGCGTTGCCTAACAGTATGTTGTCCATCTTTTATAGTACTACCTTCACCTTCTGCATTTCCTGTAGTATTACCTTCGCTAACTGGAATGTTGTTTTTTCAATCATCTTCCTTCGAACTAATTTTTGTTAACTCAAACCAAATAATAAGAATCGTTCGACTCCAATGCCATTTGATAGAATTTAAAAGAACGATAATCGGAATAAACTGAACAAGAATTAAATAACGGAATAATTCAAAATAACAATGATAAAATAAACAAAATAATTTTTATTCCACCAAAACCTAATTACACTGATCAACTTACGCTCTTATTTATAAATAACCTAACTTCTAAAACAAACCCTAAACCTAATAGGAAACAATGTCCTATAATAAATTTTTTAATATGCCTAAAATACTATTATTGCTAATATTACTACTATCTTAATTACATCAGCATCATTCATAAAGAAACTGAGTTTCTGAGTGCCTTTTCATGGCATGCACTGGCAATAATGTCCACGATAGAAGTGGGAAGCATAAAGATTCTAATGCAGTAAACCAGTATAACAAATAGGACCGCTTGGACCGAGGTCAATCTGCTAGCTTGAGATAGATATCTTGCCTTCCAGTCTTTCATTTTGGAAGTGATTATTTCAACACAGGGAAAGCTGACTTCTTCATTTTAGTGGTAATAATATCCCTTGGGTAACAGGGTAAGTAATATGAGGTTCAGAAAAGGGGATGCCGATAATGATAGCAAGTTGAGCTATTATGTGTCATTTAGTAATGTTCTATGTAATTGATGAAAGAGTAAGACTTGCATTATTTGAACAAGAGTTGTTTGTGTTTTGGAAGGTGCTTCCTTGAAGAAATTGATGCCAACTGAATTCCTCAATACATTCCTCGATATTGTCCAAATATTGGCGTTGACAATATCGGCGTTGTGCATCCCTTATCGATGGAGTCAGATCTACTGGTGCTGGGTTATACCGCGGGACCATCGATAACATAAAGAGGAATGTCGACTGATTGATGATAATGAGAAAAGTAGTGGCTTCACCACTGGGGGTTAAGACTAGCCATTCTACTTGTTGCCTATGATCTGAGTCGAAAGAACTAAGAGTGTATTTGATTGTATGGAATAATGTACCATGGATTCCATAAGCGGCGGGGGAGTACTTTCCTTAAAGGCTACTTTGAAGTTGCAAACATCATCAACCTTTAGATGTTAATTTAATAGTCGAACTCCCATGGACATGGAAATCTTATGTAAGCGGGTAATTAATTAGTTATTTGTAATTGGGCTAGATATAATAAAGCCCATATTAATTAGGTTATTAGCTAAAGTAGGGTTAGGGTTAGATTGCTTGCCAAAGAAGCTACTACACTTATAAGTAAAGGCATATAATTAAACACTGTAGGTGGTGATTGACTGAATGGAATTTATGTTATTTTCTTATGTAGGGTTTAGCGTAGTTCTAGTTTTAGCTTTATTTTAGTGTAGAAACCATCAATTGGTATCGAGCTCAAACACTCCTATAGTGTATGCCGACACATTAAATCTGCAAGTACGCAAAAGTGAAAGCTTGGAAGATGGAGAAGAGTTGCTGAAGCAATGGAACTTGGAAAACATCGAAAGATTTCTTAGATGCTGAAAGATAGTCGGATAGACGTTGCAAAGAGGATGAATGGTTGAATAGACTTGCGGGGATTGAACACATGTTTGATCAAGAGAGAATCAAAAGAGAAAAGGAATGAAAAAACAAACTGGCAGGGTTGCAACAATGGGTTTAGAAGGAAATCACTAAGACAGTGAGGAAATGAATCAGGGAATTTTGCAAACAAATAAGTTGTCTAGCACTCGCAAGGAGCACCTGACGTCCACCATGTGTCGATCGACACCATCAGCCATGAACTACCACCACCAGTAGCAACACCGCTGGCGGCACTCCTCTAGCCAGGTCGACACCCTTCGTCAACCACCTACAATCATGGCCCCCTCCCATGTCCCACACTCCTTTCGGTTTCCCCGCCATCTTGGGAGGTCCCTACCCCAACAACCTTTCCTCGCCCCTCATTCGCCTCGTACGAAACCGTAACCTTGAATTACTATGCACTCCCAACCCCAAATAACCCAAACCAAGCATTCGAGCAAGTTGCTTTTGACCATACCTCCGACAATTGGTTGAATCCTAATTTCCTCCCATACTACCAACATCCCAATACTCCAGTTTACCAGCACAGTACCCTAATCCTAAGATTAAATCCTATACTGAGGTGTTAGCTCGGTTTGGTATATATCCGCAGTAATCAGACCCGATTGCGTGATGATGTGAGGCAATGGGTGGAAGATCAACTAAAGAGAGCCTCATAGAGGAACCCAACTGCGTTTCCATAGGATCATGACAGGTAGGGGTGGAAGATCAGCTAAAGAAAGCCTCATCCTCCTTGGCCACTTGCTCGAGATAGAAGACAATTTCGACCACCCTTGGGTTGTGGTAGATAAGTTGGGAGATGAAGAATTCCATTTTTTGCCCCTCTAATTTTGGAGATAAGAAGGTACAACTTTATTGAGAACGATCAGATAGTTGTCATGGAAAGGAAAGATTGATACGTGTTTGAAGTTGGATGTGCCTTAGGATGGAACTTGGTGATGCCTTTGTTGATTGGTCCATGGAAATTGAATGCATCCTTGACTTTAAGAAAATGTAGGGTCTAGAGATAGTGCAGTTAATGACTACCAAACAGAAGGGCACTATAAATCTTTGGTGGCAGGAAGAGTGCGGTCATACACCCATGCGTTTACCCCCTTCACAAATTAAGATGATCTGCGTGAGTTTATGCATGTCATTTTTTTTTCCTTTGGATTATGAGCGAGCCATTTTCGATCAATTGATGGGAGTCGCACAATGGGCGCATGTTATGCCACCGAATTCAAAACTGTGTATGCAAGCAAAGCCTCAGGAACCAGAACGACAAACAACTTTTCAACCACTAGTTGGATGCGAGGATCAAGTTTGTGTTAGCTCTTCAGCTATAAGACCGCATAGATAAGAAGCGCTTTGTGAATCTGATTTCCACTACCTTCCCGCAACAGCCTACCTCTGATATGTCGCTTAAATACTTTGGTTGTGCTCAGCGGAGTAATTGCCCCAAAGGGACGTCCATGTTATTGACTGATGAAATTGATGAACGGAAAGGATTGGAACAGGTAGCCCCCAGTTGATGGTAAAGGCAAACTCATTTCCTTGGTCGAAAAATGCACAACCTACACCCTTGAAGCTTGTAGATAAGCTTCTTCAACCTGGGGAGAGTGATATAAGCGAATAATCAATTAATTACTTGTAATTAGGCTAGATACAATAAAGCCCATATTAGTTAGGGCATTAGCCAAAGTAGGGTTAGAATTAGATTGTTTGCCAAAGAAGCTAGGCATAGAATTGAACAGTGTAGGCGGTGATTGATTGAATGAAATGTATATTATTTTGTTTATCTCTTATTTAAGGTTTATCGTAATTCTAGTTTTAGCTTTAGTTTAGTGTAGAAATCATCAAAATCACACTCCTTAAATCCTCCCAAATAATGTGATTCTCATGTTGAATGGAGTTCATTCCCACAATTCATAAAAAAAAAATCTAAAGGTTGATGATTATTGCTTTTAAATGTATGAGGGTCAATGATTGCATTGATGCTTATGGGATGACCCTTGTGTTTACTTTGGTTCACTTCATACTAGCAAAATTCTTCCTTTGTGACATTTGTGCACAAGCTTTGCTATTTACATTAAGGTGTTAAACTGTGAGCTTGGATTTAAAAAAAAAATAACTTAATGCACCCCCTTACCTCTATCACACGAAGAACCAACAATCCTTGCATCCCTCTTCTTCTTCCTCCGTCAATACTAAAAAATTGAAAATGAATAAGATACAGTCGATGGTGGCTGGTCCTTTCGTGATAATTGATTTTAATTCTTGTTGATTTATCACCATATACATTTTATTTAGATCGTGTCCTTTTCATTCCTGTAGCTCAAAATAATATGGATATGTGATGCACACATTCAACACTGATTATACAGCCAATTGGAAAACTGGACCAAGAAATGGAAGAATCAGGGAGGTCAAAGTCGGAATAACAATGAAGACAGTTCCTGATAATTTCAATGTGGTTATTGCTTGTAGTCAACTTGTACTATTTAGATCTAGGTTCTATTCTCCCTCTTCTTCATTGTAATCCAATCTCAGTTTTGCCATGGTTACAAAAAAAAGGTTCACATGGTTGGAATTGTCCTCTAGATAACTCCACTTGTATTCATACATGTCTCCTCTAATGATTGCAGGCCCTTGTGAATGTACTTTTGACCTGGATGTGTTTTCAGCTATTCACTGATTTCAATAATCAAAATCTGAAGTCTACCGTCAAGTAGGAAAGAGACGAAGAAGAAGATAGGATGAGGGAGGGAAGGATGGAGGAAGAAGAGTCGAAGAAAGGACAAATAGGAGGAATAGCTGGTTGCTCATGCAAGAGAGAAAAAGATGCAGCTAGGTACCAATAGATTATGGAGCTTTGGTGCACAAATTGTAACAAACTGACACCTAGGCTGTCATAGCAATGCCCCTTATGCACTGAAATACCAACCAAGGAGCTCATAAGCGTTATCTTAGTGAGGTTGATAGGACTTCGGTTCTTTTTCCCTTCCTTTGAGAAAGAGGTTGGCAGCATATGAGGCAGAATGGTTCAGATATATCAAGATAAATATCCACAATTGTGCAGGTTTGCACAGAAATGCATTTCAGGAACATGTCTGAATTGATTTTAGTACATTAAAAAAAATATCAATTTCATTCAAGTATCTGAACAAAATCAAATAGAATATTAGGAAATAAATGCATTAGAAATGATACAAAATAACAAATATTGTTGAGAAACAGATAAACATCAATGAACAAAAACATACCTTTCAGTTTCTCCTCCCAAATGTCTTGAAACCCATGAAGTTCTGACTGCATCTCTATGATCTTGTTCTTCTGTTGGTCTTGTAGGTTCTGGACGGTTGACATGAAAAGAACCTTGATTTGGTTGCCTTGAATCTTGCTGTGAATTAATATTACGGTGAAGATAGCGCCAATATAGGATAGGGAGGCTGACGACACAACCTGATGCATAACCAACAACCCAGGCAAATAATGGGGCATGTGGCTTTTCATGTCTCGACAAAGACAAGACAACAACGGATGCAATAATCTGACACACTGTGAAAAATGACTCAATGGATATCCATAACCCAGAATTCAACGGACTCCTGCGACGTCTCGTATTTCCATCGCCTCTACGTGCAGTTACCGCACTCCTGGCGTTTGATCCAGTGGACAAAGTTGCATAGGATCGAGAAATTGGGACCCTTGCGGTTGTTGAAGGTCTCTCTACATACTCCAATCGGTCCAGATGGGGATTGGGGCGAGGATCAGAACTAGATGAAACTGACGAGGAAGCTGATGAGGAAGCATCGCCATCTACTATGTCAACAACATGCTCACGATTATGGTTTTCTTGTCGCTCCATTTATCAATGAGCTATTTTTCTGCTTGGTCTTTATGATGTAATTCTACAAGGAACCATAAACATTTGCCACTAGGATTGAGCTCAAAAACCACACCATCAACCAATTAGTGATTGGATGAACTAGTTAATACCCTCCCTGTATAACACTTTGAAAAGTTACCAAACAACTCGCAAAGTTCACACCAAACTAACGCCAAGTTACATTGAACCTCAATCTTCCACAGTACAAAAATCAACAACAAACATGCTTAAACACCTGAAATTAAATCAACGTTGAACTTCAGCAAACACTGCAACAAATCAAATATTCCTTGGCAGAAAACCAAACACACCTCACTACTGAGAAAATGATCACTTCTTCAAACTTTTACCAACTACTTTTCCACCATAGAAACGTATCCACAACAGCTTCTTCTATCAACACAAAGAAACTAATCAAATTTGCTAAAAGGTCACATTCTAGTACTTCAAGAAAGCATCACCACAACTAAACTGATTCATACATTGTGATTGATTTCAATAAATTCAACCCAAAATCCACCTAAAAAAAAATCCAAAATACATAATCTCCATTAAATTTCCATTCATAAAATAAAGATAAAATACCACCTACCCACCAAATCACTGAGAGATAAAACAAACTATTAAAAACCCAGACATAATTAATGATTATGAACAAAACCCAGAGTTTAGTTAAGCTCATAACCCTATTAAAAATTATATCAAATAAAACCCTAACATTATTAACTTGTATCTCAATAACTTGAGGTTTTCAAACAAGTGACCAACCCCAAATGAATCCAAGCACTCAATTTCACTCTTTAATCAACACAGCCCATAGACATATTCAGATAGATTAATGGAGGATTGGAGTTGTTGACATACATCATGGAATCTGAAAACTTCAAGAGAAAATTAACACAAAAGTAAAAGAAAACAAAGAAAGGAAGGGTAGTTTACCAAATTTGAAGAGTAAGAAGCCTTCACTTTACAAAAGAGTCTGTCGTTGAGAAGAATCAGATAGATGGAAGAGATTTGAAGTCACAGACAGTTTATCTTCTTTGTGACACACTCTCTTGGCTTCGCTTCGCTTTGGAAAAGAAAGAGAGGAAGAAGAATTGGCAAGGCAAGGAATTGACCGTCGCTGTTGAGGGACACTAAAAAGTCATCACTCAGCTTTTAGTCCCACAATGGAGAGAGTATCTATTTTTGTTGCTGACTTTATCTTCTGCTTTCGTAAACGCGTTTTCTTTCCTTAATTAGTGGCATATTTGAAAATTCACACATGTTTAGTTGATGATTAACATTGCTTGTACAAATGCCACATTGGTATCTTAAAAAATATGAAAAACCATATAATCAAAATAAAGAAAATAAAAAAATGATATGTTACCACCCTTCACCATACCATTGGTCTAGCTCTAATTATCTTATATATCTTAACATAAGTGAACACAACAATATAAATAAAGAAAATAAAAAATGATATGTTACCACCCTTGAGCATGCCATTGGTCTAGCTCTAAATATCTTATATATTTTAACATAAGTGAACACAACAATATAAAATTAGATGACTTGTATTTTATTAAAGCATAAGCCCTTTTTAAGACAAAATCGTATTTATATGAGTTGTTAAGAGTATATCCAATAGGAGAAATTCTAAATGGCGAGGAAACGAGCGAGGGATTAGTAGAATGGTAAGTCTGACCAAAACTTGTTGCATTAAATCATAGTTATCTAAAAAGAAATTGCTACATGCATTGTTTTTGTATAATGTCTTATTATCTTGCACTAGCTTCAGTCTCCTTTATATGTAAATATATATATATATATAGTGACTTAATAATTAAGTTCATGTTTTTATTTAATTAGGAAGATAGTGGGCTAGATGCCTTAGATTATTGTGGAAAGGAATTTATGGATGATTTATTAACATGGATATTTTTCATGGAGAGATTTTCTTGGGACAATTTATTTTATGGAGAGACTTTTTAAGAAAAGGCAATTTGGTGTGGGTACTTTGCTTGAGAAATTTTTTATAACTCTATCTTTATAATGGCTGACACATTAGCCAACTTGTGCAAAGTGACGTCGTTCCTATTCTGCCAATGCAAGCAAACACTAAATTTAAGCCTTTGTTTTCTAAGTCATAGTAGTAGTTCTAGTTTTGAGTTAGAGTGCCTTTTCAAGTTGGTTTTATGTGAACTTGGATGATGTATTAGACTTTCATATTTTATTTTATTTTTTTGTTAGTGAAGGTTTAATTTATTATATATGATGATACATCAAAATAGACTGATCATCACGGCCATACACGTGGCAGAGAACATCCATCACGAGAATATAGTGTCCAATCTATTTAGCTAGCTCATAAACCCAAGAAGAATAAAGCCAATCACAGAGATGACAAGGCCCACCAATGAGAAGACATATACAACGCCTGAACCCAGGCCCAAACGAATCAAAGCCCAAATCCACACCCGACACGAGTCCTCTCATAAAAAAGAGGAATGTTGTACCAAAAAAGAGTCGTTAAGGGAGTTACGCCTCCACTGAGGCATCTCCATCAAGAAAGAGACTGTTACGAGAAACATCTCATTCTGTTGTGTCTCACATGCTTAAGTCATGTAGAGAATTAACCGCGACTATTATAAAAAGTAAAGGGAACATTCGACACATGTATGCAACTTTAACTGAGTTTTGTCCAGATTTACTTCCTTATTCAAACGGAGTAATTGACTTAAGCGTCAGAGTGCCTTCGTCCACCAAAATGATGGTCCTTGTCAGTCTAACATCTGTTTTGCAGGTGAAATTCACAGGAGGATGATTTTTGGTCGCATCAATTTGGTGTCGTCCATGGGGAACGACAAGTTTCCTTTCTGAAAACAAGATCCACAATGACAAAACTCACCATAATTTGGCAGAAGATCAACAAGCCGTCAGAACAAATGACGCACTCTACAGATCCTCAATCCAATGATGATCACGACAACTCTCCTATTGGCAACGATGCGTCACAAACAGCTCACGACCAAGAAGCAGCCTGAATCATCGGACCGGTGGCACCCGAGAATTCGGATCCGCAGCATGCAACAGCCCAGACAACCGAAACATATGGCAACGCCACCACAGATCATCGGGTAGACCTATTCATGGCCCAGATAAACTACATGGCAAAGATGTTGGAAAAATCACCCAGGAGCGCATCCAGCCAGCTGACTCTGTTCAAGCACTGCCTCAACAAAACTTCGCCAACCGAACTCAATGGAGTGACGAAATCCCAGCAGAACCCCAACATGGAAATTTTGAAAGCAATGAGCTCCCCCAAGCCAAGACTCCACAGTGTAACGAAATGCTTGCTAAAATTTCGTTCAACATTGGAGTCACAAATCCCATCATACTATACGAGTTAGCCAAGCCGCCATTTTCTGACACCCTCATGAAAAAGGCAATGCCAAAAAAGTTCACTTCGCCGAAGTTCAAAGTGTATGATGGTACCACCGACCCAACAAATCACCTGAGACACTTCCACTACATGATGGCCCTAAAGGAAACTACGGAGTCGATCCTATGTAGAACATTCCTGACCAACCTCACTTTCACAACAATGAATTGGTTCAACAACCTACCACCAAGGTTGATAGGATCCTTACAAGCTTTAACCACCATTTTTATCACCAGATTCATCGGAAACTAGCGGATGAGGAAAATACTACACTACTCCTACATATCAGACAGAAGCCCGAATAGACAATATGAAAATATGTCACTCATTTTACCAATGAATTGACAATGATCGATAGATGTAACGACGATACAGCTGCTGCAACCTTTGTTGCCGGACTGAAGAAAGGCCCCTTCTTTGATGCCATTAACCTGGAGCCTCCAAAAGGCATGGCGGTCCTGCTGAAAACAGCACAAAAACACATCTCCCTTGAAGATATGAAAACTACGATAAGGAGAAATGAACAAGAAAGGGAAAACCATTCAAGGAAATGGGAAAGGAAATAAGAAAGAAGGCAAGATGATGGACCACGGGAAGATATCAATCATTCAAAGAAACATTGAAACGATGGAAGAACCGAGTCCAACCAGCGAGGAAGTCACAATCGACACGACCCAATCACGAGTGGGTAACCAGCAAAATGAAAAAAAGGAATACAAACCGTACTCGACCCTAAAGACAAGTCATACCAACATCTTGAAGCACATTGCGAATTGTGAATAGACAAAAACATGTATTTCTCCTTTCACAAGCATCACAGACATTATTTCGAAGACTGCTACAAGCTGAAAGAGGAAATCGAGCATTGGTTCCAAAGATGACGATTCGATGAATTCATTGGAATACTAAACAAACAACTCAAAGGAAAATAAAAAACAGATACCACTGCCACAAGATTGAAAGAATGATCCAGGGAACTGATATACGCCCTACACTACATCTAGCCCAGCAAATAAGCATCTCCCACTCGAACAGACCTATATCAAAGCGGAAAGATTAACACTTTGAAGACGGTTGCACCAACCAACTCGGGGATTCTACCAGCGGATACGAATCCAATCCAAATTACCAACAAAAGAATTAGCGACGACAAACTCTATCAAGCCTCAGCAAGTGATGCCAAGTAAAGAGCAATAACAGGTCAAGCAAATGAGGTCATGGATTAAACAATAAAGAACAGCAGAAATGTAAATAACCAACGCGAGGATAGACATCAGCCACGAGATGATTAAAAAGAAATCGCTCCACAATGTAGCGAAATAGCTCCAAAAAAAACGATTGTTAGAAAAGGTCAGGACATCCATACAGGAAAATCAATAAAATTTCAAATTTGGAATCAACATCCCACGAAGGAGAACGACTTCAAAATGAAGCCATGCAAAACAATCAACATATAAAGCCAAAAGAAATCAGGATGCGAGTCGAATATATATAACAAACTTCTAGTCTGATCAACTAACGAAGTAAAAGTTGGACGAACGAGTCAACTAAGTATAATGACTTTGGGTCGACTAAAACGTCGAACCAAGGAAGCCAAAGTGGATGAACGAGTCACCTTAACACAACAACTTCGAGTCGACTGAGATGTTGAGTTAACGAAGTAAAAGTTGGACAAACGAACTAACTGAATAAAAATTACTTCGAACCGACTAAAATGTCAAACCAATGAAGTAAAAGTTCAGCGAACGAGTCAACGAATTAAAAGAAACTTCCGGTCGAACTAGCAAAGCAAAACTCGAAGGAAAACAACTTCGAGACAACCGAATCAACAAACCAACTAAAAAAAGGCAAATTCCGTTTTGATCAAACAAGCAAAGCAAACGACGGAGGAACAAGTTAGTACAACTCATAAGAGCCTTGGATTAACTAACACACCAGATCAACAAAGTAGAAGACAAGTAGACAAATCCGCTTTCTCACAAAAGCTCCGAGACGACAAACACAAGGTTGAGACATACGTGCTAAACCTAGGAAAATTCAAATCAGCAAAAGACAGACAAAGATATAGCAATAAAAATCAAAACTGGAGTACAAATCATTTAAACAACAGACGAATGAAGTCAGCAGAACGAACCACGACCATGAAGAAAAACAAAGGAGAAAACTCCTGTTAGAAGATCAAGGGGAAAGATTTTTAACATTCTTAGCGATACCATCTGCCGGAAGAGAAGTAGTCGGATCATTGACAAGGGCTCTCTTTTCAATAGGAGAAAGTGGCTGCCCTTCAGCAATTGGATCACCCAGGGGGTCTTCAACACCGTCTTCATCCTCAAAGGTCCGATATACCAAATGACGGTATTGATACAATTTAACACCGAGACCCTCAATATAATCCAAAAGCTCATTTCGACCATCGATAACCCGCTGCCAATCTTCCACCTCCATAACACGAAGTTTGTCCGTAACAGAAGCAAGCTTACTTCTGGCCGCTATAATTTGTCCCTCAGCAGTAGTGAGCGTCACTGAGGAATCAACCTCGACCTCGTCAAGTGAAACCAGTAATTGCTCCACCCTTTTCTCGACAATGTTGCAATTATTAGAGTGCTCTATCACGGCACACGCGGCCTCATCACGGAGTGCCTTATCGGTGAACAACTCTTTCTCCACATCATGTAAACGAGCATGAATATCGTTTAACTAAGCTCTTAAAGATTCGAGCGCGGTCACAGAACGATCTCGCGCACCCTCCACCTTGGGCAACGAAGCTTGAACCGCTCAGAACATCGAGCTTTTAACGCGTCATATTGGTAAAGAACATGGAAAAATACCAATAGCAGCACAAAAAGCTTCCTCTCCAGATAAATCACAAGATTATGATTGGCTTGATTACCCAAACCCATCACCCCTATGTAGACAAGATGAGCCATCCCGTCCATTACAAGCCTAAGACCATCATCGGAATGAACGTTCGGATCCAACACATGCATTGAAGGCCTCTCCACCGACCGTCTGTGCCATTCATTAATCAGCTTACGTGCACCATCCTGCACGCAAAGCTGGGAAAACCAGCAAAACTTCCCGTCTGATTTGACCTGAATCTCTTCGGCAATAGGTTCATTCCAACTGATCCATGAATGAAGAACGTGGGGATTCAAAAGTATAGAGGAACCACCACCCACAACCGGGAAATAAGAAGGAACAACAGGAGAACCATCCTCACCCTCCAATTGTGCAGCAGAAGTGAAACGAGTAGCAGTCCAAACAAGAACAGAATAGCGTAAGCAAGCTGTAAAAGGTGGAACCTCCACCCCATCGTCAACAGGAAGAGAAATCGAATGAAGAGACTTCGTCTCGGGAACTCGATCACAACTACTAAGCTCCTTAGACTGGACAACAGCCAGTTGGAACATCTTTTCGTCTAAGGACCGAGGATCCTCATTAGAACACTTAGCAGCGTCAAGACCACCATAAGCAAAGATGAGTCTATTTTCGCCATCTAGCGAACGAATGATATCTTTTTCACTCCTCTCCAATGCCAACTTCATCTCTTCCACCTCTTACAGAGAGCAGTGATCCTCCCTCACAAGTTCTCTATCAACAGAACCCGAGTAAAAAAAAGCACGATGAACAGAGTCAATGAGCCGTTTCTTCTTCAGAACATGGTCAGAACTAAGAACAACCGCTTCCCTAGACTAACAGGTCTCGATACTTTTCTCTTCCTAGAAGTCAGACTAGTAGCAGCACTAACAAGAGCATCAAGATCGGTAACATTCGAGCTCACTTTCCGATCAACAACAACATTACCACCGCCAACATCAATAGCACAGACAACAATCTCCGCAGCTTGCCTCTCAGTTAGCAGAGCCTACTCGACTTCATTCACACTGTACAAGTTACCACACTTCACCAATATCATCAGTAAGATGGGTGTCCAAAGGAACTACAGGAAGCTGCAAAAAATGCTTGCTGATAACCTGTTCTTCAACGGTCAATTGCAGATTCCTCCACTTGATAGGAACCCGTAAAGACCTCACTATCTGCTGACCCCATAATTTGAAGTAGCTAAAGCGGATATACGCAGTTAAAAGGATACAAAAACGATGGCCCTGACATACGTGGAAACTATAACCCTCAACCGTTTGGGCCAATATGAGCAGGAGGAATACCCAGAAGATCTAGATAAGACCAGAACAACTCCGAAACTGGAAATCGAAGACCGGCGTAAAACATACGTGGGTAAAACGCAATATACCCCTTTCTCAAATGACAAGGACTGTCATTCTCATGAGGCAGAATAATGTCAAGGTTAGAAGGCAAAGAGTAGTTGGAAGGGACACTATCCAAGGTAGCTTGAGAAGCCTTCTTTAGGAAAAAAATGAGCTTCGCAGGTAGTAAGCTGCTCACCGTCCAATAAATCACCAGAACGAATAGGCAAAAAAAGATGGAAAAGGGCAATAGGAAAGAAGAAATAACCCTAATAGCAAAGATGGCGTAAAGGAGGAAGCAAAGTCGTCACGACACCCTTTATAAAACCGAGCAATGAAGAGATCGCTCACGGAGTGAAATACAGGGTATAATGGCGCACGAAATTCCAATGCCAAAACGAACAGACAGCAAAGTAACCGAGACGATCGATCGACCAAAAGTTATTAACAACATTAAGTTCAGTGCAAATGTGCGATTGAGATGCCAACCGTCACACAGTTAGTGGATACGTGTACGTTCCCACTAACTAAGGGAGGAATAGCTAATGATACATCAAAATAGACCGGTCATCATGGTCGTACACGTGGCAGAGATCATCTCTCATATTTTCTCTTGTTCAAATTTGTGAAGCCTTTCCTCTTTGAGAGATCCATTCACCCATTCAAAACCCATATCCCTTGTGAGGGATCCATGGTGTTCTAGGAAGAAACACTTCATCTCCTCACGAGTTATTTAGTTGTCTAAAGAGGAAAAAAAGAGAAGTGAGGAAAAAAAGTTGAATAGTACATTGTATTGGTGTATGCCTCATTTGGAGAGTTGTTGAACATTTAACAGGTCATCTTATCTTTAAGTGAAGGAGTGAATGTAAAAGAGATTTTAAGCCTCTCTATCTGACAAACGAGTGTCAATAGAATAGATAAAACCTTTGAGTGTTAGTTTTGCTAAACTCACCTTCACCATGTTTGGGTTCTTGAATCCGTAGAGTGGATTCCTTTGACTAAGTGTCACTCTGCATATTCCAAGCTGGTGGTAAGCCTTGGTTGTGTTGCATCCCATCATGGTGTGATCCTTGGCTATTATAAAGTCTTGCAGAGAATAGCATAAGACCAAATTTTATCTCTGGAATCCCAAGCACATGTCTGTGAGGCTTGGCTGTGATGTATCCCATTGATGACCACTAAGGTGTTTGTAAGACTCGTGGATTAAACACGTGGTTCATGTCAGTAGGAGCACAATGGTTGACCTCGCGTGGTTGTGGAATGTTGATTGTGAATGAAGTTCTCATTTGATAAAGTAATAAATAATTGAGGCTTGCGAGCCCTTTCCACCGAGGAAGTAACTGGTCGAAACTAATCAAAATCCGGCTTAAGTGAATCTCATTATATTGGTGTTCTTTGTCTGGTTTTCTTCTTCCCATGACTCTATTTACTTTACATTGCATGCTTAGTTAGGTTGTTTCTACTGTCAATAGCTTGAATTTTTTGCATGTTCAACTTGCATGCCTAGGACTTATTTGGGGGATTTTGCAAATTTTTTTTTTTTACTGGATGTTCACTTTCAAGTGTTCAATTAAACTTTTGAACCTTGTAGTATTAACTTATCTTAAGTCACACCATAAGCTTTCGATAAGTTTCTGCAAAGAACTTTGAAATCAAATATTTTCGTTTGTTTTTTTAAACAATTTCGATTTTCGAAATATAACTATTCACTCCCTCTAGTCGATATTAGCCTAGTGTCAATGCACTCTTTGTGAGTACACTTTCCCTTTTTTGTTGATGTTGACTTGAAATCAAGATCTTTTGGGCAAAGTTGTTAGTAAAAGGGAGAAACACCAAATTTACCCTTTAACTTTAAGCAAAATATGATAATAAGAAGGGTCATTTTGCAATACCAATTTCCAATTACAGAATCCCCCAATTTAATGAGACATACCCCCACATTGTGGGTCAATGCTAGTCATATAGTTATGTCCATCATGTGTGTGGCATGCAACAACCTTAAACTATGATATTGACCAAAATGTTCAGCTCTAAATTGGACCATATTTGATTCGACCAATGAGTTAGGAGCCTAATAGAGCTCTTTGACATTATCATGAATCTCAAATCTGCATGGCATGTCACCTCCTCTTCCCATGTGTTTCTATATCATTTTTTTCTTTGATTTCTAGCGGCATAACCCACACATTCTTTTGTGATCCCATCTCGAAGTGTAACTTTCTCAATGAAATACAAGGATCTCACATTCTTTTGATTATTTGTTCTTTCACCTTTGTCAACATGAGCCTTATTTGCCCTAAGAGAAATCCAACGACTATTATTGAATCTAGAGGCCAAAAGCTTTCCAATGACTATATACTTTTAGGTATGCATTACTTCATCTAGAAGGGCATCTAGGGAGATTGATCTCTTCCTTTGCCTTCTCCCTTGCTTTCACATCAACAAATCTTTTTTTCAAGGCTTCTTGTTTAAGGGTTTCTTTAGAAAGGTTAAAAATATTGTTTAGACAAGCTAGGTTATAGAGTAAATGCTCAAGGGCGGATTAACGGAATATATATTGAAAAAAAAAAACTTACATTTGGTGTTGCTTTATTACATAATTACATTTGTAATGTTATACTTTTAAAATAATATATTCTAAAAAGGGCACTTAGGCAGTTTCATTTTTATCTTTGCTTATTCAAAATTACCTTTTTCCACCGCAAACATTGTTGGTATTGTAGATAACACATAAGTTAAGGGATATTTTTGAAAATTCCAAAATTAGCACTAGACCCGGGATCAGTACCATTCCTCAACCTTTTGGTGTTTATTAGTAGAGATTTATTTTATTTTTTTTGGAAGGGGGAGGGAGGCAGAGGTTAAACTTCTAGTAAAATATTTATATAATACATTTAATCAATAAAATATACATCTATAACTTCCCTATCCCAGTAAATTCATGGTCCAAAAAAGGTTCATTGTTCTACAGAGAGTCCCTTAATTTAATGTGTTTTAAAATCTTAAAATTGGGTTACTATAGTCGTTTACAAGGAAGGTACATTCTCTTCCATTTTTTATTCTCACATCCAAATTTGGTTCTGATAACTATCTTTCATTGCCTTAAAGTTACTCACGAAGTATGTATAGAACAATAAGTGTGCAAATGAAGATAAACAAGTACGATATTATTAAATTTATAGATATAATTTTCTAATTGTATGATTTGAATATTTTTGTTTCGTTAAAATATTCATTTATGTCTTTTGCAACTATCCCTTCAGCGTAAAGTCCAATAAATGATCTAGCAAAAATAAGAAGCTTATGCTACTGGCATAATTTTTATAAATCATTGAAAAAATTCCTATAAATAAGAAAGTTTTATGTAATTATGATTAATAAATTTATCACAAAAAAATCAATATCAATAATGAGTGCCAATCATGCGTTGTGCACATGCAGATATACTAGTAATTGTAAGAGGAATGGAATAGGTTTTAGCTCAAACTGCCTTGAGATTGACAAGCAAATTCGTGATGAGGAGGTACATCTAATTTGTATGAGTTTGAAGAGGGAATGTCAAGTCTTGCATTAATAAGAAAAAAGAATCCGTTTAATTGTCGAGGGAAGCAGCGAGGAAAACAGCGAGGGACCTCACAGGGGAGAGGGGGAGCCGTCCATTCCCCCTGGGATGCACGTTTGAATTTTCAACGCACGCATTTCGGAGGGAATGGACGGCTCCCCCTCCCCCCTGTGGGGTCCCTCGCTGCTTCCCTCGACAATTAGAGTTTTTGCAGAAAAAATGACAGAGTGAGCATTTCTAAAAAACATTATGAAAATTAGGATCTAAAGTAAAGCTTGGCAAATTTGAAGTATAAGGGCTAAACTAGTCATAGTACTTGGAGGGAAAAGTTAGTTAACTCGTTAAATAAGTACTTATTTGGAAGGAATAATTTTATGTTTGTGTTTTTATTCAATACCATACAATTTAATACATTTTTTTTTTTTCAACTTAAGAGTTATTGGTATCAATTACTAGAAAGTGTTTAATGAGGTGAACCTGGTCAAATCACATAATTGAGAAATAATGTTTCTTATTTATGGGTCAAAAAAAATACAATTTTGAATTCCTAGTATTTGACCAAATTGTAATATTTGGTAAAATTACTTAGCTGCATTAATGTTACAAACTTGATTATTAGTACGTGGCAGATACATGATCTGCATTAAAATTAGATCATTGCCTCTAAGCTATTTATAAATATCAAAACACAATGATCAGAAACTCAAACTAAAAGTTTCTCTTTCTGAATATTTTGATTTCATCATGGAGGGTGTGTTTGTTGTTTTTGTTATTTTATGCGTTATCACATATGGATGGGCTGATTTCAACATCGTAAATTTTGGTGCTATTGGAGATGGAAAAATTGATGACTCACAAGTACATATATTACACTTTTTTTTTTTCATGTTTATATTTATAAGTATGTGTGAGTTCATAAAAATGTTTGCAATTTTACCTCTACATTTCAAGGTATGAGTCGAGATTGTTTAGACACGTTCTAGACATAAAGAAGTATTTAGTCCATAAATCACATAAAATATTTTGCTGAATCACCACTATGAATTCTTATGGAGTAGGTATGTTGGAGTCTATACCACCATAGACGACCTCAGTTATGAACTATTCTAGTTTTATAGCTTTTATTTTTCTAGAGAAAGAGAAAAAAAACATATTATCAAAAAACATAGTATGTTTTTCTTTAATTTATTATTTTATTTTTGGATTTATTTTAATCTAATCAAAACTTATTCTTGTTTAAACAATATTAAGGCCTTTGTGAAAGCTTGGAATGCTACATGCCAAGCTAACGTCGGAGCAATCCTCCAAATTCCAGCTAATAAGACATTCCTTTTGAAGGGTAATATAATCTTTAACGGGCCTTGTAAATCTGAAAAGGTTCAAGTTTCGGTAAGATACATAGACTCTTTATGCCAATGTTTACGATAAAAAATTGAAAAATAATCAAAATTGCTACAAATGGTTGACATTGAAATTTTATTTTCTTGAATTCATAGATTTTGGGAAACATAGTTGCGCCTGAGAAAGCAATGTGGCGGATCTGTAATATTGCAGAAACCAAATGGATCACATTCTCAGATGTGAATGGACTAATTGTTGATGGATCAGGAACATTCGATGGTCGCGGTGATAGTTGGTGGCAACCCAAGAATGGTACTAAAAATGTGGTAAATATTTTTTAATTTCAAGACTTCCTTTTGCCTGTTTTTTATTTATGTCATTTGGATTTTGTATTGATTTGAGCTAAATTGTGATACCCAGGCCGGATGCGACTCCCCTAATGCCCTAGCTCCCACAGTAATGAACAAAAATATATTTTTCATCTTCATCATCATTATTATTATTATTATTGTGCATAATATATATTCCTAATAAGTAAATTGAAGAAATTATAATTTAAACCATCAGATTATAGCATTTGCTGGATGCGGCAACCTTCAAGTAAACAGACTGAGCACATTAAACAGTCCAAGAAATCACATCACCATAAGCCGGGTTAATGGTGCTTCAATATCTAATCTCAATTTATCTGCTCCTGGGGACAGTCCAAACACTGATGGCATTGATATATCCTCGTCTACTAACATTACAATTGACAGTGCCTTCATCGCAACTGGTATGTAATTAATATTTTAATCAGTTAATCAAAAATATTAATTATCATTTTTCTGTTCAAACACTAATTTTCGTTGTCTTCTATAGGTGATGATTGCATTGCAATTAATGATGGCTCATCTTTCATTAACATTTCAAATGTGGCATGTGGACCTGGACATGGTATAAGGTGAGAATTTTTTTTTTTAAATCTTGATCATCTATAATAAATAATACAAAAGCTCTACCTTTTTAGTGTGGGAAGTTTAGGACAAGGTGGATCACATTCTACCGTAGAAGAAGTACATGTATTCAATTGCAATTTCACAAAAACTCAGAATGGAGTCAGGATCAAGACGTGGCCGGTATTACATCTTTTGTTCTTCTTTTTCTTGTTAATGCTTACTATTTTCGTCCATGTTTACATTTTTTAATTAATTGTAACTTTCCTTGTATGTTCTAAGGGGGGATCCGGATATGCAAAAAGCATTAGATTCGAACAAATTTGGCTTACTGAAGTTGACAACCCAATCATCATTGATCAACACTATTGTAATGGCCGCCATGATTGCCCAGACAAGGTATCACATTTTCATTTTTCTTTTCGTGTTTATATATGTTTGTTTGCCTCACTTGGATGTGTAATTATACAGCTGGGCAATGTAGAAGTGAGCAATGTTACATACAATGGAGTCCATGGAACTTCTAGTCAACCCTTGGCAATCACCTTAAACTGCAGTGAATCTGTATGTTGCAAGAAAATCATCATGAATGATGTTAACATTGACTATATGAATCTAGGACAAAAGGCTTTTGCCATGTGTGCCAATGTTGAAGGAAACTTTTCGAATACGTCACCAGAAATTCCTTGTCTAGCTTCCCCAACACCTCCACCAGCACAATCATCAAGGCAAGCACCAACGCCTTCACCTGAGCTTGCTCCAACCTCTTCCCAAGAAACTCTAGCAATAGATCATATGGAATTCTACGGTTTTTACTGATTAATCCACTTATATTTGGTGGTTAATTAATGTTAGGTTTTGTTTAAGGTAGTAAGTTCTAGTTTAGTAGTGAAATGACTCATTTAGATCATTAATTGATATGGTTCAGCTAATGTTTATTTTTGTTCAATTTTTAGTTTGTACCTTGGATTTATGTAAAATCACAGCTTTAACCCGTGCTAAGCACAAATATTCCTTAGTGTTAAATTATTATTGTTATAAAATTTTAATTTGAGTGCATTATATTAATAGTAACTAGTATGTATGCGTGCACATACTAATGCATCATTTTGTTGCAAACGGATATCGCCAAAATCATTTTTTTTTGTCGTTGATCTTTTTTATTTATTTATTAATCCATGTCCGAAGGCTACATGACTAACCCTATAGGGCTAACCAAACCTGGCCCGAAGGCTACAATATTGTTGCCACTTAATATCATTGTCGCCTCCATCTCGCATGGAGATTTGCTTTTGCTCCGGTCATCGCCTCCACCTTGCATAAAGACTTGCTTTCGTTCTACTCCGATCTAGTCCATCTAAACAGCTGCATTCAATACCTGAAGGCTTATCAAGGACAGAGCACATGTGCTCCTAATAATCTGGCAAAAACTCACAAAATCCTAATCATTGAGTCGTGAACTCGCGACCTCTAACAAGGATAGTGGATGTCCGACCAACTGAGCTATAATTGGTGGACGCCAAAATCATAATTTACATTGTTGCATATACTCCTATACTCGAATGTCACATTTCATTTCCATAAAAATGATACAATGAGGGTTCTTAAAGATCACATGGCAACAACACCGAAAGTCAAATGAAATTTATTTTTTAATTTGATAATTTTTTATTTATATATACATATCCTTTTTTAATTGATAATTTTACATTTGTACGACATTCCATAGTAGTTTTTTTTTTTTAGAATGATTAATTTTTACAACGAGTGATTCTACATGGCGAGGAAACGAGCGAGGGGAGGGAGGTGGCAGGGGGGAACCGTTCACCCCCCTCCACCTCACTTCCCTCGCTGGTTTCCTCGCTCATTTCCTCGACATCTAGAATTTTGCTTTTACAACACCTCCCCATCAATTTTATCAAGATCAATAAATCCTAAGTATATCTTCAATGAAAAATAGTATTTAAGCATGCAAACTAAATGGTTTCACATCGTGCTAAACTCGCTTGAACTTTATAAACTTATAGAAAAGTTCGGTCAAATTTAATAGTTTGAAAATAAACATCGTTAAAATTTAACCTTTCGTATTTATTATTGATTTTATTTGAAAGATCTTCAAAAATACTTTTCAATGAGATTAAGTTTATCGAAATCGGACAATTAAATAAAAAGCTAAGATAATTTTAAATTTGAGAATATAAAATAAACATAGTTTCTTTCTCTGCCACTTGGACATCATGTATTCTTTCATGTAGATTTTTTTCAACATTTTCATTTGCCGTTTTAGTTATACCTTATACAACCCATACCATTATATGAGTACAAATCTCGACCTTTAACAACTTTTCAACTATTAATCCTATCCCTTGGTTATCTTGTCTCTAAGACAAACAAAATAGCTTACTTGCGTTATTATTTACTAGTGAATTATCCGTGTTGTTGGCACGATAGAAAGTGGTCATGACATTAGGGTCAAACTTGGTTAAAATTTTAATTGGTTAAACTTTTCAAAGCATGACAACAAGGTCTCCTCGAATGTTCATTAAGATGCATGCTCGTCTTATTCTTAATAAACATGGAAAACACTTAAAATGTGAAATGCTTACTTTGTTCTTTGAAAATGCATACGATGTAAATTTTATATTTTAAAGTTTAAGCGTTTATACTTGATGATACACCAAATCGTCATTTAATCAATGTTGTACGTATGTCATGATGCTCTCATCAGCAGAACAAAGCGGGCCTGATTGCCCATCCACTCTGGCAAGGCCCAAACAACACTAAGCCCACTTTGGCAGAATCCAGAAGGTTGGATTGAATTACAATGCCCTACTAAGCCCACACGTCACATGGTAAAACCCAATACCAGTAAGGTCTAATCATGCAAGCATCTAGGGGATCACCTAAGACGGCAATGCCAACAATACATTGGTTCCAACTAGGAAACATATACTGGAGTATAAGTCGTGCATGGATAATTCCTTGCATTGACAAAACCACAAAAGTGAAACCCTTAACGTAGATCTACATGGACAACTCCCAATTAGGAAAGGATCTCCAGCAAGATCTCTTTCCCTAAACTACGCCACCAAAGGCCTAGCGGAACGAGGACTCTCGATTATAAATAAGACACAAAGTTGATGAAGAACGGTACACTGTAGAACCCAATTACAACTTTAAGCCTTTCTCAATCCTTGTTTGACTTTAGCATCATCGGCCACCACAATGGTGATCCTTGGCTCATGTGTGTTCTCTGTGCAAATCCAGATCAAGGTCAATGAGAGCAGAGTTCAACTACATCAGTTTGGTGTCGTCCGTGGGGAATGACGAAGTTCCTTGAAAGATAGTGATATCACCCTTCCTCACAATCTAGAAAGATGGTGACACGAGATCTCACAACAATGGAGACATCCCTGATCCCTCGAACGCTCATACTGGAAAAGCGCTGCCGTTTTCGACAGATCTAGCACTGCAGGAGGAACAAAATTAGTCTCCTGCATCAGTAGCAGCCACGGCGTACCCTAGGGTGGATTTACTGTCAAACTAGATGCAGCAGATTGCACGAGCGGTGGAGATGCTCACTCAGCAGAACCCTCCACCCCCTGAATGAGTCCGTGAATAGCAAAGAGCCCCTGTCCCTGAAAAACACTAGATAACACATTCAGGAAAGTCGCAATGCCCCTACGGGCTCTCAATGGACCAGAGGCAGAGGAGCAGCTAACGGAGACCCAGCGTCTAGGGCAGAAAGTTAGGTCTCACAGAACCCCCTCAGGCTAGGGGCCACCAATCCTGACGTGTAGTTCAAACCTCACTGTCCCTTTCGTTCTTGAATCATATCATGAACAAGTTGTTGCCGAAGAAATTCACTTCCCAAAGTTAGAGTTCTACGACGGACGATAGACCTATCCGACCACTTGCACCACTTCCAGCATGTAATGGCGCTCAAAGAAGGTTCCGAAGCAATAATGCGCCGATCATTCCCTACCAGCCCGAAGAAGTCGGTGCTGACCTAGTTCCAAAACCTCTCTTCGAGGTCCATCGACTCATTTCAGACACTTGCAACAACGTTCCTCACACACTTCGTCGACAACCAATCAATCTATCACTGTCCAACTCCCATCCACTCAATGAATTACATAAGTCAGAATACCAAAGTCGGACTTATCAAACTTGACCAAAGCTTAGCCAAATCTGGCTGATGAATATGGCTTTTGGTCCGCTTTAACGCCTAGTCCACCAGACGGATGACAATGGCTTAGGAACTGGGAGCTTAGTTAGTGAATGCCTGATCAAGACGGCTTACCAAGGATCATTGTCCAATTACGAATCATGGTCACCAAACCCGACCAAAGCTTAGTCAGTGACGACTGATTACAATAACTTATGGTTTGCTTGAAGCCTAGTATACAAATAACGGATGACGACAGCTTAGAAAGTGGGAGTCTAGTCAGTGCCCTCGACATCTGATCACGACGACTTGCTAGGGATCATCATCCAACTACAGACAATGATTGCCGAACCCGACAAAAGTTTAGTTAGTTGCCACTGATAACGATAGGTTTTGGTCCGCTCTAACACCTAGCCTGTCGAGTGCGGGGACAATGGGTTAAAAAGTGGGAGTCTAGTCAGTGCTCTTGCAACCTGATGATGATGGCTTGCCAGGTATTATTGTCCTTCCGCAGACAGTGGTCGCTGAACATGACCAAAGCTTAATCAGTTCGACTAATGACGATGGCTTCTAGTTCACTCTAATACCTAGTCCGCCGAACGCGGATGACGATGGGTTAGAAAGTGGAGTCTAGTTAGTGCTCGTGCACCCTGATGACAATGGGTTTGTCAGGGATCATTGTCTTTCAGCAAACAGTGATCGCTGAACCTGACCAAAGCTTAGTCAGTTCTGACTGATGACGATGTCTTTTGGTTCACTCTAACACCTAGTATGCCGAGTGCGGATAACGATGGGTTAGAAAGTGGGAGTCCAGTCAGTGTTTGTGCAGCCTGATGATGATGGCTTGCTAGGGATCATTGCCCTTCTACAAACAGTGATCACCGAACCTGACCAAAGCTTAGTCAGTTTTGACTGATGATGATGGCTTCTGGTTCATTCTAACACCTAGTCCGTCGAACGCGGATGACAATGGGTTAGAAAGTGGAAGTCTTGTCAGTGTTCATGCAACTTGATGATGATGGCTTGCCAGGGATCATTGTCCAACTACAGACAACGATCGCCAAACCTTCCCAAAGTTTAGTCAACCCCGACTGATGACGATAAGTTCTGGTCCCCGTTACTGCCTAGTCTGCCAGAAGTAGATAAGGGCGATTTGAAAACCCAGTCAGAGCTCAAGATGCTTAACTCGGACAACTCATAAGGACCATCATCCAATTATTTACAGCGATGCACACGCTCGATCGCAGTCTGACCAGTTCGCTTATAGTAGCAATGACAGCTATTGGTCTGAACTACAACCCGGTCCTCATATGACGAATTACAACGACAGATCTCGAAAATGGGTGACGGCCTGGTCGAAATTATCTATCACTAGCCGAGTTTATCTCCTCGCGTGAAGTTTTGTCAACTTACCAGACTTGGCCGACACAATTCCTCGATCTCTAAAGAGTATTGACCAAGGTTGCCTGAATTATAGCAACATAAGTAGTCAGAACTCTCACCAGCAGATCAATCATACGACTTTCCGACTCAGCACAACCTCTTGTTTAAAAGCCAATAGCACGATAAGACAACGCTAAAAAAAAACTCAGCAGGGAAAGTCAAAGAATACATAAGTGCAAACTGTTGTTCAACGTATTATATCTTATAGATAAGTCAAAAATACAAAGCTCACTCATCGTCAGGATGAGGTTCAGATACAACGGAGCTAGATTTGGTAAGACAAAAAAGAGGGGATACTTCTGCACACGTTGTTGCTCAAACGCTCTGGTCTTGATCACCTTCTTCTTCTAATTGATCAAATGATTCCCTAAACTCTATGAAAGCAAACTCTTTATAATTAGAGAGGTCCCATTCGGGATGCTCCTCCTTCATTAGCTGCAACAACTCCAGTCGTCCATGCACAACTCTGCTGAACTCGAACGTGCTCTAGGCCTTCAGAAGTTTTTCCCCGCGCACCCTCAACTCAGCAAGCTCTCACTCCAGCTGCTCCAACTTTCACAACAACGTATCAGTTCTGGACTGCTCAACACTCAAGTTATCCTTCATAGCACTTGGTTCATTCTGCATCAGAATAAGCTATTCTTCTGCTGTCTGGCCACTATTGCATAGGAGTTAATGTCAGCCTCTAGTTGCTGATATTAGGCAGTCCACTCGGACTCCTTTTTGACCTTCTCAGTGTTCAGTGCCTGTAGCCTCCCGAACAAATTGTAAGTCACGACGGACAAGGTTCAGTTCTTTTTTGAACCCGTCCCTCGCGAATATTTCCCCTGCTAACTCGGACTCAAGCGTTTCTAAGCGAATCCTCTAAGACTCTGATCTCGTCTTCCAGACCTCTTGGTCAATAGCCGATTGTGCAGGCCTCCCTTTTTTAAGTTGTTTATTTAGTGATTCAGTTTCTCGGATAGCATCGGAGTACGACTTTTGCAAGTTCGCAAATACTCATTCCATGGTATACACTCTCTCACGGGCAGCCTCAACCTCTGTCCCAACGACGGTGACTTGGTTCAGATATGACATCCTCAGAATGAAATATTTCAGCTCCTTGTCCATACGTTCTCTAAGCGCATCACTTGCTGGCATCGGAGCACTATTTTCCCAACAATCATTCCACCTATTGATATGCTTATTCGAGGCATAAGAAATATCAACCTCCTGGTGTCAAGCTTGGTTGTGCATCTTTAACACATCTAGAGCGAACAAATTGATCCACGCATCCGGATGGAGGTCTTAAGGGACTGGAATCACTCTATTATTGCCCTTCACTGTCTTCACCGCATCAGGGCCCTTCTCCACCACTTTCCCCTTGATCACAACGATTTACTCTCTATCTCACGAGCTTCTTTGAAAGCAGCTGATGGGGAAGAAGGAAGTGTGTTATCACTCGGACCGGTCGTCACCTCAATATAGAGACGAGATTAGGATGGAGGACAATACGGGCGATGCGGAGGAGACTTCTCACCATAAGGGCGACAATTAGACGACTCTTTACCAAGCCGGAAAGAGTCGCGATCCAAAAAGAGGACGTACTTAAAATCCTTCAACATGAAAGGATGAGTCAGACCCATATCGGACGAAGCCCATGCCCGCCTGCAACAATAGGTTGTTCATAACCTTCGCCTGTGATAAGGGCATAATTAGGCTATTTTTAGTACCATATTTCTATATATATATTTAGTTATTACTTGTTAATTATGATACTAATTGCTATTTTTGTGTTTGTGTAGGTTTCCAATTAAAAGATTTTAAAATAGAAGCAAATTGGCGATTTATAAATACTAATTGCACAAGGAATCCACACAAACAAGGAAACAAGGAAACAAGGAATCCACACCAACAAGGAAACCACACAAAGTAGAAAAAGGGGACGATACCTTGCCTTGAGAATCATCCATCAAGCAATAACATCCCCATCCAGCCTCCTCATCCACCGCCACAGTCACTGTTGTCCTTCTTCACAACAGCTGTCAAACCATAACCCATCCATTGTAATGCACACACCCATCCTCATCCACTATTCATCGCAATCACACAACCCTAAACCCAATCGAGACCCATCGTCCTGAACGCATCCATCTATAGCCTTCATCACCGCCAGCAGCCCAACATCGTCACCCATCATCACTGTCTTCATCTATCTCTCGCCTGACTCCCTTATCGCCATCTCCATCAGAACCTCCACCATCATCAATAAACCCTCGTTTCAGTCCCTCTCTCTCGTTGTCCTTGATTTTTTCCACCCATCGCCACCTTGCCAAACCCTAGCCACCGTTTTAATCCCTCTTCGCCCCTTCTTGTTCTCAGCCAAAGCCTTCATCGCCACCCCCCTCGCATCCTCTTCTCATTGGAGCAGAGACCGAAGAAACAAAGATTGCGAAATAAGGGAGACCGAAGAAGCAGAGATCGCGAGGAAGGGATATCTTCCTTCACGCTATTCGGACCCCAACTTCTACTCAGTACCACCACGGATCAGGCGACAGTGTTTTGTTTCATCTCTTAACTCTTTACTTATTTTTAAGTTTGATATTTAATTATGTATTGCTATTCGAACATGATTAATATGTCTAGCTAAACTTCTCTTAGTTAGGGGTGGATTCGAAGCCCCGAACACGTGTTTTATAAATTAATTGAATTTAATCTTCCTTGCTATTAGTGATTGTGTTTTGCTTAACTGCTTTATATAAAACTTTTCTTTGTATGTTTGTTAAGGTGGCCAACTTAGTAAGCATGCTAGGATCTGGGGCTAGAATATAGGAGAGTTTCACCTAATTGTTATAATCATGTATTCACAAGTAGTAAATACCAAGGAACGTTGGTAAGGTTAACTAAAAACCTAGGTAAGAACAAGATGCTGATCATACTTGTAATTGACTAGTCAGTGTTCATATTTTCCAGAGAATTTAATGATCTTAGATTGTTATTTAACTTGCAATTCCTGTTTAGATAGCATGATAAGAATAGTTTGAAAGTGACGCTTAGTTTAATTCAACGAACTTGGGAAAATAATAAGATTAATGCAGTGCGGTCACGGTTAATCTTGAACATTGTCTCTCACGAGTTAGCAAGTGATTATTGAAGATTCATTTATAAGCATATGTTTGGTGTGTGGAGATAAACCCTTAGCTAATTTCTCATCTTTTCCATCCCTTTAGTTTTATTATCTTTATAGTAATTTTCGTAGTTAGTTTCATAGTTTAATTTAGAAAATCCAATCCCCCATTATTTAATTAATTAGGTTGTTAGTTGTCTTTTAGTTATTATTAGTGTTAATTGACAAACCCTCTAATCCCCGATCTAGAACGATCCCTACTTATTTTATACTACAATCACAAAGCAGGGTATTAAGTTGTGTGCTACTAAAATAGCGCATCAGCCTGATCGGTGCTCAGCTTCGTTACATCTTAAACTCTCACCATCTGCAAATATTCCTTCTCCAAGTTAGGAAGAGAAATGGGAGCCCTTGCATGAGCATCCTGCCTCTCAGACACAACAGCTTCCGCTGCAGCGGATGAATCAGGAACCTACACCACAACTTGGTATCCTTCTGAAAGGGCAGCACGAAGCTTCTTGGAGCTCGTTGAATAAGAAAATGCCTCATTCAGCTCCGCCCTCCTCAACGGGCTCAGAATTTTAGCATTTGGGAGCTTACTCTTCTTCGAAAAGGGTTCGCCTTCAAACTTGGGTTTCGAAACTTTGAAAAGAATGGGAGCCTCATGCCAATGGGCCCACAGTCTGTTGCGCTCGATATTAGAAGATTGAATTACATCCTCTACCCACATTCGAGGCATGTCACGAAATTTATCTAAAGCTACTTCATCCTCAGAAGAAAGGGGCGTAGTCGGGTACCTCTCTACAAAAAGCACAAATAACAATTCAATATGTAATTAACACTGGTAGATTCAAGAGCGGATTTAAACTTACTCAGTTGCTGAAACTCTCGCTCGATTGGACGACCAGCGAGCTCAAAATACTTCAAGTCTGCGAAGGCCATAAAACAATATTTCTGCCAAAACTTGAAGTCATCAAGCAGATTATCAAAGTAGTCTGACGCCGTCAAAACACACGCCACATGCTCATTTATCTGAAGAGAAGTGAGCTGTTGGATTACCCTCGGAGACACTCGGACACCAGCGTCCTTCACCCTAATCAGAATGGCGATCACCGTCCTATACCTGTTCCGTACCAGCTTAATGGGTGCAATGCCGAGGTAAGCCAGGAAGGTCCAAATTTCCTTGACAAAAAGAAAACAAAAGCTCGATTGGAACATATCTAGAGGCAAACAAATAAATTCTTTTGGATGAGACAACAACGTGCAATGTGAAAAACACCATATCATCAGGGATCCTATACGTCTCAGGAAGGCTTTCCAGATTCGACTCAGAAAGTGACCTCTTATCAAATAACTTAAGTTCTTTAGCAAACAATTCATCAGAAAAATGATTATGGCCCGCTATTGAAGAATGTACAAACTTTTGATCATGGCTCAAGAAGACGGTTCAGACTCAAACCAATCATGACCGCTCGGGTCCTCTACGATATGACTTGATAGATTGATGAGTTGGCTCATCAACTCGGGGGGAGTAGCTGATGATACATGAAATCATTCTTTAATTCGCGCCATACACGTGTTATGATGATCTCGTCAGCAGAACAAAATAGGCTTAATTGCCCATCCACTCTGGCAAGGCCCAGACGACACTAAGCCCACTTTGGCAGAATCTAGAAGGTTGGACTGAATTACAATGCCCTACTAAGCCCACATGTCACATGGTAAGGCCCAATACCAGTAAGGCTTAATCAAGTAAGTATCTGGGGGATTACCTAAGACGGGCAGGCCAACAATACATTGGTTCCGACAAGGAAACATATACTAAAGTATAAGTCGTTCATGGAAACTTCCTTGAATGGACAACACCTCAAAAGAGAAACCCCTTCCGCAAATCTAGAAGCACAAGTCGTGTAGGAAAACTCTTCTACATGGACGACTCCTAACTAGAAAATGTTCTCCAGCAAGATCTCATTCCCTAAACTACTTTACCAAAGGCCCTGCCAAACGAGGACTCTCGCATTATAAATAAGACACAGAATTGATGAAGAAAGGTATGCTACATAACCCAATTTACATCTTTAAGACTTTCTCAAGCCTTGTCTGACTTTAACATCGGAGTGGCATCGACCACCACAAAGGTGGTCATTGGCTCACGTGCATTCCATATGCAGCTCCAGATCAAGGTCAAGGAGAGCAGGATTCGACTACATCAATACTCATCATTGGTTTCATTGGAAAGATCTTCATAAATGCATTTCAACATACCAACTTTACCAAAATTCGATAACTAAGAAATTAGTTATGATAACTTTAAGTTTGAGAATAAAGAAAAAAATTCAAAAGTTGATCTCTCGGCTACATGTGCATTCCATATACTTATTTAAGTTTTATGTTTTCTTTAATTTACCATTCTACATGTTTTATATTTACAAACATACCATTTTAGAGAATGAATCTCGACCTTCAACATCTTCCCTAACTTTTAATCCTAGCCATCTTTTATCTCCAAATTTGTTATGGATAGTAAAACTTGTATGTTAGTTGTAAGATAGACTAGTGTATTACGTTTTAGGGACTGATAAAAAGTGGGTCGTGACATTATGATCAAACTTGTTTAAAATTTTAATCGATAAGAAAAAAAACCTTTTTCAAACCACGTTTGATGTAGTCGAATCTTGCTATCCTTAACCTTCATTTGGACCTGCACATGGAACACACGTGATCCAAGGACCACCATTGTGGTGGCCAATGGCACTTCGATGCTAAAGTCAGACAAGGCTTGAGAAAGGCTAAAAGCTGTAAATTGGGTTCCGTATCGTACATTTCTTCATCAACTTTGTGTTTTATTTATAATGCAAGAGTCCCCGTTCAGCTAGGCATTTGGTGGCGTAATTTAGGGGAAAAGATATTGCTGGAGACCCTTTCCTAGTTGGAAGTCGTCCATGTTGGAGAGTTTTCCTACACGACTTGTGCACCTAGATCTGTGTGAGCGGTTTTCCTTTTGGAGTGTTGTCCATGCAAGAAAGTTTTCATGCACGAATTATACTCCGGTATATGTTTCCTAGTAGAACCAATGTATTGCTAGCCTGCCCATCTTATGTGATCCCCCATATACTTGCCTGATTAGGCCTTACTGGTATTGGGCTTTACCATGTGATGTGTGGGCTTAGTAGGGCGCTACAATTCGGTCCAACGTTCTGGATTCTGCCTAAGTGGGGTTAGTGTCGTCTAGGCCTTGCTAGAGTGGATGGGCAATTAGGCCCGTTTTGTTCTGCTGACGAGATCATCGTGACACGCGTACATCGTAGATTAAAGGACAATTTGGTGTATCATCAACTACTCCCCCCGAGTTGGTGGCCCAGCTCATCGGTCCATCAAGTCATGTCGTAGAGGACCTGAGTGGTCATGATTGGTTTGAGTATGAATCGTCTTCTTGAGCAGCGCATTTCATTAAATGGGCGTGTGTCTGCTAAAAAAATAGGAATTTTGTTTTCTATATAAACCCCCTTTTCTACAAAGTTTATTTTCTTTACTATTCGATCTTGGAGACTTTGCTTTGTCATTTCATTTTCCGTGCTTTTGACTTTATCTCATCTCTGTGATCAAGAATTTGTACATTTTTTCAATGGCAGACCAGAATCAACTTTTTGATGAATTGTTTGTTAAGGGTTGTAAGTTCTTCGAGGAGAGGTCACTTTCTGAGTCGAATATGGAAAGCCTTCGTAAGACGTATTGGATCCTTGATGATCTGGTGTTCTTCACATTGGGCGCTGGTCATACGTAATTGTCACCCTCATAAGGATTTATCCGTTTGCTTTGAGGTATGCTCCAATCAGGCACCTATTTTCCCGTTGACAAGGAAATTTGGAGCTTCTAGGCTTACATTGGCATTGCACCCGCTCAGATTGTGTCGAACGGGTATAGGACGGTGATCGCCATTCTGATTAGGGCGAAGGATGCAGGTGTTCGAGTGTCTCCGAGGGTGATCCAATTGCTTACTTCTCCTCGATAAACAAGCATGTCGTGTGTGTGTTGAAGTCGCCGGACTGCTTTGGTGATCTGCCTGATGACTTCAAGTTTTGGCAGAAATATTGTTTAATTACCTCCGCGGACTTGAAGTATTTTGAGCTTGTTGGTCGTCCGATCGAGAGTTTCGGCAACTGAGTAAGTTTAATTCCACTATTGATTATGCCAGTGTTAATTACATATTGAATTGTTATCTGTGTTTTTTGTAGGGAGGTTCCCAACTATGCCTCTTTCTTCCAAGGATGAAGCAACTTAGATAAATTTTGTTACATGCTTCAAATGCGGTTAGATAATGTCATTCAGTCTTCTAATATCGAGCGCAGTGAACTGTTGGTTCATTGGCATGAGGCTCCCACTTTTTTTAGAGTTTCGAAGACGAAGTCTGAAGGCAAACCCTCTTTGAAGAAGCTGAAGCTCCCGAAGGTTAAGATTTCGAGCCTGACGAGGAGTGCAAAAGTGAATGAGGCACTTTATTTTTCAACGCGCTCCAAGAATGAGCATTTGGCCCTGTTAGAGAGACACCAAGCTTTGGGGCATGTTTCTAATTCATTCGCTGGAGCGGAAGCTGTTGTGCCCGAGGGGCAGGATATTCATGCAAGGGCCCTTATTTCTCTTCTTGACTTAGAGAAGGAATATCTGCAGATGGTGGGAATTGAAGATGTAACGAAGTTGAACATCGATCAGGTGAAGGTTATGACAACTTGTTGCTGTAGGTGAGCATGGCGGCTTTGTCCGATACGAGTCTGATTCGTCCTTTCTCGTTGAAGGATTTTAAGTACAACCCCTTTTTGGATCGCGAGTCTTCCCGGCTTGGTGAAGAGTAGTCTGACTGTCACCCCTAAGGCGAGAAGTCTCTTCCGTTTTGCTCGCATTGTCCTCCATCCCGATCTTGTCCCCATATTGATGTGAGAATGGGTATGAGGGATAACTCACTTCCTTCTTCCCCATCAATTGCTTTCGAGTCGGCTTGTGAGTGAGATTCGATTGTTGTGAGCAAGGGAAAAGTGGTGGAAGAGGGCCCTGATGCGGTAAAGACAGTGAAGGGTAGTGTTGGAGTGATTCTGGTCCCTTAAAACCTTCATAAGAATGCGCAACTTAGTTTGTTCGCTCAAGATGTGTTAAAAATGAGCAATCAAGCTTAGCACCAGGAGGTTGATATTTTTTATGCCTCGAAGAAGCATATCAATAGGTGGAATGATTTGGCTAGCAAATTATGCTCTGATGCCTATAGGTGATACGTTAGGAGAGCGTATGGACAAGGGGCAGAAATATCTTGTCTTGGGGGTGTCATATCTGAACCAAGTCGCCATCGCTGGGACGGAGGTTGAGGCTGCCTGTAAGAGAGTGTATACCATGGTGCAAGTCTTTGCGAACTTGTAGAAGTCGTACTCTGATGCTCTCTGTGAAATTGAATCACTAAAAAATAGAATAAGGTAGGGAGGCCTACCCAATCGGCTGTTGACCAGGCGGTCTGGAAGACATGATCGAAGGCTGAAAGGATTCACTTAGAAACATTTGAGTCCGAGTTAGCAAGGGCAATGTCTGCGAGGGACAGGTTCGAGGAAGAACTGAAACTTGTCCGTCGTGACTTACAATTTGCTTGGGAGGTTTTAGCTAATGTGCAGGTTGAGGTGCAAGCTCTGAACACTGAGAATGCCAAAAAGGTGTCTGAGTGGACTGCTCGATGTCAACAACTAGAGGCCGATGTTGACTCCAATGCCAAGAGTGTGCAGACAGTAGAAGAGCAGCTCCTTATTGTGCAGAATGAACTAAATGCTGCGAATGATAACTTGAGCAGTCCATAACTGATACGCTGTCGGGTAAGTTGGAGCAGCTGAAGCGAGAGCTTGTTGAGTCGAGGGTGCACGAAGAAAAACTTCTGAAGGCCAAGGGCACGTTCGAGTTCAGCAGAGATGTGCATGGATGACTGGAGCTGTTGCAGCTGATGAAGGAGGAACATCCCGAATGTGACCTCTTTTGTTATAAAGAGTTGTCTTTCACGGAGTTTGGGGAAGCCTCTGATCAATCAGAAGAAGAGGGTGATCAATCAGAAGAAGAAGTTGATCAAGACCATGGCGTCCGAGCGGTAGTGCGTGCAGACGCATCCTCTCTTTCTTTTCCTGCCAAATCTAGCTCTATCTGAACCTCTTCCTGACGAGGAGTGAACTTTTTATTTTTGACTTATCTATAAGAGATAATACGTTGAAAACAATTCTGCACTTATGTATTCTTTGACTTTCCTTGCTGGGTTTTTCTGCGTTGTCTTATCGTGTTACTAGCTTTTAGACAAGAGGTTGTGCTGAGTCAGGAAGTCGTATGATTGATCTGCTGGTGAGAGTTCTAACTACTTATGTTGTGATAATTTAGGCAACCCTGGTGAGTACTCTTTAGATATCAGGGAGTTGTGTTGGCCAAGTCTTGTAAGTTGGCAAAACTTCATGTAAGGAGATAAGCTTGGTTGGTGATAGATAATTCCGACCAGGTCATCACCTGTCTTCGAGATCTGCCGTTGTAATCCGTCATATGCAAACCAGGCTGTAGTTTGGACCAACAGTTGTCGTTGCTATTTAAGCGAACTGGTCAGACTGCGGTCGAGCGTGTGCACCGCTATAAATAATCGGACGATGGTCCTTGTGAGTTGTCCGAGTCAAGCTTCTCGAGGGGCTTTCTAATCGCCTTTTTCCGCTTATGGCGAATTGGGCTGTAAGGGGGACCAAATGTTATCGTTGTCATTCAGGGCTGACTAAACTTTGGGAGGGTTCAACGATCGTTGTCTGTAGTTAGACAATGATCCGTGGCAAGTCACCATGATCAAGTGTTGAGAATGCTGACTAGACTCCTACTTTCTAAACCATCTTCACCTACGCTTGGCGAGCTACAGTCTTAGAGTGGACCAGAAGCTGTCGTCATCAGTCGAAGCTGACTAAGCTTTGGTACGGTTCGGTGATCATGGCTGCGGAAGAACAATGATTCCCGGCAAACCATCATCATCAGGCTGCACGAGCACTGACCAGACTCCCACTTTCTAACCCATCGTCATCCGCACTCGGCGGACTAGGACCAGAAGCCATCGTCATCAGTCAGAACTGACTAAGCTTTGGTCAGGTTCGACGAGCACTGTTTGTGGAAGGACAATGATCCCTGGCAAGCCATCATCATCAAGCTGCACGAGCACTGACTAGACTCCCACTTTCTAACCCATTATCATCCGCACTCGGCGGATTAGGTGTTAGAGCGGACCAGAAGCTACGTTATCAGTGGCCCCATTGACTAAAATTTTATCGGGTTCGGTGATAATTGTCTGTAGTTGAACAATGATCCCTAGCAAGTCGTGATTAGAAGTCGAGAGTGCTGATTATACTCCCACTTTCTAAGCCGTCGTCTTCCACGATTTGCAGACTAGGCTTCGAGCGAACCAGAAACTATAGTAATCAGTCGTCACTGACTAAGCTTTGGTCGAGTTCGGTGATCATTATCTGTAGTTGGACAATGATCCATGGCAAGCCGTCTCGATTAGGCATTGAAGTGCTTAATAGGCTCCCACTTTCTATGCCATTTTCATCATTGCATAGTGAATTACGGTCTTAGAGCGGATCGGAAGCCATTGTCATCAATCGAAACTGACAAAACTTTGATCAGGTTCGACGATCATTGTCAGCTGTTGGATGATGATCCCTGGCAAGCCATCATCATCAAGTTGCATGAACACTAACTAGACTCCCACTTTCTATCCCATCATCATCCGTGCTCGACAGATTAGGTGTCAGAGCGGACCAGAAGCTATCGCCATTAGTCGGAACTAACTAAGCTTTGGTCACGTTAGGCCTCTGTTTGTCCTTGGTCGTGTAAGTCCGATTTGGGTGTCTTGACTTACTTAATTCGCCTAGTAGTCTGACATGGAGGTCGGACCAATAAATCTGATTCTAGAGCGATCGTCACAAACTGATCGGACTGAGTTTATCCAAGTTTAATGAACAACAGCGAAACCTTAATAGAGAGGATACCTTGGATTTATTGATAATATCATCGTAGGCGTGCTCTGCATTCCATGGGCGCTTAAGATCTTCGACGTTTGGGTTTTTACGTTCACTGGGCCGGATCTGGCGGTGTACTTGCTTGGGCCCATTAGTTGGCGGATCGTGTTGTTACGATCAGCATGCCAGGTATACGCGTAGATTGCGAAACGGTTCAGCGTCGGTTACTCACCCAGTTAATGGGGATTCGTGTAGTGTCATTAGCTTGATGAATGTGGACGCGTGCAGTTGCAATTGGAACCGTCGCCTCCCTATTTTTGGTACGACATTTAATGCTGACATAATTGTTGGTTGATTTTGTTTCGTGAACCATCGCGCCTATATATAGGCTAGTGTTCACCATTTCAAGTATTGCCATGAATGCTATAGAAAATGTTTTTGAAATGCATAGCTTTAGAGAATATGCTTCGGGTATTCCAAAAGCTAAAGAAAGATCTTCGTTGTTGAAGTCTTCGAATGTTCTAACATTTGCAGCGATGACTCTTGACAAGACCTGTTATTATGTGGTGCCACCTGGTTCGGGTGAGCATCCAATTGGTTCCATGGGAAATTGTAATTTCTTCTTACATTGCGAAGATGAAGTACAAACTCTCCTTTGGAAGGCGAGTCCGTCTTTCGCCTTCTTTGGCTCTCGAGTTGCCATCCATCACCGCAATTTGGAGATGATACCCGCAACTAGTTTTGGGGCGACTTTTCCCATTGTATCTATTGGGCTTCATACGTGACGCCACAACTGGAAGACAGATAGGCGGAACGGAGCTCTGGCAAATGTGGCCTACGGTCATGGGGTGCTAACTATGCATTACCCCAAGCATTCCTCGCCTGAGGGACATTCTCATCTGTTTTTTTCTGCTCTCGTTTTGAATCCTCTTTGCAAGGCAGATTGGCAGAGCAAAGATGTCTGCATTCTGTTTCGAGTGTCTCTGTTGCCACTTTTAAATCATCCTTGCGAGGCAGATCGGCGTACCAAAGAATTAAGCGCGTTCTTGTAGCCTTCTTCAAGTACTTTACTTTCACCTTTGAATCCTTTACTGAAGATAGATTGGTGGAGTGAAATGGATCGATACTTGAGTTGGACTTGTATGCTCGTAGTGTATAAACTGTTGTACTAGTCAGCCAGGCAAGCTTTGTAATAACTTTATTTGTAATCAATAAAGTCTGTTTTATTCCTTGAATATATGATTTTGTGAACAATTCTTCTTAACTGAAAAAAAAAACAAAAAACAAAAGAAACCAAAGCAATAAAATTGTTTGACAATAAGCGGGACTAAGCTAATCTGGTCCTAGCTCAGACTGTCTAGTTTCCTTTGCGAAGTGTCACGCTTCACCAATGCTAGTAAAGCTACTAAAAAGTGAACTTCGTGTGGGCGGGTCGTTCCTCGCTAGTTGTTAGCATTTGGAGTAAGCGTCTGTTCACTGAAGTGTAATTACTTAGCTTTGTACTAGACTGGATAGTGTCTCCAGTGCTGAATCCCAGTTCGTCGAATAGTTGGGCCTTGGTTGTCGTGGTGATTCTTTCCCCTTATCTGGGCCTGGTGTCTGATACGTCTGTTCCGCGGGCCAGAATTGTAATTGCTAGCAATCTAGCTGATTCAGCGCTGCGTAGTGGCAGTCTCTCGCTGAAGGTTGATCTCCATGAATAGTTTCTTTAGCCTAGTTGGTTGTATACTTGATGGATTGGTGTAGAGTAGATACTACTACATCCATATGATGGAGCCAAGGCATCCCCAGGATGATGCTGTAGGCAGGTAGAGCATTGACCATCATGAACTCCTAGACAAGGTACTTCCGTAATTATGGATCTCCCACCACTACCATTAGGTTGATCTTCCCAATGGGAAAGCATTTCTCTCTGTTGAACCCGACCATAGGATGGTTGGCGGGCGTTAAGTCATCCTCATTGAGTTGCATATTGCGGAAAGCGTTGAAAAACATGACTTCCCGTGTCCACCAAGGCCCTTTTAACTTCCCACTATGAAACAAGGACTGAGATGACCAGGGAGTTATTGTGAAGAGAATGGTGCCCTGGTGGTCCTTGTCCGTGAATATTAGTGGTGGGATCGGGCTCTGAATTCGTGCATACTGCACTTGGATTGCTTGTTTTCGGCGCCGACTCCTTAAAAAACATATATGATGCCAGAAGCTTTTTTCTTTATCTCCTAAACGAAATCTTCCATTTCCTTTGCTTGGTCCTGCCTTTTGTCCGGGCTCAAGAATTCCTTGAGCTTCCTTTTTCGAATCCAGTACTCTATCTTGTTGTTGAGACTTTTGCAGTCCTCAGTGTTGTGGTTGTCCTCCTTGTGAAATGAGCTGTATTTGTTGTTATCGTGTCGGGAGGGGTCCCCTCGCTATTTGGCGGGCCACTTAAGCTCTCCCCAATTCTTGATAGAGTTGAGGTTGTCAGACAGACTGGAGTTGAGGGGGTGGTGAATTTAGACCCAATAAAGTTGGAGGCCTTATCTTGTTTTGCACGGCCAGAGTTAGGCTTGCTATCATTGCACTATCTCATCATCTTGTTTCTTCCCCTCCTTGTCTCTGGATCTAGAGGTTTCTTTTCAGACTCCGCCTCCTTCTTGGAGGCCAACATCTCATCGAGGGCATTTTTCAATAAGTCCACCATATTGGTTGGAGGCTCTAGAGTGAGGAAATCATATAACTTTCCCTTCCTCTGTCCCGAGGAGAAGGTCATGACCACGGTGTCACTACTGCAGCCGTTGATGAAAGTCAACTCATCGTTGAAGTGTGTGACGTATTCCTTAAAGTCTTACTCGACTTCTGTTTGAGGGTGAGCAGATAATGTGGGCCTTCCTGATTTGTTGGCTTCTGACGAAGCGTGTGAGGAACGTTGTCGCCAGTGTTCAGAATGAGTCGATGGACCTCGGAGGGAAGCTATAGAACCAGGTCAGCGCTGACTTCTTCAGGCTGGTAGGGAATGACTGACACATTATTGCTTTAGATCCTTATTTGAACACCATTACATGCTGGAAATGGCACAAGTGGTCGGACGGGTCTATCGTCCCATCATAGAACTCCAACTATTGCAGAGTGAATTTTTTTGGCAAAGGCTCGTTCATGATATGATCCATGAATGGAGGGACAGTGAGGTTGAGCAATAGGTCAGGATTGGTGGCCCCTAGCCAAAGAGGGTTCTGTCTTCCCTAGACGTCGGGTCTCCATTGGCTGATCATCGGCCTCTGGTCTATTGAGAGCCTGCAGGGACAACGCGACTCTCCTGAATGTGTTCTTTGGTGTTTTGGGGATGGGGCTCTTTGTTGCTCCCAGTCTCCTTCCGCGGGTAGAAGGTTCCGCTGAGTGAGCATCTCCACCGCTCTTGCAATTTGCTGCATCTGGGTTGATAATAGATCCACCATAGGGTTTGTCGCGACTGCTACTGGTGCGAGGGTCTGATTTCGTTTCCCCCGGTGCCAGTGCCAGATCCGCCAAAATTGGTGGTGCTTTTCTAGTACGAGCGTCGAGGGCTCAGGGATGTTTCAATTGTTGCGAGATCTCATGGTCACCATCTCTCTGGATTGTGAGGAAGGGTGATATCACTGTTTTTTAATGAACTTTGTCGTTTCCCACGAATAGAGCCAAACTGATGTAGTTGAATCTTTCTCTCTTTGACCTTGATCTAAACCTGCAAAGGGAACACACGTGAGCCAAGGACCACCGTAATGTTGGCCGATGACACTCCGATGCTAAAGTCAGACAAGGCTTGAGAAAGGCTTAAAACTGTAAATTGGGCGTACATTTCTTCATCGACTATGTGTATTATTTATAATATGAGAGTCCTCATTCGGCTAGGCCTTTAGTGGCGTAGTTTAGGGAAATATATCTTGTTGAAGATTCTTTCCTAGTTGGGAGTCGTCTATGTAGAAAAGTCTCCCTACACGACTTGTGCTCCTAGATCTGCGGGAAGGGTTTCCACTTTGGGATGTTGTCCATGCAAGGAAGTTTTCATGCATGACTTATATTCCGATATATGTTTTCTAGTCGGAACTAATGTATTGTTGGCATGCTCGTCTTAGGTGATTCGCTAGATACTTGCTTGATTAAGCCTTACTGGTATTGGGCTTTACCATGTGACACATAGGCTTAGTAAGGCGCTGCAATTCAATCCAACCTTTTGGATTCTATCAAAGTGGGGTTAGTGTTGTCTGGGCCTTGCCAGAGTGGATAGGAAATTAAGCTCGCTTTGTTCTGCTGACTAGATCATCATGACACATGTACAACGCAGATTAAATGACGATTTGGTGTATCATCGATGAGAATGATTTCTCCCAAACTTTAACTTCCCAAGATATGGAGTTTGGAGTCTTTGTTTGAATCTTCTTTAAGATGCATCTTGTTTTATTCTTAATAAATATTAAAGTTACTTACAACGTGGAATGCATTAGTCATTTTTCTTTGAAAAATGCATACGACATAAAATGCATATTTTAAGTTTAAGCGTTTGTATTGATCATTGGTTTCAATGGAAAAAGTCTTCAAAAATGTATTTCAACTATACCAAACTTATCGTAATTTGATAACTAAGTAATTAGTTTTTGACAATTTTAAGTTTGAGAGAAAAAAATAAAAAAAAATTCACTCCCCACATGTATATTACACATACTCATTTCAAGTTTTATGTTGATTTTCGTTGCCCTTCTACATGTACAATATTTACAAACATGCTATTAGAACATCACTATTCTATTTTTTTTCTCCAACAACCTCCTTAAGTATGGCATGACATTTAAAAGCCTCAAATGTGTGCATTCTCTCTCTAAACAAAAAAGTGTGAAGGAGCTTCTTGACACTATTTCAATTCCACTATCTACTCACAATAATAAATATTTTGTAGTTTTGTATGTCTATCGGCCTACATATTAAAACAGAAAAAATAAATATTGATGAAAGAGGGTTTTTAAGAGGCCCTTAGAGGTCATTTGAAAATCCATGCCGCTTATTGTCTAAGAGCACCTTAATATATTATTTTAATGAATTAAGGGATCTCTTGGAGATGATCTGATAGAGAATGAATTTCAACCCTCAACATTTTCACCAACTTTTAATCTTTGCTATCTTTCTCCATACCACATATTAGTGTTACACCCATGTTGTTGGCACAAACAAGCCCTTTTGAATGTTTCATTGCATTTTTTGACAACATGCCTTTGCCACGCAACTTAAAATTTTTGACATAAAAGTAAGTCAAGTGCTATCATGGCACATGTACCAACAATTGTTGTTGTTGTCAACCAATCGATGTAAAATTGAACTATCCTACATTATCCAATTTTACCAACCATTATACACTCTTAATCCAATTTTACCAATCTGATGCGGCTTAAAAGATCAGATTTATTTCAAAATGAAGATTTTATTTATTATGGTTATTTTATTGAAATAAATTTTATGTTCTTATAGAAATTTAATTTCCCAAATTAAATACCTTTATTTATTAACCTTACCATAGTAAACAAATTTTTATCTCAATAAACATCTAAGGTTGTTATTAAAAGCCCCAATATATGTTTTCATCATCATCTTCTTAACTGCATGCTTTTACCTCCCAACAAAATCCTCTTCAACTTCTTAAATGTTTTATGTCCCTCCATTAAGTCAACACTTCAAAATCATCAAACTTTGAAAAATTAAAGAGTTGACATCTCAATTAAGTTTCTTTACCCAATTCTTTCCTCAGTTCACTCATTTTCTCTTGTGGGGTTTGAGATGATGGAGCCAAAGGTGTTGTCGAAAAGGAGGTTAGGTTCATTGAATATCGGTTGATTTCATCTTTATCCAGTGTCAATTGTGATGTCTATTTCTATGTTCATTATGTGCTGCAATATATGAGTTCTTTATGGAAATATTTGGGATGTGGGAGTCAATGAAATTCTTCCTTTGGGTTTGGAGAAGATGCAGTTAGGGTTTGGAGTAGATGGGGCTAGGGATTTGTGAGATTAGAGTTTTCTTCCCCTAGGCCCGACCCTTTGAGTTTGGAGAAGATGTAATTTTTTCTTTCGCCCTTTTTCCTTTAGTAATTTTAAAAAAAAAAAAATTTGTAAAAACACAATCCTTGATCAATGTTAACTAGTTGCTCAATTGATTCAATGTTCGGTTATTGTAGCTATTGGCATAGTTACAAATCTAACCCCAACCAATTTTTTGGGTTATTAACATATTGGTACAGATAATTTATGCATAATTCTCATTGGGTACAAAAGTTTACCATAATTACAAGTTGCGTATGAAAATGGGTCTTGACTGTTTGCTCAACGATGATGACAAGGTCAGGCGTCCCACAATTAGTAGTGGCTCAAACACCCTTTAATAGTTTAATAGTATTTTACATTGTGGGTACACATAATTTAGGTGTATTTGACATTGGGTACGACAATTTTGTATAAGTGCATTGGTTACGAAATTGGGTCTTGACTAATTGTTCAACGATGTTGACCAAGGCTAGATGTCTCACATTCAGTAAATATCTACAATACCCATAAGTAAAGGAGCAAGTGACTTGCACGAAGTATCAAAGTGCAATTTTAGTAAAAATATAGGTGTCATAATGCAAAAAACTGACAATTTGTTCTTTGATGCAAACATAGAGATTCAATTACTTGGCATTATCCAAGGAATGAGCCATGCACGATTTTGGTTAACCCCGTAAAGATAAACCTTTAATTTGAATTTTGTAAAAATGAATCTGAGTTCCAGTTATAGGTACTCGTCTAATGGCCTTTAATCGAATAAAATCAAATCATGTTTTGTTTTTAACCAATCTGATCTTTAAATCCAATCTAACCATTTAATTCATCTACTTGTAGGTTGAGAGGTGGATGGGGCAATGGTGTTGGACGATGGGTGGCTTCAATCGAGTCAAAATCACACCAAGTTGGGGTGGATTGGGTCAGCGAGACAAGGTGAGGTGGGCACTGTGGTGGTTTTGGTAGGATGCATTATAACAAAAATAGCCTTTAATAACAGTTATATGATGGCATTTTCACGCAAATGCTATGACACAAATTTCACATTAAAAAGGCTCATAACATTTATTGTGTTTGTCAATTAGACCTGTTGTTACAACAAATTTTAGATAGCATTATTGAGGGAATGTGGTCATTATTTCATCAATTAGTTAAAAATGCTATTAGAGCATCTCCAATCATCCCCCTAAAATAGCCAAAAGGGGTTCCATTGAACCCCCCCCCCCCCCTCCAATCATCCCCCTAACCCATCCCCCAAAATAACTTCTCCCTCAACTTCCCCCTAAATTTAGGGGGAAGTTAACCATCCCCTATATCTTATATATTAATAAAATAATCCTTCTATTTAATTTTCTAAATTAAAAATAAAAATAAAAACAAAAGTATCTAAATAATAGTATAATTAAAAAAGTAATTATTAATACTAATTTAAATTATTTTCGAAGGCATCCTGGAGTGTAGTGGTTTGTACACTATGAGCAAAGTGGAGCGAGCTTTACTCACCAATTCTCGTGCTAAAACCTTAGTTGCTCGTGTTGGCGTTAGTGATACTAGCATTGATTGAGAAGTGAGCTCAAATCAGTGTGTTACGGATCTCAATGCTCCTGTTGATATTGCGGTTCCTATTTCAAGAAAAAGAAACCTTGCAAGTTCTACGAGTCTGTCGAGGCGATTATCAGTAGACCTTGGTCAAGTTCCAAGAAAGAAACGACTTTCTAATCGTAGTTCTACTCGGATTAGTCTGGTCCGAGTCTTGTTCAGGATGTTATGGGGGTTGTGTCTCGGCCGAGTCCATCTCTTGACGATGTTGCAAAAACAGATCGTGATTATCTCGAGGAGGCTGAGGAGCTGAGGCTCGCTTTGGAAAGGAGCGAAAATGAGACTACCTGTTCGCTGGATGATAACAAAAGGAAGCTTATTTCTGATTACGACGTCTCGGACGCTGCTGAGTTGTCTAACGATGATCCCCGGGTCATTAATGAAAATATGCTTCAGCTAGCGGTGGAGCAGTCTAGAGACATTGGCGGTGGTCAGAGTTTCAGAGATCATTTCCCTTCTCATTCTATTGATGTTAGCGAAGCAGCCGGGTTCCTAGCTTCCTCTCATGTTCGACAGGTTTTTTCGATGGGAAGGTAAACATGGTTTCTCTGTTGTAACTGCTATTCCTTCTGTTCTCCCTGCTATCGGATATGGTTCTTTAGTGCTCCTGGATCCTCGTGTCCTTCGTCCACGTATTAGCTGGATTGAGCCTGGCCTGAAGGATGTCCGTATTAAATCTAACGCAGGTTCTGCTGGTTCACTTAGCTTGACGTACAGGATGGTGCACGTAGGTTGGTAAATGAATAGCACATGTGGTTGGTGGAAAGGTCTTCGATGCCCGTGCTTGACCCATTTGATCACATTGACCACGGTCTTGAGCAGATAATGGATGGGATGAATCATCTCGCCTATGCGGGGGTGATGGGCTCGATTTATCGAGCTAGTCGTGATCAAGTGGCTCTGTTGGAGAGGAGATTGACGGTGTTTTTGCTAGTGTTCTCTCATGTTCATCTCAATTTGATGTGTTAAGAATGCAATGTGCGAACTCAGAGAAAACTACAAGGGTTGCTCGAAAGTCTTTGACGGAAGCGAAGGATATGCGAGATAAGTCCGCTACTGAGCTAGACTCTTTGAAAGCCAAGTAAGATGAGGTTTGCGCTCGTCTACGTGATGTGGAAAAAGAGTTATCCGCTGAGAAAGTGGCTTTCGATGATGCTTCTCGTTCTGAATTGGAGCAATCCATTATGTGTGATGCCGCTGAGAGGCGATGGAACAAATAATTGTTGTGTTTAATGATGTCAAGGCAGATGCTTTCGGTATGGTCTCCACCGTTGAAGGGCAGCTTGCTGCAACCAAAAATGAACTCGTTGCTGCTAAGGATAGACTTTGTGTGGTCGAAGCCGAAGATTGGAAGCGAGTTGTTGACGGGTGGGTTGAGCTTCTTGATTATATCGAAGGGCTCGACAAAGATTTGTCTAAGTATCGTCACCTGGACGGTGAAGCTTTTGAGGATGACGATGTCGAGGAATCTGCTTCAGCAGTAGATGAGCCATTGCTTCTTCCACCATTGAGCACTCCAAATCCATTAACACTCTTCTCTCCTGAAAAGAGTTCTTTTCCTGTTCCAACCAGTATTGATCTTGCCATTGCTTCAGTTTCTTCTTCCACTTCTTTATAACCTTTTTCGGATAGTGTTATCAATAAAAATTGACTTTTTTTTGTTTTCTTCTTCTTTTTGGTTTTTTTGTAGTATCGTGGCTTTTGTGTCAAATTCTTTTATAATTGCTTTCATGCTTAGGCTCATTTCTCGTCTAATGGTGGGTCACAGTTGTCCTTACTGATTTGCTGTAAAGTGTTCCTTTCTCCTGTACTTTTTCGAATCACATTGACTTGTCCCCTTAACTCTGACTTTGTCTCTTTCAGTTCGAAGTCCTTTTGTTAACCTATTTGTTGAGCATTTACTTTGTTAACTCGACATCTTAGTTGACTCGAAGTTTTTTTGCTTAGTTGACTAGGGTGTCCTACCTTTACTTCATTAGTTAGACATCTCGGTCGATTCGAAGTTTTTGTGTTTAGTCGACTCGGGTGTCCAACCTTTACTTCGTTAGTTTGACATCTCGGTGGATTCAAAGTTTTTTGTGTTTAGTCGACTCGGGTGTCCAACCTTTACTTCGTTAGTTCGACATCTCGGTCAATTCGAAGTATTTTGTATATAGTCGACTAGGGTGTCCAACCTTTATTTCTTGGTTGATCAGACCAGAAGTTGTGTGTGTCTGACTTATATCGTTTGATTGCTTTGTATAGCTAATTTATTGATGTATCTATTTTGCTGTCTGCGCAAAAATTTGGAGTTTCTGAATTCGTAATCTTTATTGATATTTCCTTGATTTTTTCATCAGCCTTGGGCGTAAAGGCATTTATGTTGCTTTGGAGTATGATTTGTTTCGTCTTCCTTCTCTCTTTGTCAACCTTTGTATTGGGGCTGGTGTTTTTGTAGTTTTTTTTTTTTTTTTTTTTTATCTTCGTATGTTGTTAGTGGTTCGGGTCGAGCTTGCAACCACTGATGAGGTCCTTTGACTTATACGAATTGGCTCATGAAAATTTCTCCATGTTTTGTGCATTCGTGAAGTGTTTCGTCAGTACCCTTGTTTCGATATAGATCGGTTCAAGTAAGGAGTTTGCCTAATTGCTTCGCGTGTTCTGCTTCCTCTAGCTATGCAGTGTGTGGCGTATATCAACTCTCTGGACTGTTCTTTTAATCTTGTAGCATTGTCTGTTTTCTCCTTCCATGTAATCCGTTTGTCTGGCATTCCGATGAACTTGTCGAGTAGTCCTTTTTTGAGCCCAGTGCTCGATTCCGTCTTTTAAGTTGTAGCATTCTTCAATATCATGCCCATGATACTTATGGAATGAACAATATTTGCTATCTCTCCCTTCAGGACCCCATCTCATCCAAAACAGCCAGTTGACGTTATCCCATTTTGCTATGTGTTTCAGTATATTTGCTCGACTTTTCTTCAGAGTTGTGTATGGCTTATATGTGGTCTTCACTACGCTCGTTACCTGTTTGTGTCGAATTTGCGTTGGTTGTAGCCCCCGAATTCTTGTCATCGCGAATCTCTCATTCCGCCACTTTAATGCTTCTTTACGGGTTGTCGCCCTCCTGTTGTCCGTCGTCCTGCCTTTTTTCTTCATTTCTTTCTCGTTTTCTTGAAATTTTTTCTCTTTCTTGGTCATTTTTCCTCCTGGCTGCCTTCATTTCCTCTAGGGAGATATGCTTTTGTGCTATTTTTAGCAGGATTGCCATGCCCTTTGGAGGCTCCAGATTAAGATTGTCAAAAAAGGGGTCTCTCTTCAATCCGGCCATGAAGGTTGCAGCGGCTGTGTCATTGCTACATCCGTCAATCATTGTCAATTCATTGGTAAAGTGGGTGACAATATTCCCATATTGTTTCTTCGGGCTTCTGTCTTATGTGCAAGAGGTAGTGTGGCCCTTTCCTCATCCGCTGGCTTCCGATGAATCTGGTGATGAAAGCGGTGGCCATAGCTTGAAAAGAATCTATTGACCTCGATGGTAGGCTATTAAACTAGTTCATCGCTGCAGATGTGAGGCTAATTGGGAATGTTCTGCGTAAGATCGACTCCATGGTCTCCTTCAGGGCCATCATGTGGTGGAAGTGCCTCAAATAATCAGTTGGGTCGGAAGTGCCATCATATACCTCGAATTTTGGCGGAGAGAATTTTTTTGGCATTGCTGTTTTCATGAGGGCATCGGAGAATGGCGGTTTTTCCAACTCGTATAGTATGTTAGAACCCATGACTCCTATTCTGAACAAAATTTCGGTAAACTTCCCTTCATACAATGGATTCTTGCCTTGAGGGAGCTCGCTGCTTTCGAAGTTTCCTTGTTGAGGTTCTGTGGGGATTTTGTCACTCCCTTGAGTTTGATTGGAGAAGTTTTGTTGTGGCGGTGCCTGAACAGGATTAGCTAGCTAAGTGTGCGTCTGTGTGATCTTCACTAGCATCTTTGTGACATGTTCCATCTGGGTTATGAATAAATCCACCCGAGGGTCCGTGGCGGCGGCGTCAGATACTTGGGTTGTCTGGACTACTGTGTGTTGTGGATTCACATTCTTGGATGCTATTGGTTCGGTGATCCGGGCTATTTCTTCTCCTCTAGCTGTCAGTGATGCATTGGAGGGGGAGTTGTCACAGTCTGCAGGCTGCATTATTTTTTTCGATGGCTTGTCATTCTCTTGTAAAGTTGTAGTGAGCTTTATCACCGTGTATTCTATATTTAGAAAAGGAAACTCATCGTTCCCCATGGACGATGCCAAACTGATGCGTCCAAAAATCATCCTCCTGTGAGTTTGACGTGCAAAACAATTGTTAGACTGCCAAGAACCACCTTTTTGGTGGCCGAAGGCACTTTGATGCTTAAGTCAGTAACTCTGTTGGAAGAATGGTGTAAATCTGGACAAAACTCAGTTAAAGTTGCATACTTTTGTCGAATGTTCCCTTTACATTTTATAATGGCCGTGGTTAACTCCTTGCGAGACTTAAGCATGTGAGGCACAACAGAAGGAGATGTTTCTTGTAATAGTCTCCTCTTTTATGGAGTTGCATTCGGGGAGGCGTAACTCCCTCCACGGCTCTTTTTGGTGCAACGTTCTTTTCCTTTATGAGAGAATTTGTGTCGGGCCTGGATTTAAGTCCTGTTTGTTTTTCTTCATTGGCAGACTTCGTATGGGCCCTGCAATTGGTTTTATTCTACCTGGGCTTTATGAGCTGACCCAATAGATTGGGCGTTGTATTCTCGTGATGAATCTTTATGCCACGTGTACGATCGTGATGATCAGTCTATTTTGATATATCATCAGTATCCATGGTTTAAAGCTTACCCTTTGAAATAATTGTAGCCATTACATGTGTTCACTGACCCACCAAACCACAAGCACATTTTCAAATATATAAATCAAACTGAGTAGTGACTGATTCACGTTTAACAGACTCCTATGACTTTATGAGTGAAAATGTCTTCTTCTCCTTGAACAATTCTTTCTCTATGAATTAACTAGAGAAGACACGTACAACTTTGAAGTCTATGCTTAAGACTTGTCTCTCTGACACCTAGAATTTCAAAATCTATGCTGGTCTTTCTCTTTCCCTCCACACAAGATCCATTGAGTATAGTATATAGAACTTTGACTTAGACTCCTGTATTTAATTCATTATTTTGTCTTCAAATTCACGACTAAAACCAAGCTATAAATCAAGAACAACTACCAAGGTAAATTAAAATATTACGCACTTAATAACTTTGTAGGAAATAAGAGCCAATCTTCTCTCACAAATCACAATCTATACAAACATAGAAGTCCACGCCCTTTCTGTGTGTGCTCTGTTATTCCTTCCTTTATGTTTCTCTCCTCCGATTTTCTTCTAGTGTTGTTGTTTTTAGGAATATAAGTAGTGCAAGCTCAAAAAGGTAAGCCCCAACCACAGTTCTTCTTCAAGCAGATCGACTGCAAATATGAAACATCAAACAGATCGACTGTAAATCTAAAACATCAAACTCATAACAAACAGGTCGATTGCAAGTCTTAAACATCAAATATGTTCTTCTTCTTCTCTAAAACAGGTCGACTGTATTGAGAATATATTGCGAATATCCTGATTGATTGGGAATATTTGTATTAGGAAGGTTGCTTATAGAGTCAATATTGTATAATAGTTTTAAGGAAATTAGCAGATTATATTGTGAATATTCTCACAATATTCTCTGGATTAGTTTGTATATAAACAGGAGATTGTGAATGAGAAACAACAAAACAATACACACAAATCAATTCTTTTGTGTCTAATATTTCATCATGGTATCAGAGCCTATCATACGAGTATCATAAAGGGAGAAAAGGTACCTGATCGAAACCTCTTTGAATAAAAAGGGTCTCTTTGAATAAGAAGGAACGAAGAAGAAGAAGAACTTCTGGCCTGATCGAAGAACCTCTGGCCTGATCGAAGAACCTGTACGATTCAGATCTGGCCTGATTAAGATCTGATCGAAACCTCTGATCAAAGACTGAACTATCAAACCTGATCGAACCTCTAATCGATCCTGATCGAGACTTCTGATCGAATCTCTGATTGAACCCGATCGAACCTGATCGAAGACTGAACCTGATCGAACCTTATCGAATCTGATTGAACCTGAGAAGAAGAAGAGATCCGTCGAAGAAGCCCTCTCCTCTCTGTGTCGAAGAAGCAGCAGCAGAGAAGAAGAGATCAGCGAGATCAACTGCAAATCTGAAACATCAAACAGATCAAAGGATTTGAAATAATGGCAAGGGTGACTCGTACACATTAGAATGAGTCAACTTTTGTATCTGCAATCTCTTTGAGTTCTTTCTAACTTGAGCGTTAGAGTGTTTTTGCAGGTACAACCCCCATCTGGTCCAGATCCGGTTCATCAAGGAGTAGCACAGTTGATCCAACACGAAGCAACTGACCCGTGGTTCTTCATCGAATAAGCAGCAGATTTGCCCAGACAATAGTTTTGAAGCTAAATAGTTGTTTTGTTTGATATACTGATTATTAGTAAAGATCTCACAACTTGCATCCTTGTAACCTACTTTTGGGGCGGGCTTTTTTCAAAAAACTTTCTCACTCGATTAAACTTGATTTCATTTGTAATCTAACTGCATTTCTTTCTAAATCAAATAAAAGGGTTTTCACTTGTTATTCTTTTTCAACTTAATAAACTAAACATGGCGGTGGGAACTACTTATAGTCAACTTCATTAGGGTTGCAACACTATCCCTCCCCCATTGTGTGTTAGGTGAATATCTTTGAAGTCGTACAATTTCACAAAGATTTCAACTCTACATCAATTTTCGAAAGAAGATTATACACCAACGTCTAGTTCCGCTTAACATATCTTTTGCACTTTCAATTGGTATTAGAGCCGAGTTAGTTATAAAGGGCTTAACATCCAGAGTGATTATGATAAGCAATTCTATGTAGTTTCTAAGTCTACTTGCAAGAAATAGATAGATGAACAACTTTGGTTAAAAGTTTGTTCAAAATTTCAACAAGATCAAGTTTAAATCTCAGACTCTAGCATTACGTGGTCGATCAGCCAGTATAAAATTAGACAAACATACACTCTTGGTCGACCAAAGCTACTTAAATTCAGATTATTCTTTAGACTTTAAATTTCTTTTGAGGTACCTCACTTTGGTTTGATTGTATTATATTGCATACTTATGATGAATCAAGCTTATATTAATTAAGTTTGACCACTTTTGACTCTTGTTGGTGAAGAAAACAAGTGGTAAACAAAAACTTTTTAAAAAGTAATTTCAATTGGTTTCAAAATTATTCAAAATAAAAAATTTCAATTGCTTTTGAGAAATCTTAAATAGTTACAAGATAGGGACTAAACAACTATATATATTGTATTTAAAAAATGATATTCATTTCTCAAAAAATATCAAATGAAATTGACAAAGGATTTCGTCCACACTTTTCACAGATGTTTGGAAAACAAGGCTATTCATTTTATATCTCATTGTGATCTTCACGATACACAAAATTTAGACAAACTCAACATATTGTAAAAAATCCATACATTTAACACACATAATTAGTTTTAAAGCTAAAATGACAAGTCCTAAACTTCAAATAATGTCTAAGATATAAACTAACATTTATTACCAATATAAAAAGTTTATCAAGTTCATACATATTCCATACAAGAGCACACTAAGATACACATGATAAGTTCTTACATGTTATATATTACATCAAGTGAAGTCAAAGAAGTAAACATGCGTAAGAGATCGCAACAAATCATTGAAGCTAAAGAAGGCGAGGATGCACACAAGAAATTGCAAATTCACGTAGATTTTTTTTTTTTTTTTTTTTTTTTGTGCGTGGAAAGCATGAGATTTTTTTATGTAAAAAGAACTCCTCTAAAAAAGGGATAATGGCTTATCGGCCCTTATTCTTTTCACATTTTCAAAAACCGAAATAATTCAAAAAAAATTTAATTCACATTTCTTGCACCCCGAACATCTCTTTTGTTGTTTAAACTAAGGTACTTGCTACTATCTTGATCCATATCAGAGACCATTATGATTGTTTTTTTTTTTTTTTTGAAGGGCATCCTACCTACACACGTGATGCCTACTACAATTTTTTTTTAATTCCCACCACATAAATAAGATTACAATGTAATAAAAAATTAAAAAGAACAATAATGATAGTAAAAATGGCTTTGCATTGGATGTGAACAATTTTAGACGATCAATTTGTAATTAATAAATATTATTATTAAATTGTTAACAAGCTATTTATCGCAAAAATTAAGACGATGTGTTAAGGACATCAAAATTTTTTGAAGCGAAATGTATTTTTGGAGGAAAGCAACAGGCACACAAATTAAATTAGAGCTTGAGCACGTAAAATAGAGATTATCAAATTAAGATAACCTAGAAGTCTATAAGAGAAGAGTCGGGGAGAATGAGTAGAGTGCAGGGTGCACATAGCCATACAGCGTTATCGTTGTGTAAGCCACAGTGTTAAGCTTAACACCGGCGGCGTTCTTTGATTCCGCAATTCTACAGAGAGAGAAGAAGGTGGTCAAAAGAAGGAGATGTTGGTGGAGAGATGGCGTTCGAAGCTGTTTCTCCTGATTGTCTCCTTTCTCATCTCTTCAGCAATCTCATCCAATATCCCTTCTCACCGTGTAAAAATTCCCACCTTTATTCATGTTTTTGCTCAATTTCTAGCTTCAATATCTTGCTTCATCCCACCCCAGTTCTGGAAATCTAGTTTTGGTTGTGACCCATTTCTCAATTTGGTCGATTTGTTGTTGCACTCTTGTGTTTTGAATAATTTAGATGAAAATCTCAATTGGGTCTTTTGTTTTTTCTTGTGTTAATGGATTCTGTTTCTGTAGGATGTTATTTGACTGAATCTTTTCAGAACAAATGGGTTGGAGGATGTGGGGCTGGTCATATCATTATTGATCAGTCAAATAACTGCAAAGGGCTTTGCTCAGAGGCAGTGTATCCCCTTGTCTTCCTTTCTACACTCACTTTCAATGTGGCAAACCAGGTCAGTGATACTTGTTGGTTCAGTAACGTTATATTTTAGAATAATTCAATGATCTAATATTGGGTTGTGCTCATCACTCGCCACTACTTCTACTATGTTCAAAACGATGGTAGTCGTAGATAGTTCATGAACGAGATTCGTTTCAGTGACATTATTTTCCTATTTATTGTCCCATTTTGATTCTTTATGTAGCATTCCTTTTAAAAATTTTATGTGACCAACACGAAACTCAGATATGTTGCCCCTTTTGGTCTTATTTTACTGTAATTTGAAACAACCCTTGAAACCATCCACTCCCCACATTGGTTTTAGGATTCATCTCACCTTTCTAGTTCCTGGTACTGCCATTAGCATTAGGATTGTGAGTCTAATGTATCATACTATCTTTAACAATAACAATAGCATTACATTGGTTTTTGCCCTTTTAGTTTTATTTCGCTAGTCCTTTTTTTACCCTCTCTTAAGATAGCTGATACATCACATTTCTTCTTTGTTTTTTGTTTTTTGTTTTTTGTTTTTTGTTTCTCACATTGGTACGTTAATAATCATATGCTATAGTGTATACAATACTTGTAACTTCCCCGATCATGTTGCTTGTGCAATTGTGTGTCCAATACGAATCTGTTATCTGCATAAGTATAGGTAGAAATAAAAAGTTTTTGAAGTTTAATTTATAAATATCTTGAAACTGGTAAGTAAACTCTCTAAAAGCTACAAATGAGACCATTGTTAGGAAGAATTACACATAACAAAACTGCTTATCAGCAATTGTTATGGCATCAAACAAATACCTGCATGGATCTTGTGTGTTAAGATTGTCAAAGTCAAAAGACTACGTCATTGGATTCAGAGTATGTTAATCTCTTGGGAATATCATGTTTTTGTGTTGAAAGGGTCCTGTTGCTTGAGATCTATATGAAGATCCACGTTTTTGCTTTAAATCTCGATCAATTGTTCACATTGAAGGGCTCTCAATCTCTCTTTGGAGCTTTATATTTAACGAACTTTTTAGTTGAACAATATATAAATTTTTGGAGCTATATGCATTCTTGCTTCTGCTCCAACAAGTGGTACTGATTGTGATTTAGATCTTACAAAAATGCAATGCTCAATGGGGCACATCATTTCCTGAACATTTCATCACCCCACATATTCTAGAATAAAATAACATGATCATAATTAAAAATTTGCCCCTGGAAAACGTTGACAAACTTTGCCCTTATATATATATAATATAACCGAAAAAAAAAATCATTGGCAGGAAGTAGTGAAATTCTTTTCTCAAATGACGGATAACAAAAAGTTGCATCTGATTCCTGAGGGTACTAATGTTTAAGTTGGGATTAAGAGCAGATCTCCTTCTCTATGTTAAATTTTTTTTGATGAAAATGGTCCTAGCCTTTGAACCACATCAAATGTCTGTGCAGGACATGTTGGCTTTTCTAAAGATCACCTTTTTGGTGCTTATGTTATGCAATTAATGTGAATAAATGTAAGCCTCAGTGGAACCTATGAAATTATTGCTAAAATTCTCAGTATGCATCTCAACAATGGGTTTTTCTGTCTTCCCATACAAGAGTCGGGCATTTTGTTGTTGACAGATAACCAGTGTGGCATTAATTGCTAATGACACCAATCTGTAGGTTAGACGCATTTGACTGGCTTAGTTGGGACCTTTTGGATTTCATACTTCAAAAAATGCATTTCTCACCGAAGTGGGTGCTTGGGATCAAGACTTGCTTCCCACTGCCAGATTTTGTGTTTGCATCGGTGAATTCCACTATATTGTCCGCTTTGGGCTTAACCACCTTGACAATTTTAACGACATGTCAATACCAAAGGGATTTAAGCTCGCACATAACTAGCTCATCCCCTTCCCTCACCCAGGCAATGTGGGACTATGACCATTACTCTCCTTTGTAGCATGTCAGCCTTATCGCCTACCCACACAAGGGTGTTACATGGGGAGACCTGTTCCCCGCTTCCCTTCTACATCATAGTTGAAGCCTTACCCAAATGATTATCAAGTCTGAGTTGGGAGGTAAAATCCAGTGGTAAGTTGGCTATCAATAGTCACAAGGTAGTTGATTACCATATTGCAGTACTCAGTCAATTCAGTGTACTTCCCTTGAATTGTACTTCCCTCAAGGCGATCTTAATCACATTCAGTCCTTCCAAGATGAAAGTGCTAGGCCAATGAGATTAGGAGTGAACAATCCATCAACTAAAATCAATTTTGATTTAAAAAATTTAATGCAAAATTACCCTATCCGATTTCAAAGATCTTCGGTTAAACACTTTGGGGAATAGTGTTGTGGCTCTAGAGAAGTTGAATACAAGTAGTTCTCCGTCACAGTGTTCAATTAATTCACTCAAAGAATGAACAAGTGAAAACTTACTCAACAAATTAGCTTACAGGGGAAGCCTACTCGACTGGGTTGTAAGCTACGACTACAACCCACAAATCGATTTTGCTTGAAAATGAGTTTTTCAGTTGAATCATTTCAAGCCATTAATTTGGTACTTCTGAAACCATTTAAAAAGATATTCCAAGTACCAATTAGAACATACAAATTAATATGCCCTTTAGATTTCAAAATCTCCAAATTTTAAGTTCTCAAGCATCCCCAAATATCCCTGGCTATCTTGTGATCTAATTATTCAAGTAAAAAGATATTCCAAATACCAATTTGAGCATACAAGCTGATATACACTTTAGATTTCAAAATCCTCAAATCTTAAGTTCTCGAGCATCCAAGTTATAAGTTTGTTTGCATTTTTGTAAAAATAGTTATATGACTAAATATCGTGGATATTTGGGATATATCGTATATATTAAAATATCGACTGACCTTTTACCAAATATCGAATTTTTAATAAAAAATCAAATTTAATTTAGTTCATAGTTTTTAAATTAAATTATAAAACAATTTATTTAACATTACCTTGTGCAAGTAATAATGAAAATTAATAAAATGATTCCTACACTACCTAGTTAGTTAGAATCTCTTAAAAAAATTCACTCATAAGGAGAAGTAATAGAAATATTAGACATTGACATAAAAAGCAAAAAACAATTATTGAAATTTGATAATATTATTCATAAAATAGAATTTAGTGATCTTACAATTGAAAAAAGTGACGACCATTGTCATACACATTGTAGGTTGTGTTACCTATATACTTATGTCTTCTACTATATGTATGCATATATAAGGTCCAAAGATTATACAAAGCTTCGTTTTTGGGCCGTTTGTGGGCCGGTTATTAAAACCCTGAAAGCCCGATCTGGCGAAACCCATAACCCTCTGTTTTTTCTTCAACCCATTGGGCAAGGTCCATGGCTCGACCCAATTGACCCGGATCGAGCATCCTCACCTCCGCCCTAATGGATGGTTTCAATCCATTTATGAATTTGCTGAGGTATACTTCCTCTGTGACGGTCTCCAATGGCGCAGCCAGAGATACGAAGCCTCGACGGTACTCGGCTATTGAGCCTTCTTGTCTAAGGGCAAGAAACTGTTCGCAAAGTGACCCTTCTTGCATCGATCGAAACTGTTTCAATAACAAACCCTTCAATTCCTCCCAAAAAAAATTTGGCCTTCGTTTACTCTCCCATTGATACCACAGCAAGGCATCACCTTCGAAAGAGATCACGGCGGCCTCCATTTTCTCTTCATTACGGTATCTCTGTAAAGAGAAAAATCTTTCAGCCTTTAAAATCCATCCATCTGGATTCGATCCTTCAAAGGTAGGCATCTCCAACCTTCTAGGTCTCCTATCATATGGGTAACCTTGTGAAGAAGAAACTCCTCCTCCTACCCCGTTCAAACTCTGTGCTTCCACATTTGTTGGATGCATTTGATCCTTCTCTGCTGTGGAAACCGGTTTTAGGGTTTCTTGCTGATTTTTCATCATCTTGAGCATTTCTTGATAGTCTCCCCTCAGAGACTCCACTTGTTCTTGAACGTGTTCTTGAACCCTTACTATGCTTTCTTCTATGGCCTCAAACCTTGCCACATTACTTGTCGATGTACCCTTTCCAGCCATCTTCCCGCAAGATCGAGTGACTCTGATACCAATTTGATATGAACTGACCTGTTTATGATTCTTTCCTGCAGATTAGAAGCTTTGCTGCAAATCAATCGATCAAGATCAATACTGTACTTCAAAGATCTGATAATGGTAATTGCAGAATTACAATGACAGACAGGGATCTGATATTGGAAAAGGCAGACTAGCTATGGCAGATAAGAAGAAGGAGATGTAAAGCAAAAGAGAATTTTGTGTTGTATTAGAAAGAATAGATTGATAGAACAATCAATGTATCCAGCAACTTCGAGAGTGCTAATCTCCAATGAGAGCTATTCGAGAAGCTCCAGAACTCCTAGAAAGCTAATGCTCTCTGTACAATGATTTTACAAAACAATGAATGAAAAATTCTCTCCTTCTATTCTATTGCTATTTATAGTCTGCTGTTTTAGCATATCATTCTGTTTCCAATTCTGTTTCAGCCTTCTATTGTATTCCTTTTTATGGAGTCAGCCATAGCACTTGGTCCTCATCTCAGCCACTTGCATTCTTCAGTAACAACACTTCTTCAGTAATAGCAACAATCAGTTATTTATAACCAATAGCACTTCATGTCAGCCACTTGCACTACTTCCCTGTCGCATGTTTTCTCCTAGTATAAGTAAATCGAATAGGGGGCCTATCAGGAAGATATAATTTTTTTTTTTCATTATTATTCTGAGATCAGGTGCAATGGGTAACATCATGTAAACAAATTAATCAAGATTTTAACTAAAGAAACTAAAACCCCATTTATTCATGCAAAGAACCCTAGTTCTCGTGAAGTTACAATCCGAACTAAAGAACAAGGAACAATCCTTGTTGTCCCAACTTATTTGGCAAGCTAATTAATTAAACCTAATTGAAAACCAATGTCCTAACTATTACGGTTTGTTGCTAAATAGGTCTAATTACAATATTACTAATATTTATATTGCTAAACTAACCCACCTAATATATTAATATACATGCTAAATACCATCATCATCCCCCAGTTGTGAAGAACTCGACCTCGAGTTCGTGTTCACATATGCAGTAATAGCTCCGAATCCATAAAAGACAAAAGTTGATAAGAAATCCACAAAGTAGGTCGTCCTTCCTTTAAACCAAAAACAAGTTGGGTACATTGTCGAAAGGATTAACATCAGAGCTCTCAATAATGCTCTCCACACGATCTGTCACATAAGGTGGAGGTAGGGAACGAGCCACTGGTGCCGAAATGGCAGGTGCAACATCACTACGGAACATATTGAGATCAACAAGGTTAACTGTACGGTGCATGCTAAAACTCTTGGAAATTCAACCTTATAAACATTTGCCAATTTGCGCTCAATAGGAAAAGGGCCAATGCGCTTCATCATGAGTTTCAAGCCCTTCCCCGTCCGCACTGACCCTTCTGAAAGACCATAACTAAATAACGTGGTTCAAATGAAAGAAAACGCTTGTGGCAATCCACAATGCCCTTTTTATCATATACTTCAGTCAAACAACCGTGAACCTACCGGTGAATCAAACTCATCTGCTCAACCTTAACAGTTGCATCGCTATTTATCGGACCCATACTAGTCACAGGTGCCAAATCAATAGGAACAAAAGGAGAAAAACCACGCATAATCTCGAAAGGTGAATGCGCCATAGTTTTATTCGTCGCATTATTGTACACACTGCATAAGGCAAAATAGAAGGCCAAGAACCACCATGTTCAACCACCAAATAAGGCAATAGGTCATCCAAGCTCCTATTAACAACCTATGTCTGTCCATCTGTCTGTGGAAGAAATGCAATGGAGAACTTCAAAGAACAATGCAAACGCTGCACAAAGTCTTCTAAAACTGCTCTGTAAACTTCGTATCATCATACACAATGCTCCGCGAAACGATGAAGGCAAACCACTTCTCAAAAATATAAATTAGCAACATGTGCATCATCAGTTTCCCCGACAAAGAATAAAATGAGTCATTTTGGAAAAACGGTCAACCACTACAAAAACTGAATTTTAACCCTATGATGTCGGGTACGCTGAAGCAAAATCTATGGAAACATCCAACCATGGTTTATCTAGAATGGGTAAAGGTGAATACAGACCAGCGTTTGTCTACCGACCTTAGCAGACCGGCACACTACACTTTTGCAAAAAGTTATTAATATCAGGTCGCATGGTGGGCCAAAAGTAGTGTTCCCATAACGAACACAACATCTTCCTGACACTCAAGTGGCCACCCAAACCTTCAGTATGAAGCTAACAATCACCTTCTCTGGCATAGGAAAGGCAGAAATACAAAGCACCTTACCATGAAATAAGAAACCATTTTGCAAAAGAAAATCACCTGACCGATGGAACGCAGCTTGACAAGCAAGATATACAGAACCAAAGAAAGGATCAGATCCATATAATGTTGCTAACTCATCAAATCCGTCAAAAAAAGTATGCATAACAGACAATTTGCACAACAGCTGAGCTCATCGGCTACCTTGTTGTGAGACCCCTTAACATGCTTTTGACTGAAGGTGAAGTTCTGAATTTTGTTTACCCACTTACTAATCCGACTGCTGACATGTTTTACGAGTTAAGAAAACAGAGAGCTTCATTATCAGAACGAATCATAAACTCGCGATAGAGGAGATAATGTTTCCAATGACACGGCGCTAGGATGACTACAAATAATTCAACATCATACATAGAATATTTCAACTTAGCCTGCTGCAATTTTCTACTATAAATGGCCACTGGTCATCCCTTTTGTGATCAAGGATTGTGATTTCATTTTTCGAGTTAATTTCGGATCTCTGATTTTAAGAAATATTTCGTTTTGTATAGAAAAAATGTAAAAATTTTGGTCGTGATTTCAAATTTAACAATGTAAATTATGCATTTTAATCTCTTAAATACTACATAAAAAGTCTCACACGACTCGTAGTGTCATACAAACTCAATATTACATAAGAATCAATCACATAACAAACTTTTGATACTAAAATAACATTATAACATGTCAAAATATACAGAGATTAAAATATTTATTTCTTTTCTCAGGAATATTTCGACATATTTCGGATTTTAAAAGAGATTTCGGTAACTTCAAAATAAGAAATATTCGGTGAAATTTCAACGTATTTTGAGAAATCACATTCCTTGCCTGTGATAATACTCCGCCCCACACCTTTCTTACATGCTTCACGAGATAACTCAAAGGTTTTCCAAAATCCGGCAGTGCTAAATTAGAGTAGTGGGCATCTTAAGCTTAATAGTAGCAAAAGCAGTTTGACAGTCAGTGGTCCAAGAAAATGGTGTCATAATAAAACTAAAACCCTCAATAAAGTGCCGATAAAAACTGACCAACACATGAAAACTGCGAACCTGGCCAATCTCGAATAGTAGCTACCTTAGATTGATAAACAAATATCCCACTTCTTGACACCACATACTCAAAAAAAAGTCATCAAATAGACCATGAAAGCACATTTCTTCATATTCAAATAAAATTTATGACCTCCGAACCCGTAAGTGTTCGTTCTCTGTGCAACTAAAGATAAGGATGACATCAAACTAAATGGCAACAAATTTGTTAATAAAAGGTTGTAGAATGTGTGTCATTACCCACATAAATGTCGAAGGGGCGTTGGACAACCCGAAGGGCATGACTAACGACTCATACAAGCCATCTTTCATCTTAAAGGATGCCATTCATTCATCGCCGCATACGAATTTGATGGTAGCCACTCTTAAGATCCAGCTTGGTAAATGTCATGGCACCTTGCAAATTAGCAAACATGTCTTCCAGATTAGGAATTGGAAAACAGTACTTGACTGTGATCTTTTTAATGGCTCGCGAATCCCCACACATATGAAAAGAGTCATCCTTCTTGGGTACTAACAAAGCAAAAATCACACATGGCGACGTACTCTTCCGAATGTAGCATTTGGATAAAAGTTCATTCACCTGCCATTGTAACTCCTCATGCTCCTTAGAGGTCATGAGATAATGTGGTCGATTAGGGATACGCACTCCCGATTTTAGTTCAATAGCATATTACATTTTTGGCAATGGAGGCAAAGACCCACCACCCTCACTGCAAACATCTCTAAATGTGGAAAGAAGTCTCCACATAATAGAATTGGAAGATCCGGTAACTGAAATGGTGAAATGACCTTACCTAGTGCATATATATCAGCAAGGATCTCCTGTACTACAACTGTAGAGGCCTGCACTTGTTGTATTTCGCAGGTGTAAGACGAAGCGGCTGTAGTATAAATTTGCGTCCATAAGCATCACAAAAACTGTAAGTGTTCATATATTCATCATGAATCGATCGTCACTGAAATTGTCACGGTCTCCCTAACAGCAAATGACAAATATTCATCAGGATAATAGTACACTAAACTTGATCCTTATAGGCATATACTGTTCAATACAGAAAAAAAAACTAAGCACTTCGTGGTCGCTCTCGCTTTCTTACCTGGATCCAACCATCCCACTACAAAAGGCACAAAAATGGGCTCCTCTTGTATCCACCATTAATTTGGACATCAAGTTCTCACTGGATCCTCCATCAATAATCATGCTACAAATCTTCCCCCTATAACTGCATTAGTGCAAAAATATTGTATACTTGCCAAGCAACATCATCATTCAGAGCTTTGCGAGAAAGAGAGGAAAAAGCTGAAAAGACACAATAACTCAGAAAATTCAATATATGCAAAACAACATCCCGACTGAAGTAGTGAAATAGCGCCCCGATCGCCCCGCAATGGGGAGGGAGCCCTATGGTCGACCTCCTTCATCTTTGTTCTGGATTGGTGAGACAACGACATTACGTTCACTTCTTCTCGTTTTGTTCTCTTTACCCTGTTCATGTGTGGTTCAAAACACTCGTGGAACCCTTTCCAGAGCATTCTTTCTTTGATACCAATTGATAGATTAAGCACAATAAATAACATTATGTAAAACAAATTAATCAAGATCTGAATGGAAGAAAACGAAACCGTAGTTTATTCATGCAAATAATCCTAGTTTTCTTGAAGTTACAATACGAAATGAAAAGCAAGGAACAATCCCTTACCTTATTTATAATATTCCTAATTTAGTTGGCAAACTAATTGACTTAAACTTAATTGGAAACCAATGCCTTAACTATTAGACGATGATACTAAATAGACTTAATTACAATATTACTAATACTAATATTGTTAAACTAACCCACCTACTATAATCATATGCATGTTAAATATCATAATATTCAAATAAGTTGAACATGTCACGTCTCCCCAAATTGTTGGTTACCCGATATCCAAGACTTGTCGGACAAGTAAATCTGGAATAATCAGGATATATCCCAAAAAAAATCTTAGATATTTACATTTGTTTGTATCCCAAACTTATCCCCTACCTAATCCGTGGAAAAATCGTATCGACGCATCAAAATTTGGATATATCTTTGGATAAAAAAGGATATCTTAGACTTTTTAAACCCTGCGTGCCACAAGCTTCTATTATTGAATTCACAAAACAAAACTCATTCTAATGAGAACTTCTCTCTCGAAACTACAACTACGACTTTACAAGGAAATTGAAACCCACACAAGGGCTCAAAACTCGTAATCAAATTCAAGTTGAGTAATAGACAAACTTTCAATCAATAATACGTTATCTTCCAGTGACTATTTTTGGCGGATCAACCCCAAGATGAGGTGAAGTGGTTGAAGGCTATCTCACTCTTCAAAGGAGCATAAAAACCAAATAAACTTTGCTTCAACCTTCTTTATAGCTTTCCTATTCTCTTATGGTTATTTTTCATGTTGAATAATGTGGGGTTTTAAGACCTTAAACAATGAATTTTCTTGCCCATGTGGATAATCCTAGTTGACTGGGCTGCAATCCCAACAGTCATGATAACTGCTAGTATCCTTAAAGGAGGGACTGGTGAAACTAGTTGTTCGAAGCAGTCGATTGACTGGGGTACCCTAGCAGCCTAGCTTAGTCCACTAGACATACCCTTCACTTGTTCTTCAATTGATTTTTGATTGTCTTCTTCTTGGACCACCTTGGATTGACTTGCTTGAATTCTTTCCTTGGCTTGGGCTTCGGTTTTGCGGCTTTGACTTGGTCTTCATAACTTTAGAAAGTCTTGGCATCTTTGATTTTTTATTTTCACCTTTGACTTTAGTCTTCATGAATTTGGTAACCCTTAAATGATCTTTCAAAGCCCCACGACTAATGTCCAAACTTTTGATACACGGTTTTTATGTTTACCATTGGTTGGTCGAACTCTATAATATAGCCCAATTGTAGTCAGGGTTCTTGACTTTACATCCAATGACGCACATAAAACAAAATGGAGAAAGGGTAAAAAGAATGCAAGAAGTTTGGAACTTTCGAATCCAAGTGAGAGAGATGATTCTTTACTAGTTTTTTTTTTAATGCAGATAAAATTTTGCTCCATGAAGTTTGTTTAAGTATTTGTGATTGTAAATCTGACTTAAATACTGATAGTAAGGAATTAGGAAAGCCTTATGAGAGTGTCTTGGCTGATGTTAGTTAAGTAGGAGGTAATAAATTGCTCGAATCACATAAGAAGTAAGTACTACTAAGTTTATTATGTGGTGGAGAGGTAAAGCGTGGTGGAGAGGTAAAGCTTTGTCGCATGCATAGTTTCTTAGTTATGATACATCCAAAATTACAAATACAAATACGAACATATTGAATTCATATGGAGGTTTTCCTGGTAATAGCAATTTTAGGTTTCTATGTGTTAGTTCTTTTGAAAATGGGAGTTGTAACTACGAAAATTCGGGTATTGTTTGCTATAAGATTTGTTATTGTTGGTATGTGAAATACCAGAGGAGCACAATAAAATGTTCATTTAAATTTATTTTTTCCATTAACACATATATATATATATATTTTTTTTTTTTTGGAGGGGGTGGAGTTGTGTGTGTTTGGGGGTGGTGTTAGATAGTTGCGAATATGACTTGATAGAAAGAAGGCATTTTTATGTTGTTATTACTTAGTATTAGCCCATAAGTTTTTGTCATGGAATTCTAATTAGTTCATTGGATATCATTACAGGTACACTAATTCTTCATTTTTATTGAACCTCTCGAGTTTTGAAATATTCTCAAGTCATAATGGTGGTCGACTAGATCAATGCTAATCCTGTTGTCTATGAAAAAAAAATAACGACGGGCATGGAATACATCGATAAATGTGAAAGTAGATGAATATGCTGTCGAATCCATTGATCAACTAGAAGTTTTTGATATCTTTCTTCCTGCTGATTTGTTATCGCACAATGTTCTTGTTGAATATATAGTGCAGCTGATCAATTTTGTTTTTTGTGAGTGTGAGTCAAGGATGCACGGACTCGGATACGCGTATCGTATCGGATACGGATACGGATACGACACGGCGACTCGGCAATTTTCAAAAAACTAGGACTCGGGGACTCGGCGACACGTCAATCAAACCTTATTTTTATTTTTATATTTTACATAACTCAAAAGTATCAACTTTAAGTCCCAAAAAAAGGAACGTTAACAAAAAAAAAATACATAGATTTTCACTAATCTATGTCTTGATCATCGATCGTCCTCGACACACTCCCATCGTTAAATAACACAGATTCTAACTCAGGTTCATCAAAAGAAAGATTGGCAACCTCAAGTATGCCAGCAACATCCAAATCCAATGAATCAAGTGCATCTCCTCCGATATCCCACATCCTTGTCTCACCTTCTTTGTACTTTGGATTTCTTCTTGACAAGAGAGGAAGATTAGAATGCACATATACCAAATCTTCAGCTCGTTGTGGGGTCAACTGATTCCTTTTCAATGAGTGGATGTTGTTATACGTACTCCAATTCCTCTCACAACAAGAGGAAGAACAAGGTTGCCCGAGCAATTTCAAAACCAAAGCTCTGAGTAATGGTGCAGAACAACCATGAGCAAGCCACCAAATGTTTACTTCTAGGTGTGCTATATTTTCTAAAGAATCCCTATCTGCAAATTGTCCCACACCCCCTGAAAACTTTGCAAACTCTGCTGTTACCATTCTTCTTTCCTCATCATTAGGAAAGTATCTCTGAAAGCATTTATTCTTCTCCATTGAAATGTCAGAATCACAATCTGGGGAAACACGATTCGGAGCCCCTTCAAGCCATTGTCTGCTATAATATCTAAGCAATCACAAATTAATATTATAAACCTAACCCAAATTTTCTAAATTAAGTAGAAAAAGAATACTGCAAAACTTAAGTTACCTTGGATTTAAGGAATGTGCTAAACAATGTAGTGGTGTGTTGATTTTCTCCCATCTATCAACCAATATATGATACACCACTGAATAAAAGTCTGACTCCTCATCATTTGTCTTCCCTTCATGGCGATAAATAATTTGCTTCACTTTTTCAATCATAGTATCCCATTATTTCATACACCAAGTGAAGACAAGGCTCATCAGTATCAGCCCTCCGCAACATTGTATATATAGGTTATGTGAAACAAAGTATGTAGTTCACTTTGTCCCACCACAAGTCATCCAATAACTTTTCCTTCACAAACTTTTATTTCTCAACATCATCTTCCTTGTAGGAATCCCACTGACCACCAATCACCATACTTTGGAGACTACTTTTAATGTCTTTCAGCCTTTTCAGCATAATTATACTTGAAGCAAAGCGGGTCTCTGCAATAGAAAGCAACTTCAAGTTTGAATGCTCATTGAACATGTGCAATCTCATAGAATGGTTCATGACAATTTTTGATTTGCATGCCGTCCCCAATAATATCAACAATCCAACTACACTCGTTGTAGGCCTTTTCATTTGAAGGTGTGTTCTTTGGGGCACATATGTTTTTCAAAGCAAGGTTGAGAGTGTGGACTACACAAGGTGTCCAAAAGATTTTAGGGTATTGACTCTCAACAAGTAAACCTGCAGCTTTGCAAACTGGAGCATTGTCGGTTATGACTTGGACCACATTATTAGGCCCAACCTCATTAATAATTTCTTTGATCAAGCCAGCAATGAAATGTTTATCTTTGACCGCTCCTTCACAATTCACAGCCTTCAAAAACATTGGACCACCCTCATTAATTACTATGAAATTAATAAGAGGCCTCCTTTGAACATCGCTCCATCCATCACAAACAATGGTTGCTCCTTTAGCCTTCCATGTGTACTTTATTGTCTCCAATAACCTTTCAACGTGATCTCTTTCTTTTCGAAGCAAAGTCGTCCTCAATGCATTGTACCCAGGTGGCTTGTAACCACTAATAGACTTAGCTTTATTTGATGAAAAGGTGAAGGCATTATGATAATACGGATTCTTTGCAAGGTTGAAAGGCAATGCAGCTGAGTAAAACATCCTTGCAATCAAAACATCTAACTCTTGCCGATCATTGAGATTGAAAGCATCCGCAATCGGATTACTTGTTGCTCTCATTTTCCTTGAATCAGAGGATGAACTTACGCCAACACTCGTACCTGCGCAACTACCTTGAGTTGAGCCCCTTGAAGGAGGTAAAGGAACAACACGTGTACGAGCATTTTCTACTCTCAATGCAACTGCATCAACAAGATTTTGTACCTCTATAGATTGTTCGGAAGAGATCTTATCACAAATAGCTATCCCACGACCTCTTTCCTTCAACAAATGGTGCCTTAGTCTAGTATGGGATCCCATATAATCATTTTTGCAAAAGTTACACTTCCACCTTTGATTCCCTCCACCTTCACTTGATTTTCTTAATCGCGTGACATGCCTCCAAAGAGGAGCATTATCTTCTCCGCTCATTTGGTCTAAAACTTTACATGTAAAAAAAGGAAAAGAAACATGGATTAAAAAAAAAAATTGGTCGCAGGTAGTATTGCTAGAATAGGTATATGTAATATAATTTAATTGCAACTTGTAAGTAGTATTGAAGACTGACAATTATTTACGTGTTGCAAACTTGCAGGTAATATTGCTAGAATAGTAGAATATTTTACGGCAAATGGACAAGCCGAAAAGGACAGGAGAAGAACTTACAAGAAGAGAAATACTGCAGCTACCAGCTAATAAATGAAGAGTTGAATACAAGTTGGACAACAATCAAGTAGCCTTGCTCGTTATCATCGGCATTCTGAACCTAAGCAACATAAACAAGTTGAAAGCCTACAACTCTAGAACATCAGAACTTTATCAACATAATATAACTCCAAAATAAAACATGAACAACATGTCAAGATGCTAACTCCACAGTCCATGCAATACAAGCACTTCTGCAGTCCACCCATAAGATAAAATCATAAAAGCAGTAAACGTTTCCAAAAGTATGATGCTAATTGTGATACATACACTGATACAAAATACAGAAAAATAGTATATTTTCTACCACAAAATGATGTCTTCGTATTTTACGTCACATGAATGAAGAAGTTTGGCTCAAACAGGCAAACATCAACATGAGTACACAGACTGAGAAATTCCTAATGCTCATTTAAGGTAAGGCAATCAATCATCTTATTGAAATTGACATTAAATTTTTTTTCTAAAGAACTTACAGATAAAATCTCACCCACAGGTAGGGTTTGATGATGTGGTTCCAATCTCACATTTACCGGAGGAACTGGAGGGAGAATATGCAAAATGATTTCTTAAATGAGTACCTAATGAAATGATGATTAAGCAAAAATAGACAACACAAATCGAAATGAATCACACACAAAACACAAAAAAAAAAAGAACTAAAGCAAGAAGAATAAACAGTGAGTGACTGAGTGAGACTGTGAGAGAGACGAACCTGGGTCCTGAGCTTAAGTCCGACTCCGACAGACTCCTCTAAGCAAGGTAAGCTCTTTCTTCTTCTTCCCTTCCTTCTTTCTCTTCTTCGGTTCTTCCTCTTCCTTCTTTGTTATTTCTTTTCTTCCTCAGTTCCTCGCCTCCTTTCTCTCTGGTTCCTCCTTTCTCGCCTCCTTTCTCTCTGGTTCCTCGCCTCCTCTGGTTCCTCCTTCCTCGGTTCCTCGCCTCCTTTCTCTCTGGTTCCTCCTTCCTCAGTTCCTCGCCTCTCTGGTTGTGTGGTTTGAACAATAACAAGAAAAAATTGAGATTAGGTTTTAATATTAGGGCTTCAGATCTCAGCCGTCCGATCTTATCTCTGAAGAAAAAAAAATATTTAGCAACCGAATCCGGACCGTGTCCAGACCGTATCCGGACCGTGTCCATGCCGTATCCTGACCAAGTCAAGTTGACCGATACGTTGATCGCGTGTCGGATACATAGCCGACGCGAATCGCATGCGTATCCGTATCCGACACGCGTTTTCATGGGATTTGGAGGGTTTTTCCGAGAGTCCGTGCTTCCTAGGTGTGAGTGCTATCTAGGGGGGGGGGAGGGGGGAATTAGGGAAAAGCCATGCAGCAACTTCATAATATCATTTTCAAAGACTTGCATCATTAACTTCCATTCCATTCTTAATGTTATTAATATTTAATAGCCATGTAGGGGTTGTGTTGGCTAAATAAATTAGAGTGAGTTCCAGTAACCTGAAAAATATAGATTGCATAGTGATGCTTGTTATGTTCCTATGGTTTTACCGATTAAACAAACCCACTGGGAATGGTCGAATCAAGGATTTAGCATACAACATGATTCTCCATGTGGTATGAGTTGACCCTGTGATGGAGTTCTTCCTGCTCATATCTCTAATACGAGTTACATATTTGCTTACATCGTACAGTTCGTACTCTTAGTATTCCTGACGACATCTAACTGTTGATGTTAGCTTCATAACCCTATAAGGTGAGACGTTTGACTTTTTTATTCCAAACTACTCTATTCGAGTCTTCAATAATTAATTGTCAATAGTATAATTAGTGTTAGTTAAGGATGATTGTTTTCTTTTAGTGTTAGCAAGCTTACCAGATATCTTTTTTACTTGGTTATGATCAATATAATTGTGGAATTTTGCTCAGATGGTTCCCTTTGTTAAGTTCTTTTGGAACCCATGCAAAATTAGTATCGTTGTCACAAGTGTATAAGATCTAAAAAGCCTTGCAATAAGGGTTAATTAGTGATACCTCATATTAAATAGGAAACTAGCAATGACCTCCCTAAATATCTGAAGTTAGTGTTACCCGCAAAGACTGATGGTCTTCATCAGTTGACTGACTGAGGGCTGAGGCTATGGTGGTTTAGGGTTGGATGGGGTGGGATGGTGTTGGTGTTGGTGTGGATTGTGGATTCAAGGAGGTAGAGTGGTTGGGTGCGTTCAGTAGCAGGCTCTTAGTTGAAGATGGGGAGGTGATTGGAGAAGAAGACAGTTATTTTTTATTTTTTGATCTTCAACATCATTCTGCTTCAAGATGTGGATTTTTATCTCGAGGTTAAGGGCTTTAATCTGAGTTCATTAAGATCTCATCGAGATTGAATTCCTTTTCTCTTACCTGGGTCATTGATTTATCAGGGATAGTAAGTGGCTCTTCAGAAAGCTGTACTCAGTCAAGAAGACCAGAAGACCATCAGCCTTAAGGGGTAACGCTAATTTCATATCTAGGGGGATCATCGCTAGTTTCCTATTGACAATAGGGGGTATCGATAATTAACCCTTGCAGTAACACTCCAAAAAATGTTATTTGCAAAATTTTGTTTTTCAAGGTAACTGTTCATCAACTGTTGGAGTGCATTTTGGTATCAAGTGCATTTACAAGGGTCCTTATTTTAGTATCTTGTTAGGAGAAATTGAATTATTTCATCCAATGAATCGGATCTTTTTGATTCTTCGTCTGCGGTTTTGGTATGAGAATATTTATTTGTTTCTTTTCCTTAACAATATCTTAAATCATATTAGAGATATAAAAGATCCAGAGCATCCTTATTCTTTGGAGCTACTGAATGTAATTACTGAAGATGCAGTTTAAGTGGATGACAAGAAAAGTCAATCCAGGTAATTATATTGGTCTTACAAGTGATCCTTGATACATTGTTTGTCTAGTTTTAGAGCAAATGTTCACATGCATCAGCAATTAACTAATAAGCTTGTATTTGCTTCAGGATCACATTCACTCCTACAGTTGAACATTGCAGCATGGCTACAGTTATTGGACTTTATTTAAGGGTGAAACTTATGCGCAGTTTACCTTCCTGTTATAAGGTTGGATGCTTATCTATTTAATTTTATTCACACAATGCTTTGTCATTATAGTTTGAGTTTACATACACATTGCTCCCAAGAATCTTGTTGAAAAGTCCTAATCAGAAGTTGTTTGACCAACCTAAAACAACTTCGAGGGTCTTAAGCAACCATCGACGATCTCACGAACCATATGTATGAACAGGGGAAGATTGGGAGAATAAGGGTATCACCAAGGATCCAGTATGCAATACTGTGGCTAAATTATGTGGTCTGAAATATGTGCCTCGTTGACAGAGAAGCATCTGCCAATGTAACTTCTTGTTGTGACATCTGAGTTCCAAGTACCATTCTGGATTGAACCTCCATGGTCATTCTTGAATGGAGATGCAATTGTTCAGAATTTCTATTGGGACTTGAGATGAATTTTGCTGATTGTTCTATAATGGTGTGGGAGAGGATGCTCTTATGATTCAAGTGACTTCCATTAGTATGAGGTTCATTTCCTTCCTTGTCAGCATCTTGGCTTCCTTTGGGGCTAAATGCAATAACAAAGAGTTATGGGACCCGATATTGGTAACTTTGAGGTGCCTACTTGCCTCATGGAGAAGTAGGTTGGTTTCCAACAAGGAGAGGCTTACATTGGCTAGGAATGATGGCAAACATTCCCATTAACCACTTGTCTCTCTTTCCTTTATTAGTGTCAGTTGTCAATACAATGAAACAAATAGTTAGAGATTGTTTGTGGGGCGACGCAGAAGGTACAAGAACTTTTATTTATATAGGTAGGAGTTGGTGGCTCTTCCTAAGGAGCGGAGTGATTTTTGGGGGTTAGAAACCTTCAAGAAGACTAATGGGAGGAGTTGGAGGATATTGGTTATTGGCAATTTGGCACTTGCCATGGATTCTAGGAAAGTAGGAAGTGGTTTGAATGTAATCAGATTCTTAAGTGGAAAAAAGTGAAGGGTGTACCAGACTGAGTATGTGGAATATCAGCACCTTTGTAAAAGATCATAGTGTATCGAAATATCTTTTTAAGGATGGCAGTTACTCTTGCTAAAATTTCAGAAATCCTTTAGTGTGTACTCAAATTGATACATTCCTTCTCATCCTGGCATATTAGACTGGTTTAATTTTTGGCGTAGCTTGAAAACTCTTGTTGTTAACTCGGAAGACGAAGTGTTTGGTAGGAATAAACTAGTCAACTCAGTGTAAAAAGGGCAGGTGAATGATTCCGATTCTTTTGCAGGCATCATTGGTTGCACAGTTGCCAAATTCTCTTGCAAGTACCATGTATTAACTTTGGGAGCTATTTATAAAAACAAACACGTGGGATGAAGTCATTGAGGAACTTCGCCACTTGGAAGTGCAAATATTTATCAAAGGCCGAGAAGTCGGTGCTAATCAAACGAAGCTTGTAAGCATCCCAATACATGATGAACACTAATTTGATCCCCATCTCTGTTTGCTAACTAAATTATAAAGAAGATGAAACATTTTTTATGGGGAATAACTCTGAATTCAAAGAACTATAATGTCATACTTTTGTATAAGGTTTATATTTCTACTGTTCGTGGTGGTTTGGTGTGAAACAAATAAAAGAAACCAACATGTCGATACTTAGTAGACGATGGTGGCAATTCAGCTACAAACCAATGAACTTTTTCAAGGAAAAAAAAATTCAGCGGCAAACCTTCATCGTTATGGAGACAATTAAGAGTTTCCAAATATGGAGAGCAACAGAGAGGATGGTTTTCTAAAGAAGTCAAGTCCTCGTGAACTTGTGGCGGATGGTATCACAAGTCCAGGGTTCGAACTCTGCTGGTAGCATTTGGGGTGGGAGGGGTTAAGGGATTAAAAAAAAAAGTCCTCATGGGCATCCTTAGTGTCACAACTTCAGGAACTAACCTAATTTCATTTCAAAACATATCTTTTGAAGTGGGAGATGGATCCACGGTTAGTGTTTGGGATGACTTTTAGTAACAAATAGGCTCCTGAATCTAGAGTGCACTGTACACCCTCTAATTTACTGTGTCACAGCTCCAAAGAGTGATTCTGCTGAGAGTTTGTGTATTTGGCAACTCTCGATGTGGCTGGAATCTAAATCCTAGAATGGGGGTTAATGAATGGGAAACTCAACAGGTCACTGCAAAACATGTCTGCTCCTTTCTCTGCAGAGTCCTCCTACCTGTCACTTGCAGGCTTAATACTGTTACTCCTCAAGTCATGGTTTCTAGATTACGGATCCGCCAAATCCTACCACGTTTTTTTTTTTTTTTTTTTTTGAAAGGCAAACAGGGTTTTTATATGATCCCAGAACTCATAAAGATGCCGCAAGCTGGGTTTGAACCCATGACTTAGTGGTACCATCCGCCAAACTCTAACCGTTGAACTGTCATGCCATTGGAGGCTGCTCTTCCCAAAAGAGCTCTAACTTTCCAGAAACTTAGAAAAGTAGGCATGCGAGCGGGAGTTGTGTGCTATATGACTGACATAGTGATACCATTCCATCTTTTTGTGAGTTGCTTGCAAAGAAAATCAAGGCTTGGTTCACTGCCCAGTTCAAGACCCCTAAGCAGTTCCAGGGTAGTTTATCGGTTGGATAACTAGTGGGAAGGCTAGTATTTTTAATTCATTGGGGCATGGTTATGGTTGAGGATTCCACATGTAATTACATACGTCATTTGGCTGAAAAGAAATATTACATTTTAGGACAGAGCCAAACCAGTGAGCCATTTAATCCTGCAAGGCCAATCCCAAAAAGACCATTCAATAGACCATTTGGTGTTTTTGCTTCCGCAAAACCCCACCCCCCCCACACACACACACAGAAAAGAAAAAAAAAACAAAAAAATTTCCCGATTTAGGTCTCCTTCCCCATTCTCTTTGTTTCTCACTGCTGTGATTTGCCCCCACAAAATACAATGTCCATCAACAACAACAGATAGAGATTGCTGACGATGGCGTCTCATTTCAAAGGGTCAGATAAAGGTAGTTGGGGCTGAGGGCGGTGTCGGAGGTGGGTGGGGTCTGATTTTTCAGGGATGGTGATGTTGTTCAAGTCAACAATTGAATGAAACCCCACCATGCTTGGTTTTGTAACTTGCAGGTTGGCGTGGGGGCAATGGGGTTGTAGGTGGTGGGGTGGGCTGGTGGTGGTATTGATTCTGGGAGGGGATGGTGTTTCGTCTAGCTCGACATTATCGCTTAACGCTCGAGATCTGGTGTTGGTGACCATTTCTCAATGCTTTGCTTAGCTAAAAAAACTTTGTATGTTTGTTTCAAGGAAAAGTTATCATCGTTTCCCCGTAGATGACACCAAACTGATGCGTTCATATTTGTCATTGACAATCTCCGACCTACAAAAACGAGTAGCGGCTAAGCCATGAACCACCGTAGTGGTGGCCGAAAGCACTTCGATGCTTAAGTCAGATATTGATGCAAGGAAGAGTGAATAATGTATGTAAATTGCAATGTGTATGCGTACTTTTCTTTCTCATTTTTCCATCTCTTATAGCGAGTGTTCTCTCCCAACTGTCCCTGCGATCGAGGGCGTGATGGAGGGAGGAGATCTCGCATAAGATTTCACTTGTGCATGATTGACTCTCTTCAGCACTTAGCTTTGGTTAGGACCCAATGCTTAATTGGGCTAAGATGTGATTTCCTGCGATTAGATCTCAGGCCTGTGATAGTTCTGAGATTTGTTGTTTGGGCTTTATTGCCCTGGGTGAAGCCCTAAGATGCGTGCCTTTTGGGCTAGCGTGTCTTGGGTCTGGGTACCTAACTGACGGGATGAACAACAATTTGCGCATGAATCCACTCGGGACTGCGCTGAAGCCTTTTACATGTTAGAGCTAGCCCATGCCACGTATACGATTATGATCGAGTAAATGTTTGATGCATCATCAGTGTATATGTGTTATTTATTTATTATTAGTTTTTTTATTAAGTATTTAGCAATTGGATATGACCTCCCATGTGTTTAGCGAATTTGGGACATATTCAAAATTTATCTTGCATGCGATTAGAGAAAGCACAAGGAATCTCCTCTTTTCCTGTGGACCGCTTCTGAATGATAGAATCAAGAATCAAACACCATGGTCTAATGGGGTGCACAGTCCAAGCAAAAATTTCAAAACTGAGGAGATTTCTGACTTGTTAAACAATGTGCATGTGAGATAGAGTCTTAACTGAGAGAATCGGTGGCAAATGAAATAATAAGAATGTGCAAAAATGTCTTAATGTGATAATTAAAATTAAGAATAGGTTCACCATCAGAGGAAGGCAACTACTGGGTATGCATGTAAGGGTCAAATACTGGTGTGGTCTCACCCTTTAGACAATAAAAATTTCCACACAAGAGCCAGCCATATAATACTATTACTAGAATCAGTGAAGTGAAGGGGCAACTAGAAAGGGCAGGCAACAAGAAAGAATTAAATTATATTAAAAAAAAAATAGTGTAGCACTGGCTGGAGTGGTCTCCGGAAATAAAAGGAAAGCTTTGGTTTGGGTAAGTGAGACTGACTGAGTTAATACTTATCTGTTTGCCAAAATGGATCCTCGTCACACGCGTATGTATCCACAGCCCAATAGCGTGGCTGACGCCTATCCTTGTTGTTGGTTGCTTGACTTGTAACTTCCGTCACCGCCCTCCAATCCATTCCTCTCTCTCTCTCTCTCTCTGTCAATCTTCCTACTCCTGGTGTTGTTTATTTGGTTGAAGCTATTGTATTTCTTATAATACACGTGTTTCCTCCCATATTTAATTCATTTTAAGCAAAGAAAAACTCTATCTAGGCAGTCAGCCTTTAAAGTTATTTTTTTTTTAATTATATTTGAGTATTTTTATTCATTCTCTTTAAAACACAATTATAAACATTATCTATAAAAAAAAAGTAAAAAGGTAAAAAAAAATTCAAAACATGATAAAAAGTGACTATAAAGCTTAACTATCTAAAAAGCTTAACTATCTAAAATTAGGAATCTTTTATAATAATAATAATATAATGTATGCTAAATTCTAATTATATTCAGAAATTCTAAATGTCAAGGAAGTGGGCGAGGAAACGAGCGAGGGGAGGGAGGTGGCGGGGTGGGAATCGTTCACCTCCCTCGGGATGTGTGCATTGACTTTTCGCGCGCGCATCCCAAATGAGGTGAACGGCTCCCACCCCGCCACCTCCCTCCCCTCGCTCGTTTCCTCGACAGCTAGCAAAGCTCAATTATATTACCCTGCCTATTACTGGAATTATTTAATTATTACGAACTAATCTACTATTCTATGTTAAATGGTGATTTTTTTTTAAAAAGAAAAGGGCTTGCAATAAATTGACTCCACGTTTCAAATACTGGCACCTCCACATTTGCTTTGAAACCGACGGAGGGAAGCCCCCACGCCCAATTTGATGTTAGCAGAGTTGTTTTCCGTATGTTGACACGAAATAGACCATTACTATGTAATTTTATATCAAAACATTTATATAGTCCTGTCCAACTCATGTTTCTCTGCTTTTGGATTTAGACCTTTTTGTAGCTACTTACATTTTTAGGTTAGTTATCTCATTTTGTGTGAACCAGCTAAACATTCAAGTTGCATTTTGCAATCATCAACCCTGGTTTACTTTATTTTATTGACATTAGAATTTATCAATTTAAAAAATAAAAATATCCTACTTGCAAATTTGAAAAAAAAAAATGACAATGAAATAACCCACTTGATTCAACTTACCCCATGTCCCCATCAATCAATGGTGTTACTCCAATGAGAGAGGCTAATGGACACACATCGCGAGGGGGTGGAGGATCCTCCCTCCAGAATTTCTATACTCCAATACACCTAGCAAGTAAAAATAGTACAACTTGCAAAGTCAAAAGTTAGGTTGAACCTCATTTTAAATGATGAAAGAAAATTATGGTAGTATCATTTCTATCAAAATTAATGTAATAATTTGAAGTTGAACTGCAAAATTATTTGCCATTTTGGTATTTGACAAGAAGACAGTGATTTCCTAATTCCTATTCAGAAAAATCAAATAGAAAAGAAAAAGGAAAAATGCAACATTTGGTACAGTTCAAGATAGAAATTACAACACGAGAGGAATATCGTGCCCCTATCTTGGGTTTACACAACCAGCCAGCCACCATCATACTGTCTCATTATTTTGTGATTCAGGTCCTAAGCTACACATGTTTTCCGCAAAATCGTTGTTTTCCTATTGATTAGTAGCAAGGAATGCAATTTCTCGAAATATGTCAAATTTTCATGAAATATTTTCTATTTTGGAGTTACAGAAATATTTTTTGAAATTCAAGATAATTGTTTTTGGGAGTTGCTACGTGTACCAGATTGTCTGACTCGATGCACCTAATTTTATTTTTTTAATTTAGTTTTTTAAAAATTGTTTGGTGTACCCAACCACATTTTATTAACCTTAAGACAACTCAAATTAATTACCAAGATAAGAAGAGTACTAATTTTGTTGATTGAAGACTTTGTAGAAAGGATTCCAATAATGAATTATAGGGTGTATAGGATCTTTTTGGTTTTAAATACAATTTTTAGAATTTGTTATATAGTTGCAATATTTTTTTAAATTGATAAACTCACTTAAATATTTATTTTTAATAAATATTGATAAACCCATTGTAGCCTTCTACATTTTAGGTTAGATGCATAGAACAGAGAGAATTTGTTTGCAATGTGGTTTTAGAAGATTTTTTAAGACATATTTCTTATTTTTGTTACATAACCTAGCATAGGGTTTACTACTTATTGAAGAACTTGTGACGATGATTAGTGTATCTTTGATGTTTGAATGAAAATTTGAAAATTAAGAATTTGTTACTAAAGTTTAGTTTTATCGATACGTTTACTTTTATTCCATAGTCAAGAATAAATTAATGCTTATAAACAAAAACATTTAACCACAAAATAATTTTTATTGATAAAAATGGTAAGTCGGTGTTACATATTTTAGGTTGGTGCAAGAAAGTCGAAACATCCCATAATATCGGTGCAACTGAGCCAAATAGTCGGGTACACGTAGCAACTCCCTTGTTTTTTTATTAAGCGAATCTTAATCTCTTGTACATTTTAATCCGCTATAACCTTATTTTAATATTAAAAATGCATTATGTGCGTGATTTTTATGTAATGTAATTTATATGACACTGAGTATTGTGAGATTATTTATCTAGTATCTAAGAGCAAGGGTGGACCACAAAATTCACGTCAGAGTCATTTACACCACAAACCCTAAAATCAGAGGACAACTACAATTTCTCCCTGAAGTAAAAATAAATAAATAAACATTTACTACCTTGTTTTTTAAAACAATTTTTTTGACACTCATTAATTTATACCTATTAGAGTTTGATCCTCATTTTGAAAATTAATTGAATCTAACACTCGTTTTCTGACGGAATCGTTAAGTCCATGTCATTGACTGGTCAATACTAAATGTTGGATCATTTTACTGTTATCTTGGGTTAACCCATAGTTATGTCATAGCTAATATCTAATAAACAGTAAATTGTATGATTTTCTAAGTATAACCACAAACACAATGTGTTATTGCTACCTAACTTCATCAATTCACTGATCTACCACAAACCAGAAACATAATTTTTCTAACTGATTCCTTATAGAGTTGATGAACTATTCCTCATCTGTAACATGCAAGTACCCACAGAAGATATCAATCATCGATCTAATAACTTTTAGACTATTTGACTGGCTTCTATACGAATTTAAGACAATACACCCAATGGTCAGAGCTTCCGATTTGAGAAAAACAGAGAATTTGTAGGTCGCTATGGAGGGGTGGACGGTTATTACTAGTAAGTTTACCAAGCCCATATGAATTTCCTCTCAATTAATCACCCCATATAACTTTGAAACCGAAAGTGCAACCAAGTAAAACGGCATGGATTTCTTGTGCTAGTCAAACTTATGTTCAAACAGGTAATTGTTGGCGGGTCGAGCGCGTGCGCGCACTTAGGTCCACTATACATAGCAATTGTATTGTCCCCAACTTAAACACTCGCTGTTTTGGGCCTACCATCAGGGCCACGGATGTGTGGTTTTTATCTTAAAAGGCCTCGTTGCTATTAGGAGTGAACAATCTCCTTATAAACCTTAGTGACGACTCATCCTTACTTGATGTGGGACTATTCAAGCCAACTTAATCCCAACAATCTCCACCAACCGGACTGCAATATCTCGAAGTACGCCTCCTCCTCGAGTCTCATGTGCGACCACGATCTTGTGGGTAGCACTCGGTGTACGGGCTGGTATCCTGGTGTTATTGGCTCCACCTTAGTTGCAATTACCGCACTAACTCCACCTCGACCGAACTTGTAGGATACATTCTCTTGGCAAGGATCTGGCGGACCGCGCATATGCGACGCTCTACCTGGCTCGCTACCTCGCCCCTGATCCCTAGAACAATATATTGTCTTGCACCACTTGCCAAGTCCCCGCCAAACTTGGCTCTGATACCACTTGTTGGCGGGCCGAGCACGTGCGCGCACCTAGGTCCATTATACATAGCAATTGTATTATCCCCAACTTAAACACCCATTGTCTTGGGCCTACCATCCGGGCCACGGGTGTGGGGCTTTTATCTTAAAAGGTCTCATTGCTATAGGGAGTAGACCATCTCCTTATAAACCTCAGTGACGACTCATCCTTACTTGATACGAGACTATTCAAGCCAACTCCATCCCAACAGTAATAAAAAAAAAACTTTGTAACAGATGGATGCCAAAAGCCTTTTGGGTTCTTCACAATAAAGAGTGTTTCATATCATGGTCAAATAATATATCTAACTCATGTGACAACTTACCCTTAGATGAGGAATCTAATCCAGTATGCAAGCATGCCAGTTCAACAGATCAAACCCAGTAGCCAATCTAGTTATCTTAGCTTACTTGGTTGAAAAAGAGGACCAACGATATTGAGTCTGAGTGGGCAAGTTATATATAAACTTAAAAAAAAAGGATAATGAGACAAAGAAAAAAAGCAAGCAAGAAAGAAAAAGGATCCCATTACTTAATGGACATTCTGAGGGATCAAATAACTTCACTTCTTCACAATGGCCTCTTCGATTCCACTCAGATCCTTATAATCTCTCTCGCTATCTCTCTTTAATCCATCCATCAAATTTATTATTTCCGCCACTTGAGTAAACATTCAAAGTTTCCAATCTTGGTTTTGATTTCATCTACAGGGGCGCTTTGATAGAGCAAAAAGAAAACCTCAAATTAATTATTATTTGACCCCTGCAGTTTTTCAAATAATTAGTTTTTAGTACTCATCTTCCCCGACATCACTTTTAGGCTTAACTATAATTTAACCTAAAATAAGGGCAAAAGGGTCTAAAAATTAATTTTGGCTAGTCAATGACGTGGACTTAACAATTTCGTTAGAAAACGAGGGTTAGACTCAAATAATTTTCAAAACAAGCGCCAAACTCTAATAGGTGTAAACAAATGAGTGCCAAACTAAAAAAAAACAATTTTTAAAATGAGTTACATTTCCCACCTTAGCTTTTAATAATGCCAACTTTACCCACATTAAATAACCAAACCACATTTACATTTTTGCCCCTCAACTATCGAAACAAATTTCTTCTTATAGCTTAATCCCCACATATAATTTATAATTAGAGATTGCCCCAATTGGAGATTATATTCTCCCTTTTTTTTATCTTATTTTGTCATTTTCTTTCTATCACAAATTTTTTTTTCTTGCATTAGCCATGTTTGAGTGAATTTATTTTTGAAGCAGTATATTATTTGAAACTACTCAGTTGATTAGACTTTAAACTTTACTTTTTAATATATTTAATTATTAAATAATTCTATTTTGGATGTACTAATTTTATGTTTTTTTAAGCTTATGTTACAATTTTGAATGGGGTGTTGCTGTCAATTATGAATATTCGTGACATAATAAAAAAAAATAATGTTTGTAATTATTTGTTTCCTGAGAATGACACACTTGTATTGTTGATAATATGCGATCTTCTTGTTGTTTTAGAAAGAAAGAAAAGGAAAAAAATAAAGATAAAAGAAAAGAAAAGAAAATAAATCTCAAATTGGGGCATATTTTTATTATAAATAATAGGTGGGGATTAAATTATTAGCAAGAATTTAAACTAGTTGGTGAAGGGGCGAAAATGTAAATGTAGTTTGGTTATTTAATATGAGCAAAGTTGGTATTTTGGAAAACTATAATAGAAAATATAACACAGTTTGAAAATCGAGGTAGTAAATGGAATTCTTTCAAATTCATAGGAGAAACTGTAATTGTCTACCGACTTTGTGGGGTAAATGACTCTTCACATTAGGGGGTTGGACGTATATGTTTGGAAAATGTAATTAAATATTTAAGTAATGTTTTACTTAGTTATTTTATTGGAAATTTGCTATTATTGCAATTTTTAAATTCATTTAATGAAAAGTATTGTAACACATGGATATTTCAAATTAAAATTTTTAAACTTAAAAACAATTAGGAAGCAATGAAACTCTGATAAAAGGTAAAATAGGTAAACTAAATTTTACACCTACTTAATTAAAGTTTTCAAAGTGATATTATAAGTGAACTCCTAAATTTCACTACTAAAAAGAATTAGGAAAAATATACATACAGTTTTCAAAATTGTGTAAAGTGCTTATTTAACTGGGGAGGTTGTGGTCTCCTAGATTTAAGGAGATATCGTAGATAATTGAAAAGTTATAGTTTGAAATGAGAGAAAAAGATGGTTGAGAGATGCCATCTAGTGCTATTGCTACACCTAGGGGTGGGCACGGGACGGGATGGGACGAGATATACCCATCCCTATCCCATCCCATTCATACGGGATCGGGACGGGACGGGATGGGAAAAACCCCATCCCGACCTTGTCCCATCCCAAACGGGTTCGGGACGGGACGGGATCAGCGTGCTAATCTTGACATATCAAATAGAAGCCTGAAACTGCTGGACTGCTGGGACGGGAAGTTAGAGCATCCTTCAACTTTGAACAAAAGGTTTTTCAGATAACACAAGATACACATATCCTTTAAAAAAAGGTGTATGAAGGAAATTTCAAAACATACTGTGTATCATGTTAATGATTTTTTTGTGATTTGAGACTAGATTATCTGTTCAATGAGCAATTGGGCCTTATTCATTTGATAATTTGAATCTATAGGACCTGCTTGGTTCATGAAAATGGTGCCAAGAAGACTTCAGATGCCATTTTTTTTGTTGTCTATGCTTCATGGACAACGACATAAAATTCAGATACCGTCTTCCTAGACCTTTTAGTTAATGAAAACAAAATATTTCATTGGTTTGAAACAGGATAAACATGACAAAGGAGAGACAAATCTTACAATGATCAAGAAGTTTCGTCAAGACCTGCTATTTAAAAAGTGCCAAGAATTCAGATTTAAGCAAGCAAAGAATGTGTACATTAATAATTCCATTTGATAATTATTTTCAAGTTCTTTACCATCACAAGAAGTAATTTAGTTTTTATATAACTTAGGAAATTTCTTAATAAATAAATAAATAAGTAAATAAAAATATTAATAATTAATATTAAAAAATTAGTTCGGGACGGGATTGAAAATCTTCATCCCATCCCATCCCATTCTAGATCGGGACGGGACGAGATCGGGATGAAATTATTCAATCCCATTAAGACTCGGAAAAATCGGGACGGGATCGGGATCGCGGGATGGGATGCCCACCCCTAGCTACACCATTCTTAAAAAAGTTTTATGTTTTCCAATTTTTATGTGTTGGGTTGAAGATTTTATTTATTGGAGGCTTAGGTAAGTGATTTAATCAACCAAATACATTTAGCTAAGTACTAAAGAAAAATTATGAAGATGCAACCATGGGGGTGTCTCCAAGTGTGTTAGCTCCTGTGTAAGAATTAAGGTATTTTTCGTGCCGTTGGCATGATAAAAAGTTTAAAACTTGTCAAAACATGTTCACTCTTAAGTTTTAATCTTTCATACTTACATGTCTAATCATCACCATCAACAATTGAAAAAAAATAAATAAATATCAAAATGTTGGATATGAGAATCGAATTCATGTACTCTTGGTGCTTTAAGTTCTATGTGATCCGTTAGATTCTTATATTTGAATAAATCTAAGCCATCTTTTATTTCCAACCCCAAACAGCATCCTGATTTGTAATATAGACTAAGGTATTTTCTGTATGTTGGCACGATAAAAGTTTAACATGATAAATAAAATTTATTCTACTTTAAATATCAAAATTTACATCAAAATGTTGGGTTTGGGAATCAAACCCATGTACTCTTGGTGATTTGAGTTCTATATGATCTGTTAGATTCTTATAATCGGGTAAATATCAACCGTCTTTTATCTCCAACCTCAAACACCATTCTGATTTGTAATATATATTTAAATTCATAACTTATATTTTTTAATTCAAAATTACAATCGAAATTTTTATATTTTTGTACAAACAATGAAATATTTCATGAAATATTTGTTAAAATCAAGGAACCGAAATTACCTCATTGCACAACTTGCACCTCATACATCACTCGTTGCCTCACCTTGTTAGGCTAGGTTCGAACATGCTGAAGATGTTCTTGACTCAATTATTGACCAATGTGAATTTGCTATCATGACCTCGCATATACTTGAGCTTTTATCCACTCCACCATACCATTATTTACCTCAGTTATGGTTAAACAAAATTGTGTTAATCCTTTCAATAAGCCAACACGCTTTGTTAGTAAGGCATCCATAGTCGCTCATTTGGTTTTATTAGTCAACAAAAAAATTGATCAAATTTACTACAATACTCGTAATGATTTTCCAATAACATACTTTTTCACACTTGTTGCCCTGGCTCTAAAATTGAGTCTAATGCTAATGTTTATAGTCTATTATTGTGTCCATTTTGTCCTGTTGCTTGCCTTCGCGAAAGCCTATTTTGGCTTGAGATCAAGTACAACTCTCCCCTCTTTTATACATATATTTTTAAATTTATAAGAGTTGGTAATGATAATAATGTGTGCCTTAATAAGTGGCTTACTCGTTCTAGTACCAGAAAAGATGATGGAAATATAACACTGAAATACTCTACTAGGACAAAGGTATCATGCATAAACGGTAGTTGGAGTCAACAACTTTCCTGAGGCTCCTTCAACTGGGATCCTCGGGTGCTCTAATGGACCGTGCTCAATGGACTAAGACCTTAAAAGTGTAATTTGAATAGGTTAAAAGACATTTTCACAAATCTTTAACATTAAGCAAAAACACTCATTTCTAATAATTAGCTAATCCAATTTAGTCAATGGAGCAAAGGGTGGGCATCCCATCCCGCGATTTCGATACCATCTCGTCTCGATTTTTTTGGATCCTATTGGGATTAATCAATCATATCCCGATCCCGATCTAGAGTGGAATGAGATTGGGATGGAGATTTTCAATCTCGCCCATCCCGAACTATATATATATATATATATATATATATATATTTGCTTTTTCTGCTATTTTATTTTGCACAACAGTATGAACTATGCAGGGTCGTAAAACGCTGTGGTGCTTATTGACTGAAATTTGAATTCATAAATTAGGACCAAGAATAACTAATGAAGCCCCTCCTTGACATTGTACTAGGGGCTTCATGGGTTGATGCAATCTATTAAAAAACTAGCATCATTGAGTCACAAAAAAACTACCAAGTGTGTTGGGTTTTTCTTGAAAATTTTCCTCTGACTTATTAATGCATTCATGCATCACTGTTTTGTCATTTCAAGTACAAGTTGAATCAGTTTTTGGAGGTAAGATTCAAATACTAACAACATTCATAGAAGAAGATCAAGGGATTTATGCCTCCAAATGAACATAATTTACAACAATAAACTACACAAAATTCCTTTTACACCGTACCAAGTTCCAAGCTAAAGCTTTCCAAAAAAAAAAGTTCCAAGCTAAAATGAAACGAGACCAGAACTTGCACTTAAATTTATAAATAAATCACATGTTAATACATCTGATGTGAAATCCCAAGCATAAAATACGGTGATGAGATTGACTGTGTGAATTGCGATTAGTGGAACATAGTCGATCCTCATCGATTTCCAAAATCCATCTCTGGCTTCACTAAAGGGTGATAAAACTGATTTGGATTAGGCACCATATTTTATGACCCATTCTGGTTTGATCAAACATGCAAATTAACATATTAGTTAAGATACCGATGGTATTTATCGATCACAATGGAGAACATAAATCCACAAAAATTTTATTACCTGTTGATCTTGTCTCGTCTCATCTAGTCCTGAACTCGTTTGGGATTGGATGATATCGGAATGGGATCTATCCCATCCAGAAACCAAAGGAACGAAATGAGGTCTATTCCGTCCCCAAAGAAATTGTATGGGATCCGGATGATGTTGCCCACCCCTTAATGGACCGAGACCTAAAGAAAATATAATAATAATGAGTGAGGGTTGAACAATAATTCTCTACTATGAAGAAAGTACCAACAAGGAACTCAGTCAGGACTCAGGAGAAGAGTGGGAGGAATAGGATTAGGGATGGCAACGGGGCGGATTTGAGCAAATCCATCCCTGATCCGCCAGGAATAACGGATCCCCCAATCCGCCCCGTCAATCCGTTTACAATTTTAATCAAAATCTGTAACCGCCCTGTGCGGATGGGCGGATATCCACCCCGCCCCATGCGGATGGACGAATATCTGCCCCGCCCCGCCAATCCGCACAAAATTATAACAAAGAATTACAGAGAATATACTTCATTATCTGATATAACTAATATCTTACAAAGAATTCGTACAAAAAAGTACAAAAAAAAAAAAATCGATCTCTGAAATCAGATTTTAGATCTGAGATCTGAGCTTTGATTTCAAATCTGAGATCTGTATCTTGAAGCTAGGGAAGGGAAGGGAGGGGAGGGGAGGGGAGAGGGAGGCGGCCGACAGATATGAAGAGGAGACCACGATGGAGACGACCTTCGAGTGTCCATGAGAAGGAGACGAATGGACGACCCTTCGGCCTTCGCTGTGAGAGAAAAGGGTGGTCCGTGGTTGTCCCTCTGCCTTCACTGAGATCAAATTTTCGGCTTTCGCTGTCAGATCTGAGATCAAGTTTTTTTTTTTTTTTTGAAGAACGACGCGGCGGAGATGGAGAGAGGCTTGTTGCCCATTGGTCTTTGGCCGAGATGGAGAGGAGACTGGGACAACGCAGAGAAGGAGACGATGGCGGCCGAGAGAAACTTGTTGTTGGTCTGTGGCCGAGGTGTAGAGGAGACCGAGACAGAGATGGAGAGGAGACCGAGAGTTTTCTCTCTTCACTTCTTCATTTCATCTCTGTGAGTATGTGAGAAAAAAATGAAGAGAAGTGAGTGAGAGAGGCTGAGGCATATAGGGTGTTTTTTTTTGCTTTTAAGTTGAGGGTAATTTTGTAATATCAATACCTAAACGGATATCCGCGGAGCGGATATGGCTAAATTTTTATCCGCCATGATTAATAAACGGATACAGATTAAAAATCCATATCCGCCCCAAAATCTAAGAACCCTTTACCAAATTTGTCCCAAATAAAATGAGTGGGGCAAATATCCGTGAAAATCCGCCTCACTGCAATCCTAAATAGGATCGAGTCATCATAATCCCACAATTGAGTCCCAATTTCCACAGCTAAAACTAGCCAACGGTTATGTGACGTTCAGGTTTTTCCGCGCTTTTAGGTGAGGTGAGGTGAGGCTCACACAGAGAGAAGGAAGTTTCTAAGGAAGTCGAAAAAGGCCTCTCTCTATCTCTCTGGAGGGTGTGTTTGAGATGACGATGCCAATTTTGAACACTTGTTTATCTCAGCCGACTTCTTCTTCTTCTTCTTCTCTTTCCATCTGTTCTTCTCTCTTTATTTCTCCCCTCCTCATCTATAAATACCCACACCATCTTCACATGTCTTCATCTCATTCCTATCTCACTTTCATTAATACCCTCTCAGTAGCAACACCAAAAACCCATCAACACTCTTCTTCTTCTTCTCTTGTTTGCAATTCATTCCCCAGTTCTACTAGATTGTCATCTACCATGCCGATTCAGACAGCTAAATCAGGTACCATTTCTCTTCTCACCCTTTCTTCATTTTCATCTTTGCTCTCACCCCATTTCATCAAATTCTTATATGAAGGGAATTTCATGATATTCTAAAATAGGGCTTATTTCATTCATTGTGAAATTGGTGCCTGTCCCAGTTTGGGAAATGGGTGCCAATACCCTTTTAATCATTTTGAGCTATTTGTTCTCTCTGAAAAATCCAACCGGACATGAAGTGAACTAATGATGAATTCCATTCAATTCTAAAATGGGGGTTTTTCAATTTTCATGAAAAAATTCTTCTGAGATTGTGGGGTTGGTTTGTTGGTTTATCCACCCTCCCCTTTTTTTATCTGCCTTTTCTATTATTTTTGTGACAGAATATTTTCATTTCAGAGCTTTGTTTTATACTCTGTGTCTATGTGAATAAAAAGGTTTGATTTTAACTCATGCCTTTCCAATTTTCTTGGGTTTTCATTAGATGCAAGGATATAAATTAATAATATAAACCCCAACTTTCGCCTTTTGTTTTCCCATTTTATTTTATGATATGGGCTATATAAAAATATATTCGATATTTTTTTCTGTTTTTTTCTTTCTGGATATCCAGAAAAGACAAGATAGAAAGCCTCATTAATTGAGAAATAGGATCCAGTTTGTGATAGAAATTGTAGTAGCTTTTGTGATCCAGTTTGTGAGACCTTAGCTTGAATTTTCTGGAGTATACAGTAACCACAACTAGAAACTTTTGGTATTTAATTACAACTGTCAGAGTTAAACTGAAAAAATAAAATATATAGAAAATGAGAAGGAAAAAAAAAATAAAAAAAAAAATGGAAAAATCCACTCCATGTCATTTCGGAAGGTGGTGTTCCTTATTACACCTGATTCATTAATGATGAATACCCAACTTCCAAGTAATGATTAATTTTCTTGCATAGTAAGGACTGAGGAGATCAGCTCCAGGTATTTAACGAATTATTGATGTTGAAACATGGAAAAGGATTACAAATAGCATTCTTATTGAGTTCAAGTCATAGTAATAGTTCTCTCTCTATGCAGGATAGAGACTGAACAATTTGAGTTTTTTGTGTTTGATTTGTTGTTTTAAGTTTTAAAAATCGGATTTTATAATATCCCTCCTTTGGCTCCTATATTGTATTCTTTTCAAATAATGTTTTACACTTTTTTTCTCTTAATCTTTGTCTCACATATAGCTTCTAACACTACCTAAATCACTCGCTTTCAGGTTTTCTTTCTATATCCTATGGTTCCTCGTGTTATAACTTCACCACCAGCAATGGATATAGGCCTTTGCACTCGGTGTTTCCTACAACACCAGCTGCAGTTTCTTCTGTGGAAGACCTTTACGAGTTTATATGCTCAGGTCCACTAATTGAGAAAATGGGTTTGACCCCAGAAATGGTGGCATCAAGTATTAACAAGTGGATAGAATATGGACTTTACACGAGTAGATTGTTTCAGTTCAATCAGTTACGCTTGACCAACCCCCAGAGAGTTAGGATATATCATTATTATCTACCAGTTTTTTTCTGGTGTCAAGATCAGATCGCACAACATAGTTCAAAGTTCAAAGATGGAGAAGATGTACCTCCTTTGGTGGTATGTGTATATCCGAACTTATCTTTATTAGTGTTTTTTTTCATGTTATGTGACATTGAAGCTTACATACATTTTGATTCTTTCAGATTGGTTTTAGTGCACCACAAGGTTGTGGAAAGACTACACTTGTCTTCGCTCTTGATTATCTTTTCAGAATTACTGGCAGTAATTCAGCTACAATTTCGATTGATGATTTCTATTTGACAGCAAAGGATCAGGTAATTATACTGGGGAACTAGTACAAATTTCTTTCAGATATGCATTTGTCCTTCTACTTTTCCTGATACAAAATTTTATTATTGCAGGCTAAGCTGAGAGAGGAAAATCCTGGAAATTCACTCTTAGAGGTAGCCATTAAACACTACTAAATTGTTTCTACTTGTTCAGTGACTGAGATTTTTTTCCTTCTAGTTGTTTATTAATTTGAAGTTTTAATCTAAGTGCTGAGGTTCTTTCTCTAACTACTTATTTGCATTTTCAGTTTCGTGGAAATGCTGGAAGCCATGATCTACCATTGTCGATTGAAACACTTACATCTCTCACCAAGATGACTAAAGAAGGTTCATACTCATCCCCCACACACTTGCGTCTTATCACATATACATCTTATTCTACTTTCAGTTGTATTACATTGCATATAAAATTGCTGATGAAGGGAACAATTCCCAAATGTTAGCAGTATTGTTTTTTTGTCATTGACCTGACATCCCTTCGCATAACTAACGGATTATGTTGAACTATTCAGGTATGTCAATGAAGCTTCCACGATATAATAAAGTAAGCATACACAAACTACCATCTTTTTTATTTGTCACTGTCTTGAATAAAGATTACTCATCGGATAATGGTTTTGCAGTCTGCGTGTGGTGGACGAGGTGACAGGGCCGATCCTTCAACATGGCCTGAAGTTAAAGGACCATTGACAGTAAGATGATCTCCCGGTTCTTTGAATTGTCTTGTATCAACCATCTTATCATGACTATGTGTGCTCACATTTTTTCGTTTGATGATTGGTTTAGGTTGTCTTGTTTGAAGGTTGGATGCTTGGTTTCAAACCGCTTCCGGCGGAAGTTGTTAAAGCTGTTGATCCACAACTGGAGATTGTAAACAAAAATCTTGAAGCTTATTATGATGCATGGGACAAATTCATTAACTCATGGATAGTAATTAAGATTAAGGATCCAAGCTGCGTCTACCAGTGGCGGCTGCAGGCCGAGGTTGCAATGAGAGAGGAAGGCAAGCCTGGGATGTCAGATGAAGAGGTAATGTTATCAAGTATTTTCATCTGATTTTGCTTGATGTTATGAAAATCCAAATCAGGAATACAGAAATTTTACATGATTCTGATAATTCCTTTCTTGGTATTTTGCAGGTTAAAGACTTTGTTTCACGGTACTTGCCAGGGTACAAGGCTTATCTTTCCACTCTTTACTCTGAAGGACCAAAAGGGTCAGATCCAGAGCACCTGTTAGTTGTTGAAATTGACGAAGAACGAAATCCCATCTTAGGAAACTAGCTGACCAAAGTATTTATCAGAAGATGATATTAGAAAGATGCCATTTTTTGGTTTGTTTAACAATATTTGTTGTATGTACATGTTAAGAGTAGCATACATGTAGTCTCATTCCTTGTTGACGTCTTCAGAGAAGTTCTGTATCTTCAGCATTGGTTGGCAAATGTATTGATTGATATATTGATATTTTATTGAATGAAAGATAAATTTCTTGTTAGCTCCTGTTGTAAAGCCGAGAACTTGGGATGATGAGACCGCCAAGACTTGTAGTAGTTCTGTATCCATTCTCCTCTGTACTCTCCAGTATATTGATGTGTAACCATTCTACTTACATCATTGCCTGCGACTGTTTTCTCTTTTAAAATAATGGATCCCACCGAAAAGACACCAGATATTTATCTTAATAATCTTTGTGACTCTGAGTGTATCATCTCGTTAAAACTTCCAAGTCAGTCTGATCTGATATACGTATGGGTTGGATTGAATAAGTTGTGAGGATGAATAATTCTCTAGCGATGAGTGCAGTGGAAGTGTGAACTAGTTGGACTGAATAAGTTGCAATTCGCTAGCGCTGAGTGCAGTGAAGGTGAGAATGGGAACATGTAACATTGGAAATACATCAACTTTCGTTGTCGAGGACTTCAGAATCATGGAATGGTTTACAACAACCTGTGAATGCAATTGTAGCAATCAATCCAGATATGTTTTTCTGTGGAGATGCTTAGAAGTGAGGCTCATCTTCAAATTAATGGAATTGATTGGAGAGACAAATTTCGCACAGTGAAATGGGAAAAGAAAAAACAATCTGTAAGGTCCATTTCAGCCTCAAATGAGAGGCTCAAATTTGGTTGTTTGGTCTTGTCCTTTATGTGGTTTGTCTTCTGGTGAAATGAAAGAAAATATTCATTTAACACAGAGAATGACTCAATTAGAGTGAGGGACATGACTTTACAGTTCTTACAAAAATCAACAATAGGCTTAAGATCATTTTTTCCAGGAATACCATTCCCTCCAGGTTTCCATCCCTTTAAGGCTCCTACCATCCCCAAAGTTAAAAAAGAGTCTTGAATCATTTTATAAACGGAATACACTAGTAGCCTTAAACAGGAGGAGACATTCCTAACTAGTGAACCATTAGACAATATGGAAAAATGAAATATAAATATAATACATATAACAAAAAATAAAATGACAAAAGATGTTAAGAACATAGTGAATGAAGTAGGTGGGTGCACAAACACATAAGCAACAATTGAAACGCACCAATCCGTCATCATTGAGTGCTGTTAGAGACACTAAGTTTATCAAAACTACACTCTAGTAAGGAAAAGGAAAAAGTGATTTTTTTTTGGGGTAAATAGCAATGAAAGGTTAAAATTCTTATAAAACAAAAGATAGCACATAGCCGACATGATACATTGTTTCAAGTGAGCAATGGAATACTCTACACCCCAGTGAAAGTTTCTAAGTGGTTTTAGACCCTAAAAGCATTCAAGCTCCTCAATGTTTTGTTCCCAAAACATCTACACTTACATAGTCTCAAACTAAAGGCACCTTGACAACCTTAAAAAAATTGAGAAATCAGTTCTATGGGAAGGTTGAAGATACTTTCTGATGGTGATGAATCTTGTTCTCCTTGACCCTGATCTACACAGGGAATACACGTGAGCCAAAGACTATCGTTATGGCGGTCGATGACATTAGGGATGATAACAGGGCGGATTGGGGCGGATTTGAACAAATCCATCTCCGCCCCGTCAGGAATAACGAATCCCCAAATCTGCCCCGTACGGATTGGCGGATATCCGCCCCGCCCAATACAAGTTGTGAGATATCTCAGTTCAATCCTAAAAGCAGGTTATCCATCTTACTACAGTAAAAGAGACTTCATTCATTACATCAGTAACACCAGTAAGAATCCATACAAAAATTATAACAAAAAATTACAAAAAACCATACAAACAAAAAATCGATCTAAAAAATCTCAGATCTCAGATCTTTGATCTTTGATCTTTCTTGCAGCTAGCTTAATGGAAAGGCAAGGAAGGGAGGGGAGAGGGAGGCGGACGGGATGGGTGTGGTTCTTTCGAAGCAGAGAAATGGAGAGGATGGGTGTGGTTCTTTCGAACGGGATGGGTGTGAGACTTTGGCCCTTCGCTGTGAGAGGCTTCAACCACCCTTCGCTGTGAGGAGGCTTCGACCCTGTGAGGAGGCTTCGACCACCCTTCGCTGTGAGAGGCTTCGACCCTCTCACAACTGTGAGACCTCTTCGAATGAGACTGTGAGAATGACAATGAGATTATGAGAATGTGAGATGAGGGTTTATTTCCAATTTATAGTTCAAGGGTATTGTAGTAATTTAATCGATTAAACGGATATCCGTGGGGCGGATAAGGCCAAATCCGTATCCGCCCCAATCTCCATACACCGTTAACCAAATCCGCCTCAAACGGGGCGAGTGGGGCGGATATCTGTGAAAATCCGCCCCACTGCCATCCCTAGATGACACTCTAATACTTAAGTCAGACAAAGCTTGAGAAAGGTGTAATGTTGTAAATTGGGTTTTGTAGCGTACTCGTGTTCATCAACCTTGTGTCCTATTTATCATGCGAGAGTCCTTGTTCAGCTAGGCCTTTGGTGGCGTAGTTTAGGGAAAGATATATTGCTGGAGATCTTTCCTTGTTAGGCGTCGTCCATGTAGGACAGTTTCCCAACATGACTTGTGCTCCTAGATCTGCGGGAGATTCTTCCCTTATGGAATGTTGTTCATGCAGGAAAGTTTTCATGCGCGACTTATACTTCGGTATCCAAGTCGGAATCAATGTATTGCTGGCATGCCTGTCTTAGGTCGATCGCCCATATACTTGCCTTATTAGGTCTTTCGGGTATTGGGCTTGAACACGTGACGTATGGGCTTATTAGGGCGTTGTTGTTTGGGTCCAACCTTTTGGACCCAACCTCGACGGGCTTTGTGTGGTCTGGGTTTTGCCAGATTGGGCGCGCAATTAGGCTCGTTTTGCTCTGTTGAAGAAATTATCATGACACGTGTACATCGCAAATTAACGAACAGTTTGGTGTATCATCAGCTACTCCCCCCGAGTTAGTGAGACAACTCGTCAATCCACTAAGTCATGTCATGAAGGAACGGGTTGGTTATGACGATTGAGTCTGAATCATCTTCTCGAGCAGCGCACATAATTAATTGGGTGTGCGACTGCTCAAAAAAGCGGAAATCCTTGCTCCTATATAAATCCCCTTATTTGCAGAGTTTAGTTTCTTTATTCCTTCGATCCCAAAGACTCTGCTTCGTCGTTTCGCTTTCCATGCTTTTGGCTTTATTCAACTTCTACAATTGAAAGTTTGTACGTTCTTCCATGGCAGGCCATAATCAACTTTCTGATCAACTATTTGCTAAAGGCCGTAAGTTTTTTGATGTAGATCTCCGAGTCGAATATGAGGGCTTTCACAAGAAGTATGGGATCCCTGATGATCTGGTGCTTTTAACATTGGTTGCTAGTCAGACACCATTGGCTCCTCTAGAAGGATTTATCTATTTGCACCAAGGTATGCTTCAATCGGGCGTTTGTTTTCCTGTCATCAAGGAAATTTGGAGCTTTCTGGCATTCCCCTCGCTCAGCTGGTGCCAAACGGGTATAGGACGGTGTTTGCCATTCTGATTAGTGTGAAAGACGCTAGTATTCGAGTGTCTCCGAGGGTGATCTAATTGCTCACCTTTCCTCAGATAAATGAGCACGCTATGTGCGTATTGAAGTCGCCGGCTTGTTTTGGAAAGCTGTCTGACGATTACATGTTTTGGCAGAAGTATTGTTTCATGGCTTCTGCAGACTCGAAGTATTTCGAGCTTGATGGTCGTCCGATCGAGCGGGACTTCAGGCAACTGAGTAAGTTTAATTTTGTTCTCGATCATGCTTGTATTGACTGCATATTGAATTGTTATCTGTGCTTTCTGTAGGGAAATTTCCAACGATGACCCTTTTTCTGAAGACGAAGTAGTTTTTGATAAATTTCATGACATTCCTCGGGTGCGGGTGGAGGATGTCGTCCAACCTTATAATATCAAGCGCAGCTAACTATGGGCTTACTGGCGTGAGGCTCCCACTCTTTTTGGAGTCTCGAAGCCGAAGTCTGACAGTGAGCCTTCTTCGAAGAAGAGGAAGCTCCCGAAGGTTAAAATTCCTAGCCCATCAAGGAGGGTGGAGTTGAATGAAACACTTTCTTCTTCTGTGCGTTCAAAGAAGCATTGTACTGCGCCTAAGCATTCGCCCCCCTTAGAGGGGGATGCAGAGTTGTGGGGCAAGATCTTGATTCGTCCGCTGGAGTGGAAGTCATTGTGTCCGAGGAGCATGATGCTCTAGTCGAGTCCTGTTGTCCTTGACCTTGACCTACACAGGGAACACACTTGAGCCAAAAACCACTGTTGTGGTGGCTGATGGCACTCTAATGCTAAAGTTAGACAAGGCTTGAGAAATGCGTAATGCTGTAAATTGGGTTTTGTAGCGTACCTTTGTTCATCAACCCTCTGTCCTATTTATAATGCGAGAGTCCTTGTTCGGCTAGGCCTTTGGTGGTGTAGTTTAAGGAAAGATATCTTGCTGGAGATCATTTCCCTGTTAGGAGTCGTCCATGTAGGAGAGTTTCCCTACACAACTTGCGCTCATAGATCCACGGGAGATTCTTCCTTTTTGGAGTGTTTTCCATGCAAGGGAGTTTCTATGCACGACTTATACTCCGATATTTGTTTCCTAGACGGAACCAATGTATTGCTAGCCTGCCCGACTTAGGTTGATCCACCAGATACTTGCCTTATTAAGCATTACGAGTATTGGGCTTGACCATGTGACATGTGGGCTTAATAAGGCATTGCAATTTGGGTCCAACCTTCTGGACCCTGCCAAGATAGCAGGCTCAATGTTGTTTGGGCCTAGCCAGATTCGCCAGGCAATCAGGCTCACTTTGCTTTGTTGACGAGATTGTTATGACACGTGTACAACGTTAAAGGACAATTTGGTGTATCATCAGTTGCTCCCCTCGAGTTAGTGGGTCATCTTGACGGTCCACTAAGTCACTGCAATAGGAACTGTATAGTCATGATGATTCAGTTCAAAACGTCATTTCGAGTGGCGTACATCATTAAATGAGTATATGACTGCTCGAAAAAGGGGCGTGAATCTCTGGCTCTATATAAGTTGTCATCTTTGCAAATGAGAGTTTCTTTACTTTTGTAGTCTTTCTGAAACTCCTTGATTTTTTTGCTTCTAGTTTCGCAAGTGCACTCAAAAGTTTTTAATTTCTTCCATGGCGGACAATATTGAACTCACTCCTAAACAGAAGCTATCCTACGCTTGCCACAAAATTTTCTAGGACAGGTTGGTCGCTGAATCCGATCTGGTTAAACTCCAGGATCAATATATGATTCTTGAAGACCTAGAACTTACTCCCTTTGGCACTGACCGAACCCCATTAACGCCTCTACAGAGGTTCATCGCTTTGCATAAAGACATGTTCAATCTGGACTCCGCTTTTCGATCCTGGGAGATATTTGGTGCTTCCTGACATATCTTCTTATTCCTCCCGCTCAGATGGTACCGAACGGGTTCAAGACCTTGATCGTTGTTTTTATCAGAGCAAAGGACGCTGGCCTTCGTTTGACTCCGCGGGTGGTCCTTCTACTGACTTCCCCTCGGCTGAATTTCCACGGGGGCTGTCAGCTGAGCACGTCAGATTGTTTGGGTCCACTGTCGGACAACTTCAAGTTTTGGCAGAAGTATTGTTTTTTTGCTTCTTTAGACTCTTCGTAGTTTAAGTTGGAGGGGCATCCACTTGTCAGATACTTCAAATTTGATTGCAGTAAGCACAATGTTCTCTTTCCTTTTTCTTGTTCAGTCATTGTGGATGTTGCATTGAATTGTTGTTTTATTTTTTGCAGAGAAATTATTGGCTCCAACTCTCACTAAGGAGGATGAGTCAATAAAGAAAAGGTCTGATGACCTTTCTTTTATGACCATTGAAAAGGTTATTGTTTCGAGCAACATGCGGAGTGGGTTGTTCGAGAACTTTCATGAAGCTCCCATACTGTTCAGAACGTCGACTAAGGAAGCCATCAGTCATCGTTCAAAGAAGAGAAAGCTGACGATGCCTAGCCCGACGAGGCAGGCTGAGTTGGAGGTGGCCCTGCCACCCATTACTCGGCCCAAGAGGAAGCGGATCGGCCGCAAGACTGCTTCCTCTTCTCATCCGTTGGAGAATGAGGTGATCATCGCGTAGCCTGGACAAACCCAGTCAGCTCGAGAGATGGTTTTGGGAGAGCAGGGTGTCGCTCTTGAGTCTCCTACCCCATCATTGACCTAGAAAGGGATCGTTCAGAGCCGGCGGGCCTTGGTGACGTCTAAGTTTTGCATCTTGTCGAGTCCTTGGATATAGATCCTGCCACTGAATCAGCTGATGTTCCTTGTTTCACTGAAGTTGTCTATCTAGGGAGTGGATCTTCTCCCTCTTTCCCGCCCTTTGACCCTGATGCTAGATTGACACTTTCCAGTTATGAAGGCTTTCGCTGCGGGACGGGAATCCTTTAAGGGTCCCCTTGAGACAGTGGTGAAATCTAGGGGCGGAACGGGCGTATCCTTGGATCGGAGTGAGCTACACCCTGACGCCCGTAAAAGAATACATGCCTTGGATAAGGCTTTTGCTAAGTTGCAAAACTCATATTTTGACGCGATTTATCGGATAGATTCCTTAAACAAGCAGTTAGAGAAGTCTGGTGCTAGGGCGGACTCTGAGTCAGTGCTGGCTGCACGGGCTTATCTTGAGGCTAAGTTAGAGACCTCAAAGACTGAGCTGAATTCTTCCAAAGTTGGCTTGACATCCGCTAAAGCGGAGTTGGAGCGCACTCGGACTGAGTTGAAGCGCGTGGAAGAGGTGGCGGGTAAGGCGCAGTCTAATCTGCAAGCCCAAGCTGCCGAAAGAAAGCGAGTTTAGCCTAAATGGTTTGCCTTGTGTCAGAAGCTTGAGTCTGAAGTTGTTGACGAGTGTTGTTGTGTCAGCAAAATAGGGGATCAAGCTGTTTTTTCTTGGTTGAGCTAAATCTGCTAAAGCAGCAACAGATGAACAATCTCAGGTGGTCACGTTTGTCGACAGGTTGAAGAAAGCGGATAAGAGTCTAACGGAGTCTGAAGCTCATGAACGCGACAAGCAACTTTGGACTTTGCAGAGATTTTCTGGGGCAAGTTGGAACTGCTAAGGCTAATAGAAGAAGAGAACCCTGGCCTTGAACTTGACTTTGAGCACTACAGAAAGGTTGCTTATTGGAAGATAGATGAGGAAGAAGCTTCCGATCAACGCCTTCGACTAGCAATTCGGGACACGCTTCTAACGATGCTGACTTATCCCCTGTAATCCCTTATGATGTAACTGTCCCTTCGGCCTCTGGAGCAGATTCTCCACAATAGCTGTAATCCTTAAGATATGAGTTGAAGAAAGCTTGTTAAGTAGTATTTTATACTTTTTTCTTTCTAGAGCTTAGCTGCATTGTCATGTCGTTGCAACAATTTCTTAGACTTGTAATTCACATAGTAGATGCTGAAGTCATTGCTCTTCAGATTTTTTACACCATATTAATCCGCTTTCTCACAAGCTAGGTTGTAGGTTGGATCTATTGTCATCAGTCAGAACTGACTAAGCTTTGGTCAGGTTTGGCCATCATTGTCGATGGAATGAAGGACAATGACCCCTGGCAAGCCATCGTGATTAGGCTCGACGAGTTCTGACTAGACTCTCACTTTCTAAGCTATCATTATTCGTGCTCGACGAATTAAGCGTTAGAGCGGACCAAAAGCCATCATCATCAGTCGAAACTGACTAAGCTTGGTCAGGTTCGGCCATCATTGTCTGTGGAAGGAAAGTGACCCCTGGCAAGCCATCGTGATCAGGCTCGATAAGCTTTGACTAGACTCACACTTTCTAACCCATCGTTATCAACGCTTGATGGACTAGGCGTTAGAATGGACCAGAAGCCATTGTCATTAGTCGGAATTGACTAAGCTTTGGTCAGGTTCGAGTCGTTCGACTATCATTGTCTGTGGAAAGACAATGATCCCTGGCAAGCCATCGTCATCAAGCTGCATGAGCTTTGACTAGACTCTCACTTTCTAACCCATCATCATCTGCGCTCGATGCACTAGGCGTTACAGCAGACCAAAAGCCATCGTCATCAGTCGAAACTCACTAAGCTTTGGTCAGGTTTGGCCATCATTGTCCGTGGAAGGACAATGATCCCTGGAAAGCCATCGTCATCAGGCTGCATGAGCTCTCACTAGACTCCCACTTTCTAATCCATCGTCAACCGAGTTCGATGGACTAGGCATTAGAGTGGAGTAGAAGCCATCGTCATTAGTCGGAACTGACTAAGCTTTGGTCAGGTTCGACTATCATTGTCTGTGGAAGGACAATGATCTTTGGCAAGCCATCGTCATCAAGCTACATGAAGCCATCGTCATCAAGCTGCATGAGCTTTGACTAGACTCTCACTTTCTAACCCATCATCATCTGCGCTCGACGCACTAGGCGTTACAGCGGACTAGAAGCCATTGTCATCAATCGGAACTGACTAAGCTTTGGTAAGGATTGATAAATCTGACTTGGGTGTCTTGACTTACGCAGCACACCGAGTGGTCTGATATGGTGACCAGTTCAGCGGATCCGATATGAAAATAAGACAGTAATAGATTGATTTGATATCCAACTAGATTTGATTAACAACGGTGGAAGTTTAGTAAAAGCAAATACCTTTTATTGTTAATATTTTTGTAGGTGCTCTACATTCCATGGCTGCTTAAGGCTTTCGCCGTTCATGTCTTCCAACCAATATGTCCACGGCTTGTTGACCTTTGTCACTTTGTAAGGCCTTCCCAATTCGAGTTTAGTTTGCCTACGCTTGGTTCTTTAGTATTTTGTTGAGTTTTTCTAAGTACCTAGTCTCACACTTTGAACTCGCTTGGCTTGACCTTCTTGTTGTAATACTGAGCCATTCTTTGTTGATAGGCGGCTATCTTGGCGGAAGCTTGATCTATCAATTTCCACGAGGAGGTCTAACCCAAAGCACAAAGCTTCGTCGTTGTCTTTCGGCCTGAACTCTTCCCTTCAGAAAGTAGACATTTCTAGCTCAACTGGGACCATTTCTTCCGATCCATAAGCTAGGTCAAAAGGAATTTCCCCAGTTAGGATTCTTTTGGTGGTCCGGTATGCCCAAAGTATTCCCGATAACGCCGAAACCAATTTTCCTTTAGCCGCGTTAAGTTTTATTTTGAGCGATTCCTAGATTGTCCTATTGGTAACTTATGCTCGGCTATTGGCCTGTGGTTGCCCTGGTGAGGAGAAGTGTTGACTGATGCCAAAATCTTTGCATAGCTTTTCGACCTTTCCACCTTCAAATTGGATTCGGTTGTCACTAACTAGTGTCCTTGGAATGCCGAATCTGCATACGATGGAGGCTCATATAAATTTATCGATTTGATTTTGGCCTATCTTGGACAGGGGCTCAACCTCAACCCATTTGGTAAAGTAATCAACTGCTACGAGGAGAAACTTCTTGTTGGCTGAGATGGGGAGCGGTCCGACGATGTCCATTCCCCACTGCGCGAACAACCATGGGGTGGTCATCAGAGTCAAGGGTTAAGCGGGCATGTGTGTATATGGCGCAAACCTATGACATTAGTCACATTTGCGAACATTGTCTTTGGCGTCCTACTGCATATTCGGCCAATAGTACCCTAAGGTTAGGGCTTTGTGGGCCAGAGTTATCTCGCCTGGGTGGTTCCCACTGATGCCACCACGAATCTCTCTAAGAACATGGTTTGTCTCTGAGCGATTTAGGCATTTGAGTAGGGATCTCGTGGTTGACATTCTATATAGCTTATCATTTAAGAGAGTGTACTACACTGTTCTATTTTCCAGCTTTCTGGCTTCTGCCTTTTTCATTGGGAGAACTTCGTTCTTAACGTACTTAATGATGGGATTCATCCAGTTTGTCTCTACGTCTGTCACGTAGACGTTGTTGGGATCTTATTCTTCTTCCATACTCAACTATTTTTTGAATTCGATGAGCTCGTCTGAAATCTCAGTCGTAGCTGAGGCCTTATTGGCCAGTGTGTCGGCTTTTTCGTTGTTGTCTCGAGGACATTGTAGGAGTTCCAACCTTTTGAATCTGCTCATGGTGCTAATTACCTTCTTACGGTAAGCCATCATCCTGTGATCTTTGCTGCTGAATTCCTGTTTCACCTGTTTGATTACCAGGTGCGAATCATTGTATATACTTAGCTCATCTATCTCGATCCCCTTGGCAAGCTTCAGGGCGAACAAGAGGGTCTCGTATTATGCTTTGTTGTTTGAGGTGGGGAAGCCGAACTTGACAACTTTTTCAAAAGTGAAGCTACCTGGAGAGCGGAGAGTGACTCTAGTTCCACTCCCATTTACTATGGATGACCCATCACAATGCAGGATCCATCTTTGGTCATGTGACCTTTGCTCCTCGTCGTTTGATTCTTGTTCCCCATCGCCAGTGAGTTCGGCGATGAAGTCCGCCAATGCTTGAGCTTTGATGGTTGTTCTTGGAGCATAATTGATATCAAACTGCCCTAGTTCCACTGACCATTTCACCATTTTGCCTTATAATTCTGGCTTGTGCAGCACTGTGCGAAGTGGATGTTTGGTTAGGACCGTTATAGAGTGGGCCTGGAAGTGGGGGTGCAATTTCATGGAGGAAACAACCAACCAAAACTAGTTTTTCTAGGTTCGGGTAGTTTGCCTTTGTTTCTACGAAGTTTTTGCTGGCGTAGTACACTGGTCTCTGTACTCCTCTATTTTTTCGCACAAGAGTTGAACTGACGGCTGCTTTGAGACATATAGATATAATTAAAGTGTCTCCTCTGGCGCTGGTTTCGAAAGTAGCTCGGTACTTCCCATGTATGCTTTTAGACTCTGGAAGGCTCGTTCGCACTCTTCATCCCATCTGAAGCCTTTGTTTCCTCTCAAAATTTTGAATAAAGGGAGGCATTTGTCGCATGGTTTGGAAATAAACCTGTTGAGTGCTACCACCCTTCTAGTCAGGCTCTAAATTTTCCTGATGGTGGTCGGGGACTTCATATCGAGAAGAGCCTGGATTTGCTTTGGATCTGCTTCTATCTCTCTTCGATTCACTATATAACCTAGCTAGGAATTAACCAGACTCAACCCCAAATGTGCATTTTTGCGGGTTGAGCTTCATCCAATACTTGTGGAGCTGATTTAATGCTTCAGCAAGGTCGGTGATGTGATCAAGACTGCGGAGGCTTTTGACCAGCATGTCATCTATGTAGACCTCCGTGTTCCTGCCGATTTGTTCCTTGAACATTCGGTTCACTAGTTGTTGATACGTTGCTCATGCGTTCTTTAGGTCGAACGACATCACCCGATAATAATAAATCCCTATTTCAAAGAGGTCTTCTCTTAGTCTGGGGGTGCATCTGTATCTGGTTATATCCAAGATAGGCATCCATGAAACTCAGGAGAATGTGTCCAGATGTGGCATCCACGATTTTGTCAATGCAAGAAAGCGAAAAGTTGTTTTTGGACACACCTTGTCCAAGTTTGTATAATCTAAGTAGACTATCCACTTCCCATTTTCTTTTTTACCAAGACAGTATTTGCCAGCCAGTCTGGGTATCGCGTTTTATTGATCATGTCTGCGTTGAGTAACCTCTATACCTCTTCATTTATGATTTGGTTTATTTTGGGGGTCATGGGTCTCTTCTTTTGCCTGGCAATTTTCCGCGCAGGGTCAACTTCTAGTGGATGAGTGATTACGGAAGGGTCAATTCCCACCATGTCCCGCATTGTCCAGGCGAAGATGTCCTGATTCTACTGCAACAGCTTTATCGGTTGTTATGCTAATTCTTTGCTTAGGCGAGAACTTATCTGGACGGCTCTGTTGTTATTGGAGTCTTCGAGGTAGATCGTGATAGATTCTTGCACTGGTTGACCAACATTGGGTCTTCCCCTTGGACTAACTAGAGTCTCGTCATCTGAGTGGGAAGACTCTTATTCAACCTTTGGGCTCTGAGATGTCTTAGCCGCAGGCTCGGACTGTAATTGATAGTTGTCAATCCGCTTCAACTTTGCGTGGTGGCAATATCTGGCTGTTGGCTGGTTTCCTCGTATGGTGCCTACTGCCTGGTTGGTAGGGTACTTGATAACTAGTGCAAAGTAGAAACAACTGCATCCATCTAGTGGAGCCAAGGCCTTCCTAGGATGATGTTGTAGGTGGATGGGGGATTGACCACTATGAACTCCTAGAACAGGACTTTCTGAAGTTGTAGTTCTCCCACTAAACCCAACCATGGAGTGACTAGCGGGCATTAGGTTATCTTCCTATAGTTGCATGTTGCAGAACGCGTTGAGGAATATAAACATTCAAGGAGCTCCCAGTGCCTACCAAAGATCTTATCACTTTCCACTTCGCTATGAACACTGAAATTACTAGGGCGTCATTATGCAAATATTGGATGCCCTGGAGGTCTCTATCCGTGAATGTCAGAGACGAGGTCAAATTCTGGACACGAGTGTGCTACACCTATTGACCCTCGTAGGCTGACCAGGTTCGCATGTCATGGAGCGTCCTCTTTCGGGACCTGTTGGATTGTTCGACTTTCGAGCACACTCAGTGCAAGACATATACAATGTCCACCGCCTTGTCTTCAATTTTGTTGACAACCTGTTTTCCTTCCTTTGCTTAGTCTTGTTTCACGTGGGCTCAAGAATTCCTTGAGTTTCCCCCTCTTGATTCGGTGCTCAATCTCGCATATGAGATTATTGCAGTCTTCGGTATCGTGGTCGTTGTCCTTGTGAAATGAGCATTATTTTCCATTGTTCCGTTGTGAGGGATAACCCCGGAGTTTGGCTGGCCACTTCACTTCTCCCAAATCTTTAATGGATTTGAGGATATTGGACAAGCTGGAGTTGAGGGGAGTGAAGGATTTGGAGTCGACACAGCTGGAGGCTTTATCTCGCCTTGTGTGGCAAGAATCTAGCTTTCTGTCATTCCACTTCCTCTTATTTCTGTCATCCTCCTCCCATTTCTTTCCCTCCTTTTTGTCCCTAGAACCGGAGGGTTTCTTTTCAGCCTTCTCCTCATTCTTGGTGGCCAATACCTCATCAAGAGTGATTTATTTCTATGCACTCTTCAATAAGTCCACCATGTCAGTTGGAGGCTCTAGAGTGAGGAAGTCGTAGAACTTGTCTTTCCTCATACTCGAGGTGAAGGCTGTGACTGAGTTGTCGTCGTTGCAGCCATCGATGAGTGCTAACTCATCATTAAGCATGTGACGTACTCTCTCAGTGTCTCGTTCGACTTCTATTTGAGGGTGAGCAGGTAATAAGGCCCCTCCCTGATTCGTTGGCTGCCGACAAAGCAGGTGAGAAACGCTTTTGCCAACATCCAGAATGAGTCAATGGGACTTCAAAGAGAGGTTGTGGAATTAGGACAGTACTGCTTCAGATCCTTCTTTGAGCGTCAGTACTCCTTCAGAATGACCAACACAGTACTGCTTCAGATCCTTCTTTGAGCATCATTCCATGCTGGAAGTGGCATAAGTGGTTGGACGGGTCTGCTGCCCATCATAAAACTATAGCTTTGGCGGGCTGAATTTCTTCGGTAGTGGCTTATTCATGATGTGATCCATGAAGTGGGGGACGGTGAGGTTGAATTACACGTCTAGATTGGTGGCCCCAAGCTACAGAGGGTTCTGCGAGCCAAGTTTGTCGGCCCTATGCGTCGGGTCTCCATTTGCTGCTCATCCGCCCTTGGTCCACTGAGAGCTGACAGAGGCAAAGTGGCTCTCCTGAACATGTTTTCTGGTGTCTTCTGGGACGAGGCTCTTCGCAATACCCAGTCTCCTTCGGCAGGTGGAGGGTTTCACTGAGTGAGTATCTCCACCGCTTGTGCAATTTACTGCACCTGGGTTGAAAGTAGATCCACCTTGGGGTCTGTTGTGGCTGCCGTCGAGGCGGGTGTCCGAGGTTGTTTTTCCCACGATGCCAGTGTCATTGGAGATAGCCATGTTTCGAGCGTTCGAGGACTCAGTGATATATCCCTTATTGCGAGATCTCGTGGTCACCATCTTTCTGGACTGTAAGGAAGGGTGATATCACTGTTTTCTAAGGAACTTCATCGTTCACCACGGTCGGTGCCAAGCTGATGTAGTCGAACCATGTTCTTCTTGGTCTTGACCTGCACTAGGAACAAGCATGAGCAAAAGACCACCGTTGTAGTGGCCAATGGCATTCCGATGCTAAAGTCAGGCAAGTTGATAAAGGAGTAATGTTGTAAATTGGGTTCTATAGTGTACCTTTGCTCATCAACCTTATGTCCTATTTATAATGCGAGATTCTTTATTCAGCTAGGCCTTTGGTTGCTTAGTTTAGGGAAAGTTACCTTGCTGATGATCATTTCCTTGTTAGGAGTCGTCCATGTATAAGAGTTTCTCTATACTACTTGTGCTCCTAGATCTGCGAAAGATTCTTTCCTTTTGGAGTGTTGTCCATGCAAGGGAGTTTTCATGCACGACTTATACTCCGGTATGTGTTTCCTAGTTGGAACCAATGTATTGTTGGCCTACCCATCTTAGGTCGATTCCCCAAATACTTGCCTTATTAGGCCTTACGAGTATTGAGCTTGACCATGTGACGTGTGGACTTGATAGGGCACTGCAATTTGGGTCCAACCTTCAGGACCCTGCCAAGATGGGCTTAGTGTTGTCTGGGCTTAGCTTGATTTGGCGGGCAATCAGGCTCACTTTGCTTTGTTGACGAGATTATCATGATACATGTACGGCGCGGATTAAAGGTCGGTTTGGTGTATCATCAGCCCCCATTTCCCTCCCCGATTCGGAGAAGGCTTATATGCAAATGGTGGGGTTGAAGATGCAACAAAGCTGAGCATTAAGTAGGCGAAGGTTATGAACATCATGTTGCTATAGGCGGGCATGGCAGCCTCATCTGATGCAGGTCTGATTCGTCCTTTTTCATTGGAGGATTTCATGTATAGCCTCTCCTTGGATCACGAGTCTTCTCAGCTTGGTAAAGAGTCGCCTGACTGTCGTCCTTATGGCGAAAGGCCCCCTCCACCTCGCTAGTATTGTCCTTCATCCCAGTCTCGACCTGGGATTGAGGTGACGACAAGTCCGAGAGATAACTCACTTACCTCTTCCCCATCTACTGGTTCCGAACTAGCTCGTGAGAGAGCCGATCATTGTGAGTAAGGGAAAAGTGGTGGAGGAGGGCCCTAATGCAATGAAGACAACGAAGGGAGGTACTGGTGTGATTTCGGTCCCAATGGACCTCCATCCAAATGCGCGGATTAGTTTATTCTCTCCGGATGTGGTAAAGATAAGCAACCAAGCCTGGCATCAAAAGGTTGACATTTCTTATGCCTCCAGGAGGCATATCAATTGATGGAACAACTGGCTGGCGAATTCTGCTCTAAAGCCAGAGGGCGATACGCTAGGAAAGCGTATGGACAAGGGACAAAAAAATCTCATGTTGAGGATGTCTTGTCGCCGCTGGGACGAAAATTGAGGTTGCTCATGAGAGAGTGTATACCATGGATCGAGTCTTTGCGAATTTGTAGAAGTCGTACTATGATGTTCTTCACGAAATCGAATCATTGAATAAACAACTTGAAGAATGGAGGTCTGCCCAATTGGCAGTTGATTCGAAGGCCTGGCAGACAAGATCGGAGGCTTAGAGGGTTCACTTGGAAACGCTTGAGTTTGATTTGATAGAGGCAGTATCCGCGAGGGACAAGTCTAAGGAAGAATTGAACCATGTCCATCATGACTTACAATTTGCTTAGGAGACTACAACCAAAGTGCAGTTTGAGATGCAAGCTCTGGATGCGGAAAAGGCCAAAAAGGAGTCCGAGTGGATTATTCGGTGTCAGCAACTGGAGCTGATGCTGATTTTAATGCCAAGATTGTGATGACAGCAGAATAGCAGCTCCTCCTGGCGCAAAATGAACTTAGTGCAGTCAAGGACAACTTGAGCACTGAGCAGTTCAAAGCTGATGCCCTGTCGGGCAAACTGAAGCAGCTTGAGCGAGATCTCGCTGAGTCAAGAGTACGCGAAGAGAAGCTCCTCAAGGCCCATGGCACATTCAAGTTCAACAAAGTTGTGCGAGGAAGACTGGAGTTGTTGCAGTTGATGAAAGAGGATCATGTTGATTGGGACTTCTTCTACTATAGGGAGGTATCCTTTGCGGAGTTTGGAAAAGCCTCCGATCAATCAGAAGAAGAGGGTGATCAAGATCAGGGAAACTGAGCAGTAGTGCTTGCGGACACATCCCCTGCTTATTCTCCTGTCAAGTCAAGCTCTATTGTATCTGAACCTTTTCATGATGAGGAGTAAACTCTGTATTTCTCCGATTATCAATGAAAGATGATATGTTGAGTAGCACTTTGCATTTGTGTATTCTTTGACTTTTCCTGCTAGCGTTTTTTTGCTTTGTCTTATTGAGGTGTCAGCCTTTTGACAAGAAATTTTGCTGAGTCAGGAAACCGTAGGGTTGATCTGCTGATAAGAGTTCTGACCGCTTATATTGCAATAGTTCAAACAATTCTGGTCTGCACTCTTTAGAGATCGAGAAGTTGTCTCGGCCAAGTCCTGTAAGTTGGCTAAGCTCCGTGTGAGGGAATAATATTAGCTAGCAATATATCATTCAGACCAGGCTGTAATCGTCCCTTGTAATTCTCCATTGTAATCCACCTTTGGCGGACCAGGCAGTAGATCGGACCAGGAGCTCTAGTCTAAGCAAACTGATCAGACTATGGTTAAGCATGTGCATCGCTATAAGTGGTCGGGCAGTGATTTGGGTGAGTTGTCGAGTTAAGCTTCCTGAGCTCTGATTGGACTTTCAAACCATCTTCATCCGCTTCTGGCGGACTAGGTTTCAAGTCGGACCTATCATCAGTTGTAATTGGCTAAGCTTAGGTCAGGTTCGGCGACCATTGTCTGTGGTTGGACAATGATCGCCAGCAAGTCATCGCGATCATGCGACGAGAGCGCTAACTAGACTCCCACTTTTTAAGCCATCTTCATCTGCACTTGGTGGACTACAGTCTTAAAGCGGACCTAAAGTTATCATTATCGGTCAGAACTGACTAAACTTTGGTAATGTTTGGCGATAATAGCCAATAGTTGGACAATGATCCCTGGCAAACCATCTTGATAAGGCGTCGAGAGCACTGACTAGACTCCAACTTTCTAAGCCATCTTCATCCGCGCTTGGCGGACTACAGTCTTAGAGCGAACTAAAATTATCGTCATCAGTCGGAACTGACTAAATTTTGGTCGGGTTCAGCAATCATTGTCTGTACTTGGACAATGATCCCTGGAAAGAAATCTTGATCAGGCGTTAAGAGTGCTGACTAAGCTCCCACTTTCTAAGCCATCTTCACCCGTGCTCGACAAACTATGGTCTTAGAGCGGACCAGAAGCTATCGTCATCAGCCGTAGCTGACTAAACTTTGGTCGAGTTCGGCAATCATTATTTGTAGTTGGACAATAATCCCTGGCAAGCCATCTTGATCAGGAATTAAGAGCGCTAACTAAGCTCCCATTTTCTAAGCCATTATTCATCTGCGCTCGGTGAACTACGGTCTTAGAGCAGACCAGAAGCTATCGTCATCAGTCATAACTGACTAAACTTTGCTCAGGTTCGACGATCATTATCTGTAGTTGGACAATGATCCTTGGCAATCCATCTTGATCAGGCATTAAGAGCGCTGACTAAGCTCCCACTTTTTAAGTTATCTTCATCCGCGTTCGGTAAACTACAGTCTTAGAGCGAACGAGAAGCTATCGTCATCAGCTGTAGCTGACTAAACTTTGGTCGGGTTTGGCGATCATTATCTGTAGTTGGACAATGACCCCTGGCAAGCCATCTCCATCCGCGCTTGGCGAACTACAGTCTTAAAGTGGACCAGAAGTTATCGTCATCAGTCGAAATTGACTAACCTTTGGTCGGGTTAGGCCACCGCTTGGCCTTGGGCTTATAAGTCTGACTTGGGTGTCCTGACTTATATAATTCGCCTAATAGTTTGATACAGGGGTTAGGTCAGCAAGTTTGATTTTGGAGTCAGACCACCATAGATTGTCTGGATTGAATTTCAACAATATTTGATAAACAACAACGGAATTTTAATAGAGCAAATACCTTGGATTTATTGATAATATCACTGTAGGTGTGCCTCTGCATTCCATGGGCTCTAAAGGGCTTCGTTGTTTATGTCTTTACATGTACTGAGCCATTCTCTGTCTTTTGGGCCGAAAATGGCTTCGGCACTCGCTTGGGCTTACTAGTTGGTTGGGCCCTGTTGGCGAGATCATTGTGCCACGTGTACGACGTAGATTATGAGATGGTTTAATATCAGTTACTCCCTCTAGTTAATGCCACTGCACGCAGTGCCATTAATTCAATGAATATGGCTCGTGCAATTGCAATTTTCGCCTTCTTATTCCCCGTACAGCATTTAATGCCGATATAACCGTTGGGTGACTTCGTTTCATGAACCACCGCGCCTATATACAGGTTGTCTTCATCATTTCAAACCTTGCTATGAATGCTTGAAAACATGTCTTTCAAATGCATATTTCCAAAAAATATGTTTTGGGTTCTCCAAAAGCTAAAGGAAGGTCTTCGTTGTTGGAATCGTCGAATATTCTGACATTTGCAGAGATAAATCTTGAAAAGACCTGCTATTGTGTGATTCACCTGGTTTGGGTGAGCATCCAATTGGTTCCATGGGACCTCGTAATTTCTTTTAACATTGCGAAGAAGAGTTATAGACTCCCTCTCAGGGGTCAAGTTTGTCTTTCATCTTTCGGTGCTCTCACATCATCTCGCGCCGTCCAGTTTGGGAGATGATACCCACAGCCAGTTTTGGGGTGGTTGTTCCTACTGTATCTACTGGGCTTCACTCGTGATGCCACAGTTGGAGGACAAATTGAGGGAGTGAAGCTCCGGGGGACGTGGCCTACAATCCTAGGGTGCTAACTTTACATCACCCCAGGCATTTCTCATGTGAGGGACATCCCCATCGACCCACTTTCAAATCATCCTTGCAAGGCAGATTGAATGGGCAAAAAATCAAGTGCGTATTTGCAACCTGTTTTGGGTAATTTTGCTTTCACTTCCAAATCTTCTTCTAGAGACAGATTGGCGGAGTAAAGTCCTGACGTGCATTCCAGTTGATCCATACTCGCGCCAGACTTAAATACTTGTAGCGTATAAACTTTTGTACTAGTCAGTCGGGCAAGCTTTGTAACAACTTTTTTGGTAATCAATAAAGTTTGTATTCTATAATTCACGTTTTATTCCTTGAATGAATCTATATCATATAGGCTTGTGCGAACAAATCTTCTAGAATGAAAAACAAAATAAATCAAAACAATAAGATAGTTTGACTCTGAGCGGAGACTAAGCTGATCTAGCCCTGAAGGAGATGCGCATGGTCCTAGCTCAGACTATGTAGCTCCCTTGCTAAGTATCACGTTCACCAATGCTAGTAAAGTCACTGAAAAGTGAACTTTGTGCGGGCAAAACGTTCCTCGCCGGTTGCCAGCTTTTGGAGTAGGCGTCGGTTTGATGAAGTGTTGTTACTTAGCTTTGTATTGTACTGGAGTGATAGACGAATGGTGCTTTCAGTACTGGATTTTGACTGATCGTATAGTTGAGTCTCGAATGTCGGAGCCTTTTCCTTGTTCGTATTAGCTCGGTAGTATTCGGAGGTGGCTTTTACGTTCTGATTCAAGCGAGGGAGTGGGGGTTGTTTTTCAAACAAGCCTCATTCTGGTTGGTGAAAGGCAGGCAGTGATAGGAGCATAATTAGGCTATTTTTAGTACTATATTTCTATATATTTTTTTTTCTATTACTTGTTAATTATGGTACTAATTGTTATTTTTGTGTTTGTGTAGGTTTCCAATTACAAGATTCCAAAATAGAAGCTAAGAAGTGCAAATTGGTTTGAATTAGGAAGACTTATTGCAAAAGGAAACTACACAAGGAAGGAAACCTAAAGAACATGATTATAAAAGGACGATACCTGGCTTTGGAGAGATCACCCATCCATAGCCTCCTCACGTTTGCAACCACAGCAAGCCATCAACCATCATCATCCATCCACAGCAAGCATCCCTCATCGCAGCCGCAAGCCTCCAACCACTCCCTGCTCCTCATCGCAACAATCAAGGAACCTTTTCCCTCGACCTTAATCCCCTTCACTTCCATCCACAATCACCAACGAACATTGCCTCAATCACCAACATCAATCCTCTATCTCGCCAGACCGTTCCTGAACAACCTAGTCCACCACGGTATCACCATCGATCCCTTCTCACAAGACCCATTTTCGTCCATCCCTTATTTCGCTACCATCTCGCTTACACCATCTAACCAACACAGACACAAAACCCCACCACCATCTCGCCATCAGATTCTTCACAGTCTTGCCTCATCTCTCTCTCGCCCGATTCTCTAATCCCCAGTCCAGAACGATCCCTACTTATTTTATACTACAATCACAAAGCAGGGTATTAAGTTGTGTGCTAATAAAATAGCGCGTCAATTTTTGGCGCCGTTGCCGAGGATTAGTAAAATTGTTAATTACTTCATTAGTTTTTATTTATTTATTTATTTTTCTTTTTATTGATTTTTTCTTCTTTCTGTCTTTATCTCAGATACCAGTTCATGCACAATAGGAGATCCAGCAAAAATTTATTAGAATACGATTCAAAGCCTGAGAAAACATTTAGAAGACGAATGAGATAAACAAAAGAGTCACAAACGTCTAGCTCTGAATTTGAATTTGAAGAGTTTGACATAGGAGATAATAGATCTATTAAAGAACTTTCAGCATCCACCTTGGACAATGTCACACCCCTGTGCATTCAGTATCCAACAGCAGTGCAGGGCAAGACAGAGTCATTCGAGCTAAAATCCAGCATACTTCATCATATTCTGAAGTATCATGGTCTTTCTACGGAGGATCCAAATAAACATTTAAAGGAATTTGAAGTTGTATGCTCCAGTATGACGCCAATAACTGTGGATGAGAACATCCTAAAGCTGAGAGCATTTCCCTTTTCTCTTACTGATAGGGCTAAGGATTGGCTATATGAACTACCTTCCGGAACAATATATTCTTGGGATGGAATGAAGAAGATGTTTCTAGAGAAATTCTTTCCAACTTCCAAAATTATCTTGTTGATAAAGAAAATTAGTGCTATACTGCAAGGTCCAGGTGAATCATATCTAGCTTACTATGAGCGCTTCAAAACTCTCATAACATCATGTCCGCAACATCAGATGAAGGAGGAGCTCCCGATTCAATACTTTTATGAGGGATTGTTTCCTCTTGAGCTACATATGTTAGATGCAGCTGCAGGAGGAGCCTTGGTTGATAAAACTCCAGCAGCAGCAAAGACTTTGATTGCAAACCGAGACTTAAACGCCCAACAGTATGAAGGAATTGGAGAGCCTTCACGCCAAGTCAATGAGGTAAATACTAATTCTTGTTTGGAAGCTCAAATGGCTAATCTTACTTCACTTGTGACTCAGGCTCTAGGGAAGCCGAATGTGCTAGGAGTTGCACAAGTTTGTGGCATGTGCACTAAGCCAGAACATCCATCTGATCAATGTCCTCAACTGATTGAGAATGGTGGTTGGGAGAATGGCAATGCAGTAGGTTTTTAGGGAAAAATCACTATAGGAATAATCCTTATTCAAACACTTACAATGAAGGTTGGAGAAATCACCCCAACTTTGGATGGAGAAATCCAGAACAACCTCAACAACAAACTTCGAATCAACCACCCCCTGGTTTCGTCAAAAGGCCGCCAGAACCACCTCAGCACAATTCAGGTATGCTCCTTAATTATGATTAGATTTTGAAATCGTTAACTATTTCTCTGCAGAACCAATCAAAAGATATAGTAGATTTGAAACTACAAATGGGACTGATAGTTGAGTTTATTGGACAAATTCGCGAGTAAGGAAAACTTCCTAGTTCTACCATTCCAAATCCGAAAGGCGGGTTTGAAACCGTAAAAGCAATTACATTGAGGAGTGGTAGACAAATTGAAAATGAGAAAATAGTCCCTAAACAGAGTCGAAATAGGGAAGCTAAGTTACAGAAGGATGATCCAGCCATCGTTGAAACACCAGAGCTCCAAGGTAAGAAGGTGACCATTCCAAATTCAATTTTTGCTAATCTTTCTCCACCTTTTGTGCATTTTCCAGGTAGGTTTGCCAAATCAAGGAAAAATGAACAGGATAAGGAAATTTTGGAAACCTTCCGAAAAGTCAAAGTCAATATTTCGCTTTTTGATGCTATTAAGCAAGTGCCTAAGTATGCAAAAAAATTTAAGGAGTTTTGCACAACAAAGAAATGACTTCGAGACGAAGAGGTAGTTAAGGTGAGTGGGAATGTTTCCGCAATTCTTCAACGGAAATTGTCGCCGAAGTGTAAGGATCCAGGTAGTTTCACTATCCCTTGTGTTATCGGTAATACTAAAATTGAAAATGCCATGCTATACTTAGGTGCTTCAATTAATGTTATGCCGTATTCTATTTATCAACCTATGAATCTCGGGAAGCTAAAAAATGATGGTGTCATTATTCAATTAGCTGACCGTTCTAATGCATATCCTCGAGGTTTGTTGGAAGATGTGTTGGTGCAAGTTAACCATTTGATATTCCCAGCAGATTTTTATGTGCTTGAGATGGAAGATTCAGAATTTTCAGCACCTTTGCCTCTTTTTTTAGGGCACCCCTTCATGAAAACTGCGAAGACAAATATTGATGTGCATGCAGGGAAGCTGACCATGGAATTTGATGGTGATGTGATTGGCTTCAACATCTTTGAAGCCACGAGATATCCTACTAAAAATCATTCTTGTTTTTCTATTAATGTGAATGACAATTTGGCCCAGAAATTGTCAGACGTCAGAAATGAGGATGAGCTTGAGACCACCATCAGTAAGTTCGTTGGATATGAGAGCAATAGAGTTCCCTATGACACAAAAAAGTAGAAGAAATTACAGTTGAATTAGCTCGAAAAGATTCAGGATGAGGTTATGATAGTAAAAGCAATTATAAGGATAACACCATAGTTTTTCATGATCAGATGATCCATGGAAATACTTTTGTCGTTGGAAAGAAAATCTTGCTTTTCCAATCGTGTCTTAGAACTGGTAAGTTACGTTCTGAATGGGTTGGTCGTCCTTTTATTGTTATTAATGTTTTTGCCCATGGTGATATACAGATTAAGAGTGTCACAACCGGTAAGGAGTTTAAGGTGAAACATCATCGACTTAAGCCCTGTTATGAGTCATTTGTGGAGCATGACGTGGAGGACGTATCACTCTATGAGGATTGATTGAAGATACCATCAGGTTGCACGACGTTAAAATAAACGCTTCTTGGGAGGCAACCCAATCAAATTTGTTTTCTCTATCCCTTTATTTTCTTTTCGTTATTTTTGCTTGTTTGTTAGTAGTTTGTTTTTCCGCTTTTAAATCTTTCATTGCATGTGATATAATCTATTAAAATTGAGGACAATGTTAGGTTTAAGTGTGGGGGGAACAACGTTGTTTTTATTTTAAAAAAAATAAATAATTAAAAAGTGTCAGTCCAAAAAAAAAGTGTTGGTTTTTATTTTCTTTGTTGGTATTAGTGTCATAAAAACATTTATAGTTGTTTTGAGTCTTATGATACTTTCCATTAAAATGATGAGATTTGGTTTTTAATTGCATGACTTTAAGGTGATTTATAAGCATGATTTAAGATCTAATATTATTATTTGGTTAATACATATTCATGGTTATCATATGCAAATTCATATGTAATCAACTTAGTAATTGGTACTCATAGCATGCTTAATTGAATTTAATTCATTATAACCCATATGTGAGTTTTGAGCCTATTGTTCCTTTGATTTTGAGAGTTTTTAGTTAGGTCATCTTTTATTTCTTTTGTCAATAATAATTCGTTGCATGATCTCAATTTTGTTTGCTTTGGTTGCTACTTGGAATACTTTCACAATTAAGGATTAAACACTAGAACTTGTATTAATTTTGTTCAAAGCATTGTATTGAATTGCACGACATGCTTGACATGATAAAGGCACCTAGTTTCCACCATTGCCAAATAAGCTTGATCCATGATATATTTCCTTTAGGTTAACTCCATAGAGCCTGTTATAAAGCTTTTTGTTTCATTACCCTTAATTTCTATCCCTAACCTAATAAGAAGAGTGGAGTATAATTTGATTTACAGAGACTTTATTATGGTTCAAGGTATGTTGAAAAGCAAGTGTGGAAGAAAACCCTTATGGTAGACAGTTCAAGAAGAAAGAGTTGAAAAAAAAAAGGATACAAAATTACAGAAGGGACACAAGTCTTTGTCTATATTCATTCAGTATTTCAGTACCATACATATAGTCCAATTCTTTTCATTCAGTAGATACAAAATAATGGTTGAAACTCTTCATTATTAGTGAGTCACCTTTTCATTTTCCAACTTATGTCTTGAACCATATGATTCTTTGCCAATGTCTCTAATCTTGTTGCATGTTTTCACCATTTCTTTAAGCCTTTGAAAATTTCCTATCCGTTTTTTTTCTTCATTTGACCCTTTGGCCCCATTACAACCTGAATTAAGACCTTTTGATTGAGTGTGTCTTGCAATGTCAAGATGTGGAGATTCGAATGAGGTATGAGCATATGGTGTCACTAGTTATTGCATTCAAGTAGTAGCATTCCTTCCATGAGATCATATATATGAAAAAAAAAAAAGTCAGAAAATGCTTTTCTTTCTTGTTATATCATATGTGAGCTATTTGTTTCCCTTTTACATCAATCCTCTCACATATAACTAGAATAGGAAAAGTGATTTTTCCAAACAATCAGTGAAAAAGAAAAGAGTGCACCCAGTGAGATTTTTGGGTTAATGTTTCTTGGCACGCGTTTGAGTTTCACAATCACTTGGATTGATTTAATTGTGAATTTTTATATCATTGCTATGAACGTGTATTAATTTTCGAATGATGTGAATTTAATCTTGTGTTTACAAATAATCTTAACATATCATGATCCGTTGAAAATCTCTGAGACAAATGTTGGAAAGTATAGAATGAGTCATTTGAGTCTTTTATTTTTGTTTCTTTGATTTGCTCGAGGACTAGCAAAAGATAAGTGTGGGGAAATTTGATAGGAGCATAATTAGGCTATTTTTAGTATCATATTTCTATATATATTTTTTGCTATTACTTGTTAATTATGGTACTAATTGTTATTTTCGTGTTTGTGTAGGTTTCCAATTACAAGATTCCAAAATAGAAGCTAAGAAGTGCAAATTGGTTTGAATTAGGAAGACTTATTGCAAAAGGAAACTACACAAGGAAGGAAACCTAAAGAACATAATTATAAAAAGCCGATACCTAGCTTTGGAGAGATCACCCATCCATAGCCTCCTCACGCTTGCAACCACATCAAGCCATCAACCATCATCACCCATCCACAACAAGCATCCCTCATCGCAGCCGCAAGCCTCCAACCACTCCCCCGCTCCTCATCGCAACAGTCACGAAACCTTTTCCCTTGACCTTAATCCCCTTCACCTCTTGCCTCCATCACCAACATCAATCCTCTATCTCACTAGACCGTTCCTGAACAACCTAGTCCACCACAGTATCACCGCCGACCCCTTCTCGCAAGACCCATCTTCGTCCAGCCCTTATTTCGCTGCCATTTCCCTTACACCATCTAACCAACACAAACAAAAAACCCCACCACCATCTCGCCATCAGATTCTTCACAGTCTTGCCTCATCTCTCTCACTCGATTTTCTAATCTCTGGTCCAGAACGATCCCTACTTATTTTATACTACAGTCACAAAGCAGTGTATTAAGTTGTGTGCAACTAAAATAGCACATCAGGCAGACAGGTAGGGGCTGGTGGGCTCAACAAATTCCGATTCAGCATGAAATCCCTGTTTCCCGTGTTTATTTTTCGCCAAGGTGGCATAAGCCAGCCAGTCTGGCTTGCAGACATTGGATTTTCCCCTCGGACTAACTAGAGTTTTTTTGTTCGTGCGGGGTGATTTTTCACTCTTATTTGGGCTCGTCTCTGATATGTCTGTCCCGCAGGCCCGAGCTAAAATTGCTAACAATCTAGCTACTTCAGCGCTGCGTAGTGGCAGTTTCTCGCTGAATGTTCGTCTTCCCGAATGGTTCCTTCCGCCTGATTGGTAGTGTACTTGATGCACTAGTGAATAGTGGAAATTTCCGCCTCCATCTGAAGGAGTTAGGGCCTCCCCAAGATGATGTTGTAGGTGGATGGGGCATCAACCACCATGAACTTCTGGAAAATGACTTTCTGTAGTTGTAGCTCTCCCGCCACTACTGTTAATCTGATCTTCCTAATAGGAAAACACTTTCTCTCCGCGAAACCTAATTATTGTGTGACTGGCGAGTGTCAAGTTCTCCTATTTGAGTTGCATGTTGCGGAATGAATCGAGGAACATGGCGTTCAGAGAGCTTCCTGTGTCTACCAAGGCTCTTTTTACTTCCCACTTTGCTATGAGGACCGACATGACCAAGGTGTCATTGTGAGAATAATGGACGCCTTGGAGGTCCTTGTTTGTGAATGTTAGTGTTAGGATCGGGCTCTAAATGTGTGCATATTGCACTTGTCTATCCTTGAAGGTGGCCTGCATACACATCTTAAGGACCGACCTTTTTTGGTACCTGTTGGACTGCTCACCTTTCAAGTCGACCCCATGAACATATATGATGTCAGGAGTTTCTTTCTCTATCTCTTTGATGGCATCTTCACTTTTCTTTGCCCGATTTTGTATTTTTTTTCTGAGCCCAGGAATTCTTTGAGTTTGCTCTTTTTGATCCAGTACTAAATCTCAGTTCTGAGACTTTTACAGTCTTCAGTGTCGTGATTGCCTTCCTTGTAAAAGGAACAATATTTGCTGCTATCACGTCGGGAGGGATCTCCTTGCTATTTGGCGGGCAACTTCACTTCTTGACAAATTTGGATCCTATGAAGGGGGTGGCCTTATCTTGCCTTGTGCGGCAGAGTCCCGCTTGTTGTTGTTGTGCTTTCTCTTATTTTTGTCATCATCCTCATGTTTCTTTCCCTCCTTGTTTTTAGGACCAGAGGGTTAATTTTCAACTTCTGCTTCCTTTTTAGCGGTCAACATCTTATCGAGAGCGATGTATTTATGGGCATTTTTCAGCAAGTCCACCATGTCAGTCGGAGGCTCTAGAGTGAGGAATCGTAGAACTTGCCTCTTCTCAAACCCGAAGTGAAGGCTGTGACCGAGGTGTCTTTGCTGCAGCCATCGATGAGAGTTAACTCATCATTAAAGTGTGTGACGTACTCCCTCAGTGTCTTCTTCGGCTTCTGTTTGAGGGTGAGCAGGTAATGCAGACCTTTCGTGATTCGTTGACTGCCAACAAAATAGTTAAGAAACACTTTGGCTAGCGTCTGAAAAGAGTAAATGGACTTCGAAGGAAGACTGTGGAACTAGGTCAGCACTGACTTCTTCAGGTTGGTGAGGAATGACCGACACATTACTGCTTCAGATCCTTCTTTGAGCGCCATTACATGCTGGTAATGGCGTAAGCGGTCAGACGGGTCCACTTTCCTATCATAAAACTCTAGCTTTGGTGGACTGAAATTCTTTAGCAGTGGCTCGTTCATGGTGTGATCCATGAACGAAGGGACGGTGAGGTTGTACAACACGTCTGGATTTGTAGCCTCAAGCCGGAGGGGGTTCTGCGAGGTGGGTTTGTCGGCCCTAGACGTCGGGTCTTCGTTAGTCGCTCACCCCCCCTTGGTCCACTGAGAGCCGAGAGGGGCAAAGTGGCTCTCCTCAGCGTAATCTCTGGTATCTTTTGGGGACGAGGCTTTTCACGGCTCACTATCACTATCACTCTTACATGACCACTGCTTCATTAAAATAAGTATCCACCAAAACAACTTACATGACCACTATAGCATAAAAATGAGTATCCATAAAGCAATTTACATGACATGAGTTTCCATAAAGCAACTTATATGACCACTGTAGCATTAAAATAGGTATCCTCTGTTTCATTAAAAGAAGCAGTTTCATTTTTCGTTAAAATAGGTTTGACCAGGGGTGTTGGTGCGGACAAGCTAGAGGGATCTGTGGGTTTTTTTCTTTAATTCCAATCTTTGTAAAAGACCTTGCAAGGCTGCAACTTGGGCGGGCCCTATTTTAGTAACCAATTCCCAATACACTTGGGGTGGCTTGGGCTCAATTCCATGTGTGATGGGTTGTACTTGGGTTAACCAACCAATCTATCTTCCTGCCAAATTAATATCACACCCAAAAAGACACCCTCACATCACATGTGTTTTTTTTTTCTTTTCAACTACAAATTTTTATCTACCCACATTGTTAGATCATGAAAACTAAAACAAGGTGTCTAGGACCTACCCATCATAGGTTGTCAGATCTAAACATCATGAAAAGAGCATACTTTGCAAATTTTCGATTGGTATACTTTAGAAGAAATGGATTTATACAATCATGTGAAAGATTAAGTAAAGAAAATTAAACGTAAGAACTCACCTGCTTACTTTTATTTCCTTTCCCTTTTTCTTTTCTGCTTCTTCAGTTTTTTTTTTTTTACCGATTTTGCATGCGGCTGGGAAGAATCAAATATCTATTTAACCAACCTAAAGGCAAACCCTACAAGATTAGGTTTTGCACAACATTATATTGACACCTTTTTATTTATTTATTATACACCCAATCTCAAAATAAATATGCCCTAAAACATTATCATTTGTCAAAATTTGGGGTCATTACATTATACACACCTCAAAAGGAATCTCGTCCCGAGATTCACTGGATGAATAGCTCCGGGTGCAACTGTTTCACCTTGTCCTCTAGCTCCCAAGTTACATCATTCTCCTTTTCACTCCACTGGACTTTCACCAAATTCACTATCCTTCTACGGAGTTGTTTCAAATCACAATCCACAATCTTAATCGGTCGTGCTACTTGGGTAAAGTCTTCATTAATCTTGATTTTTGTGGGTTGGATGATGTGAGTAGGATCCTTCACACACTTCCTCAACATGAAAATGTGAAACACATCATAAACAGCTGATAAGCTCGGTGGCAAGGCGAGTCTATAGGCTAAACTCCCTACTCGACACTACAAGAAAAATTGTGATCAATAGCGTTTAAAAACCGCTATGGTAGGATACCATAGCGGTTTAGTAACCGCTATGACAGCCAGCGCTATAATAGACCTAGGGGATATTATAGCGGTTTTAAAACGCTATGGTAAGTATACATGGCAAATTTTTTTTTTTTTTTTTTTTTTTTTTTTTTTTTTTTTAACTATCAAATGACTTTTTATTACATCTTATCATGTATGCATTAGCCTGAGCACTCGAAATTCATTGTGACAAAGACAAGAAACACCATGTTGGTGATCAAGCAAAAGAAAATAAAATGTATTATTTTCACTTCCTTTTGCTAAAAGAAATGTTGAATGATCTAAACATTTTTGTGATGATGAATGTACATAATGTTTCAAGGGAAAAAAGGGAACGAAAGCAACGACATAATTTTTGTGATGATGAATGTACATAACGTACAAACTCTTATTAATCTACACCTGCAACAATAACAACGACAGCAGAAACAACAACATCAACAGCAACAGCAACAGCAACAGCAATAGCAACAGGGGCTATCGACAGCAACAACAGCAATGATAGCAACGACAGCAGCAGCAAGCAGCAACAACAAGCAACCTCTCTTCTTGACAGCTCCTTCAACATCTCTGCAAATGATCAAAATTTGAAATTTTTTTATGTTCTGGCCTAAAACTAACACATACTTTCAGTACCACGATTATATCGGTGTTCTAGTGCATTTGGATGAAATCATAAACTTTTTGAATCTTAGCCATGTGCATCAATTGAAAATTTTCTTGACTTGCCATATTGAGTCCCGACACCTTGACATCTAGCAGAGAAATCCAAGGTTTCCCTCACTGTCATTTCTCCAATGTCAAGATCATTCTGACTAATATAAGCAGAAGTTTTCCTCGGAACAAATTCATGCATTTCATGCCCATTATAGGTAATTTTTCCAGAAACCTATAGTTATTAGAGAAATCAAATTAATACCATCATATATGAAGATGAAATTAATAGCTAGTATTGAGTAGGCTTTCAATGACGAAACTCAGAAAAGGCGACGAGAAGGTCTCCATATATACCTCTAGCTTTGAATCAAGCTTCCCTGCCAAAGCTAGCAGTAAGGAGGTCTTCCCAGAGCCTGGAGGACCTAATAGCAAACTCATCCTGTATATAGGCAAACAAATTAGTCTTTTAGGCGTATAACGGAATGAAAATTCCATATGAAACCCAACATACTAAGTGTCCAAGTTGTATCATTCATTACAGTCCTTTATAGAACATACTAACCACAACATATTCTTCTATGACAATCCAAAAGAACTTTGAGCTGTTCCCTTTTCTTAATCTGAGAAGAATGGAATTGATTCATCCACTAACCAGACACGAAAGAAGTTGAGGAATATGATAAAGCTTTTAATCCTATCCTAATACAGTGTAAAAGAAAATCGCCAAAGTTGTCATTATTTTAACAAATGTATTACAAATTGCCTTCTAAAACAGCTAACTGTCATGCAGAACTCTGACATGAATGAAGTTCAGAATTGACAACTTACAGTGATAATATTTTCCAGTAGAGCGAGCATCGATCATGACATTTCCTATCATTTCTGCATATATCTGCAAAACATAAGTCTAATCCATTAAAGTCTACTTCACACTGCATTTCTTAAGCATACGACATACTAATTGAAATACTATGCATTCTCACACTAGAAGAAACACAAAGTGTTATCAACAATAATTGTTATATCACTAAACATTAAGAATAATGTCATTCAGGAATATATCAGACTAAAGTTAAAGAGCCAGTAACTGTCAATAGCTAATAAAAACTGAACAAACTATAAACAATAAAAACTGAAAACAGACAAATCATCAAATAATAAAAACTGAACAAACAAGATTCGAGTCAATAAGATGATCACCTTGCATGCTGTATCAAATCTAAAACTTGTTGGAACCTCCTTGCATTTCAGGTTACCATCAATGGTGTTTGGGCATCCAATGACTCGAGTTCTCAAATTTTTACTCCTATTAATCCAACAAATGTACATCATATCAGTGACATAACAGAGAAAGTAAAAAACCAAGTCTAGCTCATGCTGACTGAAATAAACAGAAGCAATAAATGGATAATGGACACAGGTGACTAAAAAACTCACCAATACAAGTTCTCTTGAGGGATTCAGATATTATCAAACATTGAAAAACAAAAACTCCTTAGTCAAAGAACATCTCATAATGTTAAATTAGTATGCATGCTTAACTATGATACATATTGGATTACACATTGCCACTATTGAAAATTTAACTTCCAGTGGATAAACCAAGAGGCCATACAACATGCGACACATGAAAGGTCTCAATAATCATTTTCTGCTCCATCTTGGAGATCTTTGATTTATAAATCAAAAAATGTGATACTATACTGGATATCAAATGTTTCAACATCCACCTCCAAGAATGCCACGTCTCTTATGGATACGCCTTCTTTAAGTTCCACCCAGTTATTATTCAGAATGAAAACAACATTAATGAACCACAAGAAACCAGTAGGTATCACAAAAAGTCTTGAAGGGTCAATGGCAATACCTGTCCATGAGTCCAACCTTATCTGACAAATTCGGGACAGAAATAGCAAAAATCTGTGTCCTGCCGTTGATCCCTTTTCGGACTTCATTCTAATCAGTTGAATCCATAGATAATGAAGTATCCAACAGATGCACCTTCACTGCAGAGTCAAACCCAACAGTGATAAGAAGTGACGATCTTGGATCGTATGCACACCGCCAAATGCCTCTCCCTCTGTACAATTACAAAAGTGAGACAATGGCTTAACTAAACATCTTTTCAACTCAATGGCATGTATGACTTCAATCTTGTATTTATGTATAAGTATATATACTACTCGTCCTTATCTTATAAAATCTCTGGACGAAGGCTATCAATGGATCACATTTGAATTAGGTTTGAATATAATAGATCTGATGAGCTAGAAGGCCTAGTTGAGGAGCATTAATCAATTGAGGCTCCAATATTCAGGATTAAGATTAGTCCTTATATTTGACTGAACCAGGGAACCAGTCATAGGAGCGAAGCTATTATTTCAAATAGAATATCAAATTAAAAAATACTCACATTTAATCTGAACCAGCCATAGGAGCGAAGCTGTTTGGTATGCATCATTCCCTATTTTGCGCCTCAGATCGCTCTTGTTCATCTTTGGCGATTTGCCTCTTCCCATCTTTCCTAGAACCAAGATCCCCAACACCCAGTCCAGCACTGACAGCTTCTGCTTCAAGGGCATCTAATCAAGTTTATCTTTCTTTCTGAGTGCATTTTTCTTCTTGGGTTTCTTGAATTGAACCATTTCCTCTTGTGTATAGTAGTATGATGATACCTTTCCTGATGAATTGAGATCCTCAAACCCACTGGTCGTGGAAACACCTAATATCCTTTTCCTAAGCTGGAAACAGTAACAGTTTTTCTCTTAGAAATTAATTATTTGTCGCAACAAATTCCCCTATATTCAACCATTACACTGGGAAGGAGCTGAGAGTTACCTCTTCTAGCTTCTTCTCTGCTTTGCCAGTAAAACGCCCACTTTCATCTAAAGTCACGACCTGAACAAATAAATAATAAAATATAAAATGATCTACTAAATATGCCTATATATTACAAGGTATTACAAAGATCCAATGCTAGGGCATGGAGCTAACCTCGTCATCAACAGGATCATCATACTGTGGAAGGATTGTCTTTAAGCACCAGACTCATCATTGAACCTGAGAAGAGATAAACAGATGGCAGATATTTTAGTCGTATGAAGCACATCTATGAGAAAAATACAACAGTAATAAGATCAATCTTACTTGTCATCATATATCCCGGTTTTTTTCTTCGCAGCCTTGTAAGCATCATCTCGTTGCTTTTGCTCTCCAATTTTCACATTTTCAAGCATATCAAGCTATGTCAATCAGAATGTCGTTGTAAGATTTTAAGGAATTAGATGTGATAAACACTGCCTTAAAGAAAATTTCAGGCAAACGATAATTACCATCATTGATGTCACCATCAGCTAATATGCTCTGATTTTTTAGAGTCAGAACATCTGCTCCGCCGTCAATGACTTTATCAAGACCGTGAAGTACTTCAACTCCAGCAAGGTCCTCTGTTAGCAAGAAGAAAAAAAATAAGTTGAAGTTTTGATGGCATATATTCATGCATGTAACAAACTAACTGAATAGATCCCTTTGAGTTTGCAACAACAGACCAGCGCAGCAGAGGCATCCTGAAAGGTTGCCCAGTTTAGAGAAGTAAAATTCATATTCCCTAATGACAGAACGAGCTTGGGATCTTTTTCAGAAGAGGCATAGCAGCAACACAGCCACCTACCATCATAGACTGAAGCAAATTACTGACGCGTTGTTCTTTGACTTCGACAGGTAAAAGACCTTCAACCAGCAAAGCCATCTCACCTGAAAATAGTGGAAGCTTCAAGAGTGAGACATCGAGTAAATTATGAAACATGCATGACACAAGTAGGTCAACATGATCACTTCTTTTCTATCCCAAAGTAGAAGATCTAGTATCTATTATGATGTTTGATCAGAAGAATAATAATCGAGTGAAAACTTGCAGAGATGGAAATAGAAAGCAACTAACTCATCATACTTTATGTGGATGGTGGATATGCATCTGAACAACTCTAACATTGAATAGAAACAACAATTTTCCACTTAAATTCAAAGTACGAGTACCAACCTCGTGGAAGCAAATAGTTTCACTTATATCTATCTAAATCTTGTTGGTCACACCCTATAATAATTAAGGAAAGATTGTATTGTTTTCTTTTCCCTTATCTATTCTAGACTTCATCTAGCCAAATCATGAGAGGGATTTCTTTTGAACTTCCAGCAGAAGCCTGTGAGTTCCCTACATTATATTAGCCAGCCTTTTATATTTCAGAATTGATATCAAAGAACTGATTCTAGACATAACTCAATCCATAAACATATTATGATTGCATAGTTTACTGTGCAAGAAAAGTGAGAAGTACAGGAGCATTTCACATTACCACTTCAGCAGTCCGAGCATTTGTAATATCACCCTGCACTTGAATAACACCCTCAATAGGAGCCATGGGCTGCAAATCAATGGCAACAATGAGAGGAAGATCACCGTCTCTGAAATACAAACAAAAATTAGCACATAAGTTACTGAATGGACATAAGAGCATTTGTGCTTGCCGTCCAAATCTATATGCTCCACAGAAGAGTGACGAGAAACCTCCCGCAGAACACCACCATCGACTCCTCCAATAACCAATACCTGAAATTAGTAAACAAGCCTCAAGGAAGGCCTTCAGCTATTTTTACATTCCACCTAGATACAGTTTGCTTAGCACTACAATTTTCTTGAGCTGCATGCAATATTTGATCAAAACATGCTTCCCATAAAATAAAAATTAAACACAAGAGGATGATTAAAAAAGACCTTCCGAGGGTTTGGAATGGAACAAAGAGGAAGGGGAGCAATCATTTCTTGGTACGCACACTCATCTCGCTCTGTGACTTGGATTACCCCATCCAAAACAAGAACCTTGCCATAAGTTGCTGACTGAAAAGGAAGAATTTAAACATGGATTAATTGGCAATAATCAATATATCAAAAGTAATGGAAAGTATTTGCACGAGGTTGAGAGAAATATGAAGAGAGCAGAGGAGTGTTATGGGAGAGCGATATTGGCCAGCCCAGGAGATGGAGAAGTTCTTTCTCTATATGGGAAACTCATATGGGAAGCTCATAAAGATGAAGAGAGAGCTGGTGTTTATTTTGATCGAGCTGCTCAGGCATCTCCTCTTGATTGCTTTGTGCTGGGATCATGTGCACACTTTTTGTGGGAGGCAGAGGAAGGTGATGAAGAAGAAATGCAGCAGATGAAAACAATTTTGCCTTACCCTGCTATGGTTGAAGCTTTCTGAGTTCCTCAAGCTTCTTCCATTGATCTCTCTGTCTCAACTAATCTTTACAAAATTATTTTATTCCCGTCAGCCAGCCTGTACTACTACGATTAACCTACTAACAAATAAATGGGGAAATAACATAACAAAAGTCTTGGAACGTCAAGACTAGTGCTATGAAGGTGCTGCGATAGAAGAGTCTGAGAGGGAGAGGGAGTTGTGCTACGAGGCATTAACTGAAGCTTTCTCTTTGATTGATCCACTGATTGATGTTGTTTTTTGTACAGTGTAACACATGTTTTGATTATATAAATTATGATGATGAGAACTAAAAAAAAAAGGGGGTATGTCAAATACCTGAAATACCAAAACATTTTGGTAATCAGACTTCTCTTCAAATAAGACCTTTTCTACTTTGAAAGAGTGTGCTTCTCCTGTAAAATTTGGACAAATGGTTAAAACTACCACAAAAAATAGAATTGTCGATGATGCTAATATCAAACGAGTGAAGGCCACACTGAGGGAAACCCGATACTTGAGAAAATCCAAACTGTATCTACGATTAGAAAGGGAAAAAAATGGATGTCTCAGTTAAATATTTGAGATAAGTTCTGCAATATGGATTTTCATATATGAATGTATAACCATGGTCTTCAAATGCCATTCAAAAATCTTTCTTCTTAACTTGATCTCTTGATCAACTGAACCAAACCAAGCAACATAGGAACTTCTACAAGACCATGTACAAGAAAACAATAGCTATAACCATGACAAATTAAAAAAACACACACACAAATCACTTCACTCCCATTGCCTCTACTAAGAGCACCATTGATCCTAAACAACAAACAAGATTTGGACAACAATTATCATGAAGCAAACAACCATTGTCTGTATTGATGCTTCTATCCACTGGATTCATTCTAAAGCCTGATATGGCTTTATCACTTTCACTGTGAGAGTCATTACTAGCATAAATGAGGGTCAAGTGAAAGATAGGTGCAACACCAGTTTCAGGAAAAATGAAATAAACAACTCATAGGACTTATAGATCTTTGGCTTAGGAGTTCAATCCCATACCTCTTGCTTCAAAGAAATTTGCAGCTCAATCTTGGGAGATTGTTTCTTCATGGGTTCAGTACATCCGTTTACTTGTCTCGTATCCTAGTGTAACCACATAAACAAATACAGATATAAAAAATAATGTTATAAGAAAATTAATTTTTGGATCCAAGGTTATGAAACTTATTCCAGTTATGATTTGCATGATATTAGAAGCTTTTGGGCTACATGAAATATGTGCCAAACCTTGACTGATGCGATAATAATAAATGTGAAGAGGAAGAGCAGATTAGAAAATCCTTGAAAGAGAAAAATGGGTGTCTTACCAGCTTGTGAAGATGAGACACTACTTCTGGTGAGATGCCCAAACTCTCTTCCTTGACTTTTCTACAAGATTTACTGCCATCAGCCAAAGAACATAAATCAGCTTCAATAGGATGGAAAAATACACATCTTGCAAAGATGGGGTTTGAAACAAAAACTATAGAAAACTATTTTTTAATCAAGTGGTGAAACCAAGAAGACCCACTAATCTTTCAAGTACAATCAACCCTCATTAACTTGAACACTTTACCAAAATGCACTCTTATATCCTTATTCAAGACTGACTCTCATTATGGGTAGTTGATTCTCCAATCTAAGTTTTCAAACTCCAATATCCGATTTTGGAAAAACCCCAATCCATTGAAGGAACCCATAAACCAAATTAAAAACTACTAAATATGAGATAATGTATGAATTCAGAATGCAAAGAAAAGCTTACCTCTTAGAGCATTCGTGTCTTGGGGTTACTCCCATGAACTTAAATGATTTAGGAATGGATTCATACCACTTGACTTCATGATGTTTAGAACCAAAGCTTGCTTCAGACCCCATTCTTGAGACTTGTCCAAAAATGCTGCAATTTGAGGCAAGATTTGCATCACAACAATGAGACAAGTGTTCACAACAAATAGACATTTTTCTCATCAAAACAAACACAAACAAGAAATGGGTACCTGAGACAAACCCCTAGTATACAAAAAATCAATCTCAAAAATTGCAAACTCTAGATTTTAGCTATGAGATTCGATTCTCGCTAGCTGGTCATCAAAACCTTCAAGAACAAGTCCCTATCACAAAGATCTAAACCCAAACACCACCACTCAACATCCTGAAACATCAATCGAATTCTAATCCAACATCGTCATCTCCCTCCAATGACTCTTCCTCTCACCAACTCACCAAATCGGCAGTCCCAATCTCCACCTTCGGAGTCTGATTCAACTCAACCTTACTTCTCCACCTCCCCCATCCCGCTCCCTCCTCTGATCCTTTCCCTTCTTGAAATTTGCAAACAGAGAAGAACTCACCTGAAGCAGGCGAAGGCGGTGGAATGGCAGATGCGAGTGGCGTCGATGGTGGTTCTCTTCTCTGTGTGCGATGGAGACTAAAGGGGGAGAGAAAATTAGGGATTTTAGGTTTATATGAAGATCTCTCTCGATTCGTTTTACTAAGTCAACGAAAATGGAGAGAGCAGAGAAAAAACATCACATATACACAGAGAGATGGAGATAAAAAGATAGGGAGAGAAGGCAACAAGAGCGAGAGGGATGGAGAGGGAGTTTTGCTTTTGGTGAGGGAGAGTCGCGAGGGAGGAGAGCGAGACTGAGAGGGAGAAAGACTTAGATGTTGAAGTGGAATCGAGCGAGGTCTCTGTTTTTTATTTCCCGCCTACTCTGCTGTGAAGCAATTGTGGAGCGCGCATTTATTTTTCATTTCCCGCGCGAGGCCCTTTTGGTGAATTCAATCAATTATAGCGCTTTTCACAAAACCGCTATAAACATATGCTATGAATGATCACTTTTCTTGTAGTGCGAGGAATGATCTCAAATGGTCCCACAAATCTAGGACTTAACTTCCCTTTCTTACCGAACCTCAATACGCCACTCATAGATGAAACCTTGAGAAAGACAAGGTCCCCAACCTGAAGTTCTACCCCTTTACGCTTTCGGTCAGCATAACTCTTTTTTCCGCTTTGAGCAGTTCCGATCCGCTCTCTAATAATCAACACCTTCTCCGATGTCTCTCGAACAACCTCTAGCCTCAGCAAAATTATGTCAGGGGTGGACTGTAATACCCTGACTGGGCGAGCTCTGAGGCTGACGGGCTACCTTGTGTGGGTGGGCTCTGAGGCTAGCAGCTCCATGTATGGGCGAGCTCAGGAGGCTGGCAAACTACCAAGTGTGGGCGGGCTCAAAGGCTGGCAGGCTACCTCGATGTTATTGTCCCACATCACCTGGGTGAGGGATGAAGAAAACAACATATGTACGAGTTTGGATCTACATGACACAACGCGTTTTAAAGCCGTGTGGGTAGTTAGGTTGGGCCCAGAGCGGACAATATTGTTTCATGTGGATCGGGTCATGACAGAATGGTATCAAAGCCGGACCCAGTCAGAAGTGTGCCAATGAGGACGTTGGGCCTTAAGGGGGTGGATTATAATACCCTAAGTAGGCAGGCTCTAAGGCCGATGGGCTACCTTGTGTGGGCGGGCTCTGAGGCTGGCAGCTTCATGTATGGGCGGGCTCAGAAGGCTGGCAGGCTACCAAGTGTGGGCGGGCTCTGAGGCTTATAGGCTACTTCGGTGTTATAGTCCCACATCGTCTGGGTGAGGGATGGAGATGTGCTATATATGTAAGAGTTTGGACCATGGTGGGATCGGGCTCTAAATGTGTGTATATTGCACTAGTTTGTCCTTGAAGGTGGGCTGCATACGCATCTTGAGGACCGACCTTTTTTGGTACTTGTTGGACTGTTCACCTTTCGAGCCGACCCCTGAACATATATGATGTTAGGAGTTTCTTTCTCTATCTCTTTGACGACATCTTCCCTTTTCTTTGCCAGATTTTGTTTTTTTTTTCTGAGCCCAGGAACTCTTTGAGTTTGCTCTTTTTGATCCAGTACTAAATCTCAGTTCTGAGACTTTTGCAGTCTTCAGTGTCATGACTGATTTCCTTGTAAAAATTGCAATATTTGTTGCTATCACGCCGGGAGGGATCTCCTTGCTATTTGGCGGACCACTTCACTTCTCTTCAATTCTTGATGGTGTTGAGGACGTCGGACAGACTGGAGTTGATTGGAGTGACAAATTTTGATCCGATGAAGGGGGAGGCCTTATCTTGCCTTGTTCGGTCAGAGTCTGGCTTGTTGTTGTTGTGCTTCCTCTTATTTCTGTCATCGTCCTTATGTTTCTTTCCCTCTTTGTTTCTAGGACCAGAGGGTTTATTTTCAGCTTCTTCTTCCTTTTTAGCGGTCAACATCTTATCGAGAGTGATGTATTTCTGGACATTTTTCAGCAAGTCCGCCATGTTAGTCGGAGGCTCTAGAGTGAGGAATCGTAGAACTTGCCTCTTCTCAAGCCCGAAGTGAAGGTTGTGACCGAGGTGTATTCGCTGCAGCCGTCGATGAGAGTTAACTCATCATTGAAGTGTGTGACGTACTCCCTCAGTGTCTCATTTGGCTTCTGTTTGAGGGTGAACAGGTAATGCGGGCCTTTCCTGATTCGTTGACTGCCAACAAAGCAGGTAAGAAACATCTTGGCCAGCATCTGAAAAGAGTAAATGGACTTCGAAGGAAGACTGTGGAACCAGGTCAGCACTGGCTTCTTCAGGTTGGTGGGGAATGACCGGCACATTACTGTTTCAGATTCTTCTTTGAGCGCCATTACATCTTGGTAATGGCGTAAGCGGTCGGACGGGTCCACTTTCCTATCATAAAACTCCAGCTTTGGCGGGCTGAAATTCTTTAGCAGTGGCTCGTTCATGGTGTGATCCATGAACGGAGGGACGGTGAGGTTGTACAACACGTCTGGATTGGTAGCCTCAAGCCGGAGGGGGTTCTGCCAGGTGGGTTTGTCAGCCCTAGACGTCGGGTCTTCGTTAGCCGCTCATCCGCCCTTGGTCCACTGAGAGCCGAGAGGGACAAAGTGGCTCTCCTCAGCGTAATCTCTGGTATATTTTAGGGACGAGGCTTTTCACGGTTCACTGTTTCCTTCGGCAGGTGGAGGGTTCCGCTGAGTGGGTATCTCTACCACTCGTTAAATTTACAGCACTTGGGTTGACAGTAGATCAACCCTAAGGTTCATCGTTGTTGTTGCCGACGCAGGGGTCCGAGGTTGTTCCCCCCGTGGTGCCGGTGCCGCTAGAGCTGGCAGCGCTCCACCGGTTTGACGGTCGAGGGCTCAACTACACGCTACAATTTTACAAACGGGCAGGAAAGTTTGCTACCTTTGTAACATATTCATTGAAGCGAAATCATGCATTCAAGGGAACTGAAAAGATAAACAACGTTTTTATTGGATCTACATCTACATAACAGTTATAAGTGTTGAGGCGGGTTTCTACAATATCTTTTCCTCAATCAAACATAATTTGTAGATTCTCAAGTTTACCTTTAGTTATTATCATTAGTTCAAAAAAACCATGTTTAGACAATTTATAACAAATTGTAGGTCATATTTAGTACATATTTAGTTCAAAAAAACCATATTTAATCATTTGTAGGCCATATTTAGTACATGAGCACACACATAAAAGATAATAGTTAAAAATATTATGAATGTATCATAAAAATACAAGTTTATTATATCATTTGTTTAAATAACAAATTTCTTTCGTATTAATGTATGCATAAACTACTCACATAGTTGATTACACATAGATTAATCATGTGTAACAAATGATTTTATTTTAATTAGTCATTTAAAAAAATTATAATGTATCATAATAGTATTAATATTATTAGTTTAGTAATAAATTATACACTACAAAATCACTTTGTTTGATAACCTTTTCCACAAGTTTGTAGTCCTGGGTAACTTTTGGTATCAGAGCCACGTGTCCAGCATTTTTTCGGAGGAAACAACGGTTAGCCAAGAGTAACGTTGGTAGATGAAGTCTCTTTGACAGAGTCTCTTAGGGAAACCCTTGCAGTCTATACATTGGTAGACGAAGTATTTTGACAAATTCTCTTGGGGAAACCCTTGCAGTCAAGCGTTGGTAGGTGTCACAGCCTTGTAGCTAGCGTTGGTCAGCCGTTGATACCCTTGTTGTCGTGGTAGGCGTTGTTGATGGGTGTAGGTAGTCCCGCTCAGTGGTCTCGTTTGATGGTCACGTATATGATGGTCCCGTTTGAGGTAATCCATTTACTCTCTTCTAAAAATATGTTGTCCAAGTGTCTTTATAGTCTAGGATAACTCATACTTCATCCTTCAGGAAAAGAACATTAGGTATAATTTATGATTTACATGCTAAGTATTTGAAATAGAACAAAAGTGACAGCAATAGCCAAATCCCTTAGTTTTCAATATCTTAGAATCATTCTTTCTTTCAAAGATCATTTAGATAAAATGATAAAACTGTTAACACACTCTCAATAACCAATTAGGTCAAACACATCACAAGATAAATCTACATAACTAGGACAAGAATTTAAGATAAACAAAGCTTATATTCAAAAAGAATTTATGCAAGATTACAATGCTGCAAAAAAAAAAAAACAATTTTACTCAACTACCAATGAAACCCAAAGATATCAAATAGGGAAAATGTTTTAAGAATTTTGTGAAATAAACAAAGTCAATATTGTTTTTTTTCCATTGGTTACAATTTATCCCAAAGTCAAAACATAAATACCAATTTCAAATTGGACAAAGAATTTATCAAATTAGAATTCATGGCAATTTATAATATTCAAAAAACAAAAGAATTTTATTCAAAATACAATGAACAAGAAAGAGATAAAGTAGGTCAAATATTTTATGATTTTTGTGAACAATTTCAAATCAATAAACCATTTTTTCAATGGAACGAAAACAATTATTCAAAGGATAAAGATGAAACTACATCATTTTTCCAATGGTCAATCAGCAAAAGAAATTTTGAAAAAGATATTCAAAATCTTGTGTCAAATTAGATTTTTACCAGATGGCAAGCACTTTTGTTTGTCTTTGATTTTCAAATTGAGTTTATAAAAGACAGCTCAAACTCCCTTCAAGATTTCCTCACCAGAGAATTTCTTCAGGGAAATAAAAAACTCAACCTTCTGAAACTCCACCTTCTGGTCCTTCTCCTTCAAGTGAAGAAATTCACTCAAACCAACTTACAAAGCTTTTTACTCTCCTACAGGCAATCACGGGACAATAAGCCGCCCCATGGCTTCTTCTTTAAAGCAAAAGCCCAAATGGTCTGACATGATCGACAACGACAATTTTCCAAAGCTTCCTCTATCATCATCAATAGATTCAATCAGAGATTCTTATTCTTTGATTGTCAAAAATCAAAACATATTTGAACCATTTCAAACCAACCATTCAATTTCAAAACCAATTTCTCAAACAAACCAAGTTGTCAAGCAAAATCAAAATCCTCAAAAAGCCAAACCTCTCATTACATCCCAACCCCCTACAATTGAATCAATCCGTTTCATAGAAAGTTACTATGGTAATCTAAGTGATAATCTCATCAAGATAGCCAATAATCTCCTCCCTCAAAAGTATTCATTCATTTCTGATGATCATGACAAAATTCGACTGTTCTATTATTTCATCTTTGTAGATACAGAATCAATTTTAGTTACCCATAACCAAGATAAAAATGATCCATCCAGGATCACCCATCAAAATGCCAAATTTTCAATCGCTGGAAGAGTGGAACCAAAGCCCTTTCACTCCCAAGCGTTTTAACAGAACTTTCAACCCTTAATTTTAATTCTTTTGATTATCAAAAATCATGGTTCAGAGCATTCCTGTTTTCAACCCCAAATTGCTCTCACTCATGGTTTTTTATGTTTTGTCCAAAATTCAAAGTTCAAAATTACCTTGCTGGTTTTCTCACCAAATGATGGAATCAATATGGTCTAGTTCATGAAATCCTTCCACCTCAAGTTCAAGAAAGATTTAAAGTTTTTAAAACAAATTTCAAATTACCACAGCCTCAATTTTTACAAAATCCACCTTTATGGTTTTTCTCAAAATTTTCCCTAGCATGATTTTGCTGCTAGGATTATATTATTTCACCAATGGCAGGTCCAAGTCTATCTGCTCAAGTTTATCAAACACTATGCCGAAGGTTCAAAGTCAAATGGTGGACAGGCTTTGAATTTTCAGGAGTTACAAAACAAGCAATGGAAAAGTACTTTAAGATCAACAAATCAATCAAACCAAACATTGATGATTTTTCAAAGTTAGCAAGACTCAAACAACAAGTCCAAACACAAGTTCCAGTGACTACTTCAACGAAGCAATTTTATGAAACGATGTAACATATTTGATCATCAGATGGCGATGACAATATTGATGACACACCCTCTCAAGCAAATGATAATGAAGATGATTGTTTTGGCCTCCCTTGGCCTTAGTATTGTTATTTTTCAAGATTCCCAAAAACCAACAATCTATCATCCAAATCTTAAAAAAAAACAATTTTCAAAATTAACCAATAATGAACAATCTCATTCGCTACCAAAACAAATCTCCAACAATTTCATCAATATGTCATTATCATTATAATGACATTTCACCAAGTTTCCTTCATCCTTATCACCAAAATGACATCGTCACAAACATGATCATAACATTTCACCAACCCATGATTTTCAAATACCATTTCAAACCATTATTTTGCAATGTCTCCCAATCCTGGTCCACATATCAACATCCAACCACCAATAATGCCACAAGCATTCAAATGCACCGAAAGTGTATTCCACTCAAACTCAATTATTTCACAACCATCCAAAGTGTGTCATTATCTTATCACCCACAAATTAAACCCTCACCCTTCATTATCAAATGCATCCACCGAAAGTAAACTCAATTATTAAAAAGCAACCCTCACTTGCCTCCAAATCCAATGAACTCCTACCGCACTTGTTCAAAAATTACAATGATTGTGTACACCAATAATGAAGGAATCAAATGCTTCACCAAGGGTATAAAAACATGAAGGCTCAAGAGTTCAAGGCATCTTTCACATCCCCTGCATTTTTCTTTCATATCCCTTGCAATCCCCAATCCTCTTGTAATCCCTGTGCAAAGCTGTTGTAGTTTTCAAGTTTCAATTCCAAGAATTCTGTAAGTTTTTCAAGTTTATTTCAATATTTTGTACTTCAATTTCCTTGAATAAAATTGTAACTTTTCAATCATGATGTTTAGTAGCTAAATTTTCTATAAGGGGTTAAGCATTGTTGTTACTGTTGCTCTATCTTAAGCAGTTACATATAAATTCTAAAATTCTAAATTATCTTTTATAACATTTGCCACAAGTCTATAGTCCTGGGTAACTTCTGGTATTAGAGCTACGTGTCTAGCATTTTTCAGAGGGGAATAGTAGTTAGCCAAGAGTAACATTGGTAGACGAAGTCTCCTTGACAGAGTCTCTAGGAAAAACCCTTAAAGTCTATACGTTGGTAGACGAAGTCTTTTGACATAGTCTCTAGGAGAAACCCTTGTAGTCAAGCGTTGGTAGGTGTCATAGCCTTGTAGCTAACGTTGGTCAGTCGTTGATACTCTTGTTGTTGTGGTAGGCGTTGTTGATGGGTGTAGGTGGTTCCGTTTGATGGTCCTATATATGATGGTCACGTTTGAGGTGATCCCATTACTCTCTTATGAAAATATATTGTCCAAGTGTTTTTACAGTCTAGGATAACCCGTACTTCATCCTTCAGGCAAAGAACATCAGGTATAATTTATGATTTATATGCTAAGTATTTGAAGTAGAACAAGAGTGACAACAATAGCCAAATCCCTTAGTTTTCAATATCTTAGAATCATGCTTTCTTTCAAAGATCGTTTAGATAAAATGACGAAACAGTTAACACACTCTCAATAACCAATTAGGTGAAACACTTCACAAGATAAATCTACACAAATAGGAAAGGAATTTAAGATAAACAAAGCTTATATTCAAAAAGAATTTATGCAAGATTACAATGCTGCAAAAAGAAAACAATTTTACTCAACTACCAATGAAATGTAAAGATATCAAATAGGGGAAATGTTTTATGAATTTTGTGAAACAAACAAAGTCAATATTCCTTTTTTCTAATGGTTACAATTTATCCCAAAGTCAAAACATAAATACCATTTTCAAATTGGACAAATAATTTATCAAATTAGAATTAATGGCAAATTATAATATTCAAAAAAGAAAAGAATTTTATTCAAAATATAATGAACAAGAAAGAGATAAAATATGTCAAATAATTTATGATTTCTGTGAATAATTTCAAATCAATAAATTATTCTTCCAATGGTACGAAAACAACTATTCAAAGGATAAAGATGAAGCTACATCATGCTTATCTGGTCCAGAACCTAAATAATAAAATATTAAAATAAAATATAGCCATGTCACTTTCAATCACAATCCACAAATACTTCAAACACAAATTATTGAGCCAAAATCATATCACAAGATAAATATCTCTATTCTTTCCACACAAGACAATGACAACCTTAATAATTCTCTACCAAGCACATAAGAAAAGAATCGTAAACAAAAAAAAAACAACAATTCACAAAATAACAAATAAATAAAGTAATTAAAAAGCAAAAGCGTTATTCAGAAAGGCTTTGCTTAAAATGTAGACAACCATACCACATCAAAAGGAATCATAACAAATTGGGAAAAAAAAAAAAAAAAGACAAAGTGCTTAGATCACAATCTAAGGTATTGCGATCTAAATCAAAATCAAATAATTTACTAGACAGAATCCAGTTTATTCAAGATAAAGTTCAGTATAATCAAATTAAAGAATCCAATTAATTTAAAATCACAAAGCAAACAATACCAACAAAAAATCAATAAGTTACCTTACAAGATGTCCAAAGAGAAATCAATATTCTCAAGTTGAAAATCCATCATTTTAAAAATACCAATCCCGAAGATATCAAGTTACACTTCCAATACAATCTGACAAATAAAACTACAAAGATGGTATGTCAATATCACACTAATAATAAACAAAGAATACAAAATTAATACAACTACACTTTTAGATTCAGGAGCTGATCAAAATTACGTCCCAGAAGGATTAATTCCTTCCACATATTTTGAAAAAACTAAAGAAAAATTATATGCGGCAAATGAAGAACAATTGCAAATTAATTACAAATTATCAAATGCCCATATCTGCCATAAAAAGTATTTTATCAATCAAGAATTTATTTTAGTCAAAAACATGTGTCAAGAAATCATTTTAGGAACACCTTTCATAATATCAATTTACCCCTTCAAAGTAAATCAAGATGATATAATAACAAAAATATTATGAGAAAATATTTTTTCCCTTTTATGACAAAACCCAAAATTGTAGATCAAAATGAAGTATAAAAAGAAATTGAAATTGCCAATTTAATAAACAAAAAATTCAAACAACTCAATTATTTAAAAGAAGAACTTAATTACAAGCGAACTGAAGAACAATTAAAAGATTCAAAATTGCAAACTCAAATTAGTCAATTTCAAACAAAATTAGAAACATAAGTCTGTTCTGACTTGCCAAATGCATTTTAGAATATAAAACAACATATGGTTAGTCTTCCTCATAAAGATTACTTCAATGAAAGAAAATTTTCAACAAAACCAAGACCAATTCAAATGAGTGCAGAACTAATTGAATATTGCAAATAATAAATCAATCTTTTAATTAATAAAAAACTAATTAGAAAAAACTAATCTCCATTGAGTCGTTCAGCTTTGTATGATCAGAAAGCAGCTGAGATTGAATCTGGAGCCCCAAGATTAGTAATCAATTATAAACCCCTCAATGATGCACTTAGGTAGATCAGATATCCAATTCCAAATAAAAGAGGATTAATCAACAGATTAGTTCAAACCACAATATTTTCAAAGTTTGACCTCAAATAAGGTTTCTGGCAAATCCAAATAACTTCAGAAGATAGATACAAAACAACTTTCAATGTACATTTTGGTCATTACGAATGGAACGCCATGCCATTTGGTTTAAAAAATGCCCTTCAGAATTTCAAAACATAATGAATGACATTTTCAATCCATACACAAAGTTTTCAATTGTCTACATAGATGACATTTTAATATTTTCAAAAAATAATTGCAAAACATTGGAAACATTTAGACAAATTATTTCAAATTGTCAAAAATAATGGATTAGTGTTATCACCAACAAAGATACACTTATTCCAAACAAACATTAGATTCCTTGGTCACATAATCAATAATGATACAATTATCTCAATTGACAGATCAATAGCCTTTGTGGACAAATTTTCAGATAAAAATCAATGACAAATATTTTTAAAAAGTCTAAATTATGTGGCTGATTTTTACAAAAATCTCAGGGTTTTAATTAAGCCATTATATGCAAGACTTCGTAAAAAAAACCTCCACCATGATCAAATCTTCATACAAAGATTATTCATCTAGTTAAAGCAACAGTCAAAAGTTTACCTTGCTTAGGTATGCTCAATTCAACAGCTTTCAAAATTGTTGAAACAAATGCATCAAATATAGGATACGGTGGTATACTAAACAAAAATTCAATGATAAAGAACAATTAGTCCGATTTCATTCTGGTTTTTGGAACAAAACTTAATCAAATTATTCAAGTGTCAAAAAAGATATTATATCAATTGTTTTCTGTATCATGAAATTTTAAGATGATCTTTACAATTAACCATTTTTACAAATTAATTGTCAATTAGAAAAAGAAATTTTGAAAAAAGATGTTCAAAATCTTGTGTCAAAACAGATTTTTGCCAGATGGCTAACACTTTTGTCTGTCTTTGATTTTCAAATTGAGTTTATAAAAGGCAGCTCAAACTACCTTCCAGACTTCCTCACCAGAGAATTTCTTCAGGGGAAACAAGAGACTCGGCCTTCTGGCCCTTCTCCTTCAAGTGAAGAAATTCACTCAAACCGACTTACAAAGTTTTTTAGTCTTCTACAGGCAATCACGAGACAATAAACCTCCCCATGGCTTCTTCTTCAAAACAAATGCCCAAATGGTCCGATATGATCGACGACGACAATTTTCTAAAGATTCCTCCATCATCATCAATAGATTCAATTAAAGATTCTTATGCTTTGATTGTCAAAAACCAAAACAGGTTTGAACCACTTCAAACCAACCCTTCAATTTCAAAACCAAATTTTCAAACTAACCATGTTGTCAAGCAAAAACAAACTCCTCAAGAAAGCCAAACCTCTCATTACATCCAAACCCATGCAATTGAACCAATCTTTTCCATAGAAAGTTACTATGGTAATTCAAGTGACAATCCTATCAAGATAGCCAATAATCTTCTCCCTCAAAAGTCTTCATTCATTTCTAATGATCCTGACAAAATTCGATTATTCTATTAGTTCATCCTTGCAGACACAAAATCAATTTTTGTCACCCATAACCAAGATAAAAATGATCCATCCGGGATCACTCACTCGAAATGCCAAAATTTCAAGGTTCTCTCGTCAGAAGAGTAAAACCAAAGCCCTTTCACTCCCAAGCATTTTAGCAGAACTTTCAAACCCAAAATTTACAATTATTTTGATTATCAAAAAACATGGTTCAAAGCATTCCTGTTTTCAACCCCAAATTGCTCTCACTCATGGTTTTTTATGTTTTGTCCAAAATTCAAATTTCAAACTTTCCCTTGCTGGTTTTCTCACCAATGGTGGAATCAGTATGGTCCAATTCATTAAATCCTTCCACCTCAAGTTCAAGAAGAATTTAAAGTTTTCAAAGAAAATTTCAAATTACCACAGCCCCAATCTTTACAAAATCTACTTTTATAATTTTTCTCAAAATTTTCCCTAGCATGGATTTCCTGCTGGGATTATATTATTTCACCAATGACGGGTCCAAGTCTATCTACTCAAGTTCCTCAAATACTATGTCGAAGGTTCAAAGTCAATTGGTGGACAAGTTTTGAATTTTCAGGAGTTACAAAGCAAGCCATGGAAAAATACTTTCAAATCTATCAAACCAAATATAGTTGATTCTTCAAAGTTAACAAGACTTTAAGCACAAGTCTAAGCACAAGTTCTAGCGATTACTTCAACTAAGCAATTTTATGAAACGGTGTAACATATTTGCTCATTAGATGACGATGACAATATTAATGACACAACCTCTCAAGCAAATGACAATGAAGATGATTGTTTTGGCCTCTCTTGGCCTTAGTATTGTTATTTTTCAAGATTATCAAAAACCATCAATTTATCATCCAAATCCAAAAAAAAAACAATTTTCAAAATAATCCAATAATGACCAATCTCATTCGCTACCAAAACAAATCTCCAACAATTCCATCAATATGTCATTATCATTATAATGACATTTCACCAAGTTTCCTTCATCCTTATCACCAAAATGACATCATCACAAACATGATCATAACATTTCACCAACCCATCATTTTCAAATACCATTTCAAACCATATTTTGCAATGTCTCCCAATCCTGGCCCACATATCAACATCCAACCACCAATAATGCCGCAAGCATTCAAATGCACCGAAAGTGTATTCCACTCAAACTCAATTATTTCACAACCATCCAAAGTGTGTCATTATCTTATCACCCACAAATTGAACCCTCACCCTCCATTATAAAAAATTATGTAATTCTTTCAAGTTTATTTCAATATTCTGTACTTCAATTTCCTTCAATAAAATTGCAAAATTTCAATCATGATGTTTAATAGCTAAATTTTCTATAAGGGATTAGGCATTGTTGTTACTGTTGCTCAATCTTAAGCACTTACATATAAATTCTAAATTATCTTTAATAACTTTTGCCACAACTCTGTAGTCTTGGGTAACTTCTGGTATCAGAGCCACGTGTCCAACATTTTTTCAGAGGGAATAGTAGTTAACCAAGAGTAACGTTGGTAGACAAAGTTACTTTAACAGATTCTCTGGGGGAAACCCTTTCAGTCAAGTGTTGGTAGGTGTCAAAGCCTTGTAGCTAGCGTTGTTCAGCTATTGATACCCTTGTTGCCGTGGTAGGCCTTGTTGATGGGTGTAGGTGGTCCCGCTCAGTGGTCCCATTTGATGGTCCCGTTTGATGTAATCACATTACTCTATTATGAAAATATGTTGTCCAAGTGTCTTTAGAGTCTAGGATAACCCGTACATAATCCTTCAGGCAAAGAACATTTGGTATAATTTATGATTTATATGCTAAGTATTTGAAGTAGAACAATAACTGACAATAATTGTCAAATCTCTTAGTTTTCAATATCTTAGAATCATGCTTTCTTTTAAATATCGTTTAGATAAAATAATGAAACAGTTAACACACTCTCAAGAACCAATTAGGTCAAACACATCACAAACAAAGCTTATATTAAAAAAAATTATGCAAGATTACAATGCTGCAAAAAGAAAACAATTTTACTCAACTACCAATGAAACCCAAAGAGATCAAATAGGGGAAATATTTTATTAATTTTGTGAAAAAAACAAAGTTAATATTCCTTTTTTCTAATGGTTACAATTTATCCCAAAGTCAAAACATAAATACCAATTTCAAATTTAACAAAGAATTTATTAAATTAGAATTCATGGCAAATTATAAAATTCAAAAAAGAAAAGAATTTTATTCAAAATACAATGAACAAGAAAAAGATAAAATAGGTCAAATATTTTATGATTTCTGTGAACAATTTCAAATCAATAAACTATTTTTCCAATGGTAAGAATACAATTATTCAAAGGATAAAAGATGAAGCTACATCATGCTTATCTGGTCTAGAACCTAAAGAATCAAATATTGAAATAAAATATAGCCATGTTGCTTTCAATCACAATCCACAAATATTTCAAACACAAATTATTGAGCCAAAATCATATCATAAGATAAATATCTTTATTCTTTCCACAAAAGACAATGACAACCTCAACAGTTCTCCACCAAGCACACAAGAAAAGAATCGTAAACAAAAAATAAAACAACACATCACAAAACAAAACAACAAATAAAGAAAGTAATTGAAAAGCAAAAGCATTTTCCAGAAAGGCTTTGCTTAAAATGTAGACAACCAGGAGAAAAAAAATACTTAGATCACAATCTAAGGTATTGCAATCTCAATCAAAATCAAATAATATACAAGATAGGATCCAATTTAGTCAAGATAAAGTTCAGTATAATCAAGTTACAGAATCCAATGAATTTAAAATCACAAAGAAAATAATACCAACAAAAAAATCAACAAATTACCTTTCAAGATGTTCAAAGAGAAATCAATATTCTCAAAGGGAAATCCGTCATATTAAAAATACTAATCCCAAAGATATCAAGTTACATTTTTTCAATACAATCTCACAAATAAAACTACAAAGATGGTATGTCAATATCACACTAATAATAAACAAAAAATACAAAATTATTACAACTGCACTTTTAGAGTCAGGAACTGATCTAAATTGTGTTTTAAAATTATTAATTCCTTCCACATATTTTGAAAAAACAAAAGAAAAATTATATGCGGCAAATGAAAAACAATTGCAAGTTATTTACAAATTATCAAATGCTCATATCTGATATAAAAACATTTTATCAATCCAGAATTTATTTTAGTAAAAAACATAGGTCAAGAAATCATTTTAGAAATACCCTTCCTAATATCAATTGTCCTTTCAAAGTAAATCAAGATGGTATAATAACAAAAATATTAGGAGAAATGATTTTTTTCCCTTTCATGACAAAACCCAAAATTGCAGATCTCAATGAAGTAAAAAGAGAAATTCAAATTGCCAATTTAATAAACAAAAAGTTCAAACAACTCAATTATTTAAAAGAAAAAACTTAATTACAAGTGATTGAAGAACAATTAAAAGATTCAAAATTGCAAACTCAAATTAGTCAATTTCAAACAAAGTTAGAAACAGAAGTCTGTTCTGACTTGCCAAATGCATTTTGGAATAGAAAACAACATATGGTCAGTCTTCCCTATGAAGATGACTTCAATGAAAGAAAAATTCCAACAAAAGCAAAATCAATTCAAATGAGTGGAGAACTAATTGAATATTACAAAGAAAAATCAATCTTTTAATTAATAAAAACTAATTAGAAAAAGCAAATCTCCATGGAGCTGTTCAGATTTCGATGTTAAAAAAGAAACTGAGATAGAACGTGGATGCCCAAGATTAATAATAAATTATAAACCCCTCAATGATGCACTTAGGTGGATCAAATATACAATTCCAAATAAAAGAGACTTAATCAACAGATTAGCTCAAGCCACAGTATTTTCAAATTTTGACCTCAAATCAGGTTTCTCGGAAATCCAAATAACTCCAGAAGACATATACAAAACAACTTTCAATGTAAATTTTGGTCATTACGAATGAAACGTGATGTCATTTGGTCTAAAATGCCCTTCATAATTTCAAAACATAATGACATTTTCAATCCATACACAAAGCTTTCAATTGTCTACATTGATGACATTTTAATATTTTCAAAAACAATTGTAGAACATTTGAAACATTAAGGCAAATTATTCCAAAAAATTTCAAAAATAATGGATTAGTGTTATCACCAAGAAAAATACACGTATTCCAAACAAACATTAGATTCCTTGGTCACATAATCAATAATGGTACAATTATCTCAATTGACAGATCAATAGCCTATTTGGACAAATTTTCAGATAAAATCAAAGATAAAAATCAATTACAAAGATTTTTAGGAGGTCTAAATTATGTGGCTAATTTTTACAAAAATCTCAGAGTTTTAATTAAGACATTATATGCAAGACTTTGTAAAAAACCTCCACCATGATCAAATTTTCATACAAAGATTGTTAATCAAATTAAAGCAACAATCAAAAGTTTGCCTTGCTTAGGTATGCCCAATCCAACGGCTTTCAAAATTGTTGAAACAAATGCATCAAATATAGGGTACGGTGGTATACTTAAACAAAAAATCAATGATAAAGAACAATTGGTCCGATTTCACTCCCAAGCGTTTTAGCAGAACTTTCAAACCACAATTTTACAATTATTTTGATTATAAAAAAACATGGTTCAAAGCATTCATGTTTTCAATCCCAAATTGCTACCACTCGTGTTTTTTATGTTTTGTCCAAAATTCAAAGTTCAAACTTTTCCTTGCTGATTTTTTCACCAGTGGTGGAATCAGTATAGTCCAGTTCATGAAATCATTCTACCTCAAGTTCAAGAAGGATTTAAAGTTTTCAAAGCAAATTTCAAATTACCACAACTTCAATCTTTACAAAATCCACCTTTATGATTTTTCTCAAAAACTTTCCTAGCATGGATTTGCTGCTAGGATTATAATATTTCACCAATGACAGGTTCAAGTCTATCTGCTCAAGTTCCTCAAACACTATACCGAAGGTTCAAAGTCAAATGGTGGACATGCTTTGAATTTTTAAGAGTTACAAAGCAAACAATGAAAAAGTACTTTCAGATCAACAAATCAATCAAACCAAATACAAATGATTCTTCAAAGTTAGCAAGACTCAAAGCAAAATTCAAAACACGAGTTCTAGCGACTACTTCAACGAAGCAATTTTATGGAACGATGTCACATATTTGCTCATCAGATGGCAATGACAATATTGATGACACAACCTCTCAAGCAAATGACAATGAAGATTATTGTTTTGGCCTTTCTTGGCCTTAGTATTGTTATTTTCCAAGATTCCCTAAAACCATCAATCTATCATCCAAATCCAAAGAAAAACAATTTTCAAAATTAACCAATAATGAACAATCCCATTAGCTACCAAAACAAATCTCCTACAATTCCATCAATATGTTATTATCATGACATTTCATCAAGTTTCCTTCATCTTTATCACTAAAATTCCACCAAAATGACATCATCACAAATATGATCGTATCATTTCACCAACCCATCATTTTCAAATACAATTTCAAACTATTATTTTGTCATGTCTCCCAATCCTGGCCCACATATCAACATCCAGCTACCAATAATGTCACAAGCATCCAATAGCACCGAAAGTGCATTCCACTCAAACTCAATTATTTCACAACCATCCAAAGTGTGTCATTATCTTATAACCCACAAATCGAACTTTCACCCACCATTATCAAATGCATCCACCGAAAGTAAACCCAATTATTAAAAAGCAACCCCCACTTGCCTCCAAATCCAATCAACACCTACCGCACTTGTTCAAAAATTACAATGATGGTGTCCACCAATAATTAAGGAATCGAATGCTCCACCAAGGCTATAAAAGCAAGAAGGCTTAATAGGTCAAGGCATCTTCCAATATTCGCTTGCATCATTCGAAATTACAATCTTCCACATCCCCCACATCTTTCTTTCATAACCTCTGCAATCCTCAATCCTCTTGTAATCCCTGTGCAAAGCTGCTGTAGTTTTCAAGTTTCAATTCCAAGAATTTTGTAAGTCTTTCAAGTTTATTTCAGTATTCTGTACTTCAGTTTCCTTCAATAAAATTGCATATTTTCAATCCTGATGTTTAGTAGCTAAATTTTTATAAGGGAAAGGCATTGCTATTATCATTGCTCTATCTTAAGCATTTAAATATAAATTCTAAATTATCTTTGATAACCTTTGCCACAAGTCTGTAGTCCTAGGTAATTTCTGGTATCAGAGCCACTTGTCTAGCATTTTTTCGGGGGGAATAGTGGTTAGCCAAGAGTAACGTTGGTAGACGAAGTAACTTTGACAGAGTCTCTGAGGGAACCCTTGCAGTATATACGTTGGTAGACGAAGTCTTTTGACAAAGTCTTTGGGGGAAACTCTTGCAGTCAAGCGTTGGTAGGTGTCACAGCCTTATAGCTAGCGTTGGTCAGCCGTTGATACATTTGTTGCCGGGGTAGGCGTTGTTGATGGGTGTAGGTGGTGTCGGATCAGTGGTCTCGTCTGAGGAAAACTCATTACTCTCTTCTGAAAATATGTTATCCAAGTGTCTTTAGAGTATAGGATAACACATACTTCATTCTTCAGGCAAAAAACATCAGGTATAATTTATGATTTATATGCTAAGTATTTGAAGTAGAACAAAAGTAACAACAATTGCCAAATCCCTTAGCTCTTCAAAATATGTCTCTTTTGCCTAAGTTTACTAGCTCTTCATCTTCTAGAACCAAGGCCAAAGAATGCAAATTAATAGTCTAGAATGCCAAGTTTCAGAAATAGAAAACAAATTACAACAATGGTCAATTCCTGAAGTTCCAAAAGACAAAGCCTACACAAAACTTTCAATTTTAATCAAAAATAAATATTGAATCAACAAACTAATAAAATTATCAAAATCATAGAAGATATTTTACCCTTAGGATCAACTCAAGAACCAATCCATTTACTCGCTCCAGAAAAACTGGAATAACACATAAAAAAAATAATTCAATTATGTCCACATCGGACTAATTCAAGTAGGAATCAAGCCCCTTACAAGAATAGGTTTAGATGTCTCTGCTCTAATCTGTCATAGAGACTGTAGGCACAACAAATTCCAAGACTCACTCCTAAGAATAACAAAAACATCCCTACGTTTAGGACCAATCTATTTCAATTGCTATCCCAATTTCACAATATCACTCCATGATCCAAATATTTTAGAAACTCTAACCCTCGATATACAAACCTCTAGATATGATATGCTACCTAGTTCAATACCTTTGGCATTATTATACCGTATCACATACAAAGCAATGAAAATTCAAATCAGTCCTCAAACAAAAGAAACATTTACAAAAGGATACACAATCCTTTTTCCAAACAAACAAAAACAACACAAATGTCATTGTCCCAAAGACCATTCGATGGGATCAAGTCACCCTTCCTAGTTCATGGCAAGTCCAAACCGAAACAAGGCTTCCTCCACCAAGTGAATTGTCTCAAGAACGCACCACAAACCCTTAACCTAGCGATAAAGAGCCACCACATGGAGGGATAGCTCAGTCATTTCAAACATCTGGCGACATCGCCATGAATCCTCGCATGGATTAACTCACGAGGAAGAAAGATCTCCTAATCAAAATGGTGAAAAAACTCACTCAATCTTTCAACCGCGTTTGAGAAAGTAATGAAATTCCTACAAAACCTCAACAAAGGAACCTCAAAAATAGTAAATCACCAACGGATAACACCCCTCAGAATGACAGAACCCCTGCGCAAATTCCATTCTGAATCAAAGTCACAGATCCTAACGTACTATACGAATTGGCCAGACCACTGTTCTTTGAAGCGCTTATGATCACTCCTCTACCAACAAAGTTCACTCCAACAAAGTTTGAGACTTACGATGGCACTACTGATCCCACTGACCATTTATGGCATTTCCACCACATGATGGCATTGAAAGAGAGCACTGAGTCATCTTATGCCAAACATTTCCAGCCAACCTTACCTCCATAGGAATGAGTTGGTTCAACAGCTTGCCACCGAGATCAATAGACTTTTTCCAAGCGTTGGCCACCACATTCATTACGAGGTTCATCGACAATCAATGAATGAGAAAAGACCCACAGTATCTGATTCACATTAGAACAGAAATCGGATGAGACCAGAAGGAAATACGTAACTCATTTTACTAATGAATTGACGATGATCTACGATTGTAGTGACAACACAGCCATTGCCACCTTCACAGCTGGATTAAAAAGGGGATCGTTCTACGATTCTCTAAATCTAGACTCCCCCCCCCCCCAGAATATTACGATTCTATTGAAGATCGCCCAAAAACACATCACCTCGAGGAGATGTTGGCTGCTAGAAGGGACAACAAATCCGAAAATAGACACAATAAGCCTTGAGGGGAAAATGGCCAATTGAAAAGATATCGAACCAGTGGCATGCTCGAGTTCGACCAACAAATACCCGAAAAACACTAACCCAGAGTGGCAAGCAAACCGTTCACAATTTTATTGTTCAAAAATTTGAAAATAAGTCAAGCTGATGTTCTCAAAACTATGACGAAGTGGGATGACGTTAATGGCCACCCAAAATGAGAGGAGATCCAGACAGGCGAAGTAAAAACAGATATTGCTCTTTCCACGAGGACTACGGGCATGACACTAAAGACTGCTATAACTTGAAGAATGAGATCGAATGCCATATAAAAAAAAGGACGACTCGAAGAGTTCGTTAGGCGAAAAGAAGGAAAAGCCAGGTCAAAGGAGCTGATATACGCTTTACATGGTGTAGTCGGAGAGGACTTGTCCAATCGATCTCGGAAATAATCAATCTGGGATTTAGGAACAAAGATTAGATATCCAGAGCTTTCTGCACAACGTGCCGGAGCAACGCCGCGAACTCTGACGTTTTCCAACGAAGACACGAAGGGAGTCAATTTCCCTCATAATGATGCCATGGTAATTTCGGTATTGATAGTCAGGTGGGAGTTCTAACGAGTATTGGTTGACACAGGCAGCTCGGCCAACCTTCTGTACTTGACAGCATTTTGAAATATGCATTTCACTGAAGAAACGCTTTCACCCAACGACCACCCAATGGTAGGTTTCAATGGAGAACAATCTCGTCCGCTCGGAATGATCCAACTACCACTCAAAGCGGGAGAACTTGGAAGACAACGAGTCTTGTTAACAGATTTCCTGGTTGTCAACGCCCCATCCGTGTACAACATGCTTCTCGGAAGGCCATGGATACACGAAATGGGTGCGGTATCCTCCACAATGCATCAATGCTTGAAGTACCATACCAACGACGACGTTGGAATAATCAAAGGAGATCAGTCAGCTGCACATGAATGTCACTACACAACAATGAAAATTTCGTTCAAATAACAATTTTTGCAACGACCAAAGGAGCTGCTGCAACAATTTGGTCAAACAGACCTCAACATCCCGGATGACGATACAACTCCAACTAGTCCAAGAGATCGGCCAAATACTAGGAAACCAGAAGAAGAGACGACAATAGTTTACCTGGACGATTGAGGAAACAAAACAGTTAGGATTGGCACAAAAATCTATCCAGAACTCGCCATGAAACTGGTATGATTGTTGAAGGATAATAAGATTGTTTTTGCCTAGACAATGAAAGATATGGTGGGAATAGACCTGTCTATCATCACTCACAAACTGCAAGTCAACCCAGACAAGAAATCGATATGACAAAAAAGAAGGTTGGTTGCCCTAGAACGTAATCAAGAGATAACTGAGGAAGTGCACCATCTGAAAACTATAAAAATGATCAGAAAATCTCACTACCCAGACTGGTTAGCTAACACGGTGTTGGTAAAGAAGAACAACAAGTGGAGAGTATACATAGATTACACCGATCTGAAAAAAGTCTGCCCAAAAGACAGTTTCTCACTCCAACGCATAGATCAGATAGTAGATGCCACTGCGGGACACGAACCATAAGTTTCATGCATGCAAACTTCGGGTACAATCGGATACAAATGCACCCTCCTGACTAAGAAAAAACATCTTTTATAACGGAGAGATGTACATGATAAGCACACAAAACATCAATTTTACACTCCTAAATATACAATTGTTAAGTCCAATTATCAAATAAAAATATCTCATTACGTGTATTTTGTGCATTTTATAGGAATTCAAGTACAATTCTCAAATTATGCATAAATTGGCACAATAAGGCTAAATTCATCAACTAGAAGGCCCAATGGGAATTTGAATGCATTTATCAGAATTAAAGAATTTTAATCTCAAGACCCATGAAGTCAAGCCCACAAAGCAACAACTACTACGAATCTCGAGAAAATCAATATGAAGATTTGGACGTCCACATGGCCAACTTTATCATAAAAAAATATCTACAAGACATGTTTCCTTATTGAACTCCAACACCATTCCTTGTTTCACTCAAACCATTTTTCCTTGTTTCACTCAACCATTCCTTGTCTCATTCAACCATGTTTCATTGTTTAACTCAAACTGTGTTTCCTTGTTTCACTCAAACCCTTTTTACCCATAAAACCCCATACATGGAGTTCATAAGGGATAGTTTTTCTTTGATATCTTTGAGAGTTTTTCTTTACAGAGATTTTTAGTTGTAGCTCTTGGCTTTATATTTTTACTTGGGAGAAAAGTGCATATACTACAGTTTAAATTTCATTGAAGAAGTAAGTTTTATCTTTGTTCTTTAACTTTTAGTCTAATACTTATTTTCACCATCCATTATTTTGCTATGCTCTTTATTCTTTAAGTTGAAAATCAAATATTGTCTTCCAACCCTCGTGAAGTAGACGATAACCCCTACTTCCACTATATATTGTTGAATTGTATTGCAGGTTGAAGGAAGAAGAAAATAAATAAATAAATAAATAAGAAACAACTTATATTTCTTTGATTGATGTCAAAAATCATGCAACGACATTAATGTCGGTTTTTGGCATCAATCAAATGGTGCCGTTGCACATCACTTGGTGAAGGAAGACATTATTGAAGATACAACTTTGGAGACAATAGAGAATATTTTTAATTTTTTTTTCCTTTTCTTTTTTTTTTTATTTATTTTTTATTTTTGGGTAATTTTCAGCATATAACGGAAACAACACAACAGCAGACGACTCAAACATTGTCCGTTTAACGTGAACTTTTTACATAAAATTTCGTGATACTCCCCTAAATTTCCATAAATGTTTCAGAGTTTTTTGATGTCGATTGCCTGTTGAACAAATTCGTTTGGAAAAGTTGGTGATAAAGCTGCGAAATTGCCTAAGAGTTGTTTGAAGACATTTTTTTTTTGTAGTTTTTAGTGAGGAAGAGAGTTTATTCTTTTTTAACTACTTTTTAATATGCCTTGAATGGTCGAGTGCAACTTGTAATAGTTAGACATTATTTTAGCATTAGGTTGATTGTTAGTTTTAGGTTAGATTTAATTCAATATCATAAAATTTTAAAAAAAAACAAACAAAAACAAAAAAAAACTAAACAAATTTTGATTTCTTGACCAAGACCATTAAACATCTTTGTATGTGTAATTGTTTGATTGTGTGTTTATTTATTTAGATAGCAATCGAAGTCATAAATAAAATATATATAAAAAAAAAATCTTTGAAAAATGGCTAATTTTTTTTAGTGGACAACTAGTGGTGTTGTGGGGGAGAGATCAATTGCTTGAATCTAGGAGGAGTAGCTCTCAAATAACACTTCTCTCTACTCCCACAGTGGAGACCTTGTGTCCAAGCAGACAAGTTAGTAAGTATCTTATTCAGACACATTGTTTTAGTGGCTTGGGTGCTGAGTGAAAAATCGATTGGACATTGCTTGGTGTTTGTTTATGTTTCTGCATCTTAACGAACTGCGTGGTTACTTACGTTAATAAACTACCATAAACAGCGAGGGCAAACCTAGCCCTGTTTTTGAAACTGGTGGGATTTCATCACTCACCTCGTCACTCCAGCTGTGTGAAACCAATGCACATAATAAAATCAACTAAGATTAGAGCCAACTAGGACGGTGTTCATAGGACAACTAAAACCTAGGTTATTCTGCTAAATTTTGTGTTGATTAAAGCAAAACATGACATTGGGTTTAATCATTCAATGAACTCCGAGAGGCCACTGCCACATGGGTAACTTACCCGGTACGCCAAGTCATTAGTTAGCTGCAGACCACAGAAGAACGTGGTGTAACTAACAGTTTTGGCTAGGAACACACACCCTAAGTACGTATTTGACACACATCGTTCTCATATCAATCGGTCTACAGAGCGGTAGAAAAAGGTACAGTTCTTAATTAGACCATGTGATCTCTTGTACTTGTGCAATAATTCGGCTTCTTGCAAGCGTAACTCTGACCTTCTGATTTTGGACTTTGTACTATTGGATACAAGATTTTAGGATCATCTATTAGCACCCTATCTAATCAGGCAATAATAGATAACAGTGTAACGCTGGTTTCAATCAATCTTGTCCCTCACCGATTAACAAAATAAAATCCCATTAAAACGTTGTTTGCTTAGATTTGGCATTTGTGTGGTTCAGAAGTGATCGTTGCTTGTGTGTGTCTTCTTAGCAATCGTCTAGGGATACTTGATCTTGTGCTTTGTCACTATCATCTTTCCAATTCATTTTTTTCCCTTTTATGAAAGTTTGAGAACGACCCAACAAGCGCTTGGTTCGTACCCAAAAGTTTTCTAGCCACCCTAATCCATTTTTTGCTTATTCACCACACTCATCTCCACCTACCTCCCCTCACTCTCCAATCAACACTGAAATGGAAGAACGTCCAATTTGGGAATACAATGTTCCCTTTGCTGCTAATGTGCTTGGATGCATTGAGCTGCCCCCTATCACTACAGCTCAATTTGAGATTAGACCGGCTATTATTAATATGTTGCCGAAGTTTCATGGGCATGATCGAGAAAGCCCATATGTCTATCTTGGAAAGTTTCTTGAAGTTTGTAGTACTTTTAAGAACCAAAACATAGATGAAGAAAATATCAGACTTCGCTTGTTTCCTTTCTCTCTTGATGATTGGGCCACCTCATGGCTAAATTCCCTCCCTGCCAGTTCCATTAAATCATGGGAGGATTTAGTTAGAAAGTTTCTAGTGAAATACTTCCCCATGAGAAAGACCCTATAAATTAGAATAGAAATTGAGGAGTTTACTCAAACACATGATGAACTTTTTTATGAAGCATGGGACCGCTTTCAAAATGTACTCATCAAGTGCCCCCATCATGGCTTTGAAAAACGAGTGGTAGTGCAGAGTTTCTATAATGGATTGATTGTCGGATCTAGAAATATGATCGAATCCATGCATCAAGGGAAATTCATGCGTAAAATTGGTACTGATGTTTATACCTTTCTAAGTGAACTTGTTGATGATTCTCGACAATGGATTGCCCATAGAGAGTTGAAACCTAGTTCTTCTAGAAAATCACGTCTATTTGTACCAAAGAAAGATTCGAACCAGACATCAAAACATTCCTAAAGGACTTTGCTAAGAAAATGAAATCTATTGTGACAAAGTCTACCTCCGAAGCTAAAGAACAGACTTATAAGCCTTGTACCTTTTGCCTCAAAAGAGATCATATAGATTTTGATTGCTCTTTAACTTCAGGTGGCAATGAACCTCCAGAGGAGGTGTGTGTATTTAATAGTGCACGTAAATCAAACGCATTCATTCAAACATACACATATGCAAATCGACATCACCCTAACCTTTCCTATGGTGGTGACTTTTATGAACAACCTAGAAGTTCAGGGAATCCTCCTGGGTTTCAACACCCTAGGCAGCCTAGTGGACAAGCCCACAACTCACGCACTTATCCCACACAGGTTCAATATGGATCTCAATCTAACTAGTTGCAACAGAGTCAATATCCACCACATGGAGGACCTCTTTCATTCCAGCAAAATCAGCCTGTGAACCTTCCTATGGTACTTGTCCCTCATAATTTTTATGGTCAACCTCAACTTAGCAACTTTCGAGACTTTGTACCTCAAAATCAATATGTTGCTCCTTTACCACCTTCAAAACCATCATTGGAGGATATGATGCACCAATTACTGACAACTAATGTTGCTAATTCCCAAGCCATCCACCAGGTTCAACAACAGTTGCAACAGTTGAGCATGGGAAGGGAAAAAGGAACATTCCTCAGTCAGCCCATCCCTAATCCAAAAGGTGCTTCCCAAGCCCATGTCAATGAAATTGGTAGTAATGTTGATTCACAGGGAGAAGTTAAAGTTGTCACCACCCTTCGTTCTGGCCGAGCAATTGATAATGACATAGAACAACCCAAGATAATTGATGTGATTTCCAAAGAGAACGTTCCTAAACCAATTGAGAACGCTAAAGATTCTTCTCAAACTAGTTTAAACTCACCCTCTCAGCTTCTCGTGGAACCAAGAAAGTATATATCTAAGGCACCTTTTCCCAATACCCTTTTAGGTAACAAAAAAGATAAGCAATTTTCAAGAAATACTAGAGATTTTTAAACACATCAACATCCCTCTTTTGTTTGCTATCCAACAAGTACCAGTCTATGCAAAAAATTTCAAGGACATGTGTACTAAAAAGAGAAAAATGGAAGTACCTGAAACTGCATGCCTTGCAAGCGATGTCACATCGCTTATTCAACAAACTAGAGTAATTAAGTACAGGGATCCAGGAACCCCTACTGTACCATGTTTCATCGGAAAAGACTTTGAAAGTCGTGCCTTGATCGACTTAGGAGCGAGCTTGAATCTCTTATCTTATCATATATATTTAGAACTTGGGTTAAAGGAGATGCAGCCAACAAAGGTAGTTCTTAAGCTAGCAGATGAGTCAAAACGATACCCTAGAGGAATAGTTTTGGATGTGATTGTTCAAGTTGCAGATTTCTATTATCCAGTTGATTTCATCATCTTAGACACTAGCCCGAGCCCAAATAATCAAATTCCTATCATTTTAGGGCGACCCTTCTTAGCAACTGTGGAGGCTAACATCAACTGTAGAAGCGGTAGCATGTCTGTTTATTTTGGGAACCTTAAAACTGAATTGAATATTTTTAAGGCCTTGCAAAGGAGAGATGATCTCGATATGATTGAGGAAGAAGAAGAAGAAGTGTGTATTATTAGATCTTTTGAGTCTATGGATCATTCGTCACCAGATGACGTATTGCTTCGTTGTCTCTCACACTTTGGTATGAACCTAGATATGGATGAGGCTATTGAAGAGGTCAACAATATGTTGGATAATGTGCCCATAATGCATATACCTAAATCCGAGCCATTATCACGTTATCAATATGAGGAAGAGTTGTATTCATCTTCTTCCTTTAGAGAACAATCACAAGATAGTGACTCATCCACAAGCACTCAAAAATTACTAAAACATAAGCCTTTACCAAATGAATTGAGATTTTCATTTCTCGGTCCTGCAGAGAGTTATCCAGTGATTATTGCCTCAGATCTTACTGAGGAACACAGTGACAAGTTGTTGGAGGTCCTTAAAGCTCACAAGTCAGCCATTGCTTGGAATATTCATGACATCAAGGGTGTTGACCCTAGTGTCTGTGAGCATCATATTTATTTTGAAGATGAAACCAAAACATCCAGAGAACCCCAACGATGTCTAAATCCCATTTTGAAAGATGTCGTAAAAGAAGAAATGTTGAAACTCCTGGATGCAAACATCATATATGCTATCTCTGATAGCCAATGGGTTAGCCCAGTCCATGTGGTTCCTAAGAAGTTGGGAATTACAGTCGTTGAAAATGATAACAAGGAACTTGTGCCACAAAGAATGAAAAAGGGATGGAGAATATGCATTGATTATCGTAAGTTGAACTCTAATACTCGAAATGATCATTTTCCCCTTCCCTTTATTGATCAGATGCTCGAGAGGTTAGCAGGTCATCCTTACTAATGTTTCTTAGATGGATATTCTGGATACAATCAAATCCCTATTGCACAAGAGGATCAAGAGAAAACCACATTCACTTGTCCTTTTGGTACTTACGCTTATCGTCGCATGCCATTTGGGCTATGCAACGCACCCGCGACATTTCAAAGATGCATGTCTAGCATATTCAGTGATATGGTGGACAACTTTCTTGAGATATTTATGGATGATTTTTCAATATTTGGCTCATCTTTTGACCAATGCCTACATCACCTCTCACTTGTCTTAGAGCGCTACGAAGAAAAATGTCTTGTTTTAAATTGGGAAAGGTGTCACTTCATGGTGAAGCAGGGCATTGTTCTTTGGCACGTTGTCTCTCCAAAAGGCATTGAGGTGGACAAAGCTAAGATTGATGTCATTTCATATCTTCTGATTCCAAAATTTGTTAAAGATATGCGATCTTTCTTGGGGCATGCTGGATTTTATCGCCGCTTCATTAAAGATTTTTCGAAGATTGCACGCCCTATGACCAGTCTCTTAGCTAAGGATGTTCCCTTTCTTTTTGACGACAAGTGCATATCTGCATTTCTTCATCTTAAATCTGAACTAGTCTCAGCCCCTATCATCCGAGCTCCTGATTGGGTGTTACCCTTTGAGATTATGTGTGATGCCTCTGACTATGCTGTAGGTGCAGTTTTGGGTCAGAAAGTTAACAGACTTCCTCATGTTATCTACTATGCTAGCAAAACTCTGAATGAGTCTCAACTCAATTACTCGACCACGGAGAAAGAGATGTTAGCCATTGTTTATGCACTCGATACATTTCGTTCCCATCTCATTGGAGCTAAAGTCATTGTGTACACTGACCATGCAGTCCTTAAATACCTTCTCAATAAGAAAGACACCAAACCTCGACTGATTCGATGGGTTCTTTTGCTTCAAGAATTTGATCTTGAAATACGAGATAAGTCAGGTACAGAAAATGCGGTCGCTGACCACTTGTCTAGGCTAACATCATAGTCATCTACTAGTATCTTTCCCATTCAAGAGGACTTTCCAGATGAACAACTTCTCTTGGTAGAGCAAGAGATTCCTTGGTATGCCGACATTGTCAATTTTTTAGCAACTGAGGAACTCCCTTCACATTGGTCTAAGCCAGATCGTGACAAGTTTTTGTCTAGGGTCAAGTATTATTCTTGGGATGAGCCATATTTGTACAAATACTGCCCTGACCAACTTATCAGAAGATGCGTTCCAGAAGTTGAACAATTGAGCATTCTCTCATTTTGCCATGATCAGGCTTGTGGTGGGCATTTTAGTTCTAAGAAAACCGCGGAGAAGGTTTTCCAATCAGGTTTTTATTGGCCTACCCTTTTTCGAGATGCCCATGAGTATTGTAAAGCCTGTCACCGATGTCAACAACTTGGGCAAATAACTCGTCGGCACATGATGCCTCTGAATCCTATTCTAGTGGTTGAAGTTTTTGATGTTTGGGGCATTGATTTTATGAGACCATTTCCATCCTCCCATTGGTATCAATACATCCTTCTTGCAGTGGATTACGTTTCTAAATGGATAGAGGCCATTGCCACTAAGACCAATGATCACAAAATTGTTATTTCATTCATAAGGGAATTTATCTTTAGTAGATTTGGCACCCCAAGGGTATCATTAGAGATGGGGGTAAGCATTTCTGTAACCGCGTATTTGAGCATCTTGTTAAAAATTATGGGGTTACTCACAAAGTTGCCCTTTCCTACCATCCTCAAACAAGCGGTCAAGTTGAAGTCTCAAATCGTCAAATCAAGAACATCCTCAAAAAGACTATCAATTCAAATCGGAAAGATTGGTCTTTACGTCTTTTTGATGTCTTATGGGCATACCGAACTGCATTCAAAACTCCTTTAGGGATGTCTCCCTATAGATTAGTCTTTGGTAAACCATGTCACCTTTATGTCGAACTCCAACATAGAGCTTATTAGGCTACAAAGAGTCTAAACTTTGACCTCGATATGGCTGGTAAAAAACGGAAACTTCAGCTCGATGAGCTAGAAGAATTGAGGTATGATGCTTATGACTTATCCAAGAACTACAAAGATAAAATGAAGTGGATACATGACAAAAGCATCATGAGAAAAGAGTTCCATCTTGGTCAGAAAGTCCTACTCTACAACTCTCGTCTTCATTTCTTTCCAGGTAAGCTGAAAACTCGTTTGTCTGGTCCATTTATTGTACGTGGTGTTAAAAACTATGGTGCCATCACCGTAGAAAACCCTACAAATAGAGGTTTCTTTCAAGTAAATGGATAGCGACTGAAACCATACCATGAACTTCCCACAAGTTCAGTGGAAACCATTCAATTGATTAATCCTAACTATGAGGATTAGTCACGCCTATAAATTCGCACTCCACTAAGCCTGTTTGGGGGTGGTATCCACCACCCCCATTACGTCCAGCAATGACATTAAACTTAGCGCTACTGGGAGGCAGCCCAATACGTTTATGCATTCATTCATAAAATAATAATAATAAAATAATAATAATAATAATTTTTATTATTATTATTAATACTGCCAATTCCTGTTTGGGGTGATGTATTTTAATAATACATCACCCTACAACTCACTCTTTTTCATTGCAGGGACGATACAGATATTCAACAAATCATCTGAGGTAATAAGTTCTAATTTTTATTTCTCACTTTTCATTTCATTTGTTTAACACTATGGACAGTGTTCTATTTGTTTGGGGGTGGGGAGATTTATCAAAATTTATACCTCTTTTGAAAATCGTTTTCTAAAAAAAAAATAAAAATGGTGTGGTATCCTAGCTATGATGAGATTGGATTACTTGATTCATTACATTTAGGAAAAAAGATGTTGAAAGTTTATTGCTAGAGTAAATATTGCATTTGAGCATTCAGGAACAAATAAATTTTTGCATAATTACCACAGATGTAGTTTGGAATACAAAAGTAAGTTACTTCCTGAGAATCTAGAGGAATAATAGTGGAGACTTTAACTTTGTGAGCTATCAGGCCTTTCATTTTATTCAAATTGTTTTACACAACTCCGAGTCATATGATGACTTAAAATTTTATTGGACATTAACTTGTTGTGAAGTCTCATTATTCTTCTTTTTGGTTGGTCACTGAGGATGACATCTTTTTCGAGTTAAGAGAAACATAGGTCTTGTAGTCTATTTGAGACTTATAACCATTACCAAACCTTAGAAGGTAAATTAGACATCTCTTGTCCATCTGAACCTTCTCAAAACCATCTTGCTAAACATTTCATCCAATACTAATGTGAGCCTTTATCTTTTTTTAGATATATATAAAAATAAAAAAATAAACCCCCCCCCCCCCCCCCCCCCCCCATATTTCCCTTTATGTTTATGAAAAATGTTAGGAAGATTTATGAAGAAAAATAGGAGTGCAAAGTGAAACTACAAAGTCCAAGGTACTTCAGAGAAAAAAAAAAAGGTTCTGATAAAGAAGAAAAAAAAAAGTTGTAAAGAAAGGAGAATAAAAGGAAGTGATTGATGAGTCCCCTATTAATCTATTTGAAGACCCTACATTTTCAGAAACATCATTTTATTTGCCATCTACCCCACTCTTCCTCATATATATATAAAACCCAGATTCATTGCCTTTTTAGAGAAGTCTTAATTAACCCTATGGTAAGGTATGGTAAGAAGTGGAGAGTAGATGAGAAGACGCTATGGCGGGTAACTCGACATTCTTGCAAGTGATCAACAATCCTTCCATGAGACTATTATTCTCTTTCATGTCTGTTTATTCTTATGAGCATGTCAGAAGTTTGCATTTTCACATTTCCTCTTTTCCTCATATGCAAGAGAGAAAATATTTTACCCAAACTCAGAGTGATCATTTCAGAGATATTAACTGGTGAGTTTTGAAGTCAAGATAGCTATTCCAAATGTGGATTAAGATGTACGTTACTTTGACATGAAAAGTTGCATTAGTTGGTTATTCACACACACACACACACCTTGTTCCAAAGTTGCTCACTTGTAATGTGCATTTTAGTAAGAAATTACATATGTCTCTTGATTTCTATGTGGTTGAATAATAGGGATATTCTCTGAGAACAATAGGTCACACATCAATTTTGTTTCATATAAAAAAAAATGTTTCTGGATAACCCTCAGGAGGCTAAAGCTTCTCCTTTAGTGTCAAGCTAGGGGTTCAAGGCGTTGTTGCATATTGTAAATGCAATCGAGTCATACCAGCGAAAGTGGCATTGATTTCTTTGAGAAGTTTATGGCGAGTAAAAAATATTTTGTCTTGTGTTCTTAATATTCTTTTCGTTGTTCTTTGCTAGAGGACTAGCAAAAGGTTGTTTGGGAGTGGTGTGATAAGCACCCAAAACATCGATTTTACACTCCTAAATATACAATTGTTAAGTCCAATTATCAAATAAAAATATCTCATTACGTGTATTTTGTGCATTTTGTAGGAATTCAAGTACAATTTTCAAATTATGCATAAATTGGCAAATAAGGCTAAATTCATCAACTAGAAGGCCCAATGGGAATTCGAATGCATTCATCAGGATTAAAGAATTTCAATCTCAAGACCCATGAAGTCAAGCCCACAAAGCAACAACAACTACGGATCTTGAGAAAATCAATATAAAGATTTGGACGTCCACATGGCCAACTTTATCATAAAAAAATCCCTACAAGACATGTTTCCTTATTGAACTCCAACACCATTCCTTGTTTCACTCAAACCATGTTTCCTTGTTTTACTCAATCATTCCTTGTTTCATTCAACCATATTTCACTATTTAACTCAAACCGTGTTTCCTTGTTTCACTCAAACCCCTTTTACCTATAAAAAACCCATACATGGAGTTCATAAGGGATAGTTTTTCTTTGATAGTTTTTCTTTACAGAGTTTTTTAGTTGTAGCTCTTGACTTTATATTTTTACTTGGGAGAAAAGTGCATATACTACAGTTTAAATTTCATTGAAGAAGTAAATTTTATCTTTGTTCTTTAACTTTTAGTTTAATACTTATTTTCACCATCCATTATTTTGCTATGCTCTTTATTCTTTATGTTGAAAATCAAATATTGTCTTCTAATCCACGTGAAGTAGACGATAACCCCTACTTCCACTATATATTGTTGAATTGTATTTCAGGTTGAAGGAAGAAGAAAATAAATAAATAAGAAACAACTTATATTTCTTTGATTGATGTCAAAAATCATGCAATGACATTAATGTCGATTTTTGGCATCAATCAGTACATACTGCTACCGGGTGATGCCATTTGGACTTAAGAACGCATGAGCCACGTATCAACGACTGGTCAATAGAATGTTCAGAGACCAAATCGGTAAGACGATGGAGGTGTTCATCGATGACATGTCGGTCAAAAGCTTACGCCAAATAGACCATGTAAGAGATCTCAAACATGTCTTTTCCCATTTCCAAAGATACAAAATGAAGCTGAATCCAGAGAAATGAACAGTGGGAGTAGAATCAGGGAAATTCTTGTGATACATGGTCAACCAAAGAGGGATCGAAGCTGACAAGAAACAAATAGAAGCACTACTCAACATGCAGCCACCAACAAACATAAAGGGCGTGCAAAGTCTCAAAGATAGAATAACGACATTAAACAAATTCATTTCCAAATCTTCAGACAAATGTCTACTTTTCTTCAAAACCTTGAAAGAGAACAAGACATTCAAACGGAATGAAGAATGCAAAAAGGTTTTCCAAAGCTTAAAGGCATACATGGGAAGCACAAAGCTGTTGTCAAAACCAAGCATCGGGGAAACATTGTATTTATACATATCCATGTTCGTCCATGCAGTAAATTCAACATTGATACCAGAAGAAAAAGATGCACAAAATCCAATATATTATGTCAGCAAAACACTTGCAGATGCATATATCAACTACCCAGCTTTGGAGAAATTGGCGTTCACCCTAATCGTATATTCAAGAATGTTACGACCATACTTCCAAGCTCACCCAATCATTGTTATAACCGAACAACCACTTCAATTAGTACTGCACAAATCAGAGCTATCCGGGAGAATGGTGAAATGGGCAATAAAACTCAGACAATTTGACATCAGCTATGCCCCTAGAACCGCAATAAAAGCCCAAACATTAGCGGATTTCATTGTTGAATTCACATGCAGCAGTGATAGTCAGCCAAAAAGTAGTCATGAGGAGGAATAAACCAAACAAACCACCCATGAATGGATCCTCCATTGTGACGGAGCATCCAGCAAGGCACGAAGTGAAGCTGGAGTGATCCTGTACAATTCGGAAGGCGTAACGTTAGAAAAGGCGATAAAATTCAATTTCTAAGCCTCAAACAACGTAGCTGAGTATGAAGCAGTGATAGCTGGACTACAATTAACAAAACACTTGGGAATAAAAGAGATCAGCGTCTTCATTGACACCAAATTGGTGGTCAATCAACTGAACGGAGAATTCCAAGCCAAAAATGCTTGAATGAAAGCCTACCGCCAAAAGACTGCTGAACTGATAGAAGGTTTCCAAACTGCCACCATTTGGCAATGTGCAAGGGCAGAGAATAAAAGAGTTGATGAGTTGGCAAAGGAGGCATCGCGAGCAAAAAAAATTGATAACCCACTCGTCACGATGCATGAAAGTTCCATTCTAGAAAGTCAAGTGTGCCATAGACCAGGAAAACAACTAGACAACTCCAATTCTAGCCTATATAAAAAAAGAGAGCTCCCAACATATAAGATGGAGGCTCGAAAGTTGCGAAACTGAGCAACACAATACACAATGATCAATGGCAAACTCTACAGGAGATCTGCTACCAGCCCGCTGCTAAAATCTCTTTCACTCGATGACGCTGACTATGTTCTACAAGAGATCCACCACAGTATATGTGGAAACCACTTAGGAGGATTTAGCCCACAAAACAATGACGCTAGGATACCATTGGCTTACAATGCAAACAAATATAAATAAAATCGTTCTCACTTGAAACAAATGCCAGAGATTCGCCCCATACACTCACATGTCGAGCCAAAATCTGATCCTAATGAGCAGCCTTTGGCCATTTGCACAATGGAGGATGGACATAGTGGGGCCTCTCCCTGTGTCCAATGGAAAAAAATTTCTCCTCGTAGCAGTAGACTACTTCACTAAATGGGTGGAAGTAGAACCATTAGCGAAAATAGGAGAAACTCAAGTTAAAAAGTTCATGTAAAAAGAGATAATACGCAGCTTCGAAATCCCAAGGGTAATCGACACCGACAACGGGAAGCCGTTTGAGGGCAAGAAGGTCAAAGAGTTGTGCAAAAACCTGAATATCCAACAATACTTTTCAGCACCCACCCATCCACTAGCAAATGGGCAAGCCGAGGTCACCAACAGAACGATCCTAGAGGCAATAAAAAGAAACTTGAGGCGTCAAAGGGATTGTGGACATCCGAACCACCTAGAACTCAACACAACACTAGGAAGGGCAAACTAAACATAAAAGAACCAAGCGCGGGCAAACTTAATCCGAACTAGGAAGGGTTGTGCAAATGATAAAAATCAACAGACCAGGGACATATTGGTTGGAATAAAAAGTTTTATTCGAAAAAGAACACAACACAACCAAATACATCGAGCTACGAGTAAAATCTGAATACATGTATCAGGACAAACAAGTCGGGCATGAACATGAAACTTTTGGTCAGATCAACCATGAAGTAATAAAGTACCGTGACATATGAGCCGAACTTTTTTTGTTGACTCCAGACACAAAAAAGTCGGATTTCATAAAAAGCTTCCGCATGACTTATACGTCAATCATCGAAGCACATTTATAAAAATTGGGACGAACGAGTTAGAATTCTACCAGGAATGTCAAAAGCAAAAAGCTAAGTCTAACAAGTTAGACAGAAAGACATGTTGTGTAAAAGAAAATGAAAATTCTCATTGATCCTCCGAAGTCATTTTGTAAGAAAGGATTACATGAAGGCAAGAGGGGCCAGTGTATTCAAGAAGAAGCATTTGTGTCGGCAACAATATCACTCGACGACACGAGCTTAGACAGACAAAGATATGATTGTTCCTCAGCAACAAGGTCACTCAGTGAATCCGGAACGGATTCCTCTTCGTCCTCGAATACTTGCTCAGTGTAGCAGCGATACTTAGTTAAATCCAAGCCTCGCGACTAGATAAAATCTAAAAGGTTGTGGTGACCATCGACTACTCTTTTCCAATCTGCTGCTTCTGCAGCCTTTAATTTGTCAATAACCGATAAAAGCTCAGTCTGAGTTTCGATGCGAGTTCACCCTCAATGGTAGAAAGCCTAGCAATAGCTACTGATTTAGCAGTGACAAGCTCAATATTCAACTGAGAAATTCTCATCACAGAAGCTTTCAAGTTAGCGGAGTACTTTGTGGCAAAACGTTTGGCCTCATCATACTCAGCTGAGAATGCAGTCTATCCAATGCCATCTTGAAAGCTTCAAAGTCGGAGGCAAACCTATTTCGAATAGCCTCGACTTCTTTTAGCGAAGTCCGTGCAGTCTCAGCAGCCTTCGCATACTCCGTACATTGCGCGTTCAACAAATCAAACTTACGGAGAACATGAGAGAGAACCAAGGCTTGCCATTACCAGCTTCCGTTCAACGAACGCCACCTGATCGCAGACAACCTTATAATCTGACCCCAGCACGACCGCATAAGTGAGATGACTCATTCCTTCCATAAGATACTTAAGGCCTTCATCGAGGTGATTATGTTGTGGGCGCATGGGCATAGGAGTCTTATTGGCCCACCGTCCGTGACAACCAATAATATGAACACTATCTTGCACATCAATCTCAGAAGGCCATTATAATTTTTCAGAAACAATAGCAACAAAACGAGAAGTTGAAGGGATAGCAGGCAATCTAGAGGAATCGAAACATCAGAAGACCTAAGAGGCTTGGAACCCTGACCCCAAGCAACAACTCGATCTTCCAGAAGAAGATGAAACTTGAAGTCATCCAGAGTCTTTGTACTGTTAGAATTCTTAGACAATTCAACACAAAGCTAAATCAGCTTGTTGTCAATGACGCGAAAGTCATCTGACAGATTGACAAAACCAGACAAGCCATACGAGGAGACGAGATTCTTTTCGCGAGCGTCCAAAAGACGAAAAGCCTTCTTTTTGTTCCTTTTGAGAGTTTAATTTATCCCCTCAGCTTCTCGAGCAGTGGGATCACCTATATCATGACCAAAGAGGACGAATCTAGTCATGAAAGCCCAAACAGGGCCCGTCAGAATAAATCATAATTAGAGGCCCAAATCCAGGCCCGATAAAGTTCTCCCTTAAGGGGGAGAAACATTACATAGAAAAAGAGTTGTGGAGGGAGTTATGCCTCCGAGGACGTATCTTCGTAAAGAAGGAGACTATTACAAATAACGTCTCCCCTCGTTGCGCCTCACATGCTTAAGTCATGCAGGGAATTAACAACGACTATTATAACAGGTAAAGGGAACATTCGACAAATGTATGCAACTTTAACTGAGTCCTGTCCAGAATTATCTTCATATCCAACTGAGTTACTGACTTAAGCATCAAAGTGTCTTCGGCCACTAAAAATGTGGTCTTTGGTAGTATAACATTTGTTTTGTAGGTCACACTTACAGGAGAACGAATTTTGGACGCATCATAAATGATTTGTGTTAAGTTTTTAAAAATATAACAAGTTCCTTTTGGAAGATTACTAGTTGTAGATTGGCAAGACAAATACTAGATTTGGGGATAAACAATTGGAGTTGCTCTTATTATCTACTGATAGGAAATGATGATTAGCTTATAGGAGAGACAATGAATGGTGCTACCAAGATCAGAGTTACATTAGTTGCTGATCTATATGTAAAAACACATTGAGGAGATGAGAGATTAACCTTATGAGAGTGATGTTAACTTAAACTAAGCGAGCAATGATTAGAGTGACACACAATTTATAGGTAGGAGAGACAATTGCAGTAGGGAGAATGATAAAGGATCACAATAATTGTTAGATTTGAGAGTTAGGGTATACTCAAACACAGTCTATAAAATTAATTCAAAAATTTCCTTTCACAACTACAATGTACAACTTTATTCAAGAGATTGATAATGTGTTTCCAAAATTTGCAAAACTTTATTTGATTATTGAAAAAGTATATGGTATAATTATAAATCATATGTAAAGTGATGTGTGGGCTATTAGGTCTTAGGTTTTACAAAGATAATTTAAATAATATCAAATTCATAAAGATCAAACTCAACTAAGAAAGTAAAAATCAAAGCTACATATACAAAATCAAAGTAACTGGTCAAAACTAGAAGGAAATTCAAATCAAGAAGAAGACGAAGATGTTGACCATGCTAAGTGACCATTTACTGTTTGAATTTCAAATTCAACATGATATAGTCGACCATGCCTAAGTCTGACATTTAATATACATTAACTATCACATACGGGATATCGTCTACATAAAGTCAAAAAGTCGTTTAAATATGACAGTTTTAAATAAGTCATTGCAACATGTCAGATATCAAATTATGGTTCTTACAACAATAACTTTTATGCCTAAATATAGACTAGCTTGAAGAGGTAATTCACATCCATTTGGAGATAATTTACCCTATTCATTTCACTCAACACCATACTCTTCAAGGATCATTTCTAATTAGGTACTTCAAAGGAATTTCATATATTTTATCTATGTTTGTGAGGATTATTTAAAGAAAAGATGTAAAAAGTGTAGGTTGGAGCAATAAGAAAATTGGTAGATGCCTCCACTGGAGAGTTGCTGATCCTTCAACCACTTCATCTCATCTTGTATTTCAGTTTCAACTCCTCCGTTGAGTTAGAGAGTGAATGTAAATAACTTACTTCTCTCTCATATGACAATTAATGTCACTATTGGGAAAATTTTGAATTGAAGATTGTCTTAACTTGTTATTGCCCGTTAGTGGGTCTCGAGTTCTATGGCGAGTTCGAGTTTTCCTTACGAGGTCGTGGATATTAGTTTCGAGACTGGAGTTCTCGTTAGAGCAAACTTTTCTACTTTTGTTCTTGAAGAATTTAATAAGAAAAACTTATCATGCGCGTTCGCCCCTATAGTGCGGAAGTAACCAATCAAAGCCAATTAAACTTCTATTGAAGTGCACCTAGTTATATCGATATTTAATATTCGATTTGCTTTCTTCTCCAATGCTTTTATTCACGTACTTGCATATTTAATTCAACGATTACGCACATTATTTGAAAAGTTGCAGATTTTCAACATTTTTTTACAAGCCATTGATTTGATTTCAAACATTTTTTATGAAGACCAACTCAAGGGGTTTTTCACTTGTTTTGTTTGAAGTGAATCAACTAAAAACGGTGGTGGAGAATTATTTGTAGTCGATGTCCTTAGAGGTAAAAAATTGCGTTCCAAACGCATTTAGGTGAAGAGCTTGAAAATCAAACAATTTTTTCAGAGGTTTTATTATTCTAGATTGATTTTCAAGAAGAAACTATTCATCCCTTCTAGTCTCATTAGCCTAGCGCACTCACGCTTTTTTTTTTTTTTTTTTTTTTTAAGACAATCTCCCCATTGGAAAACTAATTCTTTTTAACTCTTTTGCATTGAGCGTTCCAGACACCAAAATAAGTGGTAAATTTTTTGGATGGATCTTAACACGACATTAGCTTAGATTTTATCATTCTTGTTTGGCTTTGAAAATTTGTACAGATCTCATATATTTTATTAATATCCTCTTACAAAAATCAAAGACTTGTCCTAGAATTGTGGATGCTCAAAAAGTTGAGTTGTTTGCAACCCGAAAGGACATAATATAACTCATCACGTGCGAAATAGAATAGAGGAGGCAGTTAGGTAACGTTAGTAATGGTAAAGTGGTGGAGGAATCACTCTTCCCAACTGTCTCCTGCGGTAAAATCCACCTGACGAACTAACACACGTCAGCAACTCCCTCCCTAAAATAAAAATTGTAAAACAAATCAAACTCTGACACTCGCACTTTTTCCGTTGTCTTCCCCTCTATCCAAAACTAGGGTTTTAGAGGGAGAGAAAGCGCATAAACCGAGAACTGGTTAGGGTTTCAGTATTAAATTCTGCTAATTAGTTGGGGTTTCGATGGCGGGTTCAGTGCAGGACGAGCAAGATGAGGTGCAAAATGTCGAGTATGAGACGGATCTGGAAGAGGAAACGGTGAGAGTGCCGACGAGGCGGAGGAAGGAAGCGAGTGATGATGAAGGTGGAGAGGAGAGTGACAAGGAAGGGAGGTTCGAGCATCGGAGGGTTTCGGATTCGGAGTCGGATGGGCAGGGTGGAGTGGAGGAGGAGGAGCAGGAGCAGGTAGAAGAAGAGGAGGAGGTCGAGGAAGAAGATGAAGTTGTGGAAGTGGAGATTGAAGAGAAAGTTAAGGTGGGGGAAGGAGGAGGGGGAGACGGAGAGGAAGTTGAGGTTAAGGGTGCAGGTGTGGTGGAGACGACTGAGTGGAATGACTGGGGATCGGATGGAGAACAGGCTGGAATTCAAGAGAATAATTTAGCGCAAGGAGAGAAGGCAGTGGAGCCCTTTGCTGTGCCCACCACTGGTGCTTTCTACATGCATGATGATCGGTTTGGAGGTAGTGCGAGAAATGGGCACAGGTATCACTTACTTTCTGTTTTCATTGTTTCTTGAAATTTACTACTTGCCTATTTTTTTAATCTAGAGTCAATGCGTATAGAGCAATTCAGTCCAATTTTTTTATGAAACGAGGGAAAATTCCCTAGTTAGAAGAAACTCTTGGAAGCGGATCCCTTTTGAACTTCAGTTTTCCGGGTTTCAATGTGTATGCCTTGTATCTTGAAAACTAGATGGTGAAAAAAGGTACAATGTAGATGAAATATTCAACACGTACTGATCTGACCAGTATGGTTTTTCTTCTAGGCACACTGCCGGCGGTCAGAAACTGTGGGAAACAAAAGATAATCAGAAGTGGGGTCATGATAAGTTTGAAGTGATGAACTTGCAGAAAACACCTTATGGAAAGGTGGATTCTTTATCAATGTTCTGTCCGCAACATGAGTTTGCACCTTTCCTGATGCTTATTGTAAAAGTTTTTTCTGCATTCATGCACAACTGATTTAAGTTTCCACCTAACGTAGTTTTTTTCATTATTAATATTTTTAATTTTGTTTATTTATTTATTTATTTATTTCTTCAATGTTGTCCTCAGGAAAAGAGGACTTCTAAAGGTTCCTACAGAGGTCGTGGTAAGAATCGTGGCATGAAACTTGGTTATGTCAGGGAAAACAAATCTAATGCCCATGATGAGCATGACAATCAAAATCACGTTTCTAAGGTTGTGAAGGGTAGAGGCCCTAGAAGATATAGGTCTCCTGCAACAACCAAGAATGGGATGTGGCCAACTCGATACAATCAGTGAGTAGCGAACTCTGGCTTATGAGTTACTTATTAGAAATGAAATGTGGGCACTGTATTTAAGTGACATCTATTTTTATTATCGTTTGTTTAGATCGAATAAGTCTAATGTTACAACTTCAAATGCTAGTTCGGCAAGGGCACCTACACATGATGTGAATGTGCAAGCTGACCTAGCTGCTCACAAGAAACATGTTTTTGCATCAAGCTTGAACTCTGCTTCTCCTCCATTTTACCCCTTGGGTTCTTCCAATTCTGGATCTTCACCAATTGCCATGCAGAAAAGGGATGCACGGATTGGAAGTATTAATAGGAATGCTCCATCTAATGTTGAGGTTGAGGACAATTTCTCTGTGTCACACTCTGATGCATTTCTTCAAAGAAAGAATACTGGCAATTCTAACGGTCAGGACAGGCTTTATGTGGATAAGTCTATTTCTCAAGTTTCTGCTAAGCTTAGCAACCTGCAAATGCATTCAGCTGCGCATTCCCGGACTCAGGGAAGGAACATAGTCAAAGGTCAGCCTACTTGTCACTCAGCTTCCTTCGCCAACCAAGACAATAAATGTTTTCCCCAACCCCAGCTGCCTGTTGTTCGGCAAGCATTCATAGGGAATCAAGTTCAGGCTTCAACTTCTAATGACCAGTTGGGCCTGCATGATGGTGCCGAATCACAAAGTTCTTCACCTAAAATTCAGTCAGAGAATTCATCTGAATCTGGAGAAGCAAAATCACCATCAGGATCAAGTAGATCTATGTCTGCTTTGGATGGAAGAGGGAAAAACAATGCTCAGAGAAGTGGAAGGGGCTCTTTTCTTTTCAGTGGGGCTGGAGTTTATGGAGCCGGGAGTATGGGAATTCCTCATGGTGATCACAACTTTCCTGCTGCTCCAACACTTTTTCAGGGTAGGCATTCTTAACTCACATACTCTCTGGTTCGCATAGCTTATTTTGTACTTCATCTATGCTGTCACGTCTTTAATGGCCTCTATCTAATATCGTTGACTGACTCAGTTTGGTATTTATGACTATAAGTTGAAAGTATGGTGATATTGATATTAGTCTGTGTCAATGCATCTCTTGTAGCTATGGCCTGATCTCTACCACCATAGTTTCTCTGGTAGCTTCTGCTTTTAATGGCCATTAAAGATTATGCTATTATGTATATAATTTTTAGTCTTTCAAAATTTTGTTATTTAATTCACATCTCATCTGTATCCAAGTGTAGTGATATCAATGATTATCGTTTTTTTCCATTTTCATTTATTAGAAAGAAATTTCATATATGACATAAATGGTCTTGCAGTTATGCAATTTGGCGGTCAACATCCTTCTGGTATGGGTGTTCCTGCTGTTGGTATGGCCCTTCCTGGATATGTTGCCCAACCACAACATGGTTTTGCAAATTCCAAAATGCCATGGTATGCTAATGCTAACTTTAACTATTTAACTATTTATTAACTTTCTTGTTGCTACCATTGGCTTCTATTTCTCACTTCTTGATGTTCTTAGCATGGTTTCTCGGTTTCCGCTATAGCCCGCTTGATGTAAGAGGGTTCTTTTAGTAATATTAGTATTATTGTAATTGGGCCTATTTAGTACCAATCCATAATAGTTAGGGCATTCCAATTAAGTTTAGGGTTTGTTCTTGTCAGAGAAGTTAGTCCATTATAAATAAGATGTAGGATTTTCATTGTTACATTGTTGATTGAAGAAAAATGTTTTTATTTCGTTTATTTGTTTTATCGTAGATTTATTTTCTTTCAATTTCTGCATTGTCTTTTAATTCTTGTTTATTTTCAATTTTAATTCTATCAATTGGTATCAGAGCTGGAGCGCTCATTTGTATGACAAAGACAAAAATAGCATATGCAGAAGAAAACGCTATGAAGATGACAGAGAAAGAGAGATTCAAAGCAATTGAAGTCATGGAAGAATGAAGACTACGACTAGTTCCTTGGATGCAAAGATTGAACATGAGCCCATAGAGATGAAAGTGGAATAACGAACTCGCAGGATTGGAACAAAGGATGAAAGAAAAGATTGAGCCAACCTTAGATATAGTGAAGGCAATAGAAAGGTAGATGCAGGGGATGAAACTAATGATCATAGATTTGATTAAGGCAGGCATCAAAGTAGCCATGGGGTAGATGCACGCATCTGCACCGCTGCCACAGGTAGCACCATCAGGTCCCAGCCAGAGCATCAATCTCGGCCCCACTGGACAAACCTTCGGGTTGCTGGCCTCCTTCCCCTTTCTTCTCTCGTTCTTTGCTCAAGCGATTGACACCATCCTCCGTCGATTGACACCCACAGGCCAACCACCACCTTGTTTCAGTCAATCGATAACACCCCGTCAATCGACAACAACCCCACATTCGATCACAACCCTCCCCTGCCTCACACAGACGATCAACACTAGCTTCATCAAAGGGCCTCCACGGCCCGCGCTGCTTCTTCCACTATCGATCGATAGACTTTGCTCCAACCTCTCCAAGTCGATCGACTGTCCTTTGCCTCACTCTATCAATCGACCCATTCTCTATCTACCTTGATCGAACACTCCCATTCTCTGCCACATTCAATTCCCACCCTTCAGTAGTAGACGGTCATGCACCTTCGCTTGCACCTTCCTTAATCAATCGACATTAGGGGTGGGCAATGGACGGGATGGACCTCATTTCTATCCCATCTTGTTAGGGATTGAGACGGATAGACCTCATCCCGACTTCGTTCCATCCCAAACGGGTTTGGAACGGGGCGGGACAAGATTAGCAGGCAATAAAAATTTTGCTGAAAATATTGCTGTAAAGAGGATGTTCCTAACTTCCTATACAAGCTGCTGATGCTGAACTAAGCTAACCACATGAATCATTGACACATCATAAAAGAAATCAAGTGAAATTTGTGGAGAAGATTTAAGAACTAAGCTAATCACATCGTTTGTGCATCAAAAAAGAAACAATGAAATTTGTGGAGAAAATTGAGATCTGATTTAAAGTTTGACTGATTTGATCTTACTGATAGCTGATAGCAGATAGCAGATAGCAGATAGAGAGCTGAAGCCACCAAATCTGCTTAGGACATAAAAGAAGATCAAATGAGAGAGTGTGTGAGTGAGTGAGTGTTACATGTGAAAAAATTTCTTTGTTGGTTGTGATTTTCAAGTCGAGTCTGGATCGGGTTTTCGACGGTATGGAGATCGAAACGCTCCACTTTTCTCCTCAAGCCTTGTGCAAGACCCAAAGAGATTACGTAATAGAACAAAATAGCAAATCCGTTCTTGTTCTCGACTTTTCTTCTCTTGTTCTTGACTATTCTTTTGCAGTATTGAAACACAAATAATACAATAGTGAATACTGAATAGAGATGTGCATAAGAGAGAAAAATTGAGAAACGATAATTATTGAGATGCTGAATTGCTATTTTTACCAGTGGATGTTATGCGGGCATCCAAAAGATTGCACTCCTGAAAAAATTTAAACATACAAATCTGGGTAGTTAAATCGCCCATTAATCGGAAAACGGGACTAGACCATTCCAGTTTGTGTAAAAATCGGCGGGGCTTCGCGGGCTCGGGAAAATCGACAAAAAATCGGCAAATTGGCCAAAATCGGCAGGGCTTCCGATTTGCTCATTTTTGGATTTTGAAATTTTGTGTTTGTTTTTCTTCAAATTTGGCTCTTAAATTGACTAATTGTTTAATGACTATGATAGACACGTCTTCTGGAGGTAATTCAAACCCTTGTACCAATTCAACATCAGAATCAAGTACCTTGAAAAGGGCATCTGATGACATAGCATGGGAGTGGGAAGAATGCAGAGTACCTAGCAACAAAAATTTGATATGGTGCAAGTTTTGCAAAACACAAATTAGTTCTAGAATCTCAAGATTTAAAAAACATCTTGCGCATAAGAAAAAGAATGTGAAATCATGTCCTGATGTGCAGAATGATGTGCGAATGAAGTGTGCCGAAGCATTACAAAATGTAAAAAAGAAAAAAATTGAAAAGGCTAGAGTTGCACAAATTCTTGAGGGCGACATTTTGTTGGGTGGAGAAGATAATTTAGAAGAAAAACAACCAATATGAATTAGTGAAGTAATATAATTAGAAATTTATAGTATTTTGATTAATTATTTATTTTTGTATATGATTATGGTTAAATTGTAAAAATATATGATTTAAAAAAATATACCGATTAAATCCCAATTATTCCCGAGTATTTCCGACTATTTCCGATTAATTGAAAATCGCTCCTGGACCGCGAAGCGATTTAACTGCCCAGATACAAATATTACAATTAAATGATAAATAGTAAAAAATTCAGTTCGGGACAGGATTAGCAGGATTGAAAAATCTCCATCCCACTCTATATTGGGACGGGACGGGATCATGATGAGTTTGATGAATCCCAAAATGACTGAAAAAATCGAGACGCGACCGGGATTGCGGGATGGGATGCCCATCCCTACTTACGTCACATCACCCTCGTAATTTTCGACAAGCTGAATGCCCTATTCGGATAGCTAGTTGAACCGTGATTTTCTCCCATAATACCAACTGCCCGCCTACTCCAATTTTCCATCACAAAACCCTTTTCCTCAAGTTGAAGTGTCTGCGCGGTTTGGCATCTCCTCTGAACTTTTTGTTGCAGATATGATTGAATTACCACATGACCATGCCAACAGTGGGTGACAAACTCGCCAAGAGATCATAACCCGCCTGCTTAGGACAAAGGACAATTTTGACATTTTTTAGGTCGAGGTAGAGAATTTGGCACAAGTGGTAATCTTTCTTTTTAACCACTTTAGGTGATCAGATTATCAGAATTGGTAGAGGTAATTATTTTGATAATGATCAGTTGGTGCTCCAAATTTGGAGCTACAGGGATGGTGGTGGTACAGTTGTACTAACACAAATAAATTGGATGAGATAGATGGAAATTGATAGATGATAGAGAAGCTCGCCATATGCAATGAAAAGTTGCAAAAAGCCTAAAAGATAGGCCTTGTTGTGTTAGAGAGGGGATACACGTGTGGTGCCTTGGATGTTGATAGTAAAACTGGTGGGGGCATTGTTTTGGAGTAGAAGGAAAGTCTCCACCTTGCTTTCTCTGTTTGCAAAAAGCTCATTCGCTTCTCAATGAAATGCAGTGAGATGCAGATCCGTAAAAAGCTCATCCGCTTTCTCTGTTTGCAAAAAGTCTCATCCGCTTTCTCTGTTTGCAAAAAGCTCACGTTGGGTTTGGTTTGAAGGAGATGGAACCCACGCGGTGCCGAAAAACAAAGCTGAAGAGAGAAAATGGCAGAGCAACTGACTAAAGAGCAGATCTCTGAGTTCAAGGAAGCTTTCAGTCTATTCGACAAGGACGACGATGGTACCCTATCTCTCCCTCTCTCTCAGGGTCGATCGATCTCCCTCTCCCTCAGTCGATCGATCTCCCTATCTCTCAGTCTCAGTCTCAGTCAATCGATCTCCCTCTTAGCTCAGCCCCTCTTTTCTCCCCTTTTTCTCTGTTCTCTGTAGGTGTAGGGTTTGATATTGGGGTTGAAGATCGAAGAGGAAAGGAAATATTTAACCCCGTGTCCTGATCGTGTCTGGGCTTGGTCTGGACCGTGTTCGGACTGTGTCCAAGACGTGTCCGTGCCTGTCAATGAATTTTGACCGTTGACCACGTGTCCAACACGTGTCCAGCACGTGTCTGACACATATTTGACACGTGATACGGGGGTTTTCCGGAGAGTCGGTGCATCAGAGTTGATCTTATACTTGATTTTAAGAACCTTCGAGGTCTGAAGGCGGTACAATTAGTGGCTACCAATTTAAAGAGTAATGCAAATCTTTGGTGCAGGAAGAATATGCACGACGAACAACATTGAGGTTGCCTCCTGTTTACACTTGGGATGATATGCATGAATTAATGCAGTATACTTTTGTTTTCTATGAATTATGAGGGCGAGCTCTTTGGATGATTAATGGGAGTTTCTCAGAACAGGCACAATTACTGATTATGCTACATAATTTCGTACTTTGTGCATGCACGCTAATCACGATGAACTAGAACGACAAACAACTTTCCGTTTTCTACTATAGTTTGGATGCGCGACTCCAGTTTGTCTTAGCATTAGAGGAATTTAATACACTTTTGGTAGCTGAAAACATGGCTAAACGTGCAGAAAAGAAGTTATAATGCAGGATTGCTCTGAGAAGAAGACTGATACCCCTTTCACGCACTTCCATGTCTTACACACCGTGACCTGCTCCAGAGGGCCCTCTCAAGTGCTTTGGGTGTGGTCAACCTGGCCATCTTCACAGTAATTGTCCGAAAGGGAAGTCAATGCTACCGACAGAAGACGTTGATGAATAAGCATCTATGGACCGGGTCCTTCCGGTTGATGGTGAAGGCGAACTCATCTTCTTAGTGGCAAAAAACATAACTTACACCTTGAAGCTTGAGGACAAGCTTCTTCAAACCGGGGAGGTTGATGTAAGCGGGTTCTTTAGTATTAGTATTATTGTAATTAGACCTATTTAGTAATAGCCCTTAGTAGTTGAGGCAATGGTTTCCAATTAGATTTAGGGGTTGTTTCTTGTTAGAGAAGTTAGATTAATTATAAATTATACGTAGGTTGTTTATTGTTAGACAGTTGATTGAAGAAAAGTTTATTTTGTTTATCTGTTTTATCGTAGATTTATTTTCTTTCAATTCCTGCGTTATTTTTCAATTCTTATTTCTTTTCAGTTTTAATTTTATCATCGTCCATTAGTTTTGATAAATCAAATTATGCACGATTTAATCTCTTTGTTCCTCACAGGATGTCCTAAATTATACATCAACTTATGATCTCCAGCCACATACTTTCCTTCCTCTTCTATATAGGATTTCAGATTTTCATCACTATTCAAACACAAGAAGCTCACCTTTTACATGTGCAAGCATGGGTGACCTGACCCAATCACTATTCAAGTATGTGTTTCAGATTTTCATCACTATTCAAATAATCTGCTTCAGAATAAGCAACCTTGGAAGTCATGTGGGATATAGTTGGAAGCACAACTAATTGGAACTTGGGCCTTAGAAGACATTCAATTAATAAGCCACAATGACCAAAAAGCTAGTTAGAGATGGAACGACAAATTTGGTGGGTTTCTGTGGATAGCTCATTCTAAGCACGTTGATCTTTTCAATACCTGTTGTATTGGCCACATATTATTTTGTAATGGCGACATCTTGTGGGTGAAAGAGGTTCACCTTGAGTAAACTTTTGTACTTGGGATCTAGGTCATGGGAAGATTCTAACAATAGACAATCTACTAAGAAGAGGGGCCTACTTATCCTAAACAGGTGTTGTTTATGAAGAGGCCTACTAAGAAGAAACCATTGATCATCTTTTCTTCACTTCTTTTCTTGTGTTTTTTCAAAGCAAGTCGGGCATTCCATTAGCATTTTTTGGTAAAATTTGTATTGACGAAGCCTTTAGCCTTGGTTGACCTCAGGTAACACTAGGCGGTGCACAATGGCCACATGGTAGAGAGAAAGCGAGGATGTCGTAGACGTGTCACTCAGTGTCGGGAATTTTAGTTTGGTTGACCAAGGTTAACCAGTGTAGTCAAGGTGACCGCCTAGGCACGCCTCAAGGCGTTTTTACAGAATTCTGCCTCAAAGATTGACAATGCGGTGTGGTGAAATGAGGCGTATGCCTTGGACCGCCTGGCCCCACCTTAGCCGCCTCAATTGCCTCAGCCCAAAAATGGTTACAGTAAGCCAATTGCAGCCCAAAAAGAGGCTGCAACGTACTCTATAATAGGGTTTTATGTTTCTTGATGTAATATTTGATAAATTTGAAAAAAACAAGATAAAATTTTTTAAGTTTTGATAAACTTGTCACATTTTTCTTATTATTTTTTGGAGAAAACATATCGTGTTTTGATCAGTGATCAACATCAATATTGATTTTTCATAGTATAGTTCAATGATTTTTATGCTTTTGGAATACGAATGGTGATCATATTTGTGGATTTTTACCAATCATTTCCAATAATTTCTTCTAACAAATTCTCAGTATTGTCAAGTTTTTATTTTTTCAAGATTATTGATTTTTAATAATTTAGTGGATGTTTCAACTTACTTGATACCTATGTAGTGCATCTTTTCGGTATGCGATACAACTTTATTATATTTCCATTTTTTCGATTCTAGATAATTGTGTCACTTTTTGTACATATTTGCGTATGATACTTATAAAAATGATGATGTAGATACTTATAAAAATGATGATGTATATTACTATGCTGATATGTTTCAACTTATTATAAAAAAAATCTTTGAAAAATGTTAAGACCGCCTTGCCTCGCCTCACGCCACAGGCGTTTTTAGGCCTGTCCACCTCGCCTCCGCCTCAACTACAATGAGGCTTTTGATTTAAGGCAGCTAATGGTTAAATGAACATTTAACATTTGGGCCACCAATTTCTTCACTATAATCGTCCAGCCTAAATTTGAATATCACATTTATTGGGGTCTAAAAGTTTACTGGTCCACAACAATGGGGCCAAACATTATATTTCCCTTTCATTTAAGATAAATTAGATTAGAGATTTGTTGACGGATTAAAATATTTTCCTTCAATTAAAACTTTCTAAAGAGATAGAAATAAATAACTAAAAATAAAATAAAATGGTGGCTACGACAGGGTGGGACATGCAACACTATGCTCCCCTTCCCCCCATCTCTTTATTCGGATGTTTTAGCATAGGCATGAACTAATTGCTTATCTTTACATCAACTTCATGTACAATTCAATTTTCTTGTGTGTTCAAAGTTTCGTCCTCTTCGAATGTTTTAACATAGGCATCAACTAATTGATTTGGAGTTTCATGTTTGCATTTGATTGGGAAAGCCTGTTTAGATTGTAATTGCTTTCTTGTGTTTTTAAAGGCTTTTGCCTTTTTGCACTTGTGAATCACCCGATCACCTTTGTTGTATGATTGACCAAAAATAAAAATAAAAAAAGTTAGTCTCTTATTGACATGGTAGGTATTTTAGCATTTTTTTTTTCATTTCAAGATTCATTCTTTCTGCAAAAGTAGTTTGATTTCATTTTCGTGGACGCTCTCATATTGTTCAATGAATGACAATGTACCATTTTGTCTGTTGCCAAGGCTACCTCCACTAGCAGGGGCTGCAATGCATTCTTCATCACCTTATATTGCTCTGGATGATGGTTATTCTACTCATACATCCAGACAGGCATCTTCGTTGGGTGTTTCTAGGTTCGTAACAATAATTTCTTATTGTAATTCCTTTTTTTTTTTTTTTTTTTTTTAATCATGAAAATCATACTTGCTGTGGAAAGCTTAGCTTCCACCAGCTTTATGAACTTATAATTAGCTTCAAATGTCAAGTGAATATGGTTTTAGGCTTTTAGCTAATTTGGAAGATTAGACAAATTGTAAGTACATGCTGTTTTAGCTACTTTGGAAGATTAGACATTCCAGAAACTTTAGTCTTAAATATATTCGATATTAGTCAAGTTGGAATAATGGTCAAGTAGTGGAAAATGTATTGTCGTTCTAGTAACAATCAACTAAGCATCCTAATAAAAAATAGCACCGCCAAATAGCCCTATAGTGGGTTTTCAGATCACCTCAAACATCCATATAAAGAAACATCTTATACTCTAAAAACCTTTTTTTTATCAATAAAATCGTAGGCTAGCATAAATTAAAAAACAAAAGAGATGATACAACTACCAAGAAGGAGACTGAGAGGATCCCAACAAGGAGCAAGAACAAAGCAAAACGTAGTAGATAATGATGGCTCAATATAACAACCTATTACAAAAGAAAAATGTTGGAACATTACAGAGTAATCCCCAAGTAATGCCCCAAAGCCATACCACATATTTGATACTCAACACTAGAGCTGAGATATCTCTCCTTAACCCACTGAAAATGCTCATGTTTCTCTCCTTCCAAAGAATCCGCATAGTGGTATAGAGAACTCTCTCCCATAGTCAGGTGCGCTTGATTGAGAAACCGCCACTGTTTCATTTAAAAACCAAAGCAAAAAAATTGGTAGCTCAGGGAGAGATGGTGTTGGCTTCATTGCAAATTGAAAACGAAAGTTGTGTGGAGAAAGGGTAAGAGAAGAAATGTGCTGAATTGATTCAGAGTGTTCACAAAGTATGCATCCGAAGTTGTAATCAAAACTCTCCTAGCCAAATTATCGACTGGGCGAATTTTTCCTTGACCCAGATCCGAAAAGAAAAATTCACTCTAGGAGGAACTCCTTCCAAAAAATTGTGCCCGAAAGGAGAAGGAAGAGAGCAACAGTTGTTATTGGAGAGAGCTAAGGATTGGAGCTTCAGATGAGAATCATAAACTGAAAAACACCCAGATTTTGTCGTCCCATACCCACTAAGAGTAACAAGCTGCAACAAATTCATAAGCTTAAGAAGATGAGATAGATTTTCATCTTTGATAGCTCTTCTCAGTTGAACCAATTGGTCGAGCTATTGGAAGATTCCAAGTAGTGTTGAGCCACAATTGCTTTTTTAGATGTTATAGATTGGGTGGAATCACACCTTCAGAGGAAGCTGGGCACACCACACATCCTCCCATAATCTAACTTTGTGGTCATTCCCTATTTGGAAAGAGAGGTGTTACTGAAAGTTGCTTTTGAGACTCATAATGCCTCTCCACCAAGAGCATCCTTGGGGGAGAGCACTTGGTGGTGTACCAACCATTTAGTTCTAAGTGATATTTCTTATGAATGATTGCCCCTAAAGAGTATGTTGTTTTTTCCCAACCTCCACAACCATTTTGACAAAATAGACTTATTGAACAACTAAGTCTTCTGATCCCTAAACCCCCATTATTTCTAGGCTTACAAATGTCCTTCCAATGAATCCAGTACTAATCTTGAGTGTCTGTACCCCAAAGAGAATCTTTGCATAATTTTTCGATGTCTTGCAGGATAGAGATGAGCATGATAATGCATGACATGAGGAAGATGGGAATGCTAGCAAAGGTACTTTTGATTTGTGTAACCCTCCCAGCCTAAGAGATATATTTAGCCTTCCAAATTGCAAGTCTAGACTTGATCGTATCCATTTTTCTGCTTTTGAATTTTGCACCAACAGGAAGCCCAAGATAAGTAGTGGGGAAAAAGCCTTGCTAGCAGTTTAGAATATCAACTAGTTCCCCAATAATAGACACCTCACCTACTGGGTAGAGAACCGTTTTCTGAAAGATAATGCTTAACCCGAACAAACCAGAGAATAATAGTCTCTATAGCCCCAATGTGCTCTCTATGAGCATAAAAAAGGTATGCTATCATTGGATAGAAGTTCCTCTAGTAGTCGCTTTGAGAACCATGTGTAATTTTTAATTTTTACTCTAAACTCGAAGTGCCTATTTTTCTTGAGTTTTATTATACTACAACTTCGTATTTTTGATCGGAGGACTATGTCAAGATAGATGCATCTACTTCATATGGAGAGTTGTATTTAAGTTACGGAAAAGAGGGGGGGGGGGGGGGGGGGGGTGAGTTAGAAGTCTTGGCAGAGGTCATTTGAGCCGAGTTATTTATTGATCTTTGAATACATACCAAAACGAAAGCAAAGAATATATGAGTGGATGCTCAAATTTCTATCATTTTCGAGCAGTAGAATGGAGTGTGATCCATGGTAAATTTCTTCCTTTCGAGCATCTTTTGAAAAGTACCTTACAAGCAAGTTAATGGAGGCTTGGGAACACGTCGAACTTATTGGTGGAATGGGTTTCTCAATGTGGCTGATAGATACCCTTAAGAGTTGACATTTATGAAAATAACAAAAACTTTTAGTTTCATTTAAACTAAAAATTAAGCCAAAAATCACTTTGCTATCTAAATTCAACATTTTTTAGGGCACAACCTGAACGGAGAAGGATTTGACAGAACAAATGGACTTATTTTGACCTTTAACCCCTTTTATGTGGAAAAACCATAAACATGTTGAAAACATAGTGGAAGAGAGGAGAGAATGGAAAGAGTGAGCATATAACTTGTGACCTTCCACCACATATCTTCACTCATTAAAACAACCCTTCCAGGAGGGCTAAGAATATTTCTCCATTAGAGAACTCAAGAATTATAGTTATTTTCATCATCATGGCTTGAAAACTTCTCACTTACTCTCGGTTTTCCATGGAAAAAATAAATGAAACACACCCTTTGGCTCCAAGTAGCTTTGTGGAGGTTGGTCATTCCTCGTGCCATATGCTGAGTTATTGAAAGAACAGAACAGAATATTATTTGCAAATAAGGAGCATTGATCAGAGTGTTCATCATGGACATAGTGGCCTAATTGTTACTGAACAGGGGCAATTTTTATAGTTTTGGGGCAACACAGCTTTTTATGGACTGGTTATGGTGAAATAAAACATGGGTGAAATATGTTAGTGTTTCCTTGTAGATAAATTCTCTACACTTGTAGCCAGATGTAAGATGTAAGTTGTCAGCTAAATGAATTGTTAGTTCAATTTCAAATGCAGTGCATACAGATCGCACTCATTGATGTCAAGTGAAAGTCCACTATATGTTCAAATATAGTCGTTGACACATGGATCTTAAAGATTTCTCTTAAAGAAACCCCTAACACATTTTGCAAATTAAAAAAAAAAAGGCCAGATCTGGTGTCATCGTTAAGCTGTTACCGGTCCTAAATATTGGAGAAGTATGTATCATAGTTTCAAGAAGAGCATTTCTTGTTGAAGGAAAATTGTTTGGGTTGCGCAAAGCTCAATCACGAAGGCATCGAGTTCTGCAAAAAAACAGAGTTTGGTATGTAAAGGTTTTATTGTACTGGAACAAGCGTACTGGTTGGGCAAATGCTAGTTCAGGCTGCAAAAACAGGGGAATTATTGAGACAGAGGGGGAGTTACTGGGGTTAGGCCGTGAAAACAGGGGAGCTGATGAGACTTGAGATACAGTAGATAGTAAGCAGTGTTAGATGGGGATGGGGTCAGATAAAAATTGCTAAGAGCTAAGAGCTGGTGTGGGATTGTGCAATAATATGGATTTGTTGGAGTCTAGAAAGCAAGGATGCGGACATGGACATGATGAATCTCAACAAATTAGGACATGGACAAGGGAATACTATAATAGTTAATATAATTTTATTAGGGTCAGATAAAAATTGCTAAGAGCTAAGAGCTGGTGTGGGATTGTGCAACAATATGGATTTGTTGGAGTCTAGAAAGCAAGGATGCGGACATGGACACGATGAATCTCAACAAATTAGGACATGGACAAAGGAATACTATAATAATTAATATAATTTTATTATGTATGAAAAATTGTTAAATGCATATAAGATCTTGAGCTTTGTTCAAATTCATAAGTTCAAAATATTCAAGTAATTATGATGAAACTACGGATCATAAGTCATGACAAAATCCAGAAAGAAACTCCAACAACGCTCCTAGCAAATTTCAAAGATATCTTCGTAAATTATTTGTCGTCATCATGGCACCATCGGTGAAAAACATGCTTCCATATCTGGTTCATTAAGAGAAAGATTCACAACTTAAGTATTCTTAAACCTAAATTTTAATTGCCTAACCTCCAATATAGCACATCCTAATCTCATTTTAAAGGAATTCATGGGTTTTTTCTTGATAGAGGGCGAATATTGGAATGCACGTATAGTATAAATATGTCTTCACATCTTTGTGGTGTCATCTTGTTTCTTTTTAAAGAATTAATAAAAAAATTATCTATTCCAGTTCCCCATCACAACATCTGGGTGTATTTTTTTTGATCTACTCGTAAATGTGTAATCAAAATAAATAAACAGTGTCCAACCAATGTTTGGAGTCAAACATTTTGGACATATTGACTGTGTCCAACACGTGTCCGAGGTGTTTGTGTCCAACAATGTCCGACACGGACACTTTGAAATATATGTAGTGTCCATGTTTTAGATGTTAGGTTCAAGTTTTGTGAAACTTATGGGCTGGCTCGTTTCTTGTCAAAACCTAGGAAAAATGCATCAAAACTTGAGGTGAAATTTAAATTTCATATAGCCCTATATTTTTATATTCTGAAACCTACGTTCACGTTTTTGAAATGTTTTATTTCACGTTTTAAATGTGAAAATATATACTAGGTATAATAAATTAATTTATGAACAAGTTCCTGGATGACAAGCCTCAAGGTTATCTTTATGAAGAGAGCGATTTTGAATAACATATTCAATTTGAATAGGCTATAATAGCTCCAAGTTACACCGTACTTTATGTCTTAGTTATGGATTGTTTAAATAAGTAAAGTATAATCATTATGTATCAGTTCATTCTTTTATATTATGCTGGTCATTATTTTCTATGCAATATTAATACATGTTACTTGACATAGTTCTCTCTCAAGCTAACGCCTCACTCGCGAAAGGCTCAAGTCTCAAGTCTCAAGCGTTTTGGCTTTCGCCTCGTGCATTACTCATTGAAACACCTCACATCACGCCTCCATGTTTTAAATCCTTGACTCAAACTACTATGATGCTAGCAGGAAGCAGTGAGGGTTGGTTGGAGCTTGAGAGTTCTATTATGAAGACAATAGAGAACCAAACCAAGGTGGTTGCTCTTCACATGTTTGAGGAGACTGCATAGAATCCATTTCAAATCCAATAAAAATGGGAATTTATAAAATTCTTCACTAAAGTAGTTTATAAATCACACGTAGTGACATAAAAGAAACATACGTTCCTTTCCATGAAAAATAACCCTGGGAAATAAGAACAAATATATCTTTTCTTCCAAATCCAATTACAACTTGCAAGAGTTTGAGACAAAAAACATATGAAATTTGCTTCGTTGTTGGTCATGTAAACCAATAAAAGCCAAAACTCCCTTTTCAAGTGCAGAAAAGCGAAGAGATTGGTAAGGTAGAGAGCAGCTCACTGAAACCCATCTTCTCCATGGAACAAATCGGTTTTCTGCATTTTCTCCTCTTCTCAGTTTTCAGGCTATTAGCATGTACTTGTAGCTTTCGGTTTTACCTTTTAAAATAATATCAACAAAATACTTATCCATATTGGATCTTCTTGAGTTTCATCTATTCTTCTTTAAAGGTTCATAGATTAGTTATTTTTGTTAGATATATATCAGCTGCTTATTTTGATTAAAAGTAAGAGAGAGAGAACTTATTGTTGAATTCTTGTGCAGCAGAGAAATAACTACAAGTAAACCTAGTACCACATCAAAGCCTCCAGAAAGACCTGGTATGACAGCTTTAACTATGTACTAAAACTCCAAGTTCAAGCCCCAAGTTGGGGGCGTCCAATTATTTATTTCTCTCTAAATGAATTCTCCACAGAGCTTTCAACTGATGAATTTGCCCAACGACAAAACAAGCCTCGCAGGCAAGTCATATGGCCTGTTCGAGTAGAAAAATAACTATGATAACTTAAGGGCAGTCTTTTGTAATACACATGGGCGTTTTTAAAGTGACATGTGCTTCCTTTTGCAGATACTCAGAGATGAATTTTGGCCAGTGAAGTGCATCTAGATGATATGGAGTTATATTTGAGTAAGTTTCTTTTGGTTGGTTTCTAGTATGTGATCTCATCAGTTTCCTGCATGGTCATCTCTTGTACACCATTTTTATGTTGATTCGTTTGATGCTATAGGCCTTCATCGTGGTCCTTATTTCTCTATCTGTTGTCCATGTAACAGTTGGGTACCTCAATGCCTAAGACATGTTAGGTAGGTACTTGTATTTTAGCTTCTCCAACTATTTGCTGAAGGGTTTAAGCTTTCTTGTATTGATGCTATTGGCATGTAGAAATTGGCTTTTGGACTTGTCTCTGCAGGGTTTTGCATTGTGAGACCGAAAAACCATACTTGATTATTGTTACATGCTGTTGATTCCCTTTTTCTGGTGTTTGACCTGATCTTATGCTCGCAGTTACATAACAAAAACCCTGATTGTGCTATAGAATTGATGTGGAAGATCCCAGCTTGGTGGGTGGCTGTTTCCTTACCATATGGTACTATATGCAATAGTTAATTTCTTGCTTCTCGGAAGCTTCCTGGTGAGAGGAACACAATGAAACGTCATTCTTATAGTTTAATCTTGTACTGGTTTTCAGGTTCTTTTCAGCTGTGTTTTCAGTAAAGTGAGAAGTGAGCAGAAGTTGTTGATGTGAGAATGTAATAGAAAAGAGGAAGATCATAGAAAGAAATGAGTAGAAGAATATTGTGAGAAATTAGGAGTAACAAAAAGGATTAGACCGGAATGAGGGTATGTAGCTCCCTCTTGTTTGCTTGTCATCCTAGATTTTGTATTTTGATGATGCCCATTACTGCCCATTACTGTTTGGGTTTTGCTCTAGTGTTGATGTGTAAAATGTATCTTTAAATTCATTAAACCTATGCATTTTGTTAACTTTGTCAAGCATGGTGCAGGATGAAATAAGGGTGCATGTTCTTTTCACCCCATGATTTATCATTGGCAGTGATTAAATGACACCACCAATCCTATTGAAGGACCAATCGGGTCAGCCAAATTTTTTTTGTTTTTCCGACTCGTATTGGTCCCATTTCATCGTGCTAGGACTGGGATACGCCCAATCCCGGACTGTGCCCACCCCTACCACCACCATCAGCCAACGGTGGCAGGCGTGGTGGTGCAGCCGGAAGTGGCGGGGTGGTGTTGTTCCAGTGAAGAGAGAAGAAAAGGTAGCGGCGTCTTTCAACAAAAAAAAAAAAAAGGGTGGTGGTGTCTTTTAGTAGAAATGGTGGTGTAATTTAACGCTGCTATTATTATTTTAGGAGGAAATAACACGTTGACATTTTTTAGAGTCACTTATTTTTTAGAAAAAATCTAACTGGTGAGGGAAGCAGCGTGGAAAACAGCGAGGGACCCTACAGGGGGGAGGGGAGCTGTCCATTTTCCTCGGGATGCGTGTTTGAATTTTCAACGCACGCATCCTGAGGGAAATGGACGGCTCCCCTTCCCCCCTGTGGGGTTCCTCGCTGTTTTCCTCCCTGCGTCCCTCGACAATTAGACGGGTTGTATTTTTTATAAAAAGACCTCGATAGCTAAACAAACCACTGACTAAAAAAACAGAAAGAAAACCTTCCACTATTTGAAAACCTCTTAACAATTACAATATACCACCATCTAAAATAAGACTAATGAAAACTCCTAAAATTACAAATACTTGACATAGGTACATTAGTTTTAAAAACAAAGGCAACGACCTTTTGATACCACCAGTTTTGCTGAAGAACACCATCACTCCTACTTTTTGAAGCACACATCTCCCCTAATTTTTGAAGTACACCACAAATATAAATTTAAATTAAAAAATTGTTATCCGTCTTTTCATCCTTTATTTTCATATCTTCTATCTCAGGAACAATACCACCATTGCACTGCTTCACCCTGCCACCATCGCACCGCTTCGCCTTGCCCATCGTCTATAACACCTCCTTTTCGCTCTTCTTATTTTGCTTTTCCTTTCTTCTTTTTCTTCTTATTTTGCTTCTCCTTTCTTCTTATTTTTCTTCATCCTATTTTTCTTCTTCTTTTTTCTCTTCTCATATCTTCCTATTATCTGTGTTCATTTTCTCTTTTCCTTGATCCCCCATTCGCACGAATTGGCTTGAGGGCAAAAACTAGAAAGGAAGAGAAGAATGAGGCAGAGTGGGGTGGTGTTGTCGGTGGTGGAGAATAAGATAATATAGAAGAGGAAGAAAGGAGAAAAAGAAGAAGAACAAAGGAGAAGAAAAATAACAAAGGAGAAGAGGAAGAAAGAAAAGGTGGTGGCGAGCATGGCATGGTGATGCGGTTCACAATGGTGGGGCAGGCGGGCTAGTGCTGCTCCGTTACTTGCTGTGAAGCGAGAAGAAAAATGTGGAAAAGAAATGGAACAATGGTGAGAGAGGGGTTTATATCGGTGGCGTGCTTCAGACATTAAAAAAGGGTGATGGTGTCCTAAAACAAAAGTGTTGGTGTCAAAAATCGCTGCCAAAAACAAAATAATGGACATGACTCACAAAGTCACAAGTATGCTTCAATTTTACCAATCCTAAGGGAAGGACTTTGTAGTTACTGCTTTGGTTTTGTAAAATAACCATCTTATTCTTGTTGAAATTATAGTCTCAGTCTATTTTCAACTTTTTTCTTGTTGAAACAATTGGTCCTGATGATCTTTTGATTGTCGAATCGAAATGACCAACCATGGTTTATTTATAAATAAAAAAGACCAACATTGATTATTTAGTTACGTTCCACAAGCTATTTTTTCTAAAAATCAAAAATCAAAATAAAAAAATTAAATAACACTTATAATGCTTAATAACAAGTAAAAAAAGACTAAAAAGCTCGTTATAAATAATTATCAATTTTTTTTTATTTTCAAGCTGATGTTAGGATTTCATTTTTACCCTAAAAAACCCTATGATGTAAGAAACTTACTGAGATCAACTGAATGAATATATATATACATACAGTGTTCTAAAAAGCGCTAGGCGGTGGGCTGACGACAAGCAGGTGGCTAGCGCCCAGGGGCCTAGGCGGTCTTAGATTTTGTATTATAACTTTAATAATTTACAAAAGTTAAGCATAATACCTTATCAATTACATCCAATTTAATGCTAAGATATATATGCAAAATTTAAAAACATGAAAAAATTAACAATCATGAACAAAGTTTATTAAAACTCAAATGACTGAAGTTGGTCATGATGGGTACTTTATACAAAGTTGAATTTGTGGACAAATATCCAAACCTACTATTTTATTTTTCTTCATATTGCATGAATGACCTCAGTCATGTTTGATAAAATCTGCATTACTAAAATTGGTACCAGCAGATCCTTTGAGAATTCCATTAAGTAATCATCATTTGCTACATTCAGACATATACTGAATAAAAAACAATTAAATTGTTTATTTTCCAAAAAGAGAAAAGAAAAATAAAATAAGAATACAATCAGCCTTATTAAAAAATAAAATAAAAAACTCGCCCAGACCGCCTAGGCTGCCCAGACCCTGCCTAGGCTGTCCAGACCCATCTAGACCGCTTAGAACCTGTCCAACAATTAATCTGGGCGTTTCTCTAACGCCTAGTGCCTAGGCCGATTTTTAGAACATTGTATATATATATGAATTGTTGGAGTGTAACACTTGATATTGGGTGGTCAATTTATTCCCTTGGTCATAAAAGTAAAATATCTTTATGGATCCCTCTTCCCCAAAAATTAATATGAGCATGAAGAAGTACTGTCCATAATGGCCATAGGTATAACACTGCAAATTAGGTGTGGAAGTTCAATGCAACATTCCTTTGTCCTGATAATCCTCTCTCTTAAAACCCCGATATATATTGGTTTTAGACGATCACAATATTCAACCAAGTGCATTGGTGGGAGTTTTATCGTTTAGAATTCCTCCGAAACAGTACCCATTAAATACCCTCCATCAGTACTGTGATGTATTGACAACCAATGCAACTCATTACTTGCAAATGTCGGTTTTTTGACTGTGGTAGAGGAAAGTTTCCTAGCTCATGCAATCTTATTAAATCTCTGTCGTTCTATGACTGCATCAACCAAGGTCCACTTGGTTGCACAATGGGTGCGCCATTCGGACATGGAGAATTAAGCCGATCTTTGTACCTTTATCTGTGGGTAGATTAAAGATATACACAGTGTCAGGGTAGCTTAGACTTTGAAAGAGTAGTAGTCCATTACATGAAGATTTGAATCGCAACCTATCATTTCAGCTGATTGTTTCTCTTTATTGTTAGTAAGCAATTGTTTTCCGTTAGTGTTGTTTTCTCTACATGGCAACACTCTATACGATTGAAAATGAATATTTGATGCATTTACAGATGCATTACTAACCATGAAGAGAAAGCATGCGCTGAAATGACCAAGTAAAGATAAAACATTAAATAGGAGTCTAATAACAAAACCAAGACCTATATTCCATATGGTCATAAAGGTATGATAACCTTTATCACTCCTTTAGACAGGAAAATAGATGGATTATTTCACAAAGAAGCCAATCAAACATATGTAAGGAAGTAGGCCTGCAGATGACAGGAGATCCCTCGTGTCAACATAGTTGGGATGCTTGGGAATCCTAGCGAAGCAAATAGAGCATACTCTTTGGGTTAAGGGTATGTCCATACTTTCTTTGGAAAAAGAAAAAAAGGATACATATCACTATATCCAACCTCACTTATAGTTCAAGGGAAATTTACTGTCAAGCAAGTAGAGATTATCATCTACGTGCTCCATGAAGCTAGGGTGAGTCCTTTCAACCTGTACTTCTTTTGGAAAAAAAAAAAAAAGAAAAAAGAAAAAAGAAAAGAAGAGAAGCATTTCAATTTATCTGAACCTCGCTTAAAGCAAGTGGAGATTATCATCTATGCCCCCCATGAAGCTAGTGAGATCCCAAAGATTACAGAGATTATTGAAAAAAAAAAAGCATTAGAGTTTGAAACAGTTTCTTTATGCAAATGAATGCTTAGCACGGGTTTCTAAAACATTCTAGTTAAACTTTTTTTTTTTTTTGGAAGGTGAGCATGCTGCCGGCGGAATTGAACCCAAGAAGTGGGGTTTAAACCCCGACTTGCCTTAGCCAACTAACTAGGCTACCATTGGCCTAAACTTACTGCTGCTAAGAACCCTTTTCCTTCTTTTGTTAATCCTCCAGTGATGATCTCACCTCCTTTCTGTTATCTAATATAAGAGGAGATAACTATCTACCAAAATGTACTAACTTGGAAGTATAAATAAATTATCTTTTGCCAAAAAAAAAAGAAGTCAGTCTGTTATAGAAATTTTCTCTAATCATCAGGCACACGTAAGAATAGAAATCCTTAGAAGAGTCTTCTAAAGCTCTTCATTGTTGGTCTATCTTGTTGGTTTGCTCCTTGCAACTCCAACTTCTAGAGATGCTCTGTTACAGAGATCAAACGTTTGCTTATCTCCAAATCTCAAAACCATTATCACCATGTATGCAAAAGTACAAAGAGAATGGTAAAAGGTCTACTGGATAAGCAAGCTGGAGTTTTGGATTCTCAACATAAACCTGAAGAGGGTGAGGAGGCTTATTACTATATTCAGTACGGACGATCTCCTGGTAGAGATTATCACATACTAGTTAGACTCATGTGGAGCATTTGGTCATGTTTAAGACAATCTGCAAGCTTTTTTTTGGAAGGTGAGCTGGGTTTTCAGCCTATCAAAGACCATAACTAGTCAACACACCTTAAACTAATAAACATGCCGCCGGCTAGATACGAACCCATGACCTGGTGCACTATCCGTCAAACTCTTACCATTGAGCTGTCATGCCATTGGAACAATCTGTAAGCTTGATACAAGTTGAACTCCAATCTAAACATTGTGACGATCACCTTGCCTATCAGAAGCAAAACAAGAATCCTCAGCAGTGCTTCCTTTTGTCAACCGATAGGATTTCCCGACAAAACTACGCATATTACAACAACTATATATCAACTTTCAAGAGGATGGCCATGATTTGTGCAGGAAGGAATTGCAATCCAGTGCCTCTGCTCCTATTCAAGATGATAATATGTTATTCCAATCTTCATATATACAGTGGCTTGCTCCTTTTCGAAGCATTCACATTTGTAACGAATTGGACATTTATAATCCTGGCACTTGCACAGGTTGAATGATTATTCTACCCGTATCAAAGTCCAAATGCAAAGAGGCCAAGTGGAGCTTGGTACACGATGCAGTCACAAAAAACTACAAGGTAATTGGTATCGATTTCCTCATTGTACCGTGTATACCTTGCACAGCGTCGAGCTAAGAACACATAATCTAGATCCAGGGGGCTATGGGAATCTGATTTTTGCAAATAATGAGTTGCATTGGATATCAATACAGAGAATTATGCTGATGCTGATGCAGATACAGATGCAAATTCAGATGCAGATGAAGTGAAGATGAAGATTATGTTTACATGAATTCAATGGATATTGCCAGGGAGGAATTCTGAAAGATAAAAGTTCCATCATACCAGAAACAATACATCAAATTATAAGAAACGAAGGGCCCTTTTTTTTTGGTTGAACTTGAAAAGTGTTTGGCACACTACACCAAAATAGCATTTTTGTAACAATCCCTAAAACATAAAACAGTAACATTTTTGAGGTGTAATAGTTCACCAAACAATTTTACACATTTACATCCAATTTATTGTATCACTTTTTTTGTGTAACCGTTTTTCATTTTTTTTGACTAAATTTAGTTTTGACTTGAAATTGTTTGATATACTGTTACAGCTCAAAAATGTTACTCAAAATGTTGAGCTTTGCTAGGGTGCACTGCTGTTTTACCTGGGATTTAGCCTGGATGGTGCTAGGCACGTGCACCATCCACGCATGCCAGGCACGTGGGATTAAAGGTGAGCAAAAAAAAAAAAAAAAAAAAAATGAACCCAAATCGACAGAGAAGAAATTTTCTCTAGCAAACCTTCTTCAACAAAACCCTAGATCTGTTTGTGTAATCAATCCAATCCAATCCAAGAAGAACACAACACAAAGGTATTTTTCTCCATTTCTTTCTCTCCTTTTGATTTTGAAATGCTATCCCTTTCTTTCAACCAAACCGAATCAATTTGGTGATTTTCACTTTGATTCAACCAAACCGAATCAATTTGATTTTGAAATGCTATCCCTAGTCGACAAATAGGAAGGAAATAGATCTTTAAAATAGAAAAATAAAATGTTAAGTTAAATAAAAAACGATAAGTAGCTTGGAAATAAAATGAAAATGATGTAAAACAACCAGTTTGGATGCTACTGTAAAAATTCCTTTTAACCTCAATGATTAGCAACTGTATTTATATTAAAATCCAAAATAATTAGCTAATTTGGAAATTTGTGATTGTTAGCCTAGTAACATTTTAGGCTTTCCTGAGTGTTGTATGATTAACAATTGTATTGTTAGCCTATATATATATGATTGTTAACTTCAGTATAGTAGTATAGCCTTAAACTTAAACCCTTTTGGTTGAATGAATGTTAGCACAACATATAATATTAGCAAGCATGTGGTTTCCTGAAGTTGTTGTCTCTTGATTGAATCCTAGAGTTGTGTTAGGTCATATAGTTTCTAAAAAATAATTGTCCAGCATACGTGACAGAGATTTAATGGGGTTTTGCTTGTGTTGAATTTTTCATATTTTCAGGGATGGATACATTAGAAAATAATGAATGCATGGAAAATGAAGAATTTTTAGATGAGATAAAAGAGCCTTGCATAGGGATGGAATTTAACAATATTGAAGAGTTTCAGTCGTATTATCATGATTATGGTAATAAAAAAAGATTTCCAGTGAGAGTAAGGGCGACTGAAAAAGATGTGGATGGAAATTCTAGATATGTTATTCTTGCATGTGGTCGGACTGGGATTTCAAAAAGCAAAGCAGAAAGTGTTATAAAATTGCGTCCCATGGGTAGATGTGGTTGTAAGGCTAAGATTAGAGGTCGTATACGCCCTGATGGAACAGTGAAAGTGACAACAGTAAGTGATGATCACAATCATGATTTGAGCCTTGGAAAATTGAGATATTATTCTAAAAATCGAGTTATGAGCCAATATGTGAAGAAGAGACTTGAATATAATGATAGGGCGGGCATTAGGCCAAATAAGAGTTTTACTTCGTGTGTGGTTGAAGCTGGTGGGAATGATAATATGACATTTTCCCAAAAAGATTGTTACAACTATCTGCATAAAATAAGGCAGTTGAGACTTAGTGAGGGGGATGCGTCGGCACTTCATAACTACTTTCAAAAGATGCAAGCCAACAATGCAGAATTTTTCTATTTGATGGATTTGGATGAAACAGGGAGGTTAAGAAATGTATTTTGGGCTGACGCATGGAGTAGAGCAGCTTACAAGGAGTTTGGTGATGCCATTACTCCTTTAACCGTTGGCTTCCTTGCATTACTCCGTACGAATTTGAAAAAAAATTTCAAGCTGCCTACACCACAAATAAATTTAAGGAGTTTCAAACAGAGATTGCAGGAAGATTATGTTGTGCAGTTAATCATGTCAACCAGTTGGATGTCTTTCAGGTTTATTATGTTTCGGAAGACAGGTTGATAGGAAGCGCATACATATCAATAAATTTTAAGGTTTATTTTAATAATGACGACTTCAATATTAAGTGCAATTGTCAGTTGTTTGAGTTTAGGGGGATTTTATGCAAACATAATTTATCGGTATTGTCTCAAAAGAGGATTAATGTTTTACCAGAAAAATTTATTCTTCGAAGGTGGAGGAAAGATGTTAATAGGTGTCATAAGAAGGTTAAAATTGTATATTCAGATTGGGCAATGAAGCCTGAAAATGAACGGTTTGATGAGATGTGCAGTCTCTTTTATGAAATGGCTGACATAGCTTCCGAGGATCAAAAGGAGACAAACAATGTTAAACAGTGGATACAAATGAAGCTTGGTGAACTAAAGATATCAAAAGGTGATGGTGATGTCAATGTTGAGCCAGAGGGGTTGTTCGAAGTTGGCGCTAAAAGTAGTGCTGAAATTCATAGTCCATTGCATGTTCGTTGCAAAGGACGACGTTCTACTTCGAGGATGCAATCTACAATGGAAAAAGCCTGTAAAAAGAAGAAGAAGAAGAAGAAAGAAACACAAAAAGAGAATAATTTGGTAGGTTTACTTCTTTGTTTTGCTTCAATGAATATATATATTTTTTCAATTCAAGATAATATATTTTTAATTTGACATGTCATTTGTAGGGTTCTACCCAAGTTGGATTTGAAAGTTCACAATTTATGACACATCTTTCAGCTATGCAGGTTTGTCTTTAGTACAAAGATTATTCACTTTTGATTTGCCCCGCTATGATTGTTCACTATGATTAACGTGTTTGTCGTTTTGAAGGGTGAAAGTATGGGGTCATATTATTCACAACCTAGTGGACTTGGTCAGGTTTACTCACTTATATCACAGGTACATAATTTACATGCTTATTATCATTTTAACAACCACATAAAGATTGTAAGCCTTAATCATTTATTTTTGCAGCGACCAACTTCTAGCAACGACATGGAGTCGTACAGAGATTGTACAGATATTGCAAATGAATTCTCCAACCCTGAAAGAGATCATTCAAACATAGTGTCAGACATATGGAAGCGTTGAGGATCCAGTTCATGCAGTTTCATTGTTGCAAGTCATGAGTTTCATGTAATTTTCAGTGTTTCAGGGTGTAATGTCGGGTTTTCAGGGTGTAATTTCAGTTTTTCAGGGTGTAAACTCGTATAATTTGGTATGTAATTTCCAGTGTTTTTCAGTTTTTCCAGTGTAAACTCTTAGAAAACATCTTCATCAATTTTCAGAAATTTACTGTCAGTGTTTACTATCAGAAACTCTGTCAGAAATTTTTATCAGAAACTCTGTCAGAAATTTCATCAGAAATTTTTATCAGAAATTTTTATTAGAAATTTCAACACCATAGAATTCATCAGAAACTCTGTCAGAAATTTCATCAGAATTTTTATCAGAAATTTCATCATAAATTTTGATCAGGAACTCTGTCAGGAACATAAACAACATAAGCAAATCTCTGTCTCTGTTTTATCAGGAACATGAGCATAGAAACATAGCATTTTATCAGGATAATAGCAACACCATATCTGCAGGAACTCTGTCTCTGTAGGATAATAACATTTTATCTGTCTCTGTTTTCTCTGATAATTTCAACTGCAGGAACTCTGTTTCAAGATCATAGCAACACCATATCTGCAGAGACAGAGTTTCAAGATCATAGCAACACCATATCATTTCAACTGCAGGAACTCAGTGTCCATATATGTTTCAAGATAATAGCAACACTGCAGTAAATTCATAAGCAACATTTCCTGATTTTTCAACATAAAAACATAGCACCATACATAAGCACCATACATAAACATAGCAACACTGTTTTTTTTTTATGCAACAACATAGCAACAACATAAACAACATTGACTTAGAAACAACATACAATAGCAACACACCATAGAAATAACAAAACAGAATAATATATCATCCAAGATCTTAATTCATTTACCATCCAAAACATATTCATTTACATCTCACATACTATCCAAGACCTTAAAAAACAAAAGTACAAGAATTAATAAAACTACTACTAATATACTGTTGATTAGGTCCTTAGTAAAAGCCCAAGTATCGTTGACTTGATTTTCATGAGCTTGATTGCGACGACCCTCGGGAGCATTATTGGGTTGGTCCACCACCTCTTCAGTGTCGTTTTTTCTTGACTCCCTTGTTCTTGTTCTTGATTGGTGCTCTCTTCTCGACGCTTGTTCTCTTTCTCTTCTCGCCTCCTGCTCCTTCCACATTTCATAATCTTCAACCGCTTCTTCAAGTGAATTGAAACCCTTGTAGACAACATCCGTGTATCCGTTTACTTGTAGTGTGCAACTTGACCAAGTAACATAAATGCCAGGAACATGCCCACGATAAACAACATAAGCTACGTATGCCATTCCTGCGTTGGCAAAGTAACAGATGTTAGTTGGGGTGACACAGGCAAGAATACATAAAAATAAATTGCATTAGAAACAACAAAAACAACAAAAAATACATTTCAGAAAAAACACTGAGATACATTTCAGAAATTGCATTAGAAACAACCTCATACTAAAATTTCTAATACAAAAAAATAGTGGACAACCTGAAATAAATTGCCAACCTCATAGCATTTATAGTGTTCAACCTGAAATGTTCAACACTATAAAAAATGCAACACTATGAATGCTATGAGGTTGTCCTCAACACTGTTATACGGGTATTCTTATCCAATTTTATAGTGGACAAGAATACATTTCAGATAAAATACATTTTATAGTGTTCTTGTCCTCTAATGCAATTTCTAATACAAAAAATAGTGTTCAACCTGAAATAAATTGCCAACCTCATAGCATTTATAGTGTTCAACCTGAAATGTTTGTTTTTATAGTGTTCAACCTCATAGCATTCAGAAATTGCATTAGAAACAACAAAAAAATTGCATTCAGAAATTGCATTCAGAAATTGCATTAGAAATTGCATTAGAAACAACAAATAAATTGCATCTCTAGTTTGGCATTGGGGTAATGTGGGGGTTATGCTGGAAAGTATTCTCCTTCTGTTTGATTGATCAAAAAAGAAAAACCCATTTGGCTTTGATCATTTGTCCCCATAATGAATACGTGCTACAAACTAAACAGAACATTATATACACAAACATCGACCTTATGAATAAGCCTGAACATACATATTTTGCAGACACATTCAACTTGAAGCTCAACAGTCCACAACAATTTCTCCTAGTGGCGATTCTTAACAGTAACAACAAAAATGTTTTTTTTGCAATGTAACAACATGAAATTAAGTAATAACCTCTATAAGAAACTGAAACAAAAGTATGGGTTTTTTATATTTATTTTTATATAAAAAAGCTCAGACAGAGAAGGAGATGAAAAGGTCTAACCTTTAGAAATTAGAGATTGAGGAGATGACCCAGTTCGCTAATTGAAGGTAGTTTGAACCCTTGAAGAACACAACACAAAGGCAGGGTGTAATTTTTGGTTTTGAGGTGTCGCAGTTCGCTGAAGCCGATTGGTCGCAGGATGATCTCGCAGCCGTGTACCCGTTTACTTGCGAGCCGATTGGATCTAGGGTTTCTAAGCCGATTGGATCTAGAAATGGGATCTAGGGTTTATGGTTTCTCTGTCGAAGAACAAATGCTTGAGCTTGAGCTGTTTCTGGTTTTTTTTTTGTCCACTTTAATCCCACGTGCCTGGCATGCGTGAATGGTGCACGTGCCTAGCACCATCCAGGCGAAATCCCAGGTAAAAAACCAGTGCATTTTAGAAATTTCGCAAAATGTTACTGTTTTGGGAGTTGTTACAAAAATGTCAATTTGATGTAGTGGCAAATATTGACCCACATCATGTTAAATTTATTTTTCTAAAGGGGAGTCCTATCACCAGTGGCTTGCTGTTAGAAGTCTCAAGCATCGCCTATGCGTTGCACTATTGCACATGCCAGACACACCTTTAAAAAAGGAGAAAAAAATAAACTAAAAATTAATGACTTTAAGAATCAGAAAGTGAATATTATTAACATCTCCCTGTCAGAAAATTGAGTATTCTAGTTCACACAGTTTTTCATTCAGTTACTTTGGTGACAAAAACATCAGTAGCCCGTTAGTATAGAGTTGGAGTAGGTTTATGAATTATCATTCCTGCAAAATAATAAGAAAACTTGATTCTCAGAACATCTTATTAACTCATGTTGTAACAAGTTTTCTTTTCTTTCGTCTTTTGAATTTAGTTTTGTCTTAGCAGAGAACATACTAAATCGCAGATCTTAAGCTTCATACTTGCTCCAAACACTCAAATGATATTCTAATTTTATGTTTGATACTTTTAGAGCATCTAGTACCCACGATTCATGAGTTCCGAGAGAAATTAATGGGTTGTAGCGGTGAATTACTAAAAAATATCAACCATCCTACATACAAGATTACACTTCTTATATGACAAAAAAGTGATTCAACATGTCCCTTGCCCCTCTCTTTTTTTGGGAAGAGAATGTGATGATTATTGTTATTATTGATGCAGTCCTTTTTCGCTCCATGTTTTGACCTTGACCTGCATAAGGAATGCACATGAGCCACAGACCACCGTTGTGGTGGCCGATGACACTCCGATGCTAAAGTCAAACAGGAATCCGAGGAAGGTGTAATGCTGTAAATAGGAAATTTCTAGCGTACCTTAGCTTACCAACCTCATGTCTTATTTATAATACAGGGGTCCTGGTTCGACCAGGCCATCGATGGCGTAGTTTAGGAATGAGATCTTTGTGGAGAACCTTATCTAATTAGGAGTCGTGCTGTAGAGGGGAATTTCTCTGTTAGCCTTATGCTCCTAGATATGCGAAAGATAGTTCTCAATCAGAGAGTAATCCGTAAGAGGAAGTTTCCATGTGCGATATGTACTCTGGTGTTTGCTTCCTAGTTGGAAGCGGAAAGCTGCTATAACTGCCCGTTCAAAGCTGGTCCTCGAGATACTTGCCTTAGCAGGGCTTACGGGTATTGAGTATAGCTGTGAGACGTGTGGGCTTAGCAAGTTGTAAGAGTTTGGGTTCATTTGGCGGACCGTATTGAGCGAGCTTCGAACTGCTTGGGGCGGATCAATTTAGGCTGACGCTAGGGCCTATATTTCCTCGAGATCATCATGACACGTGTATGGACAGAGTAGGGATCGTTTTGGTGTATCATCAACTACCCCCCCCCCCCCCCCCGAGTTAGTGGGCCATTACATCGGTTCGCTGTCATTTCTTGAAAAGATACGCCGCTCATGATGATTGAGTCTGAATCGTTGCTTGAGCAGTGCACTTCATTAATTGAACTGCGTCGTTTCGGCTGAGAAGATGTGAGAATCCCATTCCTATTTAGGTCATCCATTGTGCAGAGACTAACTCTTCTATTTTCTTTGCTTTTAAAGATATTGATCTGTTCATCTTCTGATTGAAAATATTGTTCATCTTCTTCATGGCTCAACACAACCTTGGCCAGGGGCCTTGAGTTTTAAGAAGACACGTTACTTTCTGAATCTGGACTTGCTGAAATTTGTACGAAGTTTAGGGTCCTCGAGAACCTGCCATTGACTGTTCTGAAGGACGGTCAGATGCCAATGTTGCCATCGGCGGGGTTCATCTGCTTGCACCGCGGGATGCTCCAAACTGGAATCCAATCATCCCATTGGTGTGTTGTCTGATAGTGGTCGTGGTGGGACAAGCCAAGTTTCTCACAGTCCGCGTTGTTCCCCGTCTCGCTCCAGGCCGTATCTCAAGGTGTTGGAGGGTCCGTTTGATAACTCGCTTCATTCTCTTCCTCCGGGTCATGCTGAGTCATCTGGCATTAAGGGGTTGGTTGCTGGTGACATAAGAAATGTTGCGGAGGAAGGCCTGGGAGCAGTGGTGACTACAAAAGGTGGTGTTAGAGTAATCCCTCATCCGGGAGAGCTCCATCCGGATGCTCAGATAAGTGTGTTTGTCCCGAACTTAGCAAAGATGAGCACTCGGGTCTGGCACCAGGAAGTTGATGTGGACTATGCTTCGAAGAAGCATATAAGCAGGCGTCATAGCTGGCTAATGGATCACGCTCCAAAACCCGATGAGGATACGCTACAAGGGCATATGGATAAGGGTTTAAATTACCTTATGTTGGGAATGTCTCACTTGAGCCAGATGGCCGTTGTTGGGACAAAAGTTGAGGCAACCTGTGAGAGAGTGTACACCTTGGAGCGTGTTTTCTCGCACATGCAGGTGTTGTATTCTGACGCACTTTATGAGATTGAATTGCTGAGGAAGTAGGCTGGATCTGTCAGCCATTGCTGCCGAGGCTCAGAGGGTTCGTCTTGTCTTTCTTGAGTCTGATTTGGCAGAGGCAAAGTCCACGAGAAACATATTTCGGCAAGAATTGGATCCGGTCCGCCGTGATCTGGAGGTCGTGCATGAAGCTATGGTTGAGGCACGTTCCGAACTGTGGTTCCATGCTGAGAAAACGCCTTGAAGGAAACTGACTGGGCTGTTCAGAGACAACAATTAGAGTCTGATGTGGAGTTCAATGCTCGGGAGGCGAGGAAGGCCGAGGACCAGCACAAATTGGACAAACATGAGCTCAGTGCTGTGAATAGCAAATTTGCTACATAGCAGTCTCAGGTTGATGTGCTGACAAACAAGTTGGAGCGTGAATTTGTTGACGCGAAGGCGTGCGAGGAAGAGCTTCTGCAATAACAAGGCAAGTGCGAGTTCTGTTGGGTTGTACACGACAGACTAGAGCTGCTGGCACTGATGTAGGAGGAACATCTGGAATTCTTGATCGCTATAAAAAGATGTCGTATGTAGACTTGTCTGTTGCCTTTGCGTCATCAAACAAAGAGGGCGGTCCGAACCCTGATGCTCAGGCTGTGGCGTGTGCAACTTCTGTTCCCTCATCCGTTAAGCTCAGCTCCTATGTTTCTATACCTTCTCCTGATAAGAAGTAAACTTTATACACTTGTACCCTTTTTATTTCAACTATTAATGAAAACAGGTTTATGTTAAGTACGCTCTGTATCCATTTTTTTTATCCCCATTGTGTGTTTTTCGTTTCTCCTTGTCATTTTACTTTGGCATAGGCTGGTTGTATCAAATAGGAAGTCAAGTGGTCTATCTGCCGTTGAAAGCTTGATCGCTTGCGTTGCGAGTGACTCAGAGTCATTGTTGCATAGTCATGTCCAATGGTGGGTGTTTCACGAACGGTTAAGAAGAGGGCTATGTTGCCCAGATTTGGGCCATTCTTAAGGTAAGCTGTTGGGGGCTTATCTTGCTTGACTGATTGTTGATCACTGGCGTGGGCAAATTGTGATAGCCGAGTGCATGCATTAGAGTGCTTGTACCGAGTTAGGTTAAGCTTCGGGTTGGCATTCTATGTAGCGCCTATTTGCGTGTTGGCTGGACGATTTATGTGTTGGCATGAATGACCTTTGCTAATAATGGAATGCCAGCTTGTTTGAGCGTGAATATGCTGACTGAGTTTTGATTTATCTTTGCCGCCGCTGTTTCGAAAGAGAGCGGTGGCGATCTACCTAAGGCTTGCACCTTCCGAATCATTTATGTTCGAACAGAGTGGACTACAGGCTTGGGGAACAAGGATTTGGCGACCATGCTGAAGAGCAATGAACCCGTGGTGAGCCGTCGACATCAGTTAGGGATTGACTAGTCTCCCACCTTTCAAACCATCTATTCCTGCGCAGTGGGGGCTACAAATTAGAGACGAGGGGGTTCAATGACCAGGCTGAAAAGCAGTGGCCTCGTGGCAAGCCATCGGAATCAGTTCGGGACTGACTAGGCTCCCACCTTCCAAATCATCTACACCCGTGCGCATCGAGCTACTAATTTGGGGGTTTTTGACGGCCATGTTGAAGAGCAGTGGTCCCGTGGCAAGTCGTTGGAAACATTTCGGGACTGATTAGGCTCCCACCTTCTAAACTATCTACGCCCGTGCAGTGGGGGCTAAAAGTTCAAGGTTGGTAATTCGGTGGCTAGGCTGAATAGCAGTGGTCACGTGGCGAGCCGTCGGAATCAATTCAGAACTGACTAGGCTCCTGCCTTTCAAACCATCTATACCTGCGCAGTGGGGGCTACAGGTCTGGGCTTTGATTAGAAGTTGTCGTTTCCAGTTGTCACCAGCTAGGCTTACCTGATCGGGATCGGTGATCATTGTCCGCGAAGGGGGCAATGGTCCCTGGTGAGTCGTCGTCACTAGGCGTGATAGCGCTGATTAGACTCCCACTTCCTAAACCATCGGGATCCGCACTAGGCGGACTAGGTGTCGGGATGAACAAAAGTCGTAAGCTTACCTAGTTAGGTAAAGGCTCCGCCTGCTGAGGGCGTGCGAACCTATGTCCGCGTGCATAGTGCATTATGCGGAAAAAATTCTTTTTGAAGAAGTAGGAGTACCTTAAATCAGCTGGTGATATGCAGGTATGATTCGTTTGTCAGGATTAACTAGGATCTCTAGTTATCGTTTCAGGGATGTGGCAGAATACTGTTTGAATAGTGGGCCGAGCCCATGGGCTCGCAAAGGGGGAGCTAGGGTTTCTTGCACGAAATATGCTATGCGTACGGTGTAGATCACATGGTAGCACGTGTACGGTGTAGACTGCGAGGCGGTTGAGTATTAGTCACTTTCCCATAATTGATGGGGTTGCGTGCAGAACCATTAATTGGACGAATGTGGTCTTTGCAGTTTCCTTGGAAACCGCCTTCTCCTCGTTTCCCATATGGTATTCAATGATGACAGTTAATGCTGAAGCGCCCGTTTGGTGAACCATTATGTCTATATAATGGTGTTTCTCCATCGTTGCAAGCACTATCTTCTGCATAATGCATCTCCTGTATGTTCTTGCTTGAAGAGAATGCTTTGGGTTTTCCAAAAGCTGAAGGGAGACCTCCATCATTGGAGTCTTTGAATGTTCAGACATTTGCACTGCTTGGGCATGATGATGATCGTTGTTATGCGTGGTCACCTGTTCTGGGTGGGCACGTAGTTGATTCGCTGAGATCTCGTAATTTCTTCTCATATTGCGGAGAAGAAGTACACATTCTTTTCCAAGGGAAGAGTTTGTCAATTATGTGTTGGTGCCTTGCCGCTGCTCTAGAGTGTTTAATCTCAGAGATAACACCAATACCCAACTTTGGAGTGGTTGCCTCGACCACTTCTCGATTAACCCCATTGTCTCACTTTGCGCTGGAATTTGGGATCTCAGGACGGAGAGGAGTTGGACATGGTCCACTAGATTGGGCCATTGACTTCTGGATGCCCCTTCCATCCCTGCAGCGGGAAGGTGCACTCTACCTGTGTCATCCTGATACATGTCCCAAGTTTACCCGGTCGATCGACTGGATCGAGCGTGTGAATTGGCCATATCTAGTTGCAGCTTGTCGCGGGGCCCCTGGTTGCCGATTTTGTACCTCTTCAGATTATATTTGAGGGTTGCATCTGCAGGAGCTGTGTTGTTGTTCGCAAAAAGCGTGCATTAGAGAGTTCGCATTGCCTACTTTAGGTACCTCTGCTCTCTCTGATGTCAGACTGTTTAAGCGAGTCTTTACTTCATGTCGCATCAGATTCAGATGCTTGGAGTATGTAGTCTTTTGTATCCGTCTTTGGGTGCCTATTGTTACAACTTTCCAGTAATCAATAGAGTGTTTGTGCAATTCTTTATTTATTTCTTGAATGTTTGCAAATCACATAAGTTTCTAAGAGCTAAAACTCTACATTGACTATGGAAAAGAATTAAACAACTGAAATAGACTAACTGTTGACGGAGAAAAGTTGGCTTTGGCCTTGAAGTGAATTCGGATGGCCCTTGTTGGATTGTTTATACTTTCAGCGGACTGTTGAGCTTTGGTGATGTCGCAGAGGCTACAGAAGAGTAAAACTTGTGGGGAGTTAATCTCCGCACCGACAGAATGTCGGGGGGTCGTATTACCATTTGCATTGATCTCTCCGTTCTGTTGGGTTGAAGAGTATATCGCTCCTATACCGCTTGACTGTCCCATTTCTCTGAAGCGAGCCACCGTTGTTGGAATCTCGTGTGAGTGGAGTGATGCGTCTGCAGTCACTAGGCCTGGCTTTGGTTCAGATTGCACTGTGGGATCTGGTTGGATCTGGGAAGATTTTATCTGCTTCAGTGCAGCATAATGGCAACCTTGTGCTGTAGGTTGGTCTCCATGTATTGTTCATTCAGAGTGGTTAGCTGTGCACTTAACGTATTGGTGAACGGTGGAGACTACTGTTTCCATCTGGTGGAGCCATGGTCTTGGGAGTGGAGCCATGGTCTTCCCAAGATAAAGTTGTAGGTAGACGGCGCGTCTACTACTATGAAGTCCATAAACATGAGCTTTCTCAGTTGCGGCTCCCCTGCCACTACTACTAACCTTATCCCGATCGGGAAGCATTTCTCTCTGCTGAATCCAATCAACGGGTAGTCTGAAGATGTCAAATTCTCTTCCTTGAGGTCCATACTGCGGAACGTGTTGTAGAACGGGACGTTGAGTGAGCTCTCTGTGTCTACCATAGCTCTCTTTACCTCCCACCTTGCAATAGAGACCGAAATGACTAGGGCGTCATTATGCGGTGCTCGGAATTTTTCAAGGTCGTTGTCTGTAAAGGTTAAGGTGGGAATGGGGCTTAGCACCCTCGAGTAGCAAACGCGTCCGTTCTCATCCACGGGTTGTGTCCGCATCTCCAGTAGAGTTCGCTTGCCGGACCTGTTCGACTGGTCTTTGTCTGGTCCGACCCCATGAAGGACATAGATTATGCCCGAAGTCTCATTCTCTATTTCCTTGACTGACTTTCCCAGTCCTTGAATCGTTCTGGTCGCTTCTCAGAGTTAAGAAATTCTTTTAGCTTGCCCCTTCAGATCCAGTACTCAATCTCATACCTCAGACTCTTGTAGTCGTTGGTATCATGGCCACCCTCTTTGTGATACAAGCCGTAGTTGAATGTTTCTCTGGCCTGGTTTGGTCGGGGTTTGGCCTATTTTCATTACGCTTCCGCTTGCTCCTTTCTTAATCCTCACATCTCCTTCCCTTCTTTCTGTCCTTTGGAGCGAAGGGCTTCTTCTCACCTTTTGTTTCCTTCTTAACGGTCCTCAACTCTTCTAAGGTAATGTACTTTTGGGCGCTCTTGAGGAGCTCCGTCATGTCCAAAGGGGGTTCCAAGGTGAGGTCTTCATAAAGCTTTCCCTCTTTTAGGTCCGCAGTAAAGGCTGTCACGGCTGTGTCGTCGCTGCAATCGTCAATGAGTGTTAGCTCGTCATTGAAGTGCGTGACATACTCTCTGAGCGTCTCATTGGACTTCTATTTCAGAGAGAGTATGTAGTGAGGTCCTTTTCAGAGATGCTGATTTGCAACAAAATGCGTCAGGAACTCCTTCGCTACCGTCTTGAAGGAGTCAATCGACTTCGGCGGGAGGCTGTGGAACCACGTCAGTGCTGACTTCTTCAGGCTAGTAGGAAAAGTTTTGCACATAACTGACTCGGATCCTTATTTGAGGGCCTTTACATACTGGTAATGGCGCAGGTGGTCGAATGGGTCGGTGGTCCTATCGTAGAAGTTGAGCTTCGGAGGCATGAACTATTTTGGAAGGGCCTCGTTCATAATACAAAACACAATGGAGGGACTGAGAGACAGTATAGCATGTCTGGGTCGTGTGCCCCTCTGCAGAGAGGGTTTTGAGGGTTGATTCTCTTTGCCCTGGTAGTCGGTTCCGCGTTTACTATGCCACCTTCTCTAGTCCAATGAGAACTAGCAGGGGCTTGACTCTCCTGTGCTTGTTCTATGTCGTGGAGGCATGTGTTGCTCCTGATCTTCATTAGCGGGTGGAAGGTTTTGCTGTGCGAGAGCCTCTACAGCTTTGGCAATTTGCTGTATTTGAGATGACAACAAATTTATCCTGGGGTCCGTCATTGCTGTTGTTGGCGCGGGGAGTGAGTGTGATGCCCGTGTGTAACCAGCACCGCTGAAAGTGACGGTATAGCGCTAGTCTGAGCATTTGACGTGTCCCCTTATTCTCAGTTGTTGAGTGATCTAGTGGTCACCATCTCTCTGTATTTATGAGGGAGATGATGCTAGTGAAAGGTTAGGAACTTTGTCATCCCCACGGATGGCGCCAAACTGATGCAGTCGTTTTTTGCTTCCTGCTTTGACCTTGACCAGCAAACCTACTGACCTGCACAAGGAACGCACGTGAGCCACAAACCACCGTTGTGGTGGTCGATGGCACTTTGATGCTAAAGTCAGGGAGGGATCTGAGGAAGGTGTAATGCTGTAAACATGGAATTTGTAGCGTACCTTATCTTACCAACCTCATGTCTTATTTATAGTGCAAGAGTCCTAGTTCGACTAGGCCATCGATGGCATAGTTTAGGAAGGAGATTTTCATGAATATCCTTATCTGATTAGGAGTCGTGCTGTAAAAGAGAATTTCCTTGTTAGCCTTGTGCTCCTAGACACGTGGAAGATAGTTCACAATCAGAGAGTAATCTGTAGGAGGAATTTTTCTTGTGCGATATGTACTCTGGTATTTGCTTCCTAGTTGGAAGCGAAGAGCTGCTGTAATTGCCTGTTCGAAGCTAATCATCGAGATACTTGCCTTAGCAGGGCTTACGGGTGTTGATGATAGCTGTGATACGCGTGGGCTTAGCAAGATGTAAGAATTCGGGTTCGTTTGGCAGACCGTATTGGGCAGGCTTCGAACCGCTTGGGCCGGATCAGTGTTGGGTTGACGCTAGGGCCTATCTTTCCTTGAGATCATCATGACACGTGTACGACGTAGAGTAGGGACTGTTTTGGTGCATCATTAATTATTATTATTATTATTATTATTATATTTTTTTTCAAGTTACCTACATCAAGCATAAGAAGAGTCTTGTATATGTCACATTTGCTATTTTTTGGAAAGTCTGACTGTTGTAGGGTTTACTTTTTCATGACACGCTTCTTGTATGTGCGATCATTGTTGATTTCTAAATATAGAAACCAATATTGCCATATCATGAAAATTTCACATGTTCAACGCCCACTGCAGCGTGAGTTCTCCAAGGATGGCATATACTTGAAAACGATAGTAGCTGCTCTTATGGGTTGCTTTGCAATCTTGTAGCTCTTTCTGATGAAACATTAAAATAGACCGAACGTCACGGCCGTACACGTGGCATAAAGATCCATCATGAGAATACAACGCCCAATCTATTGGGCCAGCGCATAAAGCCAAGGAAGAATAAAACTAACTACTGAGGCCCAGACGAGGCCCACTAATGAGGAAATGTAAACAAAGCCTACATCCAAACCCAAACAAATCAAAGCCCGGATCCAGGACCGACACGAGTTCTCTCATAAAGAAGAGGAACGTTGCATCGAAAAGAGTCGTGGAGGGAGTTACGCCTCCTCGAACGCATCTCTATAAAGAAAGAGACTGTTACACGAAAATTGTCCTTCCGATGCGCCTCACATGCCTAAGTCACGCAAAGAGTTAACCACGACCATTATAAAAGGTAAAGAGAACATTCGACAAAGGTATGGAACTTTAACTGAGTTTTGTCCAAATTTACATCATTGTTCCAATGGAGTTACTAACTTAAGCATCGGAGTGCCTTCGGCCACCAAAAAGGTGGTCCTTGGCAGTCTAACAATTGTTTTGTAGGTCAAACTCACAGGAGGACGATTTTTGAACACATCAGTTTGGCGCCGTCCGTGGGGAATGACGAGATTCTTTTTTTTTCTAAAAAATCAAAACACACAGTGACAAAGCTTACCATAACCTAACGAAAGATTGACAAGCCATCAGCAGAAATAATGCAGTCTATAGATCTTCAATCTAGTAATGATCATGACAACTCTCCCACCGACACATCACTGACAGCTCAGGGAGAAGATGCAGCCCGGGTCACCAGACCAATAACATCCGAGAATGCGGATCCGCTGCACGCAATAGTCCAAATAGCCCAAACGACTAGCGGCGCTGCCACATACCCTTGAGTAAATTTGCTCATGACCCAGATGAATACATGACAAAGATGCTGGAGAAATTCACCCAGGAACGCGTTCAGCAAGCCGACCTTGCTCCAACACCGCCTCAACAAAATTTCACTATCTGAACTCAAGGAAGCGACGAAGCCCTAGCAGAACCCAAATAGGGAAACGTCGAAAGCAGCGAGCTCCACTAAGACAAGACTCCGCAGTGCGGCAGAACGCACTACAAGAAAAATGCCCATTAATAGCGTTTTATAAAACGTTGTGTCTGCTGAAGCTATAATAGACCCAGGGTCTATTATAGCGTTTTAAGAACGCTATAGTAAGTTGACCTTTTATAGCGTTTCAGAAACGCTATGGTAGAGTCTACCATAGCGTTTTTGAAACACTATGGCAGACTATACCATAGCGTTTCTGAAATGCTATGGTAGAGTATACCATAGCGTTTCAGAAACGCTATCGTACACTCTACCATAGCGTTTCTGAAACGCTATTGTCTTCCCTCATGTAACATTTAACAAATGCTATTATATTAGTTTCTATAGCGTTTCTCAAGGCCCTTTTTTTTCTATAGCACTCATCAAGTGCTATCAAATGACTTTTTATAACATCTTATAAGTTTTATTTCTAGAAAATAAAAATCTAAATGTGCCAAACTTAAACATTTCAATGAAAGGAGGCAAAGTAATGTAATTAATTAATATAACATGAAAACATTACTGACAAAGTAATCGTAGCTTGTCCGAAGCATCACTTGCATTACTGAAGTACAATGTTCATCAAACATTAGACATGAAAACACAACAATGTTGGCAACCATCCAAGAGTTCTGTAATATTTTTCCAATGACAAATATAACATGACAAACAAATGTAAACGAGAAGTCTAAGTAGCCTCTATTCTGATTCAGCTATTGTATGTAAGGCGTGAAACCCGAATCTCCTGTTTCTCTTTCTTCTAGCTTAATCAACTGATTGCCAGTGGATGCTTTTGTTTCTTTCTCTGTGTTAAGTCTGGCTGATATCTTTACCAAAGTTTCCAACTTTCTGAGAAGAATCAACCTAGGAGAGTCTTTCAGAACCAACAGTTTCCTTGTGTGCATTGACAAGGACCTGAAATTCTTGACTTGAGGCCAATAACTAATTATAGGGATTAGGGACCAGCATGTAGTATTTCCCCATCTGACATTAACTGTAAACAAAATAAACATGATCAAAATGCTTGTTTGGAGTAATAGTTTGCCTCATGATCATGTCAGAGATGAGTGTACAAGATGGTCATTCAAACTTAGAAACTGGAGTTGGAAACCTTCTCAGTGGTATGGGACCTCCATTTGTAGATGTAGTCTTTCGAATCACAGCAGAGTTTCTGTACATCACATGGAACATCATCCAAGCTTTTGTTCTCATTGCATGTAAACCCATTTGAAGAAACTGGCACTTGCAGATCTGACAGATCCAACTTCACCTTCCCACTGATCCTCTTGCATTTCCCCCCAACATTACATCATAGCTTACCATGGAATCAAGCCACAAACACTCAGGTTGCCCCACCATCTCCTTGTATGCAGAATTGGCCAGTCTCACTCTGTTACTCGAGTCTGAAATGACAACTGGTAGAGCCTCAGCCTCTATCTCTGCTTCAACCTCATGAGACTTCTTGGAAGCACAAGTACCAGGAATTGGGTTGGGTTTCACTTGTATGCATTCAAGTATGATGCTTGAACTAGCAGGTCTCACAGGCTAAGGAGTTATGACATTTGCAGGTCCAGAATCAGAGACAACATCTGCTGCTTGCAGAGTCTGCAACAGATACTTCTCCTGTGGAACATCAGCCTTCAAGGTCAAATCCATGACCTCCTCAAGGTGAGTAACAAGCATTCATGCAAGGAAGTTCAGATACTAATCTGGGCACTTCTGGCGATGAAAAAGAAGGGTAAGGTAGAAAAAATAGGGTGACCAAATTGACAGACTTCTCCAAGCTTGCTCCAAGCCCTCCAGAACTTGGGTGTGCAAACGGAGGAGGGAACCCATGACCAAAACTCTGTAGAGAAAGACCAAGTTGTGTGTTCTTGGCAAGACCCATGACCAGGCCTGTTTCCTAGATCAATAGGAACCAATTTGATCTTGTCCTGCAACCCCTGCTCCCAACAAATAAGAATTACTCAGAAATGAACTTTAATACGGAGGATTTGAAGCTCCTTAATGAATAATTAACATACTATACTTGAAACTACAAAAATGGCTTGAACTCTTGAAGTGCAAAAAGAAATGGAAATGAACTCTTGAAGTATTTAATAAGTATACAATATGTGGATTTCATGACATGTTCAAATAACTCAAATTTTGAAAGACCAACATCTCAATACTATCCCTTGAAGCATCTCCACAGGATAAAGCTCAAATAAACAAACAGAACAAAAAATCACCATCTGATGTCTTCTGTGAATCTGAAATAATACTGAAATTACTATAAAACTCAATTTCTTTATCTTCAATCCGACAACAGTAGATGGAAAAAGGTTAAAGAAAATATCACTTGGGATTTGCACAGGAAGAAATTATCTGTCAGCTTTACAAAATACTAGTTTTGATTTCTGAGTACCGATAGCAATATCGATTCTAAATTTGCTCTGATGGGTTTATCATTATAAAGGAACTCAGACTAACAGGGGTTTCTCATGGCTTATTCCTGTTCAATTAGGAAACAATTTATTCAAGTTCAAGTGTTCAATAGTATACAATTTATTCAATTTTAACAACAAATGCAGTAAAAGATGCAAAAAGCACCAAGATTAGTCCATTAAGAAAGAAAAGAAAACAACTCTTGCTTTAGAAATGAGAGATATCAAAGAAAACAATCACACATCAAGTGCTCCTGAAACTGAAAACCCCAACTAAAAAACATATAATGCAACATTTATCTTGAAACAAAAGTAGATAAAAGATGAGTGATTAAAAAGGGCATAAAGAACAAAAGAAGAGAAATAAACTAATGGAGGAGGACTAGTGATGCAACGATGAGAATTCGGTAAATTGAAATTGTGAAACATTATAAAGCACCAGCTTGTACCAAATGGATAAAAGAAATCTAAAAGAAGAAACATAAAACTAATTACCAATATTTAGAGAGAAGCCCATCTGAGTTGGCCTTATACTCTGGTAGAATCCACGCCAGGACTGTAATCCTTCACCCAACCAGGTGAAAGTGGTTTGGCCAGAAATTCACTAAAATCTGTTTAATTCACTTATGCATGCGACTCGCACAATTTTAGGCATATTTTGCTACATCGCAATGTGTATTTAGCAATCTCAAAATAGAATGCCAATTCTCATTTGCAAGTTTTGTCAATAAACTGAATCCAGATTATGTAAGTTTGTGAGCTCATTCAAATTCCAGGTGGATCCTTGTTTTTACCTGCATTGCAGCTGTTGAAGCCAAGAAATCTACATACTCATCAAGCATGGTAACATCACCAAGTTTAGAAAGCAGAAAAGTTGTTCCTTCCACCTGTGATTTTACAATAAACCTTTAATTATCATTATTCAGTAGTTCTCTTAACAATCAAATAAGGAGTTCCAACAAGCAGAGGGAGGTATGCAAATATATTGAAACAACACAAGGAACTAAGTCTATAGTCCTCTTAACATTCAAATAAGGAGTTCCAACAAGCAGGGGGAGGTATGCAAATATATTAAAACAACACGAGGAACTAAGTCTATAGTTTTCTTAACATTCAAATAATGAGTTCCAACGAGCAGAGGGAGGTAAGCAAATATATTAAAACAACACGAGGAATGAATTCTATTATCTTCAGTATAAAAGGAATAACCCCTACAATATGAGAAAATAAACGTACACAAGTACTTTAGACTAACAGCGACAATTAGACAAATTCAAGGTGTAGCTTTATTAGATAAATTTCCAGAGCATCCTAATCAATATTTAGCAGCATACCATACCTAGTTTAGATTCGATGAGTTCATCTAACGCCAACACCATTTAGTAGCAGAAATACCAAATAAAAGCTGCAAAGTTAACTAAATCTCAAATCTACACAGATTCTTTTGAGTTCGATGCAAATACAAGTAAACATAGTTATAACAATTTCATTCCTTTCTGTGAAATATTCAACTTTTCAACTGTCATCTGTCATCTGTCATATATTTTTTTGAAGGAAACAAAATGCCACAGAGGACTATATCTTTCATCTTAGACAAAATGGCAATGCATGGCATTCTTGTAATCAGAGTAAATTATGAAGCTGCCATATAAAGATGATTTAAATGTCAAATCCACCATATACAAAAAAGACTTGTAGGACGACCGTACCTTGTCATCCAGATCAGATCGTTGCAAGTTGTTACCATCAGATCACAAATGGAGAGGGCTTGAAGGTGATTCATTTCCATCATCTGAAATCTTGCTCAGCGAATCCAACACATCTTCAACCCATCCATGGATTTTTGTTGTGGGGTATTAGTTTCTTTCATGTCAACTTCAGTATGTTCAATTTCTCCTCTCACAGAAACATGTTTCATCCCCTCTCTATCAGATTCTTTACTGTCCATACTATCAACTTTATGCCGTTTTGGAGGATCCTTAGATTCGCTATCTTCTACCACTTCATTTTCAACATCTTCATCCTCCACCTCAGCATTTTCTTCAGTTTATACTCTCACTTCAAGAAGAAAAAATAAAAATTAGAAGAAGACTTTCAAGTATTTGATAGTTAGATCAGCTAATAAGGTCAACTCTTCAAAAATCTGTTATCTTTGTAATCTGTCCATTAAACATTATTGCAGTCAATTTTCTCAATTCATTTCTCAAGCATTGCGCAAGGCCGACAATTGAATCTGAAAAATTCAGATGTTGCATATTTGAATAGGGAATCAATCTTTTTTAGACAAGAGTGATAGACTTAGAGAACTACAAACACTTGATGACCAAAACAGGGAGCAGTAGCAGCAGGTGTTGGTTCCAGGAACAGGGTTCAGTAATAGGTTGGAGAAATGTGTGATTTTGCGGGTTTTCTATTTCAGGTTCAGTTTTTTTTTCCAGAAACAGGGCGTGGCCTCTGTTTTGAGCAGTTTCTGGGCACCGCGGAAAGGTGAAGGCTTTTCCCAAGGATGACCCAACCAAGCCTTATCGGCTTTACTGCTTTCCTGGGCTACAAAGCTGGCATGACCCACATTATCAGAGATGTCGAACTGAAATGAACAAGAAAGTCTACAAGCTGGGGAAGGCTGGCCAAGAGTCTCCATTTTATGCATTATCGTCTTTTCAGACAGACCCATTGTGAGATTAATAAAGGATGTTAATAAGTAGGTCCATACAAGATGTCTAAAATTATTCAAAGTAAACACACTTATTACATTATCATGTAATCTCAACTTATTTCATCCTAATGGAAAAACCGAAAAACCATTGCAGACTGAAAAACAAATCTAATCCAAAAAAAACTAAACACTGACTGAATAGAAATATCTTGTAAGCATCCTTTGGCTTCTTTGTCTTATAAAATTCTTCAAATTGTTTCATAATTTATTCAATAATAGTTCTTTGAATTGAATGAGAAATATTATGATTTGAATTATTCGGAGCATTCAAGGGAACACATGGAGTAAGTGAAGGTAGTGTGTGAGCAAGCAAAATAAAATAAGATGTAGGCATAAACAAACAAAAGGATTGCTAGTTAGCCTTAACAAACAACCACCAATTGTGCATTCAACTCAATTAATACCAAGATTAGGGATAAAAGAAAAGGATAACACAAAAATACCTACATTTGTGCATTCAGCTGTTCATTCGATTTCAGCTGCCTCAATGTCAAGAAATCCAACATCCACCATTCTTCTCAATGCTCTTGCTTGTGAAGACTTCCCTCTTAAACAAAACAAAAAAATAGATATTTCAAGAAGAAACCTCTGAATTGTGTGTGTAGTTTATAACACCAAATATAAACCATAGACGCAAGAAACAATGAAATCTCATTAGAACTACTAACACACATACTTGCTTGGGTCATTAAAAGGTGACTGAAGCTCAGGTGCAGGTACAATGCCAGCCAACATTGCGCACTCTCCTAAACTAAGAAATGACGGGCACTTCCCGAAATAGAATTTGGACACTGACTCGATTCCATATACACCATGTCCCCAGTATATCTATCGCATAAGAAATTCAATTAGTTATCATCCATAAATTTGCTAATTTATGTTACTTCACAATAAGAAAAACAAAAAATCAACTATTACCTTTGGCAAGAAGGCACTTGAAATTTTCTCTTTCGACAGTCTTCTTTCCAATATCAATGCCAACAATAACTCAACAACCTTTCTCGAATAGGTTTGCTCATTCTTAAGAAATGTATTCTTCACAAGCTGTAATTAAATCAAGTAAAATTCCTTTAAGTTCATGAAAGAAATTTCAGTACCAATGTTGGATCATAAAACTCAATACAACATTCGTAAACTCAATTCCAAAAACTTAACGGGTTCCGTTGGTTGTTTCAAACTCATTGATAAATGCAACAAACATTCAGTTCTAGCTACCAAAAAAATTAAATTGATTTGCTCACCTGCTGAGTGATGGTACTCCCACCACCTCCATTGGGGAACAACAGCACGACACAAGCAATTCCAATAGGGTCAATTCCAGAATGCCGGTAGAAACGACGATCTTCATAAGCTACAATAGCTTTCATCAAATGAAATGGATACCCTTTCGCTTGAACTTCCGCCTCTTCGGAAAATACAATGTCTAAATGTCTAAATCGACCTTGATTCACCTCATTTTATAAGAAAACACCCAACTTTTTTGGACGCACCAAAATCAGCAAGTTTGATTCACCCTTTATTGTCTACAAGAATGTTTGCCCCCTAAAAGTGGAAGAAAAACATGCATTCAGTATGAATGAAGAGAAATCAATTAGCTAAATGTTTCCCTTAGATATACTTATCTAGTAAAGAGAAATACCTTAACATCCCTATGCATAATCCCATTCTTATGGAGATACTCCAAACCCAACAACAGCTGCTTAGTATATGTTCTTATAACCTATTGAAGCAAATGGCAGAAAACGCATCAGCTACGGAAGCACCCCAATTTAAACTTAGAAATTTAGCAAGGACTAACCGCCTCAGGAAAAGAGCCAAAATTTTGAAGAAGATAATCGATGGATCCTCCAACTACAAACTCAAACAGAATATTCAATGTGCTTTCCTCCCTAGCAGTTCCCAAGTATCTCTGCAACCAAATAAATCAAACCATGGAACAAGAGACCAAACATAAATGTCACCAAACACAGACACAACCAAGAAATCATACTCACGACAATGTTTGGATGCGTAAGATTCTTAAGAAGCTTCTTTCTCACAGTCCATTCTTGAAAGGCAGTAAATAATGCCACATTCATCTAGATGATTTTCCTTGATGAACTTTTCAATGTCATCCAAACAACCTTTTGTTTTTGCCTTCACGAAATACCTGCCATCTTCATATGTATGAGGCTTTCCAATGTCACTGATGATTAATCATAAACTATGACACATACCACAAATTTGGGCGGTTGAAGCTTTGTCGAAAAATGATGCAGATCTCAAGACCAAGAGCCCGAACAACATCTTCTTTGACACTTGCTGTTGCAGTGGCAGTTAAAGCCAACACAGGGGTTTTCGGGAACTTTTGCTTCAGAATACCTAGACCCGGAAGCGGATACAACACAACATTAGCCATGGATATTATAACAGCTCATTCATGTAATACAAAAGTGAAACCTTTTTTTTAAATCAGAAAAACAAAAAATATTTCGTTAAAGAAAAACTAATTGCTAGAGATAAGAACTCCAGCAGGTAGTGCAAAATGTACACATCATGTATTTCTATTGTCCACTATAGGAAAAAATCATATGGAAAGTAGCTACCTGATAATCTGGTCTAAAATCATGTCCCCATTGGCTTACACAATGAGCTTCACCAATAACAATTCTAGAAGTGACTCACGAGCATGTAAGTTATCCAATTGCCTTAAGAGAGCATCACTTCTGTACTAAATGAAAACATCATAAGAAAACAATTAGAATCAGAAATGTCCATAGTGTTGACATCAAATAAATATAAAGCTGAACAAGAATTAATATTCACAAACTTATTATATTCCTGCTAGATGTATAACTTACTTCTCGGTGTCAACCATTTATAGAATCTGAGATCCATGGTAAACCCGGTAAACCCAACAGTGTCAGAGTGTTTGACACCAGAGTTTATTTTTCCTTTTTCGTTTTTTGGAGTGTCCTTTTTGCATAGGGACAAACAAAACTATCTACTGAATGAAACTGGAAGGGAAATGACAATCAATCAAGCCATAAGGACCACAAAATAATGAAGAATTTCAGACAGATGAGGTCCTGTTCCAGGATGATCCCATATTACCAAAATCTCACCAAATCCAAGGGAAATAACAGAAAAGGCCAACGTAAAAGCAGGGAATAAATCCAACCATCTAATGAGAATGCACGAGAAATAGTTCGATGTTGAAATATCTTCTCAGGAAATTTTTTCTTTTTCACTTAAAAAAATAAGAATATGCGGTTCAATGCATGTTGAATGACACATTGCAAAGTCTTGAAATTTTTAAATCTTGAAACAAGAAGTACCTATATGGTGGAATCTTATTGCTAAATGATAACTAATGTTCTTAATCTGCAGTTCTACAGAAATCACAAAAAGTTGTTCCATATGCACTCATAATTCTGAACATAAAGAAAGAACTTCCAATTCATCATCAAAGATATTGACAATGAACCCATTTCTTAGAGCGTGAGTGATTGCACCACTATGGTGTAAAGTGATTCCACCAACAACCTGTGTTAAAAAAATTGGTTTGTTTAAAACCATTGGAAGTTAATATCATCAGGCTAGAATGATATCCTAGAAATAGGACTTACTTTGCAATTTTCTTTGGTGTGACATATAACAACTTGTATTTACAGTGATCAGAAGCCAGTTCTCTAAAGATGTCCTGCTGTTCACTCCATTCCATATTAGCACTCAAGTAAGCAGTTGGGATGTTTGCCTAAATTGCAAAATCAAATGAAAACCTTAACAATGAATGACAAAATTAGACAAAACAACTGAATCATCCAAAGAAATAATTGCATTACCAGCAACAAGTGCATGATTTGGTCTTGAATGAGTGAAACAAGAAAAGACAGAACTAGAGTTATTCCATTACAAATTAGGGCCGGCAGCTGCAAATAATAGATATGAGTTATACAAAGACTCGCATGATCTAAGGAAAGTGCAAAGAATTCTCAAAGTGACAAACAAATGAAAAAATACATACCAACTTATAACTGTGTGAGATCTCAGATTCTGAGTTACCTCAAAATTTCACTCCAAGAAAAAGGGAGTTTTTTTTTCGACAGACTCGCTTCTTCTCCGCCCCTGATTTCGTCATATCTCTCTGAATGAGATAGATTGAAGAGGAAATTATGCTCTTGTTGGCCTTATTTGATCATTCAAAAAGAAAAAAAACCTAAACCTTCACTGCCCCATTCTCCCCAACTTTCTCCTCCACCCCATGTTAGATAAATCAAATTGAGAGAGAAGCGAAAGTGATAGACAGAGCGGCGAGAGTGGCGAGAGCGACAGAGAGAGCGAGAGCAGAGGGGAGGCGAATGGCAGAGCGAGGGAGGGAGGAGAATCGCAGGGTTGTGTGTTTCATTATTCTTTGTAGGTTTTAAGTTGGAGGAGAGAGTCTGAAATATTTTGGCGGTCAAGCGTATTTAATCTCTCGCTTGATTCTTTAATAGCGTTTTGAGATTACAATATACTAAAATTAGGTTTTTTTTATAGCATTTGTGTAAAAAACGCTATTCTCAAATGCTGTAAAAGATCATTTTTGTTGTAGTGGCGATTGCTGAGATTTTGTTTAGGATCGGAGTCACGGATCCCAACATAATGTACGAGTTAGCAAAGCCACCATTTTCTGACGCACTCATTAAGAAGGCAATGCCAAAAAAGTTTACTACGCCAAAATTAGAAGTATACGATGGTACCACCGACAACAGACCACCTAAGACATTTTCATAATGGCTCTAGAAGAAACCACAGAGTCGATCTTGGGAAAAACGTTCTCAACAGCCTCACGTCCACAACAATGAACTTGTTCAATAGCCTACTGCCGAAGTTAATAGACTTTTTCCAGGCTTTAGCCACCACTTTCATTACCAGATTCATTGGGAGCCAACGAATGAGGAAATGACCCCACTACCTCCTGCACATCTGACAAAAGCCTGAAGAAATGATACAGGAGTATGTCACTCGCTTCACCAACGAGTTAACGATGATTGATGGATGCAGTGATGACACAACCGCTGCAACTTTCATCGTCAGACTGAATAGAGGCCCCTTATTCGATGCCCTTAACCTGGAACCTCCAAAAGGCATGGAGGTCCTGCTTAAAATAGCACAAAAACACATCTCCCTTAAAGAAATGAAAGCTGCAAGGAGAAAGAATGAGCAGGCGAGGGAGAGCAATTCAAGGAAATGAGAAAGGAAATATGAAAGAAAGCCAGATGATGGACCATGGGAGGACAACAATCTTTCAAAGAAACATCGAAGCGACGGATGTACTGAATCCAACTAGCAGGAATCCATGAAGTCACAATCGTCGCGACCTAGTCATGAGGGAATAACCAGGATAATGAGGAAAAATTACAAACCGTACACAGCTCTAAAAGCAAGCCAAACCGACATCTTAAAATGCATAGCGAACTGGGAAACTTTCAACTGGCCAACCTGGATGAAAGGAGACCCGAAAGGACGAGATAAGAGCAGGTACTGCTCTTTTTACAAGGATCACATACATGATACCGATGACTGCTACACGTTAAAACAAGAAATCAAGCATTGGATCCAAAGGGGACGACTGGACGAGTTTATCAGCATACCAGACAAACAGTTCAAAGGTAAAGAAAAGGCTGATGTTGCAACTACAGGATCAAAAGAACGGTCCAGAGAATTGATATATGCTCTACACTGCATTTGCCCCGGTAAAGAAGCACCACCCGTTCGAACATACTTACATCGAAGTCGTAAGGTCAACGCTCTAAAGGTGGCTACATAAACCAACTCGAAGACTCTGACAACGGATACAAATTCAACCAAAATTGCTTATAAGGGAATTAACGACAAACCCTATCAGGCCCTAACAAGCAATGCCAAACTGAGAACAATAACGGTCCAAGCAAAGAAGTTCCTAAATTAAAGGAACAACATAAGCACGAGAGGCCAACGCGAGGATTGACATTAGCAACGTAAGAATAAAAGAAGAAGCGTTCCATGGTGTAATAGGGCCACTCAGAAAAACGACCGCTAGAAACGGTCAAAAAAATCAATAAAGTTTCATTTTCGGAATTGACATCCCACAAAGGTGAACAACTTCATAGCAAAGATATACGAAACAATCGGCGCAAAGAGCCCAAAAGGAATCAGGATGCAAGTCGGGTATTAACAATAAACTTCTGCTCTAATCAACCAAAGAAGTAAAAATTGGACACCCGAGTCAACTAAACACAAAAACTTCGAATCAACCAAAATGTCAGGTTAACGAAGTAAAAGTTGGACGAACGAGTCAACTAAGTAAAATGACTTAGGATCAACTAGAGTGTCGCACCAAAGAAGTAAAAGTTGGACACCCGAGTCAACTAAACACATAAACTTCGAATCGACCGAGATGTCGAGTTAACGAAGTAAAAGTTGGTCGAATGAGTTAACTAAGTAAAATGACTTCGGTTCGATTAGAGTGTCGCACCAAAGAAGTAAACGTTGGACACCCGAGTAAGCTAAACACAGAAACTTCGAATAGACCGAGATGTCGAGTTGACTAAATAAAAGTTATACGAACGAGTCTACTAAGTAAAATGACTTCGGTTCGACTAGAGTGTCGCACCAAAAAAGTAAAAGTTGTACACTCGAGTCTACTAAACACAAAAACTTCGAATTGACCGAGATGTCGAGTTAACAAAGTAAAAGTTGGACGAACGAGTCAACTAAGTAAAATGACTTCGGGTCGACTAGAGTGTCGCACCAAAGAAGTAAAAATTGGACACCCGAGTCAACTAAACATAGAAACTTCGAATCGACCGAGATGTCGAGTTAACGAAGTAAAATTTGGATGAACGAGTCAACTAAGTAAAATGACTTTGGGTCAACTAGAGTGTCGCACCAAAGAAGTAAAAGTTTGACACTCGAGTCAACTAAACACAGAAACTTCAAATTGACCGAGATGTTGAGTTAACGAAGTAAAAGTTGGACAAACAAGTCAACTAAGTAAAATGACTTTGGGTTGACTAGAGTGTCGCACCAAAGAAGTAAAAGTTGGACACCCGAGTCACCTAAACACAAATATTTCGAATCGACCATGATGTCGAGTCAACGAAGTAAAAGTTGAGCGAACGGTTCAACTAGACACAGAAATTTCAAATCGACCGAGATGTCAAGTTAACGAAGTAAAAGATTGAACGAACGAGTCAACTAAGTAAAAAGACTTCTTGTCGACTAAAACGTCAAGTCAGCAAAGTAAAGATCGAGCGGATGATTCAACTGAGTAGAAGATGAGAAAACAAAACAACTTTCCACAAAAATTCAGAGATGACAAACACAAGATCAATACACGCATGCTAAAGCATAGGAAAATTCAAATCACCAAATGATTGCTACAGATATGTCTATGGAACTTCAAAACTCAAATGCAAGTTGTCACGACAATGACAAACAAACAAAATCGACACAAAGAAAAATAAAGAAGCCAATTCATGTCACTCATTCAAAACATATTCGATTACATTCGAAGGTATCAATGAAAGACTAAGGGGAAAAATCTATAACATCCTGAGCAATACCATCTGCAGGAGCCGGATCGTCGACATGAACTCTTTAGAAAGAGGAGGATGAAGCTCTTCAGCCATTGGACCGCCTGGAGGATCCTCGGCACCTTCGTCATTTTCAAAGGTTCGATAGACCATATGACGATATAGACAAGTCGACATTTAGACCCTCAATATAATCCAAAAGCTCAGTATGACCATCAACAACGCGCTGCCAATCTGCCACCTCCATAACACAAAGTTTATCCTTGACAGAAGCAAGCTCACTTCTTATCGTGATGAGTTGACCCTTAGCAGTAGTGAACATCACGGAGGAATCGACCTTGACCTCGTCAAGCGAAGCCAGTAATTGTTCCACTTTTTTTTCACGATGTCGCGACTGTTAGACTGCTTCATCATGGCACGCATGACCTTGTCATGAAACGCCTTTTCAGTGTAAAGATCCTTTTCCACATCATGCAAACGTGTGCGGTCACAAATTGATTATGCGCACCCTCCACATCGGCCAAAGACGCCTAAGCAACCTCAGCCGCTTTGATCCGTTCAGAGCATCGCGCTTTTAACGCATCATACTGATAAAGAACATGGGAGAATACCAGTAGCAGTATGAAGAACTTCCTCTCCAAAGAAACCATATGATTGTGATTAACCTAATGACTCAAACCCATCATTCATGCATTGGTAAGATGGGTCATCCCGTCCATTATAAGTCTGACACCATCCTCAAGATGAAGGTTCGGGTTCAACACAGACATCTATTTTGTCTCCTAACCTCGAAGGATCTCTATCAACAGAATCTGAATAAAGAAATGTGCAACACACAGAGTCAACAAGCCATTTCTTTTTCGGAACACGGTCGGAAGACAGAAACAACAGCTTCGACGAACTAATAGGCCTCGGTACTTTTATCTTTTTAGAAGGACCGATAGCACTACGGACAGGAACATTGAGATTCGTAACACCCGAGCTCACTTTTACGATCAACGACAGCATGAGCGACAATCTTTGGGGCCTGCCTCTCGGTTAACAAAACCAGTTCGATCACATTCATGATGTATAGACCATTGCGCCTCACCATATCATCAGTAAGATAGGAATCCAATATAATTACCGAAAGCTCCAGGAAGCTCTCACCGATAACCTATTATTCAGTAGTCAATTTCAGATTTCGATGCTTAATAGGAACTCGAAAAGACCTTACTACCTAAAGACCCCGCAGATTGAAGTAGCTAGAGCCGACCAACGCATAAAATGAATCCTGCGACCAACCCCTGATGTCATCATTGAGATTACCAAAACACGCAGGAGAGTGCAGGAAACAGGTACTGTTGGGTTTCACGCTAAACTCCACCAAAGAGTGCAAGATTCTAGGGGTTAAAGGGATACCAGAAAGAATGGCCCTGGCATACGTGGAAAATATAACCTTCTAGCCATTCGGGCCCATCTGAGCAGGAAGAATACCCAGAAAGTCTAGATATGACCAGAACAACTCCGAAACTGGGAACTGAAGACTAGCATAGAACATGCGAGGATAAAACGCAATATATCCCTTCCTTTGGCAACAAGAACTGGCGTCTTCGCGCTGAAGAACGATTTCAAGGTCGTCAGGCAAAGTATAGTTGGAACAGACACTATCCAGAGTAGCTTGAGAAGCTTTGTTTGGGGAAAAATGAGCCTCACAGGTAGAAAGTTGATCACCGACCAACATGTCACCAGCAGACATCGCAAATAGGAATGAAGAGACGAAGAAAAAGAGGCAATAAGGGAAAAGAAATAACACTAACAACAAAATGACGTAAATAAATGAGGGAAATAGCCACAACACCCTTTATACAACTAGGAAATGAAAAGATCACTCATGGAGCAACATACGAGACATAATGGCGCACCAAAACTTCCATAAAATGTGTACGAAAACAAACATACAACGAAGTAACCGAGACGATCAACCAACCGAAAGTTATTAAACATTAAGTTCACTACAATAGCGCAATCGAAATACCAACTGTCACACATTTAGTGGATACGTGAACATACCCACTAGCTAAGGGGAGAGTAGTTGATGATGCATCAAAATAGATCGAACATCACAGTCGTACACGTGGCATAAAGATCCATCACGAGAATACAATGCCAAATTTATTGGGCCAGCTTATAAAGCCCAGGAAGAATAAAGCTAACTACTGAGGCTCAGACGAGGCCCACCAATGAGGAAATGTCGACAAAGCCTACATCCAGGCTCAAACAAATCAAAACCCGGATCCAAGACCAACACAAGTTCTCCCATAAAGAAGAGGAACGTTGCATCGAAAAGAGTCGTGGAGGGAGTCACACCTCCCCGAACGCATCTCCATAAAGGAGGAGACTGTTACAATAAATATTTCTTTTCGATGCGCCTCACATGCTTAAGTCACACAAAGAGTTAATCACGACCATTACAAAAGGTAAAAGGAACATTCGACAAAGGTATGCAACTTTAATTGAGTTTTGTTAAGATTTACATCATTCTTCCAACAGAGTTGCCGACTCAGCATCGAAGTGCCTTCGGCCACAAAAAATGTGGTCCTTGACAGTCTAACAATTGTTTTGCAGGTTAAACTCACAGGAGAACGATTTTTGGACGCGCCACTTTCAATCTATTTTCCATTATGTTAAAAGCATATTGGGATTTAAGGAATGAAGATTCCTCGACAATATACATTTGCATTCTATACATATACATCCACCTATTTCATCCATCTAGAAATTTCAAAATAAGTTTTTGGGGATGATCTCGGGTAAAACACTCATAGAAATAGTGAACCCATTTGGAGTGTCATAACATGCTACACAAGTTAGAGAATTTCTAATCACACAATTTCGCCATAACTTCATGAGCATATCTTATGGAGTTAGAAATTTGAAAAACTTTAGATTTTTTGCAATGATAATCTACGAGGTAGAGAGATCATCTCGCAAAATCTAACTAATTTTAAAAAATCTAATTTAAAAAACATAAATATTCATCCAAAAATATCAACACTTAACTAGTATGGTTTTAGTCTGAACAGTCGTGACCCTTGGAAGTATCAAATGAAACAAGAAAAAGTCCTCAACATTTGCAAACATCCCATGTTGGGGAAAATGTTTTCAATTAATTCAAGATGAGTGAGCGAATTGTTTTTGTGATCGTCCCTTTCAAATTCACAGTCCCATTACACAATATATTAGTAAAAAGAAAATTCATTCCACATAGAATTCGTCGCTCTTGAGCGAGAGAAGCACAATGAGTGGTGTGCAAAGCTAGCCGCTGATGCGACTCACTAGGTCTTTGTTGTTGTTGGCTTCGCTGATGAGCTCTGGTAGATCTGGAAAAGAGAGCTTGAAGAGTAAGAAGGTTAGCTCACCTTACATTATGCGCCAAGCTGAAGCCATATTGAAGTTGCTCTCAGCTGGTTGCACTTCGGAGATGACTCGACAGGTTCTCAGTGACAGCCCAGATACCAGTAAAGCTCTTCGAATGTGTGCTCTCTTTCTATCTCTCTCTTCCTCGGTTGATAGCGAAGAAGGCTCGTCCTAAGCTAAGCTCAATCCATGCTCAGCTTTCCCTCACTCCCTCAGTCGACGACAAAGTCGGCTTGAATTGAGCTAAGCTCAGTCCATGCTCAGCTCTCCCTCTCCCTCAGTCGACAAAAAGCCATACTCTCCCATTCTCCCTCGTCGAAGAAGAACCTTTGCTCGTCAGTTTATCTCTCTCTCCATCCAACGATCTCCCTCTCTCCCTCCAATGATCTCCCTCTCTCCCTCAGTCGGTCGAAGTTGTGATCAAATCGAATTGAATTGAAGCAATGAATGTGGTATTAGGGTTAGGTAAAAGAGGGCTTCAATCACCAGGAATTGATCTATCAGATGAACCCTACGTGTACGATGGATTGTTGGCATGTGTGAGGCGCGTGCCGTATTATAGTAACATAACTAGGGGTGGGCATCCCATCCCGCGATCCCGATCCCGTCCCGATTTTTTCGGGTCTTAATGGGATTGAATAATTTCATCCCGATCCCGATCCCGTCCCGTCCCGAACTAATTTTTTAATATTAATTATTAATATTTTAGATCCCTGCTTAAGTGACTTTCTCTGATGTATGCCTTTGCTTAATGGTCTGCCCTCATTATGTATAATTTTCTACATAATGATGTTGAAAGGTTACAGTCTGCACTCCTATAATATGCTGAAGTATCAAGACAATCATCAAAGAATACTGCAGAACTGTTTATATAAAGTTATAATGTATTTTTGGATTTTAATTATTATTATGGTGTTCATACAGATGTATTTGCAGGCTTTTAAGTAACACCTTTTAAACATCTTGTACAGTTGTATTAATGTTAAGCAATTACACGTGTAAAGTCTTACAAATTAACATCTTGTTCTCTTCTGCAGTGGTGGACTGCGACTGAAGCGTGATATTACTGTTCCAGCAGACTGGATTGGATTCCAACATTATGCTCCAGCAGAATATGTTCTAGCAGACTTGATTATGTTCTAGCATAATATGTTCCAGCAGAATTGAGTTGATTTTAATATGTTTTATGTATTTTAGAACTTCAGACTTGTAGTTGATAATATGTTCAAAATGTATTTTAGTTGATATGTCCAGATTAGCACGCTGATCCCGTCCCGTCCCGAACCCGTTTGGATGGGACGAGGTCGGAATGTGATTTTTCCCATTCCGTCCCGATCCTGTATGAACGGGATGGGTATATCTCGTCTCATCCCGTCCCGTGCCCACCCCTAAACATAACCCTCACGTGAGGGTATTTCTGACATTTCAAAAGACCTAATGTTTTCATTGACTTAACCATCAATACTCAAAATAGGCGTCTAACGGGATTTCAAGAACATATGAAACCAAATGAGGACTACGCCTAAACTAATGGAGGCTAAAAGGTAAATAACCCTTTATATTCATATTGATTCTGCTCGTCATTTGGTATGTTACACAAACTCTCATTTTCCTTTAGTAGTTTTTGTAAAGTCACAAGATTATATTGAGTTATGTCCTATGCAGTTAAAATGGATAACATACCCATAACGGTTCAGGAGCGTTATAGGTTATAAATATATACTCCCACTAATCATTAATGTATTATAGACTATAGAGTATAAAAATTGCCATGTAGTTATAAGTCCATGAAATGGATCATTTAGATTTTGTAGAGTTGGTCACTCTCATCCTAGTTAATATGGATTATGGTATAATTTCAGATTGTTTCTATGAAATTTTACTACTACAATATCAACAGCTAAGATGGCTAATTTTTGTGAAATGCAACAGATTCCCTTGATGTAAATGGCAATTCTAACATTATTTTCAAGCTATCACATGATGCAGGTCATGGCGGCCCCCCTCTTATCTAAAATGGATAAATACAACAAAGCATATCCAAGCTTCTGACTAGGGGTGGGCATTCGATTCCGCGATTCCGTTTTCGTCCCAATTTTTTCGGGTCTTAATGTGATTGAATAATTACTTTCCGATCCCATCCCGTCCTGATCTAGAATGGGATGGGATGGGATGAAGATTTTCAATTTCGCCAATCCCATCCCGAGCTAAATTTTCAATATTTATTATTAATATTTATTATTTATTTATTTATTTTATGATTGCAATATTAGTGTAATTGAAGAAAAATGAATTTAGTTGAAATCAGTGTAATTGATATTAGTCTATATCTGCAACTACTTGATATTGGTTTATTTCTAGAATTCTAAAAGAATTATTTAATTGCAAACTCTTTAAAACTCAAAATGAGATTGCTAACTACATTTGAGAGTTTTATTTCGTGTCAAGACAATGAATTTAATGACTTTTTTTTAAAGCAATAATGAAACATTCTTCTTAGCACCCCAAATCTACTCATCCTTCTGTTCACTATTCAAAACAGTAGAGCAAGTCCACCATTGCCATTATATTGTCCACCTCTTAGTAATTCAAAACTCTGCATAAATCTTAATTACAGGGTGAATTTCAACTATTATTTATGGTAGTTTATTATGATGTTACATACTCAATCTAAGGCTATCATTTATGTGTAGTTCTACAAATTGTCTTTACCTCTTTTTAACTAAGCAAATTGGGTCTTGGGTGAGTAGTAGTTTGTCAAAAAATGAGAGCACGTTGATCCCGTTCCGAACCCGTTTGGGATGGAACGAGGTTGGGATGGGGTTTTTCCCATCCCGATCCCGTATGAACGGGATGGGATAGGGATGTGTCTATCTCGTCCCATCCCGTCCCGTGCCCACCCCTACTTCTGACGGAAGAAGTTGGTGAACCTTGTGTTAGGAGAAAAAATGATGAAACAAGAAATAGATTCAATTGTAGACATCCCAACCCCAGCTTAATCCTTGAACCACCATACTAACGAAAGCTGCAACTCTTAGGATAGTGGTGGAGACGGTATGAATGGTAAAAATGACTATTTCAACTGTTCTTTGTCCATATTCAAGAAGAATCAGAGAGTGCCAGAAAGATTGCAACATCATCATAGGAGCAAAGCACAGGTCAGAGATCCAACTGTCCTTCTTCTTTCTTCCTTATCTTCTTTTTCTTTTTCTCATTCCCTTATCTTCACTCTTCCCTTTAGAGACAAAGAGATCACAAAAGGGGTTATGGATCCCTCACTTCTTCCATCCTCCTCCTCCTCCTTCTTCTTCTTCTTCCCTTCTCTTCCCTTCAGAGACAAGGGGTCGATTGCAGAGTCGATCTCTGTTGTTTTCGTTCTTTTTCTCCTCTTCAGTTCTTCCATCCTTCTTCTTCTTCTTCTTCTTCTTCTTCTTCTTCTTCTTCTTCTTCTTCTTCTTCTTCTTCTTCTTCTTCTTCTTCTATTCTTCCCTCATTCTTCTTCTCTTTCCCTCCTCCATCTTCCGCTTCTCTAAAATTAGGGCTCTGCAAGTTCGAAAAGAAACGGGTGGTCAGAAGAATTTTATTTAATTTTTTATGTATTGTAAATGACAATTAAAATGCTATTATGGCAAACAACGTTATATAAATAATGGGAGTGATAATACCATTATCACGCGTGTCGTTAAATCCTGCCGTTATACGCCTGAAGTCCATCAAGCGATATAACTCCGTTATTTCAGTGTTATGTCGGCATGTTAACTGCATAGGTTAGATCCATTCAATAGTGTGTAAGAAAATACTTTTATTTTTCTATGGTCTTTGTTTCAACAAGGATACCTTTCGAAATTGTTGTATGTTGGAACTAAATTTAGTTTCAGCCTTTCCAAACAATTTCGCCATTAAATAAGTCTATTTACTATCTTTTCAAATTTCTTTCAATGTAGAACAAGCTCTTAGGATAACATACCTTGTTGCGATTCAACTTATCTCATCTCTATCATACAGGCACATAGTTTAATATGTTGAACCCATGGCAATGAAATTTTAAGAATACAGACTTGAAGACGATGTGATCACAAGATTTTGAACCCTGATACCATCAAAAAAAAGTTTTTTTCTTAAATTTTTACTGAATATATTCATAACTTTTGGACATTCGAAACCCAAATCAATGGTAGTCCACGCATCAGTCTACAAATTCCCAATCGATGGATATGATGTAGACAAATCTAACCATGAATTCAGTGGACTCAAACAAACCAGGATATAATCACGGACTTGAACATGAACATGATACAAAACACGTTATCGTGATAAAAAAAAAAAGAGTGACAATTACAATAAATTTTGCAGTGGATGAGGAAGAGTGTCATGACTGTGAGAAGAAGTAATGCTGAAGAAGAGTTTAGATGCAGAACAATGGCGCCAAAATATTTAGGGCAAATTCAAATGTAGGGGTAAAAGGGTAATTAGTTAAAAGTTGTTAGTTGAATACAACAAATTAGAACAAGTGTCAAAGATCTAACTGCCCACTTAGAAATTATGTTACTAATGTCGCTTAAATAGAGTAGAAAAGGTAAAACAAAGTATGATATGAGATAAGTAAAGTTTAGGCTCTTTGGTTCATTGGAACCCAAGAGAGGTGTATTCCAATTTCCTTCAATACAATCAATTTTCTCTGTTGAAACTGTTGGAAATATGGCTTTTTTAAATAAAAGAAAATGGGTGTTTAACAGATTTTGAACCCTGGATCTCTCTCTTATTTTGATCTATGGATCACTCTAAAAAATTTAGTCCCATATCTATTATACAACTCTTTGTGGTAGAGTTTATAAGGAGATAGTTAGGACTTGGGCTTGGACCCCTTGGGGGTACCACTCTTTTATGAGGAGGGGAGAGATAGGCTCTCGCGCCCGCCGCCGTCCGTCCGAATCGAATTGGGTCGGGTCGGGTCATTAAGAGAGCAACCCATTCTTTTTGCTACAAATTTATTTAATGAAAATAAATTTTGAATTTCTAAAGAGGGAATGAATTGCGCCGTGATTTACTCTCCCACGTTTTCCACGCTACGAATCCAAACAAGTTCTCTTTGTATCTGGACACTTTCTTTAAGCAAACGGTTTTCACGTTTTTTTTATTATTAATTGCTGTTTTAATTATTATGAACTTGGATGCGTTTTTGTCTTACAACGAATGTGATTTTTCACTATAAATATAACACAAAAACTCACAGTTAAGGATAAGGAGAAAAACAGCAAACAAAAGTATTTTCGTGTTGAAAGAAAAGAAGAGAAAAACAAAACAAGGATTCTTTCTTTTTGCAATAAGAGAGATTTCGTTTTTGTATTTAGTTTTGTTTTTGTTTAGCATTTCTATCAAAGAAGAAATATTTGTGTTGTTTATTTATTTACATGTATTGATGATTCCGAGCAAAAACAAGTGTTTAAGGGTGATAGTATTCCGTTCATCAAATGTGCAATTGATTGAACGAGACAGAGAAGATTCTGGGCTGTTTTATCCTGGGGACGGCGGGGCTAGTACACTGCTTGCACAATCTTGGGCAGAGCCGCGAAACCTCTTAAAGAGAGCGACCTAGTCCGCGACTCAACCCAAGAACAAATTGGTACATGCGTTCCTAACTATTTATTTGAATTGTTTACAGCAGTTGAATCTTATATAGAAGTTACAACAAACAGGTATGTTAAGGATGAATTTACTTCATAGATTTCCTTTGTTTTTCAAAGAATGTTTGCTTACATTAGTATGCTTATTTGCATTTGCTATTTTTCGTATGCTTAATGTTTGGGTGGAATTTATGCTTTATATTTGCATATTGGAATTTGCTTGAATAAAACATCCAATACATTATACTAGCAAACATGGTCAGTATATGAGTTTTTTCAAAATACTTGGAATGTCTTACTGTGACATTTTAGTTGCTGCTCCATATAATCAGTTATAACAATTTTAAGACGAGTTCTTTCTGCCATGATTACAAATACTGAATTTGCTCAACAAAGTTGCATATATTTGTAATACAAAAATGCACACACTTGATCACACATAAGACTTGAGTTAATTGTTAAAGAAGTGATTTGTATATAGTTGGTTATATATAGATTAGCGATGAACAATTAATATCTTGATCACATAGGAAACAAGGTAACGGCGTTGTTTGGTGCAAAGGATAACTGTTTTTAGCAAGGTTGTTGTCTTTCTTAATAACTGGTTGAAATGCTTACTAGAGATAGCCCATTATCTGTACTTTTTATACAATCTTGTTGGACCAATATGTCTTGGTTGACATATCTTTTCTGAATAAATGTTGTTGCAGCATTTATCTCACCAAAAAGGAAAAGGAAAAACCCGTGTATATTCATTGTTGAGTGCCCCTATAAATCCTAAAGTTTTTGTTGGTTATTGAGGTTTTCTGTAGTCATGATTGAAATTCTAAGGGCAGCTCTTTTGTTTTGCTTCCTGATTAAGTTATATCAAGCATTGTCTTCACTGTAAACCCCATGCGTTGGCAGAGTCTGTAATTTACCATGGTATGTTTATGGTATTAAGATATTCGTGCTAGCCATCTGGCTGTCCATTTTATAGCAAAGGACATCCATTGAGTTTGGTATGTATTATTAAAATTATGTGGGTGTGAGCATGTGGGGTCTGCCGAAGGGGTCATAAGAGGTCCAAGATGATGTTTGTGCATTTTTTTTGAATTTTGGTAGAGGACATGAAATCTTATGAAAAGGATGTGTTCTCATGATGATAACGTTGATGGATCTAACTTTTTTGTTGATGGCAATCTAGAACAATTCAAGCTATTGCTTGATTTTGTTGCAGAACTTTATTATCTAAGTCTGCAACTAAATTCCCAGAGGATGCACAAATCTAGCTTGGTGATTACATCAAAGTTTGAACAATTCAGAAGTTGAATTTAAGGTACGTTTTCTAATGATATTTTGTGTTGATTCTTGAACTTAAAAGAAAATGAGAATAGCGAGGTGAATAGAATGGGTATTTTATTCAATATTCTCATTGTGTGGGTCCTTAACATTTGAATGCACGGTCTGCTTCAGCTAGCAAAAGGACCGTCATTTATATGCATTCAAACGGTGGCTAAACCCGTTTATGATAATAGCTAGAGGGACCAAAGTTCAAAAGTTCCTTAATGGAAAGCACACGCATATTTTTAACATTATACATGCTAAAAATAATTATGTGGATTCTGATTTTTTGTGAGAAGATTTTTTGTTTCTCAAGGAATTAATTTATGAAAAGATGAATTGCATTTATTTTCGAGGCATAGTGGGGGTTATTTCGAGGAATAGTGGGGGTACATCCTCAAATAACGTGCCTATGAAAAGGATGAATGAAACTGATTAAGCCACAAAATCTGAGCCTTGGAGAAGTAAACGGAAACGAATTTCTAAAAAACTTTGGCTCGGATTACTATGTCTTTTCAGTCGAGGAGGATTAGCTTTCAAGAAGCCTTATCCTTTATAGATGCAATTGAAAAGGTCATGAGGTACCTTAAGAGGACTAAGAACCTCGGATTACATAATCAGAAGTTTCCCGCTGTCCTTGAAGGATATAGCGATGCTGATTGGAACACCCTTTCAGATGACTCCAAAGCCATCAGTGACTATATTTTCAATATAGCTGGTGGAGCTGTTTCTTGGAAATCAAAGAAACAAACCATTTTGGCACAGTCTACGATGGAGTCAGAAATGATAGCACTAGCCACGGCTAGTGAAGAAGCAGGTTGGCTAAGACACCTGCTAGCAGAGATCCCTTTATGGGAAAGAATGATTCCAGATGTCTTGATCCAGCGCGATAGTACCGCAGCTATTGCGAAAAATACAGAACCGTTATTATAACGGCAAGAAACGACAAATACGTCATAAGCACAGTACGGTTAGAGATTTCTATCTACTGGTGCTGTAAGATTGGATCATGTACGAACTGATGCGAACTTGGCTAATCCTTTGACGAAAGGATTAGGTAGAGAGAAGGTTTTCAAAACCTCGAAAGGAATGGGACTAAAGCCCTTAGATTGATGAGTTATTCATGACGGTAACCCAACCTATAGACTGGAGATCCCAAGAAATAGGTTCAATGGGTAATAACAAGTCGTGAATGATATGATGTGAATCATGCTGACATAATAGCAATCTCATTCCTAGATTAAAGCATGAATTCCTGAAGCGATAGTAGGATGAGTTAAAAACTCTTAATGAGGTCTATACTCTGTGGAGTGGAGTACCTAGCTACAGGAGTACTCTTGATAGACTCACCTAAGTGATTGTGGAAGTTTGGCCGCTTCCTATGGAATTTGTGGGCAAAATTCCTAGAGCCTTCACTATACTGGGATATACGTGCATGGCCATAACACACGGGCTTTTTAGACTTCACCCTGGTAAGGTTGTGCGTGTAATGTTTGTTAGAGATAGAGTTCAAAACTACGAGTTACTCTAGTATAATCTAAAGCATGAACACTACGCAAGAGTTCAAGTCGAAAGACACTTTTGTTTATGCACAATCTTATATTTTTAGATTGCTCGATGAAAATTGTTTTTAAATCCAAGTGGGGGATTGTTGAAAATTGTTTTAAAAATCCAAGTGGGGGATTGTTGGAAATATGGCTTTTTAAAATAAAAGAAAATGGGTGTTTAACAGGTTTTGAACCCTGGACCTCTCTCTTATTTTGATCTATGGATCACTCTAAAAAATTTAGTCCCATATCTATTATACAACTCTTTGTGGTAGAGTTTATAAGGAGATAGTTAGGACTTGGGCTTGGACCCCTTGGGGGTACCACTCTTTTATGAGGAGGGGAGAGATAGGCTCTCGCGCCCGCCGCCGTCCGTCCGAATCGAATCGGGTCGGGTCGGGTCATTAAGAGAGCAACCCATTCTTTTTGCTACAAATTTATTTAATGAAAATAAATTTTGAATTTCTAAAGAGGGAATGAATTGCGCCGTGATTTACTCTCCCACGTTTTCCACGCTACGAATCCAAACAAGTTCTCTTTGTATCTGGACACTTTCTTTAAGTAAACGGTTTTCACGTTTTTTTATTATTAATTGCTGTTTTAATTATTATGAACTTGGATGCGTTTTTGTCTTACAGCGAATGTGATTTTTCACTATAAATATAACACAAAAACTCACAGTTAAGGATAAGGAGAAAAACAGCAAACAAAAGTATTTTCGTGTTGAAAGAAAAGAAGAGAAAAACAAAACAAGGATTCTTTCTTTTTGCAATAAGAGAGATTTCGTTTTTGTATTTAGTTTTGTTTTTGTTTAGCATTTCTATCAAAGAAGAAATATTTGTGTTGTTTATTTATTTACATGTATTGATGATTCCGAGCAAAAACAAGTGTTTAAGGGTGATAGTATTCCGTTCATCAAATGTGCAATTGATTGAACGAGACAGAGAAGATTCTAGGCTGTTTTATCCTGGGGACGGCGGGGCTAGTACACTGCTTGCACAATCTTGGGCAGAGCCGCGAAACGTCTTAAAGAGAGCGACCTAGTCCGCGACTCAACCCAAGAACAAATTGGTACATGCGTTCCTAACTATTTATTTGAATTGTTGACAGCAGTTGAATCTTATACAGAAGTTACAACAAACATGTATGTTAAGGATGAATTTACTTCATAGATTTCCTTTGTTTTTCAAAGAATGTTTGCTTACATTAGTATGCTTATTTGCATTTGCTATTGTTCGTATGCTTAATGTTTGGGTGGAATTTATACTTTATATTTGCATATTGGAATTTGCTTGAATAAAACATCCAATACATTATACTAGCAAACATGGTCAGTATATGAGTTTTTTCAAAATACTTGGAATGTCTTACTGTGACATTTTAGTTGCTGCTCCATATAATAGTGACAATTACAATAAATTTTGCAGTGGATGAGGAAGAGTGTCATGACTGTGAGAAGAAGTAATGCTGAAGAAGAGTTTAGATGCAGAACAATGGCGCCAAAATATTTAGGGCAAATTCAAATGTAGGGGTAAAAGGGTAATTAGTTAAAAGTTGTTAGTTGAATACAACAAATTAGAACAAGTGTCAAAGATCTAACTGCCCACTTAGAAATTATGTTACTACTGTCGCTTAAATAGAGTAGAAAAGGTAAAACAAAGTATGATATGAGATAAGTAAAGTTTAGGCTCTTTGGTTCATTGGAACCCAAGAGAGGTGTATTCCAATTTCCTTCAATACAATCAATTTTCTCTGTTGAAACTTATCTAATTTGATCCAAATCTGTCATGTTCGTGACAATTAGTATTAGAGCCGTTACGATTTACCAACCTGTGCAACCATGAAAATCTCATATGAGGAGATGGAAGCTTTCATGGATGAGATAAAGTAGAGCCAACTGGAATTTAATAGACATATCGAACTTGTGAAGGTCGAAATGAAGAGGCTTACACAAGTGAGTGAAGCCTGAAAGAAGAGGTTTGATACTCGGTTTGAACAACTTGTTCAGTTGATACAGAACACTCAGAAGTCGAGTGGATCTATTGATCAAACCAATTAACCTCCACGCAGATCATGAGATCCAATGAGAGCAAACCATCAAAACCATTGCCCATGCTCCAATGGAAGTCGAGGACCTATTTGCTTCAAGCAGCGAAAGGGATCGTGAGAACGGAGCCTTTATGGACGTAGATGACGTAGTCGACTTAGATCCCTGCTACGTAACGAACTTGATGAAACACTCAAAACTGGAAAAAGATCGACATCAACAACGAAAGGAGAACTCGCACTGAATGATGACTCTTTGTAGAAATTCTATAGACACGATTTGATTTCGTTCTTTGAGGATTATGGTTTGATTCACCTCCAATTCAACTCCTACATCGAGTTTGTGAACAGTGGGATCCAGAGGTTGTTTGAGTCACTGAAGAAGGTCATCATTCAACCTGGTTACGCTCTATCGAAGAAGGGAGATGGTAATTGGAGGTACGCTTCGATTAATTTTGCAAGGGTTTTGTTGGAGCAGCCCACGTTTGAAACCAATGATCGGAGTTTGGATTGGTTGCCTAGATATGTGAGGCTCCAAAGGGTCACTCATTTTTATCGGATAAGGGATAAGATGAAACTCCCATTTCAGTTAGGAAAAACTATCTTGGCTGAGGAAGAAATATTGATATTGTTCAACTTTATAGCCCAAATGTATTTGAAATTCTCAGATTTTGACGCTGCACATCAGGTGTTTGAGAAAAGGTCTGAGTGGAATATTTTTTCTTGGACTTTAATGATGGTTGGGTCGATAGAGAGCGGGTTGTTTGTTGATGAGTATAGGTATTTTATTGGGATGCAAAACATTCGGATCCAGGAGGATAAGTTTGCGTACTCTACTTTGGTTCAAGCTTGTATAGACTTGAGAAGTGTGGGATCGAGTGGATAGTGCATGCGCAGATGGTGAAGGCTGGGTTATCTGATAATGAGGTTGTTAGCACTTCTCTTATCAAAATGTATGCGAAGTGTGGAGAAATTGAGGATTTGGTTAGGGTGTTTAATGGTATGGATTAGGGCTGGGCAGGTCTGGGTAACCGACACAAAAAGTAAAAATTGAAAATCGGCCCGAAAAGTTTAAGCCCGTATTTATGAGGCCCGAAACCGAACCGAGTTGACCGGTTAACCGAGGGCTCGGTTAACCAAATTTCGGGCCGATTTCGGTGCTTGAAGTTTAGCCCAAAATGTTGAATTTATAAAGCCCACCTAGTCAACAGTGAATTAATCCCAAAGCCCAAAGTGTTGAATTTATAAAGCCCACCTAGAAAGTGCTGAATTAATCTCATGGTTCTTGAATTTATAAATCCCATGGTCCTTGAAAGTGCTGAATTAATCTCATGGTCCTTGAAAGTGTTGAATTAATCCCATGGTCCTTGAATTTATAAATCCCAAAGTCCAAAGTGCTGAATTTTTTGGTTTTCCTACAAAAGAAGGCCCACCTAGAAAGTGTTGAATTTATAAATCCCAAAGCGCTGAATTATATTTGTAAAAACAGAAAATTTTGGGTTTACAAAAATTTTAACTATTTAGTCCGGGTCAGGCCGGTTACCCGACGAGCTTCAGAAATGGAAACCGAGGCCCAGACCAAAAACTTCGGGCCAGGCCGGGCTTTTAAAACCGAAACGTTTATAATTAATAAAAACCGATCCGAACCGACCCGATCGGTCCGATTGTCGGTTCGGTCCGGGCTTTCGGTCCTAAATGCCCACCCCTAGTATGGATGATCCTAATGAGGTGTTATGCTGGATTTGCATTGGAGAGAGGCAAACTGATGTTATCGAGACAGAATATGTGCAAGTATTACTTAATCAGGACATGGGTGTTGTTGACACATATGGGAACAATGGGGACATAGTGAGCCAAATATTGAGTGATGTGTTGCTTATTCAATCTGTGCTTAGTGAGAAGGTCAGAAAATATATTAACAACATGGCGACAATTTTTGGGGTTCTTGTCATTGGTACGATCAACTGCTGGCAGATTGCCTTCTTAATGTTAGCCACCGACCCTTTAATTGTCACTACAGACGAGGTCATCATAGTCACAATGTGACCTCCCTAATGAAGGATATGAATAACAAGATTGACATGTATAGACCAATGTTATCCGGGTTATGGGTGGATTTACCAATGACACTCTTCTTACTCAAATAGAAAGGTACTTGAAAGAAACAATTGTTGACAAGAACCGTGTTGTGGGTAGTGCTACTCTTGTTAGTAGAATTCACTTATTTTAGACAAACACATACATTTTCAAAAGCTGAAGTAATGAAGTATAAGAAGTTGTTCAATCAAAAGTTGTTCTTCTCCACTTGGTTATTCATGAGTCAAGCCACAAATTCATTGGGATGGTTGTTTTTCTAGCAAATCTCAGCCTCACTGACTTAACGTCCATCCACTTCACTGCCACTATTGAATATATCACTTGCTATATTTCTCGCCTTCAGCAGAAGTCTACTCAAAGTGATGTTGTTAGACCATTCGGCATTTCTACTTTGATTGTCGGGTTTAACCACTATACTGGCATTCCATCACCTTATCAAACATATCCACCTGGGACATTTTCAGCTGGGAAGACAAATGCAACAGGTAGAAACTCAAACTCTATGCGAGAATTTTTGGAGAAAATCTATAAGGATATATTTTGCCAAGAAGCTGTGAAGATAACCATATGTGCACTACTAGAGGTTGTTGAAAGTGGAGGTATTAAACAACAAATTGAGGAAAGCTTTTCCTGTTGCGAACATACGCGAGAGAACCAAGGAGCTAAAGACCAAAGCAAAATTCAAAATAAGACTTACCCAGATTGTTGCACAGTCCAAAAAGCAGGGTCTGAATGCAGAATTGTGCTACAAAAATAAAGACAAGGAAGATTATTTCAATATTGTCCCTACATGTGCAATCAATGGGGAAGGCATTAAAGATCTTCCATTGTTATTGGTGCTTTTGGAGCTCCCAACACTGAGAAATAGACTACCAGGGAAGTCAATTCTTCTTGTACAATTATACATGGCTGTGATCTTGGCACAAATAGGTGATGTATTGAGAGACAAACTATAGCTTCCTGGTAGACTTGTTTTACTAGAAATGGGAAAAATACTTCTTACAGAAATTGCGAAGTTCAAGGAGTTATCGACATGTATGATTATGCTATAATTGTCATGGATGATGCTGACATCCAAATAGCAGTTTATGCTTTGTTTTTTGCTTCTGTTGAAACAGTTGGTCAGTGCTACACAACCTGCAGTAGGCTGCTTCTTCATGAAGTATATATCAAGCTATGAAAATTCAGGTTATCAAGATGGGTCAATTTATTTGGGTCACTTCAAGTTTGGATCATGAGTTACAGTTGCTTCACCCATTTACGCCATTTGTGATTGACGGATTATGGCAACGCCTTCCTCAACCTGCCGAGAGCTGCAGCAAGGATTCCATAATGATATCCAAATCTCCGTTGCTTAATGTGTTTGACACTTGGAAAGAAACCACCGGGAAGGATTGGTCTCACATACATGCCATGTTCCTTTTTTTTAATCCTTGAGGACAAGGATTTGGAAAAGGGGTGGGCAATGTCATGACTGAGAAGAAGAGTTTAGGTGCAGAAAAGTGGCGCCAAAATATTTGAGGCAAATTCAAATGTAAGGGCAAAACGGCAATTAGTTAAAAGTTGTTAGTTGAATACAGCAAATTAGAACAAGTGTCAAGATCTGACTGTCCACTTAGTAATCTTGTTACTACTGTAGCTTAAATAGAATATAGAAGGTAAAACAGAGTATGATATGAGATAAAGTAAAGTTTAGACTCTTTGGTTCATTGGAACCCTAGAGAGGTGTATTCCAATTTCGTTCAATACAATTGACTTTCTCTGTTGAAACTTCTTTGATTTGATCCAAATCTGTCATGTTTGTGACAAAGAGAGACAGAGAGTGGGGGTTAACTAAGACAGGATTAAGAATAAGAGAATGCCCTACTATTGGGAACAATAAACAAATCTAGAACATCATTGAAACGAAGAAGTCAAACCTGAAGAACAATAAGTCGATCAATACGTACCATAGATGATGATCTTGTGCAATAATCGGATCTTGAGTGGTGCGTTGTGTCGATCGAATCGAAAATGAAAGAGAGATATGAGAGAGACAATGATGAGGAATGGCTTCAACTGCAAGATTAAGGTTTCTTTAAAGGGGCGCCAGTGCGAGGGGGGTGGAATTAAGCGAGATATGGATGTGTTTTGGTGGTAGAATGTTTTGCTCTATCTTCTACTATCTCAGAGGGTGTTAGTTTTTTATTTTTTTATTTTTTTATTTTTGCTCTGAATAGCCTAAGCGGTCTTAACAAGAAATGTGACAGGTGTTTGTTTTTTTGTTCTGATTAGAAGTTGAATGTTCTAATTGGAGTAGGCATTATGGGGGTATTGATCACTTATTACCACTAGGTGCTTAATAAAAATTCATTTCAATAAAAACCTCACAATATATTCATAGTGATAGTTGTTATCCCTTTTATCCACCAACCATCTCCTCTTTTCCACATCTTCTCTATTTGCAATCTGTGTTGCCATTGCCACCACCACCCTCCCTGACCTCCCCTCATCTTCCTCATTCTCATTCTCATTCTCTTTCTCTTTCTCTTCGTTTCTGTTAAAGATTGTATGAGGAATGGAAATGGATATAGGGTGGTTTCTAGTGGTTGTGGTCGAAGGGGATCTTAATGTTATTTGGATGAGAGAAAATAGGTGAAGAAGGGAGGTTAATGTTGGTGGTTTGTCATGGGCAATGAGAGTTGTGGCGGTGGTGGACAAAAATGTCAAACAACTTCAATTCGGTGCCTAAAAACAAATCTCTTTTAATTTTACAACTTTTAATAAGCAGTCCATTCAAAAGCAATATAAACAGTTCATTCAGAAGCTCATTTATAACTTCTAACTCCAGTTAAAAATTAGCTTCTAAGCACTTAAAAAAAAATCACCACCTTACTCTTTCATTTGGGTGGAAAATAGTTTTGGAATAGGAAAATTTTGTGGCGCAAAATAGGAATTAGAAGTAAAAACCACCACCAATGGGGCAATGGGCAAAGCTCAGCTAAATTTTGGATTTGAGTGGGTTTTGCGGGTGCATTTTTATGCAGCCTGATTGTCTTATGTGCCTAGCCCATATGAGAAATTTGATCATTTTTATTTGAACATCCAATTGAAAAATAGTACAAAAATGGTAATTACCCCACTCCAAAATGAATTTTAAGTGATTTTTAAGGTTTTGTTGAATGGACTGTTGCAGCGCACCCACTCTCATTTGTACCCACTCTCATTTGTTCCATCCTTTGGAATTTGAAATTGAGGTCTCTATTGGAAATGCCTAGCGAAAACAAGTACTTAGGGTAGTTTGGTTATTTGGGCCTTCACATTGTACTAGCGAAACTCCATGTGCATTGTCCATGAATAATAAAAGAAATGATTTTATACTCTTATAAAAAAATACATATATAATTTTTAAATTTCTAAAATGATTCACAACACCTATTTATTTATTTATTTCTTCTTGACATGCGTGAGCACATGAAATCATTAAGGAATACATATATAACAATGCAATTGACCACAAAAACCTTTAAAAAAATAATAATCTAGAGATGATTTTCTTTTATTCTTATGGTAAAAAAAAAAAAATCAAAATTTGAGCTCTTCTAATAACTAAATTAATTCCCTCATGGAAGGGAGGTTATGGAGGAGAAAATGGTGGAAGTGGATATGTTCGAAATACAATGATACCCTTGCTCCAAGGGTATATTTTAATATGAGTGTGAAATAAACAATTAAATATTTGCTAGAATTTTGATTAAAAAATATATGCTAGGATATGAGCACTAAGTTGTTCAAAAAACTTAAATACTTAATTAAAAGTTTTAAATACCCTTACATTTGTAAATTTGATCAATATATTTGAAAATTAATTTTGTATGCAATTGTCAAAAGAAAGAGTTAGTCTAAACCCTCTTGGCTTTATAGATAGTAGAGACGTGGTTGGATATTTTTTGATTGATGGATTGGCTGATGGTTTTATTGATAACGGAGTTGCTATGTACATCCACACTTTCCTCTTAAGTCCACCTTGTTTTTCTCAAAAAAATTTAGAAATTTCCTCTTTGTTCATTGAGTTTTGTCTAAAACCATATATCTTGAGGCCAGACATGCAAATCTCCCTCCTGTCAATTTACATGTAATTTTCTACCTCATTTGCTTATTTTCATCGTTTTTCAAGTTCGTTGCTTGAGTTCGAGTTTTTTGTGTACTTAGGAAGCTATTTCAAAATGAAGGTGGTTTGTTGAAAAATGAAGGCAATTTTGGATGATGAAGCTTGAAGCTGGATATTATTAGAGATAACGAAATGGAGGTTGGTTGACGATGGATAAGGAAGCTTGAAGATGTATGTGATTTTGGGTCAGGTTGATGAAAAATAAGGTCTGGAAGAAACACTTGCAAACCTTTGGGCTTCGCCAAATCATTATATTTTTTAATTGACCGAAATTTATTTTGTGTCACCACAAACAAAATGTTACGAGTTTTAGTGTAGAAACTCGACCAAGGGTTTGGAAGTATTGTCGTTTCTGAATAGCAAGTGATCCACGACAAATTCAGACCAAAATGCCCTTAACATCTCCACGTTAATTAAAGATCAGAATATGAACTTCAGAAGGATTTGGATGTTGTGCCACCAACTGAAGTTATCACATACACCAATCTTTTATCACTACCACCGTCGTGGTCATGTTTGGTCAAAGTATGTTAGTTTTTTCAAAGTTCCCCTCCTTTCTTCACAACATCTTTGTAACAAGCAAGTTTCAATGAATAATTAAACCAAACTACAACACATAAATTCTTGCAGCATGCCCTTAAATAACCATAAATCATTGTAGGACATGATCACTCATTCTACCATGTTCATGTATGAACTGTATGGTTGATTCAAACTTGTACATTGTACCGAAACCAGAAGTTGAAGCTGAACTATAACACACTATGCAATGAATAACTTCGAGCCATATTCTTTCATTGATCATTAATCTGGAATTCGAAATCAACATCAGATTAATGCAATTTCAACAAGTATACCAGGAAACGTAAATTAAAATTAAAATAGCAAGATACTTTGTTTTGATTAATGGGTAGAAAATGTTGTTTGGCAATTAGAGTAGCTACTTCAAATCCCCTTAGTTCGCAATTTACATAGTACTGTTCCATTTAAAGATTGATATATTAACACTATATGGTTTGGTTGTCTATAAATTTTTGTCTATGGAGTCTACATGTTATTTTTGTAAGTGGACACGGTAAACTCTAATTGCGTGTTGTTTGAATGAAGGAAAAATTGGACGTGAAAACTGGGGTAGAAAAAATTGACAATTGGACATGTTCAAATTAAAATTTATTGTCGTTCACAAAAGGCTCCGACTTTTTGTCACTACCATTTCTACTTAAGGACACCATCACCCCTGTTTTTTGATAAACTAAATAACACTGCCAATAAATGGTCTATTTTTCTTCTATTCTATTTCATTTTGAAGAAACATAAAAACAATTCTTCTTTACTCTTCCACTTTGCAGAAGAGCAAGGAATAACACCACCACCAACTACAACAATCAAATATGAGGGCGGTGTAGGTTAGGGGCGACGACAGTGGTTTTGCAAATGGGCTGCTCGATTCATTTGTTTCAAATAAGGTGGAGCGGTTGATTGCAAGTGGGGCAGAGAGGGTTGTTCAATTAGGGGTGGTGGAGTGGAGTAGTTGATGGTGGTGGCGAGCTCGATTGGGAGTGGCAGCCTGTGACACACCCTGATTTTTTAGATAAATGAAATTCCTAAAATACATATAGGATTATCCGATTCTCCAAAAGTCGAGGCATGAAAATTACCTCAAAACATGGTTATAGTCTGTTGGCGGCTGCTACTTACGAAATAAACTTCTCTAATCTCGCCCCAAATCTACTAGTCCTGAAAACAAAACTAGACGGCTACACTCCAAGTGAAATGTACTCAAGAAGTCAAAGCCCAATTAGATCAACAACTAAGTTGATAGAGAAATCTCCAAATGAACAATAAATGAAATAAAAATAAATAAATAAACAAAAAATGAAAGAATTTCATTTCTTTCCTCATTGCTTGAGGATATAGTTGCAATTGGAGAACATAAATACCCATTCCTTAGAGCACTTCTTCCTCATCTGTAATGAAGTTGACACTTTGGAAGATAAAAGAGAAAGCAAATAGGCTACCTCGATCGCTTCAAGATCTTTCTATAGTGAAAGTTCATCCGCATACCTTTTATTCGACATGCTCCATAAAAAAAAAAAAATAAATAAATAAATAAATAAAAAATAAAAAAATCGTAAAGGGCATAACTTTAGCCTATCAACCTAACACCATTTCCTGAATGCATTTGCTAAATGACACCATCATTTCAGTTAAAAGACACCATCAGTGCCCTACTTTATGAAGGACACCACCACCATTCTAAAGGACTCCACCACCTGCTGAAGGACACCACAAATATAAAAAAAAAACCTCATCACCTCTCTTCTCCATCAAGCACCACCACTACTTCTCCTCTCCACCGTCAACCTCACCGGGCCGCCACCTCTCCCCTCCTCTCACATATTATTCTTCTTCTCATCATCATCTGTTCTTCATATTCTCCTCCTCTTCTCTTCTTCTTTTTCTTCTCTAATCTTCTTCTTCTCGTCCTCCCTCTTCCTTTTATTCTCGCTCTTCTCCATCAAGAACCACCACTACCCGCCACCTTCGGCTGGCAGTGGCAGGAAGTGGTGGTGAGGCCGGAAGTGACGGGGCGAGGTTATGGTGGTGGTGTCGCTCCTGTGAAGAAAGTAGAGGTGGAGAAAGGAATGTGAGGGGTGGTAGTGTCCTTTAGTAGATTCAAAAAAATAATTAAAAAGTGAGGTGGTGGTTCCTTCAACAGAAATGGTGGTGTCATTTAGCAAATTTATTTCTAGTAAAGAACAATGGAAATCTCTTTCCAAAACTCACAAGGTCACAATTTCTATTTTTGTTAAAGTCTGAACCTACTTTACAAGTATTTTTTTCATTATAAGAAATTCCATAAGAATAAAAGTTGGGTGAAGTAGGGGTGGGCACGAAATGGGACGAGGTCAGGGGATGGATCTCATCCTTACTTCGTCTCATCCTAAATGGATTCAGGATAGAATGAGACGGGACGAGATGAACATGTACTAAATAGTCCTCAAATGAAAAATATTAAAAGAATTTCACCTCATATTGCTCACACTAATAATGTCAAATTTATGTACATATAACTTTCATCATAACAATATTAAATGTCATATAAAATTTGTAAAACAACCTTACAATGGAATAAGTTTGTCAAGTGAATGATGAGATGGGAGGATCCCCACCATAGATCCGTTTTGCATATTTTCGCAAGAATTGAAATATCATTCATACAATATATAATTAGGAGCCAATGGTAGCCTGGTTGGATGGTTAAGGTTGTGGTGGTTTAACACCCATGTCTTGGGTTCTATACCCATCGGCGACACGTTTGCCTTTAAAAAAAAGATATAATTAGAAGCAATATTCTCAAACTACATAACTCATAGTGCAAAATTAACCTTCTATAACCAATCTAAAATGTGAAAAAATATAAATTTTCATGAGTTCTATTTGACCTAAAATATTCACATTGAAGTTTCTACCTAAACAAAGAGTACCAAAGCAAAAAAGTAAATTTTCAAACACTAGATGTTTTGCTTTAATTTGAACACATCCTAAACTTTTCTTTAAAATAGTAGTTTAATTTAATAATAATAAATATTAAATAAATAAATTCAAGATGTGCGAGATTAAAAATCTCCATCCCATTCTAGATCGGGACGGGACTGGATCAGAATGAATTTGATCAATCCCAAAAAAACTGAGACGAAATAGAACGAGATTAGAATCGTGGGATGGGTTGCCCACCACTACGATCAAGGCGTGTGTCACGGACTAGTAATCCATGCGGCACTAGCTATCCAATTCACTAGTAAGCCTATGAGTAGTTACTTTGACGGGCACAAATATTAACTTGAGAATGCACAATATCAATCTGTAGACAATATAACAATGCACAATAGTCAGTAAAAGCTCTCATTCACATTCAATAGATTACAATGGGGAGGAACGTTCGGAAGGACGTTGCTCAAGACTAGTTCGATGCTATCGATCGATGGAAATACAAGTTTGAAGTTGAAAAGCAATGCAAAGAAAACAATAAAAATGCTAGCGGTACAGTCTGGCCCGACTATGCAATGGAGGCAACACGTCCTCACAGTCAAGAGCTCAAACCTTCCCCCTATAATATAGATGCTAAGCATTTGGGCACTTTTCAAAAGGGAACATTGAGTTTTGAGACCATTAGGAAAGTCTTGAAAGGCCTCTGAACCTTGATTTCCCTAACCAATGGTACTAGTCCTGACACTCTCCCACACTCAATTCGCTGATGCCCTCGCAGCGAACTTTTCCAAGTACTCTTCCAGCTTTGAGAGGTATGGCAGCAGATGCTCGACTGGCTCCCAACTGATCTCTGAAGGAGGTTCATCCTGCCACTTGACCAAATATTCTCTACCCGGGCCTGTGTTGTTGATGAGGCGGTCAGCTAAGATTTCTTCCACTTCTCGATCTGGCTTAGTAGGATGCTTAGGCAATGCTCGGGTAGATACATTTCTTGTGGGATCAGCGACATCGGCATGGTAAGACTTCAAGTTACTTGCATGGAAGACAGGATGGGTGAAATGGAGCCTAGCTTTCTCAATAATCTGTACCGGTCCCTCATACTTGCGAAACAAATTGTTGTGTGCTCTAGCTGTCCGTTTATACTTGTTGAACATATCTAGCTTCACCAATACCAAGTCCCCGACTTCAAAAGGATCGATTCGTCGTTTCTTGTCGGCCCATTTCTTCATGTGACGGGAGGCTTTCTCAAGATAGGCTCGAGCAACTTCAATGTTTTTCTGCCAGGCTTTGACAAATTCAAGAGCTCTTGGGCTGGGTCCTTGGTATCCGGTCAGCACTGTATGTGGTGTCAATGGTTGCTGACCAGTGACTAATTGAAAGGGGCTGGAGTGAGTAGCTGAGCTCTTTTGTAAGTTGAAACAGAATTGTGCAACATCAAGTAGTCCCACCCAATTTTTCTGGTTTGCACTTACAAAATGACGAAGGTATTCTTCAAGCATAGAGTTAAAGCGCTCAGTCTGTCCGTCAGATTGGGGATGTTGGCTTGTCGACATATTAAATTTGGATCCCAAGAGCTTGAACAACTCCTTCCAGAACTTTCCTGTGAATCGAGCATCACGGTCGCTAACAATGTTTTCGGGCAGTCCCCAATACTTCACTACATGCTTGAGGAACAATTGCGCCGTATCTTCGGCTGTGCAAGTTAGTCCGGTCGGCACAAAGGTCACATACTTTGAGAATCGGTCAACAACTACAAGGATGCTCCTGAAATCCTCAACTTTCGGTAACCCAGTAATGAAGTCCATGGAAACACTTTCCCAAGGACGAGTTGGAACAGGCAGGGGCTCTAGTAAGCCTACTGGTCGATCTCTTTCAACCTTATCTTGCTGGCAAATAAGACATGTTCGAACATAGGCCATTACATCCTCCTGTATCTGCGGCCAATAGTGCCCCCTCTCTAGCAATGCAAGTGTCCGTCTCCAATCTGGATGTCCCGCCCAATGGGTGTCATGGCATTCTCTCAAAAGTTCTTTCCTCAAACCAAAAGTTCTCGGAACATAGAGGCGATTACCAGTTGTGAGTATTGCTCCATCTTTTATCCAGAACCGTCGAGTTTTGCCCTGCTTGATCAACTCTGTAATCGCCTTCGCTTGTGGATCTGTCTGTAGGCCTACTTTGATCTTCTCCAAGATGGTGTGACTCGGACCAGTATGGGTTAGCACTGCAAGGTCTGCCCTTCTACTGAGTGCATCAGCTACATTGTTAGTGCGCCCTGGCTTGTATTCCAATACTAAGTCAAATTCTGCTAATTTTTCCTGCCATCGAGATTGCTTGGAGGTTAGCATCTTCTGAGTAAGGAAATGGCTTGCTGCAGCATTATCCGTTTTAACAAGAACTTGAAATCCCAAGAGGTAGTGTCTCCACACCCGTAAACAATGTACAATGGCTAGCAATTCCTTTTCCTGAGCTGAGTAACGAGACTCTGTATCATTCAACTTTCGACTCTCATATGCTACCGGGTGACCATCTTGAAGTAAAACTCCCCCTAAGGCATAATCAGATGCATCTGTTTATACTTCAAAGGGCTTGGTGATGTCTGGCAAGGCCAATACTGGATCTTTCATCACGGCCAATTTCAAGTCTTGGAATGAAGCTTCACACTGCCTATCCCATTCCCATGTTCGGTCTTGTTTCAACAAATTTGTCAGGGCAACAGCTCTCATAGAGTAGTCCCTTATGAAGCGACGATAATAGTTTGCGAGTCCAAGGAAAGAACGTAGTTGAGACACGTTCTTAGGAGAGTTCCAATCATGGATTGCCTTGACTTTCTCCATGTCCATCCGAATCTTGCCATTGCCAATAACATGACCCAAGAAATTGATCTGGGTCTGGCCGAATGAGCACTTTTCCTTCTTGACAAAGAGATGATTATCCTTAAGGATTTGGAACACTTCTCGCAAATGATGTAGGTGTTCTTCTATAGTCCCACTATAAACCACAATGTCGTCAAGATAGACAACCACAGACTTGTCCAGAAGGTGACGGAACAGGCCATTCATAAGGGTGCAAAATGTAGCTGGAGCATTGGTCAAGCCGAAGGGCATTACTAGGAACTCATATGACCCATATCTAGTAGAACAAGCAGTTTTGGGTTCGTCACCAGCAACAATGCGGACCTGATGGTAACCTGATCTCAAGTCGAGTTTTGTGAAGTATCTGGCGGATCCAAGTTGGTCGAATAAGTCTGCAATGAGCGGCAACGGGTATTTGTTCTTTATAGTGACTTTGTTCAAGGCTCTATAATCAACACAAAGGCGAAGACTGCCATCATGTTTCCGCTGAAAAAGAACAGGTGCCCCATAAGGTGCTTTAGAGGGCCGAATGAATCCTGACTCCAACAAGCCATCTAGTTGTGTTCTCAATTCGGTCAGCTCTGGAGGGCTCATGCGATATGGACTACGTGCGGGTGGCTTGGCACCAGGGACTAACTCAATTTCGTGATCAATGAGCCTTCTGGGAGGTAGATTCTTTGGCAATTCATTCGGCATCACTTCGCTGAAGTTAGCAATAACTTGGGCAACTTCCTCAGGGATTTTGCTAGTATCATCTTCCATCTCTAGCTTTGCCATAGTTAAGTATGTATCTTCTCCTTTGGCCAAGCCCCTCTTGACTTGGAGCGCCGACAATATTCTATCATGAGTTATTGGTCGAATTGAGGTTGGTACAATGCGTAGTCTGGGTCCGAAAAACCCCAAGGAGTCCATGAAAGGTAATGGTCCTGCTGCAGCTCCTCGGAAGAATTCTTGGCCAAGAATCACCTTAAAATCATCAAGTGGAACGGTCAAGAAGTTTGATCTTCCTTCCCATGGACCAACCTGTAGTGGCACAGCTCTATCCATACCATTAATAGAGATTGCCTCAGAGTTGACAGCTTTCAACTTACCCACATCTCCTTCTAAGTTCAGACCCACACGTCTAGCTTCATTTGGGGCAATAAAATTGTCTGTCGCTCCGGAATCCAACAATGCTTGGGAAGGGAACCCATTGATAGTGATGTCGATGTATTGTAAAGCCTTCTTGTGTGGGTGCTCATACATTTCTCCTTTGACAGCATTGAGCTTGCGTAGAGCTCCCATTTGGGAGGTCTCACTGTTGGTGGGGTTCGAGCTCGATGCGGTCGGGTTAGAAGGTTCTGCTTGAAGCAAAGACATTAATGAGTGTAGAGCTGGTTTGGATGGACATTTGCCTGTTGGGTGATCCCTGCTATTGCAAAGAATGCATGGGGCAGGGGCAGATGGTCTCCACTGCCCAGAGTAGTTTTGCCCTCCTTCGTTGTTGTAATTTGAGTTGCTAGAGCTGGCATTCCAATTTTTGTTGGAACTCCAATTCTGGTTGGACGGCCGGGAATTATAGTTTCCTCGATTCTGACTTGAGTTTCCCCAGTTTTGGTGAGGTGAGCGAGCATTCGACCCTGAGCTTGAATTGGTACTGCCAGTTCTAGCTGTGGAGTGATTGAGCGCAGTGGATCCAGTCATGGGCATATAATCGCTAAACCTTTCTGCTGCCGCAATAACACTTGTAATATCTGTCACCTTCTGCCTTTGCAATTCTGCTTGTAGAAGCGGCTGAGCTTGTTCCATGAAACAAAAAACTTTGTCCTTCTCAGACATGTCTCGAATATCTAGCAAGCAAGTTGAGAATTGTCGGACATAGTCTCGAAAATTGCCTGTTTGTTTGATGGTGTGGAGCTTCCTCCTTGCTAAGAAATCAGTGTTCTCAGGCAAGAATTGATTTCTGAGTTCCTTCTTGAGGTCTGCCCAAGTTCTAATAAGGATGCGACCTTCTTCCATATCTGCATATTTGGTTCTCCACCATAGTCTCGCATCACCTGCTAAGTACATGGTCGCCATGGTAACCTTGGCTTCTTCTGATTCGGGGTTCACCGCGCGAAAATACTGCTCCAGATCAAACAAGAAGTTCTCTAACTCCTTCCCATCTCGTGCCCCAACATATGACTTTGGCTCAGGTACTTTCATCCTAGGGTGTTCAGTCGTCCCTGTGGCCTTAGTTAGCAAGCCAACCCTTGCAAATAAGTCCTCCAACTGTAATTGGAAGTCACTCATCACCTGAGCTGTGGGGTGAGGCGACTCTTCCATTGCGACTGTTCGTCCCTCTAAGTTATCAACGTGCTCGGCCAGCGAATCCACTCTGTCTGCCAGTGAAAAGAGTCCATCCAACCGACTAATCTGTTCTCCCAAAGTGTTCAACTGGTCCATTCTGTTTTCCAGTCTATGCATTCGACTGGCATGTCGTTCCTGCATAGCGCTAAGGCGCTCATTTATTTCCTGCATCCTGGTTTGCATTCAACAAGCTCTGGCTCTGATACCAATTGTCACAGACTAGTAATCCGTGCGGCACTAGCTATCCAATTCACTAGTAAGCCTATGAGTAGTTACTTTGACGGGCACAAATATTAACTTGAGAATGCAAAATATCAATCTGTAGACAATATAACAATGCACAATAGTCAGTAAAAGCTCTCATTCACATTCAATAGATTACAATGGGGAGGAACGTTCGGAAGGACGTTGCTCAAGACTAGTTCGATGCTATCGATCGATGGAAATACAAGTTTGAAGTTGAAAAGCAATGCAAAGAAAACAATAAAAATGTTAGCGTTACAGTCTGGCCCGACTATGCAATGGAGGCAACACGTCCTCACAGTCAAGAGCTCAAACCTTCCCCCTATAATATAGATGCTAAGCATTTGGGCACTTTTCAAAAGGGAACATTGAGTTTTGAGACCATTAGGAAAGTCTTGAAAGGCCTCTGAACCTTGATTTCCCTAACCAATGGTACTAGTCCTGACAGCGTGGGTTTACCAAGTGAGCCTCCGTCAGTTCCCACACCTAAAGAAGATGACTTTTTGTTTTTATTTTTTTATTTAATAATTGCAGCTTTTGGAGAGTTTTTGGAAGTGACTAAAAGTGCTCTCTTAGCCGCTATGGAAGGTAAATGGTGCAACTCAGAATTCATGAAAATTTTGTTGATATTACTTAACCAAGTGCATAATTAGAAAATGACATTTATCTTCGTTTTTGGCAGCTCTGGTACTGGGGTCGTTGTTTGGACCTGCTACCTTAAGCCATAAAATAGGGCTATATGATGTTGAAGGACCTGTATCAGTAGTAAAGAATGTTTCTGTCCCTGCAGATATGGAAGAGACCTACCAATTGCGCCGTGATGCCATTGTTATGCTTTTTGGCTCCTAGACGTATATGTAGAAGTAGAAGTAAGCATCTGCACTTTGTTTTTACAAGTACATTTATGTGATTAGTGAGTGAAATAGAATTTGGGGCAGTAGCACCTCCCTCCCTTGATTTATGAAATGTCTTGTGATGACATAGAATAGAATGGGGGTGATTTTATTGAAGATACTGATTATGACAGGTGGAAAGGAAACTTGTAAAGACTTCATTGAAGCTGCCCTTGAAACGCTAAGGCCAACTACTTCCTGGGAAAGAGCAGGACAAGCAGTTGATGGTGTTTTGCTTAGTGGGTGAGGTTTTGGAGCAGCTATTGAATCCCTTGTCAACTATCATTGGATCTGAATATGGAAATACATTTGCTCTAGTAGGTAAATAAATCCCGTAAATATTGCACTCCATTTGTTTGCTTGAAAATAGGACTTGTAGGACTACGCAGCAGCAAAACAACCAAACCAAAAGCTATGTATATCATATAGCACAAATAGTATGATCAACAATTTATAGACCAGGTCAGAAGAGTAATGCTATTGAACACTCTGAATAAAGAAAGGGAAACAAAGAGGAAAAGAGAATGTTGGTTTTGAGGCCATATGTTTTGAATGGGATAATGCAGCTCAGCAATCATTCTTTAGAAGAGTCTTTTCAACATATACTTGTTTTTTTTCCCGGGATTTGCATAGATGTACTTAGTGACCCTCACTTAATCAGGATGTCTTGTCCCCCTGATTATGGAGTTGGGCAATTGGATGCTAGACGGTATGGTGAGTAATACATCGGCAAGGGAGAAGATGCGGACCGTGCTTTGCTTCCAGAGCAGACACCTTTCCACAAATATCTGGTGAGAATAATTTATGTTGGTGTTTAGTTATCTGTCAATGATCATGTGTGGGGAATGTAACATTGACACAAATTTCACAGGCTGCTGTGCCTGTGACCGTGCAAGCAGGGGTCTGTGTCGACATATTTGCTGTTACAAACAAATACACAGACTTAGCATCTCTAAAGTTTCTTAGCATTGAGAGTGGAGGGTCGTTATTTTTGTGTTCAAGCACAGAAGATTCAACACTTCCTCAGGACATGCAAGTCTTAAGAGCGCTTTGTTCCATGAGTGTGTTTCAGCACAAGGCTTGTTTAAATATAACATTTTTTGTTTAATATCATCATCACAAGGTTTCTCTTACCAAAATAAAGTAGAACACAAGGTTATAAATAGTCTGCACATACCCATTTTGACGAGGATGGTTTTCTGTTTTTTTCTGATGACAATGGGCATTTTGCCTCTTCAGCGAAATAATTCTGAGTTCATATTGTTACAGGTATCATCGTCCTTATGCATTCGGTTTTGCTTCGTGTTAGGACATCCTCTGAATTTAAGCCATCAAGTTTGACCCACCTCCAATCCCCGCATTTTTTTTGCTAGATTGTGTTTTCCAAAATGAAACTTGTAAATTGTATACTTTATTGTCCTCACATCTTTATCGATGTTCTACTGTTTAGCAGTATGGCCATTTCTTCCCTGATCCTCAAGTGTACTTTTTTAGTGCGCCAAAGAAAATACATGCTAACATCAAATGCTACACCAGACAAACAAGCATACCCAGGCCACTCGCCAAGCCGTGCAGCGCTGCTAACAAGTGGAAAGTCCAATATTTTTCCTTGATGCAATCACAACTCTTATTGTGTATTATTCTTCAACAGAAGATCCTTCACTTCCCTTTCCAAGTCCCCATGATTGCGAGTTTTCCTCAACATCCTCTTATCCTCTTCAAATAATTTCAGTTTCAAAACAGATGGGCATATGCTTTGTTTCTAAAACGATAACATCTGTTTCAGGTTTATCATGGACTACAATTAACAAACTAAAACAAGAGAGAAGCATCACATCAAAGCTCATTTTCATCCAGGGAGGGCGATAGGATGCTTCTCCTTTTGAAAACTATCTCATCGAAGAACAGGACGTCAATGACAGCGGCATAACTAGTATCCTGGGCTTTGTTTCCTTTCTTGAGGAGATAACCCAGAATGTATCTTGGAATACATGAAATAAAAGGGCAGATTTTATGATAGATAACATGGGATTTTTCACCAAGTTCTCAATCAAATGCTCTTGAAAATCCCCCAAAACAAGATATAAAACACTAATGATTGATTCGAATAGCCTGCTTATCCTCACAGATGAGCTTTTCAAGAAGATTCATTATGTAAAGAATCTATTTGTGTGGGGATGGCTTTAGTTGAGAACATCAGAGTTCTAATACTGTTATACAGAGCTTGTGTCAAGATTTGGATTTTAGTCAGATTCACCCTTTACAGGCGACCAGTAATTATGGACTGAGTTGCAGTGGGTGAAATCATTAATATTTTTTTTATACATCGAATTCATAACATGAGCAGTATTTAAATGAAAAGCTCGCGCAAACATTTTAGGTTGTTTAAGATCTGACCTGAGTTACCTCTGGACAAACATCTCACTCTATTTTTGTAGTGTTAGCTTTCTCAACAAGTTATGACAAATTGTATTCAATCATCTGATCTAAAATGTACAAGATACATGACTTATATAGACAATGTAATGTGTTGCTAGTTGTCAAAACAACCTAACAGACTAACACACTATGGACCACATGAACAGCTGTACTAACAACTAGCTAATACTAACTCAGATGTTGATTGTATTACTAATTAGTCTTGACATCCCCCTTCAAACTAAGCGTAGATATATCAACTACACTTAGTTTGTCACGAAGTTTCAAAAATCTGGATTTCCCAAGAGCTTTAGTGAGAATGTTAGCAACCTGATCAATAGCAGGAATGTGTTGAACCTGGACAAGCCTGCGAGCAACCTTCTCTCGTACAAAGTAAAGATCCAATTCAATATGCTTAGTCCTAGAATGAAGAATAGGATTTTGCACTAAGCATTACAACACTGTTATTATCACACCAGATAGTGGGAGGACTGGAGCGAATGTGTAGTTCAGAAACTAGAGACTGCAACCATGTGAGTTCAGCCGTAACAGCAGCAAGACTCCTATATTCTGCTTCAGTACTACTTCTTGAGATAGTGCTCTGCTTCTTTGAAGACCAAGAGATGAGATTAGCACCCAAATACACACAGTAGCCAGAGGTGGACCTCCTGTCAATGGGATCAGATGCCCAATCAGCATCACAGTAACCTGTCCACTTGAATGAAGGTGTTGAAACCAGATGAAGACCAACAGTGGGTGTAGCCTTGAGATACCTCAGAATTCTTTTAACCACTCTCTAGTGTGATTCAAGAGGATGTTGCATGAATTGACAAACTTTATTGACAGAGTATGCTAATTCAGGTCTTGTGATGGTAACATACTGCAGAGCACCAACCATACTCCTATACAAGTGAACATCTGCAACTGGATCACTGCCAGTATCATAGAGCTTTTCACCACCGCTCATTGGAGTAGATAAACCATTGGCGAATTGCATTTTAGCTCAACATAAAAGATCATTAATATACTTAGTTTGAGACAAAAACAAGCCATCAGTGGTTTGTTGAACCTGAATGCCAAGGAAGTAGTGAGCAAGACCAAGATCTTTCAAGGCAAACTGAGCATTCAGCTGATGAATGAGTTGTGAAACATCCTTAGAACTGGAACCAGTGACCAAAATATCATCAACATACACCAGAAGAAATATAGGAGAAGGAGAATGTCGGATGAACAGTGAGGTATCTGACTTAGAAGGAGCAAAACCAAATAGATGGAGAGTATGTCTCAGCTTCTCAAACCATGCCCGAGGAGCCTGCTTCAGTCCATACAAAGCTTTGTGTAGTTTGCACACAACAGTGGGACGAGAAGAATCAATAAATCCAGGAGGTTGCATCATGTAAACATCTTCTTGTAAATCTCCATTCAAGAAGGCATTGTTAACATCAAGTTGAAAAACAGACCATCCATATGTAATAGCTACTGTGAATACAACCCGAATTGTAGTGGGTTTCACCACTGGACTGTATGTCTCAGCATAATCGAATCCTGCAACTTGTTCAAATCCTCGAGCCACCAACCTAGCCTTATATCTGTGGACAGAACCATCCGCATTTTGTTTAACCTTAAACAACCATTTGCAACCAACTATAGATCTGTTTTGAGGAAGATCAACTAAAGTCCATGTGTTGTTCCTTAGCAAGGCTAGATACTCATTCTGCATAGCTGAGGACCAATGAGGGGTATCAAGTGCTTCAAGTAAGCTTACAGGTTCAGTTGAAGTCAGATAGACTTTAGGCTTGTAGATACCAGCCTTAGACCTAGTAATCATTTTATGACCAGGAGCAATACTGAGAGGAGGACTAGACACTGACCTGTCTGCAAGACTGTCATTGATAATAGGACTAGAACTGGGAACCTGACTAGGAGCAGGACTAGGAGCAGAACTAGGAGCAGGACTAGGACTAGTTGAGGTAGTGGGAGACAAGTTAACCAATGGACTAGGCAATGTATTGTTGAATGAATTGGATTGATTATCAGAAGGTGAAGAAGAGAACCCAATGGATACAGGAACAGAAGTAGAGGAATGACTAATGGGTGAAAGGTTGGAAGTACCAGAGAGCCACTTTGAATAAGGAAAGTAATTCTCATTAAACACAACATCACGAGATATGTAGAGACGACCAGTACTTGACACACATTTATAACCTTTATGTTGAGAACTATAACCCAGAAAGAGACACTCCTCAGATCGAAATTGAAGTTTATGAGAGTTGTAAGGCCTGGTGTTGGAAAAACATGAACACCCAAAGACTCTTAAAATGCTGTAATCAGGAGCTTTATTGTAAAGTTTTTCATAAGGAGATAAGCCATTAAGAACTTTAGTAGGAACACGATTGATAAGAAACACAGATGTCTTAACAGCATCATCCCAGTATTTTAAGGGAAGTGAGGCATGTGCAAGGAGTGTTAATGCTGACTCAGTAATGTGACGATGCTTCCTTTCAGCAAGTCCATTCTGCTGATGAGTAGTGGGACACGCAAGCCTATGACATATCCCATGCTGGCTAAGAAACTTAGCAAATGACCTATACTCCCCTCCCCAGTCTGACTGTATACATTTTATAGGAAAACCAAATTGTAACTCAACTTGAGCCTTGAAGTTAAGGAAAGTAGGATACGCATCCGACTTGTTTTTCAATAAGTAAACCCAAGTGAACCTGCTATAAGAGTCAATGAAATGAATATAGTACTTGAAACCACAAGATGATAGAGTAGAGGCAAGACCCCAGAGGTCAGTATGAATGAGTTCCAAGGGTTTTGAGTATACAGTGGTGGAATTGGAAAAAGGAAACCTATGAATTTTGCCCAAGCAACAGGCAGTACAAACATCCATATTTGTATTAGGAGTAGCAATATTACATTTGGTAAGCACTTGCTTTACAACAAAAAGAGAAGGATGTCCTAACCTAGCATGCCAATGAGACAAAGAAGAACATGCTTTTGACACAAAAGTATTATTACAAACTGGAAATCTAGAAGAACTACTGGCTGATGTAGTGACTGAACTGGATGCTGAGCAAGATGCTCTACTAACTGGAACCCAATGACTGGCTTGAGGAGATGATGAATTTGAATTTGAACAAGCAACAGAAGATGCAGACCTTGAACCAGGAAGAGACATAGAAGGAAACACATATAAACCTCGCTTAAGTGTCCCTTTCAAGAGAATTTGTTGTGTGACCTGATCTTTGACAAAACAAAAATTAGGATGAAATTCAAAAAAGACATTGTTATCTCTAGCAAACCTAGACACACTTAAGAGGTTCTTGGTCAATTTAGGAACTTGAAGGACATTTCTAAGATGTAATTCTCTTGAGGAATTAACAGAAGAAATAGAGGACTGATCGATGTTTTCAATGGGCAAGGCAGTTCCATCTCCCACAAACAGTTGCTCATTGCCATGATAAGGCATAGCATTCATCAAATTCTGAGTATAAGGTGTGCAATGATCAGTGGCTCCTGAATCTGGATACCACCTATCATCAGCATGTGGTTGCAACTGAGTTGTGGAAGCAGTATTCGGCTGTATCTGAGACTGTGAAGCAGCTCTCCAAGAAGGAAGATTATGCTGACTTGATGAAGCAATGAAAGCCTGTCTTGGAGTTGAAGCTGCTGGTTGAGATGAGTTGCCATATCCAAAAGAAGATGACTGTGAACTCCATGGATTGGAGACAGAGTTATCAAACCGATTAAAGCATTTGAAAGCAAGATGCCCAACCTTGCCACATATTTGACATTGTGGGCGATTAGATTGAGAACCAAATCCAATTGGCCGAAAACTTCTTCCTGATCTAGCACCCCTGGCATTGAAAGACCCTCTGAACTGAGGTCTTCCCCCTTGAGAACTAGACACGAAAGACCTAGGTGACGATCTGTATGAAGACTGAGCCATATTCACAGAGCTACTGATATCAAGATCTTTAGTATGTCTTTCAATTCTAGCTTCTTGAGCAAGTAGAAGAGATTCCACTTCGGTAACACTGTATTCATCAGTTCTTGAACTAACTGAGATTACAAAGGTATCATACGCTTGAGGTAAGCCATCAAAGATGGCATTGACATGATCTCTTGAAGATAGTAGGTGTCCTACTGATGCCAACTGATCAGTAATAGATTTGAGTTTCAGAAGGTAGTCATTGATTGACAAGTCTCCTTTCTTGAAGTTTTGTAATTGGATTCTAAGCTGAGAGATCTTGGCTACTGTGTGTGAATTGAAAAAGATCTCAAGAGTATTCCAAATTTGTGCAGATGTTAGGCAACCTACTAACCTTGTAAGGAGCGATTCAGACATGGAGGAAAGTAGCCAAGAAAACAGCAACTGATCTTGCTGTTCCCAGGTAAGAAACTCTGGATTGATATTGTTTCTAGCTTGATCTTCATTGGAGAGAAATTGTGCTGGAGAAGATTCTTTCTCAATGAATCTTTGAAGCTTGTGTCCTCTGATCGTTGCCAATACTTGTTGTTTCCACAACAAGTAATTTTGTTCATTCAACTTTACAGATAATGCATGAGTGAACATGATAGGTCTGGACTTTGTCAAGGCAGAGTTAATAGGTGGAGTAGCATTGGAAGATGTGGAATCTGCCATTAGAGCTACTACGTAAAGCTAAGATGTAGAAGATGAAAGTAGCCAAGGAAAAGGCTCTGATACCATGTTAGCTTTCTCAACAAGTTATGACAAATTGTATTCAATCATCTGATCTAAAATGTACAAGATGCATGACTTATATAGACAATGTAATTTGTTGCTAGTTGTCAAAACAACCTAACAGACTAACACACTATGGACCACATGAATAGCCGTACTAACAACTAGCTAATACTAACTCAGATGTTGATTGTATTACTAATTAGTCTTGACATGTAGGATCACTTAATTAAATTCTTGTGTTCACCTCAATCATTCAATCCACAGCAATCACTATGACCATCTTGCATCTCCACAATCAAATCATCTTCTCAAATCTGAAATTTGCCACCCATGGTTTTACTAAGTTTTTTTTATTTTTTTTTATCATACCTGGTTCTCTTGGCAAAAACAATGGTTCACCCCTCCTCACCAAGACACAGACCTTGATAATCCTATCTCCCTGCACCAGGTTCTTCAAACAGCTGTTATAGAAACCCGTCCTCCTACCCAAAGCTAGTCTTCCTCAAATTTTCAATCCAACAACTTAACGGATATTCAATTGACTAAACTTCAAACCATCAGACTTCAACTCCTGGCTGCCCAACAACACCAAATCAATTACCACAAGAAGCTGCAGTTCTTTTCCCCTTACCATTGATCCTGACTTAATTGTGGTTTCTTATGATGCGTGTTTTTTTGCCTCCTCTTAGCAGGGAGCCTTTGGGGTTCATACAGTTGATGCTTACGGAAGATTATGTGCCTAGCTAGCATACAGAATACCAGGCCGTGTTGTTGATAGTACCATGACAGAATGCTTTGCAGCTGAAGCTGCATTGCTACTTATTCAGGCCAAACAATGGAAAATCAGGTTTTTTCCTAGGTGATACTGAGACCTTGCACTCTATCCTACAGGAGATAGACAGGGAAGGCCAGACTAACATGAGATGGATGTGGAAACCTATCATAAGCGGTATTAAGACTGTTCTATTGAATCTATCTAATTGGTATTGTAATTTTATTCCCCGCAATCTCAATAGAGATGCGCATGATTTGGCAACTTATGCTGGTAGGTAGTGTTGTAATAGTTTAGTAGATTCTGTGGTTTAATGCACGCTACTTTCAACAAAATAAATAAATAATAAAAAAAATTTCAATCCACAGCAAAGTGGAATCTGTCAATTTATCTTTTAATTGCTCAGTGTGATATTAGTAGTCTATGGTTTTTAGAAGAGAATGTAGAATGAACACAGAGATCGTCTTCTATGCGTTTGTCCAACCTACTTTCATTGTCTTCTAACGATTAACTTGTAGTTTGGTAATGTTTTCCTAACAGCCTGTGACACATAAATCAACTAACTGAAGATCAGTGCTTCGACTTTTAATCCACAACGGTATAACAGAAATTGGATCTATACCCCTGCGGAGTTGAGTGCAGCCAGTACCAGTGAGCATGAAAACAGAAACAGAAAGACATGGTGAAAACTGACAAAATGATCTCGAGTATCTTAACCTCTATACCTTTATGAGATCTAGGAAAAACGTAGCCGTGCCTGGTGATCATTTTCTCCTTTTGTTTAGCTAAAAAAGGAAAAGCCAATGAAATGCCTAGGTATGAGATTTTCTATTAATAGCAATTTTGATGTGTATATGATATGTTCAGTGAAAATGAGCTGATCATATTTTCTTGATTCACAGAGGACGACCTTCATTCCTTAAATCACTGATAGTTTTTCAAAGTTAATCTCTGTTCTTAAACCTCACAAACTTAGAATTCTTTGTTCAACACCTTCAACCTCCAATCAATATCTCCAAAGCAATTCACACTCCCATTGATCCGAGTCAGTTATTCCTCAGACAAGTAAACTTCAAACACTAACATTGCAGAAATTTCAGTTGTCGCTCACTGATTTTGTGTTCAGAACAAGAATAAGGAGTTAAATGAGCTTGAAGAGTCCTCCTACTCGGTGTTTCTCAAACTACTGACAGGCAAAAATAAATAAATAAATCCAAAAGAAAAAGTACAGGGGTGGCATGCTCATAAAATGGCAGCGGTTAAAATTTACCATAGATCTGAATCATTTCAAATATGGTAGAATTCAATATAAAAAGAAAATAAGCTCTCATCGACCAACTCAAGAAAACAACTTAAGAAAAAAAACAAAAGAAACTAGAAAAACTTACTTCACCAACAGGAAGCGTAATTCTAATAAACAATAAATAGTCCTTACTAAATCTGCTCTAGTGTAAATCTGCTGGTTGGAATGAGAAAATATCATCCTGATGGCACCTCCGGCCATCAAATCCTTGATAGCTCTAGGTGCCAATGATCCATTGACTTGAGAGGATGCCAGCCAATAAATAAATCAGAAATTTCATATCTGATTTGAAACATGGGATTACAAATTGAATAGGCAAACTTTTGTGCAAAGGAAAAACTAGATGCACGTGTATTCTTTCTTATTCTTTTTGTGCAATGCCAAACTCAATTTTACAGGAAATGTTCAATCCTATATGATCTATCCCCATAACTAAACGACTTCAAGAGGTATAAAGAAAAAACAACTATACATTTCTATAATAACAACCAAACTTGAACAACTACAATGAACTCCTAACATACAAATCTCAGGGAAACAATAACTATTGTTTGTCACTGAGACTTGACAATCAAATCCTGGTTGTGCCACAACTACTTTAAATAACCAATGAACCCGGTAAATGCACTAGAGAGTGATTGAATGAACAGAATAGAAGATTTCTATGGTAGAATATTTATAATATTTGTTTTTTTTTTTGAGAAAATGGAATCCTACAAGTCCGTAAACAAAAAATAAGTAAAAACATGGATCAAACAAAAATGATAGTGATGTGTCCAAATCTGTCCTTGCTGATCTTGAGCCTGCAAAAATGACCAGAACCAGTGACCACCATTGTGGTGGCCGAAGACACTTTGATGCTTAAGTCAGGTAATGGTGCAAGGAACAATGAAGACTAGATGTAATTACTAGTGTGTATACGTACCTTTCTTCTTCCTTTCTCTCACCTTAAGTAGCGAGAGTTCCCTCCACAACTGTCCCTGCTATCGAGGGCGTGATAGAGGGAGGTAGGGTTGAAAATCGAACCGTCGGTTTGTTTTTTCACCTAAACCATGAACTGAACCAACTTTGTTCGGTTTTAAAATTTTCAAACTAAAACTGAACCGACCATTAACAAAACCGATCCGAAACCGAACTAATTCTAATATTTGCAAACCGTAACCGAGCCGAACCGACTAAAATTGAACCAAAACCGAAATAAAACCGAATCGACCGACTATTTTAAACATATTATGTAATTTTTATATAAAATATATATTATTTATTATATATATTCGGTCGGTTAAAATCACATAGAAACCAAAAACAAAACCGACCACTTCGATTTTTGAATTTTTTCAAATCGAGACCGATCCAAACCAAACCAATCGGTTCGGTCGGTTTATCAGTTTGGTCGATTTTTGTTCAACCTAAGAGGGAGGAAATCTCGCCTAGAATCTTACCTGTGCTTAACCGAGTCTCTTCGGTACTTGGCTATGTTTAGGACCCAATGCTTGATTAGGAGAGTTGATTTGTGCAAGTAGATTTCAGGCCTATGACAGCTCAGAGATTTGTGTTCGGGCCTTATTGTCCTGAGCGAAGCCCTAAGACTTGTGCCTCTTGGGCTGGCGTGACTTGAGCTTGGGCACAAGACTTACAGGCTGAACAACAATTTAATAATGGGTCCGCTTGGGACCACGTTGGAGCCTTTTTCGTGTTAGGGTTGGCCCATGCCACATGTACGGCTGTGATCGGGTGACTTTTCGATGTCTTATTAGTTACTCCCCCAGTTAATGGGGCTGCGTGCAGTTCCATTAATTCGATGAATGGGGACTGTCGCAGTTATACTTGTAATCGTGGCTCCTTCATTCACCGTATAGTATTTAATGCCGACGCGACTGTTGGGTGACCACCTTCCATGAACATTGCACCTATATATAAGCTAGTCTGGTCGGGTGCTACTATGTGCTTTGCAAACTTCGTTTCTCAAATGCACCCTTTTGGAGAGTGTGCTTCTATTTTGGCCTCTACAGAGCACGACGGAGAGCATCCATTGGTGGAGTCTCCGAATGTTCTGACATTTACAGTGATGAGTCTCAACAAGACTTGTTATTGGAGGAAGCCACCCGGTTTGAGTGCGCTTCTAGTTGTTCCATTGGGCCTCCGAATTTACTTTTACATCGCAAAGTACATAGTACCTCTTTGGTCCCGAGTTTGTCTTCCATCTTCTAGTGCTCCCACGGCGTCTCCCGCCATCTTTGAGAGATAACACCAACTTTGGGTGGTTGTTCCCAATGCTTCTTCATTGGCTTCATTCGTGATACCTCCCCCAAATAGCAGATTGGCGGAGCAAAGTTCCAGTATGTGTTATGGCAGAACTTTGCTTGAGCTCAGATTCTTGTAGCGTGTAAACCTTCGAATTTATCAGTCAGTCAAACTTTGTAATAACCTTTTGATAATCAATAGTGTTTCTTTGTCTAAATTCACTCTTTTTTATGCATGTTTTGAGTGAATGCGAGTCATATTGGTCCCGTGCGGACAAATCTTAGATTGCCGAAAAAGTACGACCATTTTAGTAGTCGGACCAGGTTATCTTGGAGCTGTGAGTCGTCCGTGGATTGGACTCGCCCGCTTACAGTGAACTGTCCATGGACCTCAGTCCTCATTTGTGTTGCCTTGGCTCCTGAGGCGGACTTGGTCACTTATGTGACAAGTTGTCGACATCCTGAATAGGACTAGGCTCGGTCAATGTGTGCCATTGTGGTCCCCTTAGTCAGATCAGGTTATCTTGGAGCGGTGAGTCGTCCGTGGATTGGACTCACCCGCTTGCGCTCTATGCAGTTAATTGCTGGTTATAACGCCGAAATAACTAATAACGGCCTTGCGATCTATGCAGTTAACTCATAACGCAGTAAGGGTTTTATCCCTCACATGTAGCGCGTCACCATGTGAGTGCAATTGGAGTACATTTGAAAATGTAAGTAATTATTATTAATATGTCATTCACTCAATTATTATTTGTAATTCACAGTTATTTTAATTATTTGTGAATAATATATATTAATTATTTTTTCATCAGTTGCATTCCAAAAAAAGGAATTGTCTACTTCAAGAAAAGTTGAATGATCTTGTTTTCATTCAATACAACAAGAAGATGGAGCAAAGAAGTAAGGAAAAGAATGCAAACATTAGATCTACAGCTCATGACCCCATTGTGTTGAGGGAAGTTGATGAAAATGAAGATTGGCTCATTCCTACAGACAACGAAGTTAGCATAGTTCGTGAGGGAAGGTGATGATCTTACTTGGGCACAAGTAAGAGAGACAAGGGGAGCCACTAATCTAAGGCCAAATACAAGAAGTCGGATGTGGCAACCAAATACAAGTACCAGACTTCGTGATGAAGATGAGGACCAAGGAGAAGAAGAAGACAAATATTGACGTTGCTGATCTTATTATATGATATTTCATTTTGATGTTTATGAACATGAACATGACATCTTGTTGATCTTGCTTAATGTTATGATATCTTGCTTAATGTTATGAACATAATATGAAATATCTTGCTTTGTTGAATTAGTGAATTACAATTTCAACAGTTCCAATTTCATCAGTTACATCTGTTGTTCAAATGAAATTTATTGAGTGTGTTTGATAATGTAGATAACATAGTTTAGGGATTTAGTCGTGTTGGCGTGCTGCTGCTGCGAAGCATGCGATCTCTGTAAGCTTCCCTTCTTTAAATATTTGTTTACTTGAAACAAATATGAACAATGATTAGTGATTAGTTTCAAGTTTATTGGCATTATTGACAAACTAGCAGTAACAAATTTATATTTAGTCATTTATTTTTTGACTCTATAGTCTATAATACATTAATATACTTAGTGGGGGTATAAAAATATATTTTAAAAAATAATTTGTTATATACCGTTATATCTCGATATAACCCGTTATAACTTATAACGCTCCTAGACCGTTATGGGTCCGTTATCCGTTTTAACTGCATAGCTTGCGATGAACTGTCCGTGGACTGGGTTTAGTTGGCAGTTGTGCCATCGTAGTCTTGTGGTCGGGCTAGGTTATCTTGGAATGGTGAGTCGTCCATGGACTGGAATCACTCGCCTGCGGTGAATTGTCCATGCACTGGGTTCAGTCCGTAGATGTGCCATTGTGGTTATGCGATCGAACTAGGCATGTTTCTGTTCATGGAGTGATATGAAATAGGATTCTTTAAAGAAAGTACCTTTATTGATAGTACTTATTGAAGTGGTCTACATTTCATGGTATTTTAAACGCTTTCCACTCAGATTTTCTAACCACTAGGTTCTGGGCCTTCTTTGTTGTCACCTTGTAGGGACCTTCCCAATTTGGCCACAGTGTGCCATCTCTTAGGTTTTTTGTGTTCGGCTGGGTTCTCAATACCCAATCACGACTTTGAGTTCTCGAGGCTTCATCCTTCTATTGTAGTGTTGGGCCATCTTTTTCTGATAGGCAACTATTCTGACGAAAGCTCTGCCTCTTCGCTCTTCAAGTAAATCTAGTCCGACTCTCAAAGCTTCATCATTGTCCTTCATCCCGAACTCCTCCATTCTGAACGTAGGCATTCCTAATTCTATTGAAACCATTGCCTCAGACCCATAGGCCAGGGCGAAGTTTCTCTTGATCGCTTCTGGGATAGTTTGGTTGGTGACTTCTGTTTGTCCATTTGCCTGAAGTGCCCGCGCTGAAAAGTGGTGACTGATGCCCAGAGGCAAAACTTCTCTACTTTTTTGCCTTCGAACTAAGTTGCATTATCGCTGACCAGGAGTTTCGATATTCCGAACCTGTAGACGATAGATTTCCAAAGAAAGTTCTTGATTCTCTCATATCTTGGAGAAAGGCTCTACTTCAAACCATTTAGTGAAGTAGTCAACATCAACAAGGAATAACTTCTTCCTCTTGGAGATGTGGAGCATTCCTATAATGTCCATCCCTTATTGCACGAAAGGCCATGGGCTGGTCATTGAGACCATGTTCTGTGCAAGCATACGTGTATGGGGCATACCTCTGACACTTATCGCACTTAGGGACTGGGTATTTGGCTTCTTACTGCATTTTTGGCCAATAATACCCTAGCGTGAGGGCTTTATGAGCTAGTGTCCTTTCTCCGAGGTGATTCTCACAGATTCCTTCATGAATTTCTCGGAAGATATAGGCTGCCTCTTTGGGGGTTAGGCATCTAAGTAGAGGGCCAGTCATTGATATTTTGTATAGCCTGTCCTTGAGGAGCGTGTACCGTACTATGTTTTTCAGCTTGCGAGCCTCTAACTTATCTTCTGAGAGGACCCATTTTTTATGTAGCTGACTAGGGGGCTCATCCAACTGATCTCGTTTGTGGAGAAGGTTTCGTGGAGCCCTTCTTCCTGTAGGGCCGACTTCTCTTGGAACTCTATGAGTGTCATAGTCGTCCTCTGCAGACAAGGCCTTTCAGGCACGATCTCGACTTCCTGGTCTGCCCTGGAACAACGACGGAGTAGTATTCTCTTGAACCCTCTTTTGGCGTCAATTGCTTAGGGTTGTTCACCTGATTGACCACCAGTTGGGAGTCGCTGAATACTGTGATTTCTTCTACTCCGATTCCTTTGGCTAGTTTTAGCCCGGTAAGGAAGGTTTCATGTTCCGCTTCATTGTTTGAAGCGTGAAAGCCAAATTTGATATCCTTCTTAAGGGTGACCCCTTCTGGGTATAAAGGACAATCCCGACTTCGCAACCCTTCATGTTGGATGACCCGTCACATCACAGGATCCATCCCTGTATGGGCATCTCGGGGGCATCACAAGTTAAGCTAGTTAGCCTCCACCCCATCAAACGTTTTGTTGATTTAGTAGACGAGTTTTTGTTTCCTTTTCTCCTTCCGAATCAGAGTTGAGCTGAGAGCGTGCTCTGAGAATGAGACGTATAGGTAGAGCGTCTCACCAGAGTAGGTTTCGAAAGCAGCTCAATGCTTCACATGTACGATTCAAATCTTGGAAGGTCTGCTCACACTGTTCTCTCCATTGGAATTCTTTGTTCCTCTCCAAGATCTTGAAGAAAGGGATCAGAGGATTTGGAGGTGAACCTGCTCAGGCTGCCACCCTCCCAGTCAGGCTCTGAACCTCTTTGATGTTTGCGGGTGGTCTCATGTCTAAAAGAGCCTGAATCTGCTTTGAATTAGCTTCTATTCCCCTATGACTAACTATGTAGCTCAGCAATTTCCCTAATTGCACCCTAAAGGTGCATTTTTGTGGGTTGAGCTTCATTCGGTACTTTCGAAGTTTGGAGAATGCTCCTTGGAGGTCCGCTACGTGATTGGGACTATGGAGACCTTTTACCAGCATGTCATTGATGTACACTTCCATGGTATTTCCGATTTTTCCTTTGCACATCCGATTTATTAGACAATATGATGCCCCTGCATTTTTTAGTCCGAACAACATTACTCGATAGCAGTATGTGCCCCTCCTAATCCAATGGGTGCATACCGATCTAATTGTAGCCAAAATACGAGTCCATGAAGCTGAATAGGCTGTCGTGTCAACAATCTGATCTATCCGGGACAACGAAAAATTGTCTTTTGGGTAGGCTTTGTTAAGGTTCTTGTAGTCCACGCAGACCCTCCACTTCCTGTTTTTATTTCTTACAGACCATCTTTGCCAGCCATTCTTAGGAGCGGAACTCCCTTATCATGCCGGCATTAAGAAGTCTTTGCAATTCTTCATTAATGGTCTAGCTGCGCTTGGGCACCATCGGCCTCCTTTTCTGCATGACGGACTTCAAGTCAGGATTGACTGCCAGTCCGTGTGTGATTACTGAGGGGTCGATTCCCACTGTCTTTCATTGTCCAGGCGAATACATCTTGGTTCTCCTTCAAAAGTGCCGCTAGGGGATCTGCCAGCACTCTTAAGGTTAAAACCTATTTAGACTGCTTTCGTGTTAGCTGGATTGTCCAAGTATATTGTGATGGCCTCTTCTTTCGACTGCCCAACATTCAGCCTCCCTCTTAGGCTGGATGGAGGTTCGATGTCCGAAGGTGAAGGTGGGTCATTTCTATCTGGATTGGGGGTTTCCTCATTCAAATCCTTTTGCTCAGGTTGTTGTGCTCCGTTTTGTGGTTGCCTGGTCGTGGCGTAGCGACATTCTAGAGCGATGGTCTGATCCCTTCTAATCATTCATACTTCGCCGTCAAAAGGGTACTTGAGGCACTGGTGCTGGGTAGAGACTACCGCCTCCATGTGGTGTAACCAAGGTTGGTCCAAAATTACATAATGTTGGGAGCAGGCGTCTATGATTGAGAACTCTGTCATCAAGAATTTTTGTAGGTCTGGCTGCCCTGCGCCTATCGGCAGCGTGATTGTTTTGATGGGGTAGCAACTTTTTCCATTGAAGTCAAACAAGGCTTTATTTGAAGGTGTCAACTCTCTTTTCCATCAGTTGCATCTTTAAGAATGCGTCTAGGAACAGTCTGTTGACAGAACTACCAATGTCCAACAATCTTCTCACTTCCCAGCTTGCTATCCCTACTGAGATGACTAGGGTATCGTTGTGGGGGAAGCGGACTCCCTTCATATTCTGTCCTGTGAACGTTAAGCTTGAGACTTTTCTCTCTTCTCGTATGTGCTGGACAAGACGATCTCAGTAGTGCGATCTAACTCGCAGTTCTCGTACCGATCTCTTTAGGGAACGATTTGAGTGTTGTCTCTTCTCGCTTGCCCCATGAAGGATACAGACAATGTCAAGAGTCATGTTTTCGGATTTCAGTATTGTTCCTTCACCTTGGGGTTGCAAAGTCCCCGAAGCCAATGAACTGCTTCAGTCGTCCTCTCTGGATACAATATTGGATCTCATCTTTGAGGCTCCTGCAATGTGGTATCGTGGTCTATCTCTTTGTGATAAGAATAGTGTGTCTTTATCACGTTTTGAAAGACCCCCTTTGATTTTCGATGGTCACTTGACGTCTTCCCATTTTTCCATGGCAGATAAAATGTCAGATAGACTGGAGTTGAGCGGAACTTAATAGGGATACCTAGAGCCGCTGGCCTTGTATAACTTTGCTTGGCCGTGCTCGCTTTGGTTCTCACTCCGTTTTCACTTGGAACTATCTTCTCTTTCATCCTTGTACTTGGCTTTGGAGGAGTGCTTTGGCACGCTTTCCCCTTTACGGCTGCCAACATTTCCTCCAGGGTGATGTCCATTGAGGGTTCCAAGGTAAGGAAGTTGTAAAACTAACCTCCTCGGAGCCCGAAAGTGAAAACAGTGACGAACGTGTCATTGTTGCAATCGTATATCAAAGTCAATTCATTGTTAAAATGAATGACGTAATCCCTGAGGGTTTTGTCGTGCTTTACTTGAGGCTCAGCATATAGTGGGGCACTATCCTTCCATTGGCTCCCCACAAATCTGGTGATGAATGCATTTGCTGAGTCCTGGAACGAATCGTAGATCTTGGTTGGAGATTGTGGAACCAAGTCAGTGCAACCTTCTTAAGGCTAGTGGGAAAAGTTTTACACAAGATGATTTTCGAACTTTATTTAAGTGCCATCATATGGTGGTAATGACGCATATGATCTAACAGATCTGATGTTTCGTCATAAAACTCGAGCTTTGGGGGGACGAACTTCTTCGAAAGAGAGGCACTCATGATCTCTTTCGAGAATGGAGGGATAGTGAGATCATACAAGACATCAGGATCGGCCGCCCCTAGTCGGAGCGGGTTCTTGGCCGTGGCCCTGTCTGTCTTCGGGGCATGATCCTCATCTCCTCATAGGCTACCCTCTCGGCAAGCTCTTTGCTCCTCTCCGGGGAGGTTTTTGTCTTCCTGGACGTGCTTTCATGCGTCCTCTCAAGTTTAGGACCTCCCCAGATTTCAACCGATCTCAGATTGTTGTTGTCGATCCCGAGTGAGCCTTTCTACCACCCGTGCTAGGTGATCCATGTGGAGCAGGATCTGGGTTATGCGGAGTTAGCTTCGGCCGCGGGGCTGGGCTGTGCAATTGTTCAACTTCCTCGATTGGATAGACTCAACTCTGTGATTGGGCTTTCTCGGCCTGAATATTGTCTGGCTCGACATCGTCGTTGAGTGTTCGAGATTTGGTATTGGTGACCATGTCTTGATGCTTTGCATAGCTAGAAAGAACTTTATATGCTCGTTTCAAGAAAAACTTGTCGTTCTTTCCACAGACGACGCCAAATTGATGCGTCCATATCGTCCTTGCTAAGCTCAAGCCTGTAAAAATAAACAGCGGTGAGCCAAGGACCACCGTTGTGGTGGCCAAAAGCACTCGATGCTTAAGTAAGGTAACGATGTAAGAAAGAATGAAGATTAGATGTAATTAGCAATGTGTATGCGTAACTTTTTTCTTCCCATTTCTCACCTTAAGTAGCGAGTGTTCCCTGCACAACTATATCTGCTATTGAGGGCATGATGGAGGGAGGAGATCTAGCCCAAAATCTTACCTGTGCTTGTCTGAGTCTTCAACACTTGGCTCTGTTTAGGACCCAATGCTTGATTGGGCTAAAGGCTGATTTGTGCGAGTGTATCTCGGGCCTATGACAGCTCAGAGATTTGTGTTCATGCCTTATTGTCCTGGGCCAAGCCCCAAGACCTGTGCCTCTTGGGCTGGCGTGACTTGGGCTTGGGAACCTGATTTACGAGCTGAACAACAATTTAAGAACGGGACCACTTGGGATCGCCTTGAAGCCTTTCTCGTGTTAGCATTGGCCCATGCCACATATACGGCTGTGATCGGGTGACTGATTGATGTCACTTCAGATTCATTAAATTGTTAACAAACCTAGAAGAAGTTGTCAATGCAAGTATAATCCAAACCCGACCAAAGAGACTAAACACTAATTTGGCTAGAACAAGGCTGTCACAGTTACTAGCCGAGCTTGAAAGAATTTAATCAAGCTGTTCGAGTTACTAGCCGAAGCTCTAGTTAGTTTGAACAAGCCACTGACACACGAGTGTACTCTTTAGTGTGCCAAAGAAAGTACAAGTAAAGATAAAGGCAGTGGACTTTTGTCACCACCACTTCCCCTCTTTGACAACACCACCCCCAACCTACTATTATTTAAAACCACCAATATAAAACCTTTTTTAATTTTTTTTCTCTCTCCTCCTCTCTTCTCTTTCTCCCTATGCAACTTCTTCTCAACAAGAAGGAATAAGAATAAAAACATAGCAACAAGCGGCATTGCCGCCCCCATGCTTGTCGTCTCCTCTGCTTCTCTCTCTTTCTGATCTCGCATCCCTAGCTGCGAGATTACCACCCAATCTCAGGCTGTGAGATCGCCAAGGGGATATCAAGTTCACCACATTTTACACAGCAGAAATCAAGAACTTGATATGCAACATAACATTTTCAAACAGAGCAAGACCATCCAGAATCAGAATTCACGCATTTATGAGTAAAGATTGAAAAATAGGCGTAACTTCAAGGAAAAATATACTAAACCCATACAATAACCATCGATACAAACAGCTATACAACATTTTCAATTCCTACAGTTTCAAAGCATAGTTCAGGGGCAAGGCTTGCTGTGATTTGCAAGCAAAGATAAAAGTTAGACAGACCATCAAAGAAAACTGTACCAGACACATAACCATCTGAATAGTACAGGAATTGATAAAATTGAGCCAGAAGTAAACATAATTCCCCCCATGTGACTCCAATAACTAGTTAGTCCCAGACCACAATAAAAATGAAAAAAGCTCCTGCCAACAATGTAATTTCGTCCTTACCTACATATAGACATTATAAGCCCTGCCTCCTTGTCTACAGAAACAATTTTTTATACTCTCCATTTGCAAGTTGGCATAGTCGATTGGATATAAAGGTATCTGTGATGAAGAAAGAAGGCAACTATAAGCAGGACATTACAAAAGAACTAGAAGAGTGAATAAATTGTCGATCAAGCAATAAATAATATATTAATGTCTAACCCCCAAGCAAGGATGCACAGATTCTTCAGAAAACTTGTCGCACCCGTATCCGACACTCGCTCGACACGTCATTGACACGTATCATACACTTGGTCAGTGTGTTGGCAGGGTCAGAACATGGTCAATGTGTCAGACATGCTTCTTCTAACACCGAAAACTCGGTCAGGAGACAGTCAAGACTCGACAGCCAAATTTATTTTATTTTTATTTTTATTTTTATTTTTATTTTTATTTTTATTTTTATTTTTATTTTTATTTTTATTTTTATTTTTAATTGGACTCATATAACACCTAATTAGAAAGTTGTTAGTCCATCAGAAGTGAGAAACTTCAAATTATGATTTGAGAGCTAGGATGCACGGACTCGGATACGCGTGTCGTATCGGATACGGATACGACACGGCGACTCGGCAATTTTCAAAAAACTAGGATTCGGGGACTCGGCGACACGTCAATCAAACCTTATTTTTATTTTTATATTTTATTAAAAAATTATTAACATAATTTCATAAGATAACTCAAAAACAATAATTAATAATCCAATCATATAAAACATCAAGATGCATTAAAGATTGATAGTTTGATACATAACTCAAAAATAGTATTAATGTGGCAAGACACCAAGAATTGATTCTCTAAATTCTCTGCATTCAAACTGCCATTAAAAAATGATGAAGAGTTAATTTCTACTGAAAATGTTGCTTAGCTTTATGCACCAGGAACAAGCAATGACATGCAAAGATTTTGATAGGTTACTCAGGAGTAAAATTAGCTAGATAGAAAAACTTGAAAGTGCAAGATCTCACTCAAAACATGAATTAAAGTAAATCAAACCTCAAAATAATGATTCTTTTATTTTTATTTTTATTTTTATTTTCTTACTAAGGTGGTAAAAACCTCTTGCGAGGAAACTATCCACATTCAAAGAAACATGCATACATTCGTAGACAAATAAGGATTGATTAGCAGTTTGTAACCACAATACTAAAATACAATTCAAATTTCAAAGCCATCTAATCAGATGCATACCTCTCCAGGATGTCGAGTGTTCATAGCATGAACATCAAGCTTGTAGTTATGTTGTGGAATCAACTGTGATGCATCCGATGAATGTGCCTGGGTGTTCTGCAAACCAAAAATAACTAATAGAGTGAGTGATTTGGAACACCTGATAAAACAATATAGTAAAGGTACCCCATTCATCGTGAGTTTAAGGCCAAACTCCATCACTGCACATCATATCAATATCTAATATCTATATGCGAATTCCTATGCCATTTGAAACCAAACATTACATGAGATACAAACAGAGAAAGTAGATACAGTGTGAGTTGATGGAGACTGAAAATGTTTCACTCAATCAAGGGGCATATGTTTATTTGAAAACCGAAATCATGTTGTGAAGGTGTAGGGTGTACCAATGAAGAGGGAAAACAGATGGAAAAAATAAACAGTTCTTTCTTCTTCTTCCCACACAAAAAATAAGCTAATAATCAGTGAATCACACACAAAACACAAAAAAAAAAAAAAAAAGCAAGAAGAATAAACACCAACAGTGAGTGACTGAGTGAGAGTCGAGAGAGACGAACCTGGGTCCTGAGCTTCCGACTCCGACAGACTCCTCTAAGCAAGATAAGCTCTTTCTTCTTCTTCCCTTCCTTCTTTCTCTTATTCGGTTCTTCCTCTTCCTTCTTTGTTCTTTCTTTTCTTCCTCAGTTCCTCGCCTCCTCGGTTCCTCCTTTCTCGCCTCCTTTCTCTCTGGTTCCTCGCCTCCTCTGGTTCCTCCTTCCTCGGTTCCTCGCCTCCTCTGGTTCCTCGCCTCTCTGTCTGTTTGAGCAATAAGCCAATAACAAAACGAAAAAAACGAGATTTAGGTTTTAATATTAGGGCTTCAGATCTCAACCGTCCGATCTTATCAAGATCTGAAAAAAAAAAATTTAGCAACCGAATCCTGACCGTGTCCGGACCGTATCCGAACCGTGTCCAGACCGTGTCCATGCCGTATCCTGACCGGGTCAAGTTGACCGATATGTTGACCGCGTGTCGGATACGTATCCGACGCGAATCGCACGCGTATCCGTATCCGACTCGCGTTTTCATGGATTCGGCAGGGTTTTTCCGCGAATCCGTGCTTCCTAGTTTGAGAGTCAAGGTGAAATGAAAAGGGCGATGAAAAGCCACTAAAGCATAGAGGTAGTCTATGTTTCTTCTTAATCTTTGTTTATTATTTTCTCCTTTGACTCTTCTCTCTTCTACTTCTTTACTTTACTTTTTTATCTTTTTGACAAAATGTTATATTCTTCTCCACTTTTATACCTCTTCTTTTTCTCTAATGTTATTTCTTTATGTTATTTTCTATTTATTTTTTCTACTTGCAATAGAAAGATGGATGCATTGTTTGTTTTTCTATTTAACCTCTTTCTTTATTGAATTATTGTTTATCTTCATTTGGTTTTATTGAAAAAAAAGGTATGATGTGTCACCGAGTCCTAATTTTTCGAAAATTGTCGAGTCGACGTGTCGTGTCCGCGTCCGTGTCCGACACAACGAGCGTCAATGTCCATGCATCTTTGCCTCAAGCATTGCTTCATAGAAAATTTTTCGATTAGCCAAATGGGTTAATAAAAACATTATTAGATTGTTAACAAGGAAGGGTGGGTTTAGTCCTAATTTCAGTTTTACGAACCCCTCGACTTGCCACCATATTTTTTTACTACAGAGTGATGAAGGCAGAACAATATCTGATGCAGTTGAGAAAGAAATTTAGCATACCAATGTTGTCACCAAAGTTGGTGATTTTTGAAGCAATGGTAGAGTTGTTGGAATCAGCAACACCAATCACCTCAACGAAATTTGTCAAAGATTGTGAAAACCCGTTGATCAATATTTCAAGTTCACGGTAATCTGTAGATTTTTGTTCATCTGTAGGTTTCCCAACAAACGACCCACTTTCAACACGCTGAACCTGGACTACTGTCCGCACCTTTTTTCCAATATACATAGGCAACAGTTCAGCATTCACATATGCAGCTGGTTATGATATATCCATATCCTGCAAAGCATTGTGTAGGATCTAAGTCTTATAAAATGTTTCAGACACCTCATGAAAAAACTCAGTCCAAGACATGGATTATGTCAGCGTAGTTGCTATCACTGGAAATCATGCAGATAAATCTAACCATGAATTCAGTGAACATCAAACAAACCAAGATATAATCAAGGACTTGAACAAGATACAAAACAGACCCTTGAGACAAAAAAAAGTGACAATTACAGTAAATGTTGCAGTGGAGGAGCAAGAGAGACGAATAGAGGGGGTGACCATGATAGGATTAAGACTAAGAGAAGGCCCTACTCTTGTAATAATACCTTTCTCAAGATAATGACCAAGATTCATCATTTGCAAAGTTTATGAAGACAATGCAAGCCCCTAGCAATACCTAATGTTATACTATTTCGAATAGACCGTTCAAAGCATTTTGTATAAGTTCCAATTCATTAGACCTAAAAAATTCAGATTGAAACGCATAATGGTAAATTCCATCAGTGCATAAAAAAATTTGACCATTACATTAATGCCATCTAATCTTCAAATAACCTGGTGAAGTTAAGGTTCTTTCCTGCCAAGTATAACAAAGTATTGGAACCAATTTCTAGTGCACTGTGGCTAATAAAGTACACCTACAGGCTACACAGTTATTGAAATTGTGTCCGCACCTCGTGAGCAAATTGTGAAATTGGAAAGTATGCCAACAGCATAGCCGCATAATCCAACTCTAGACTCTACTAAAAATAAATTTTATATGTGCCAACCAAAACTGAAGAAACATAAGCATGGGTTGAACGATTGTGCACTAATAAAAAGTCTATGATGGTGCCACTAATAAAAACTAATGAGAAAATAGATAATGACCTCGCTTCATATTCCTTCATTATCCAACCGAAATATCCAAGTACTTGTTTTGTTGCCTAAAAAATACTAGTCTAGTATGTGCTTCACACATTGAATATTCCAAAATGAATCACTGGCCTAGGTAGAATCCATATTTTTAGTCAAAGATCAACCATCACTTGCATTCACTATCCATGCAGTTAAAACGGATAATGGACCTATAACGGTATATAACCAAATATTTTGTTATACCCCCAGTAAGCATTAATGTATTATAAAGCCAAAAAAGTAAATCATGTACATAACATTAAATTCAAATATGTCATGTAAAACAACCCTCGGCAGCTTTGACCAATCACCCCATGAATGCCATTATAAAATCAACCAGACTATCCTTGTCCCTAGAGAGATTAAAGTCTTTGGTGAATGCTTACTTTATGCAACTTCCCCCCACCCCCATTGCAACAAATGCAAAGCGTGCGTGATAAGATTATGGTAATCGTAATAAGGGTCATAGGAAGGGTTGGACTAAACAGGGCTGGCCCAACTTAAAAGATTGGAACTGATGGCCTGGGTGTGGGGTATAGCTCGATCCATTGTTAGGCAATAATATAAGATATAAAAGATTCCAAAATTCTGTGGCAAGGGGAAAAATGGGTGCTGAAGAAGTGCAGAAGAAGAAAAAGACTCAAGGGTGACGTCGGGCCAATTTCTCTCATGGAAGCTCCACATGATCGGTCCTTGCCTTCCCTTCACACTGCTTCTTCTTCCTCCTTCCCTTCTCTTCCCTCTTCCCTTCGCCACATGTTTTTTTATTTTATTTTATGTATCATAAGTGGCGTTTAAACGGCGTTATGCCAAAATATGATATCTAAATAACGGTCGTTATAATAGAGTTATAACACGCTCACCATTATACCCTACTATTAAAATGAAAAAACTAATGTCTCAACTCCGTTAGGCACTATATCGTTGTTTTAACTGCATAGTTCACTATCCACTTTAAAAGAAGAGATAACACAGTTTTGATGCATTTTGAACCCTAAAGCACTATGAGACTTAGCTATTGGAGGCTTAGAGCAACATCCCAACTGTAGCACCCACCATTTGCCATTTCAGGCTACATGCAGCCACATGAAGGTGGCACCTAAGAAAATGTTGATCATCAATTCTCACGTCTAAAACATGTGAACTTGGCTGACCCGAATTCTCACTTTAATGCCCTTACTCGGGCTCAATCTTTTCCATCCTCTTATTCCACTCCCAATATTTCTTGTCACTACCCATTGCTCAAAATCACTTCTCCTCCAGTTTAAACTAGTGATAGGGTCTAACTTATTTTTGTGTTATGAGGGTTTAGTTCAATTATGTAAAAGATGATCAATTTATCAATTTTTTTCAGCTCAAAAACTAGAGAACTTTAACAGACATTAAAGACTACAAACTGAGCTCCTAGCTGAACCCATTACTTCCAACTTAAATGAGGATTTGGGTGTCAAGCAAAATAATATAAGGGGTCTCTAACACGAATAGGGCAAAAAAGGATGAAAGTTGCCCTTTTTAGTAACTTACAACTCGAATTCGGAGAAAGTTTCATCAAACACTCGTAATCAAGCAATTATTGAATTGAATTCATGAAAAAAAAAAAAGAGACCCTAAACAGAAGAGAGAAAAGGGTAAAGAAAGAGACAATCACCAGAGAAGAGCAAGCTCGGCTAAGTGAGGGAGCGAGGAGAGCGCAAACGGGATTCTCTCCTCTTCTCTTAAACAAACTGACCGAGCAGAGGAAAGGGCTCTTTGGTTACTCAATGGGGTTTGCAATTGCCATGGCTTAATCTATTCATTTGTTTGGTTAGTATAAAATGGCAAAATGAGAATGACATTACAAAATTTTATTTAATGGACATTCCTTCTAGGGCTGAAAACGGAACGGTTGGTTTGGTTTTAAAATTTTCAAACCGAACAAAATTTTATTTAATGGACATTCCTTCTAGGGCTGAAAACGGAACGGTTGGTTTGGTTTTAAAATTTTCAAACCGAAATCGAATCGATCATTAATAAAATCGATTCGAAACTGAATCGATTCTAATTTATGCAAACTGTAACTGAACCAACTAAAATCGAATTAAAACTGAAATAAAACCGAACCGACCGACTATTTTAAATATATTATATTATATATATATATATATAATATATATATTCGGTTTGGTCGGTTAAAATCACATTGAAACCGAAAACTGAAAATCGAACCGACCACTTCGGTTTTGAATTTTTTAAAATCGAAACCGATCCGGACTGAATTTAAACCGAACCAATCGATTCGATTTTGATCGGTTTGGTCGATTTGATCGATTTTTTTTCATCCCTAATTCCTTCTCAAAACCCTATGAATGACCATTGCAATGGGTACTATAATGGTCAACACCTCCTCTATCTTATTTTCCCTATTTACCTAACATAGATGTCTCCTTACCTACCATAGATCCATAATCCATGGTCGATAATTGAGGGCATATCGATAAAGACACATATCATTCCATTTCCATTACCATTCCATCAAGTTACCGAACATAGTAATGTTCCCATTTTCATTCCTATTAGCATTCCATCGATCGAGCTGTATTGTTAACTTGTATTTTATTACAGAACTGGTTTCCTTGATTGGTTGGGGTTTACTGGCTAGTTGCAGGAACATGCTTACCACTGCTTGGTACATGATTTTCAGGTATACCCATCGGGTGGCGGGCTGGATCATAAACTATTTCATTTTTACATAACCTCTCTATTGCAGGTCAAACTCTAATGTTGTGGTGGTATCTCAACTCTAATGTTGTGTTATTTCTAAAGCGACAAAATAAACTTTGTAAAAGTGGGAGTAAATTGAAAATATAGAAATAGGACCTCAAGTCCCTCATTTGCACTAATATGCACTCTACAGGACAACCTACTATTTTTTCCAATTCAAGTTCCTGAAACTGAGCATGTTTTACATTATGCAAAACACATTTTTAATTTTTTAACATTTCTATTCCGTTTGAATAAAATTACAATAATTAAATACCAACATAAAAAATAATGTATCAAAGTTTCAATTTATTTTAACATAAATGCCTCGAGATTCATGTTAAGTGGGATAAGGAGAATTTTTCTATAAATATCACGAATCGAGCAAGAGTTCGTTTTGGCCACGATACAAGCCGGTCAATAGCCAAACTAGCGCCCATTATCCAAGACTACCTGGTCATGAAGGTTTCAAGTAGTGCACCTAACAAATACGACTCATTCATGTCCCATCTTTTATCTAGAAAATTAAACTGGGAAAAACATGTCCATGCCATCAACGCTTATAAAAGAGTGAACCCTTTCAGTGAAACATACAATTCGGGTTGGCGAAACCATCACAATGTTTTGTGGAGGAAAGATCAACCTCAAGTTCATCGAGAACATTAATCCTATAAGAGACCGAATAGAGAGAAGGATAAATTTCCTAGCCAATCAATACCAAATCTCAAGGGACAATGTGTCACAACCACCTCAACATCAACAACATCCCGGAAGCTAGTTTGAAATAAGAACTTGTTCAAACCAAGATATTCAACCACTACGCCAAAATAACGAATTTGCAACACAACCAAATATTATTTGTATCATTTTTGGCATGTTACAATATTTGTAACAATTTAGTTAAGTAGCTACTGTTTTTATATGATACAATCACCAACATCCGCCAACCTTATATTCTCAAACTCTTTCGTGAATCGTGATACAATTACATATCTGTTTTTTTGGATTAAAAAAAAAATTCTCAAACTCTCCCTCCCTTGTAACTTCACTCTCCCTCCATCCCTCCCTCCCTTGACCACAATCTACAGGTTAGGGTTTCGATTCTCTCGAATTTGATCGGCGAGGCAGGAAGTTTCGACTTCATCTCTTCACTCTCTCGCTTCAACTCATCAGTGATCGCTTCAAGGTTAGGGTTTCGTTACACTTTGAGTAGATCTCGATTCCACTTCGTCCGAGTACTGATTTCTCTTCTTCGACTAACTCGTTCGATTTTGTATTATCGATTCTCTCATTTTGTGTGTTTCAACTAATTTAAAGTTCATATCAAGAGTTTTGCGGGATTCGGTGATTGAACTCAACTTGTTGATCTAATTGTATGCAAGAGGTGAAATTCTAACCATTATTTGGCAATATTGGCTTAATATATGAAGAATTTGTTATGCAACGATTATGAGGATGCATTGTTGGTTCAGTGAGGTTTGTTGAATTCATTGGACGTAAATCATTATGCAATATACGATTACCATGGCTTCTATCCAAGTTATTGCCATATAATTTTTTTTTCATATTTATGTATGTGATCGAGATACATGGTTGGAAAGAGTCACGTTAAGATGTTTATGGTTCAATGATCAGTGGCACTATCATTCAATCTGTTGAAGTTAGACATGGTATACTAATTAACCTTATTGACGGTGTTGTTTATAATGTAGAAATTTGAAATTTGCCTTCTATTTCTATACCATCAAACTCAGTTTGTATAGCATCCAAGGGACTGTGAGAATAATCTTGTTAAACCTGATATTCTGAATTCAGAATATTCACTTGAACTTCTTACTAATGAATATTTTTCCGAATTCCAATCATGGTACTTGAACTCACAATGTACAGCTTTTTGGGAAAAATGATACTCAAAACTTATATATTTGATGCTTTCTAGAATTGTTCAACATCCGTCTGGAGTAGTTTAATTCCTTCGAACTACTCTTCGTTCTATGAACCATGAAGTGAACAATATTTTGATCCATGTATCATACTTTTGACCTTCCTGTGATTCCATATTCCCCTTTGTGCTTCTTGGTGTAGTTGCTCAAAGTTCCATATTTGGTTTTCACGTTTCTTGATGTTAGTGTGACAAGTGTTATTTCCTTACTCAAACTTTTAATTGGTCCTCACTTAGTCTCTGCATATGCGAGTTCTCTGCTCATCATTAGGTTGCTTTAGTTTTCTTCTCAAATTCACAGCACTCCTTAGTCCCCTGTTTTTCCTTCGAATGTGTATTCACTCATCAACACATTCCTTTAAACTTTCTTCAGTGTTTCTGTAGTCATGGCTATTTATAAAGTTCTGAAGAATAAGTCGCCAAATTTCCTACCTTTGTGATAGTTTGACACTGACCCCCATTTGAGGAATAGCTCCTTAGCTCTATCAGATATGCTTGATTCTTGCAAGACGGAAGTATACAAAAGAGACAATGAGCAATGTAAGAATAGGTGAATGGACCAATTTGTCTTAAGCTAGGCAAATGGTATAAACACTTACTAAGATTGCTTTCATTTAGTTGAATGTTGAAAATCTTATTCAAAATTGTCGTCCATGTGGGAAAAAAAATCTCGTGGAAAAACTGAAAAAGCATCATCTGTGAGTCACACCTTACGTTTAACATTTGTGTTGTTGGAGAGAAAGTTGATCTTATCTAAGTCTACTTATGTATTTTTCTAACCTCTATCACCATTTGGTTATGGATACTTGATTTCCAAGAAATTTATGTCAAAATCTTAGATATTGTAACAAATGTGTTGTTTCTAGATTGTTTAGTTTCTAGCCTGCAATAAGAATTCGATATATTCTGTAGGTAAGCACAACATGCTGAAAATAGTGAAGAAGCATAAGCAATAGGCATGCTTGCAGCATTTATAGTAAGCAACTCCACCAATAAAATATTTTGTTGCTTCTTACATCTAGTTTTGTTATCATCTGTACGATCTTTTTCATTTTTCGTAATTATTATACATTTCTCTTATTATTAGTGATAGTATGTATCAACTGGATCTATTATAGTATTAGAACTCAGTTGATTTCCCAATGGATTAAGTAATCCATGCACTGAAGTGAAGTTGGGGATCTAGACCATTGTATCTTTTCATACGTTTCATAGTATCAATACCAAGATGCCCAATGTTTCGTAGTAATCATCCTTGGGAGGCCTTAAGGTGGTCGATGTGAGGGCAATTGCAAATGCAGTCCTTCCCAGGTTTTACCTTGAAGACATCAGGGAGAACGCTTTTAAGGTGCTCTCTAGTTGCAAAAGGTAGAAGTATGTGGTGACTTCAAGTCCTACGATCATGGTACAACCTTTTCTTCAAGAGTACCTTAATATTGATTGTGTTGTGGGTACAGAACTGAAGACCCTCGGCAGATACTATCTTGGACTAGTGGTTGCACCGGGGTTAATGATGGGGAAATGTCAACATGAAACCCTTGAAGAAATTCTCGGAGATTGTAAGAAGATCGATATTGGACTCTGGGATGCAGTTGATGATCATTCCTTCATGATTCCATGCCAGGTACTATTTTCTTTCCTTCACTTATTATTTATTTTTTGTTTGTTTATTTTCGAATATCGAAATCCGTTTTCTCCATGACATTGACACACTCACATTTACTATGATTCCCAAGGTAGTTGTGTTGTTAACACACATTAACTTCACCCTTTTACTTGTTTCATTAGATACTGGTGTTGAATTTTTAGGTTTAGTTTTCAATTAATGGATTTTGGGATTGTAAAATTTATAATTTACAAGATATGTAGTTTACCAAGTCAACTTACATTTACTGAATGAAATAATATAGCAATTTCCAAGTCAAGGGAATGTGTCATATTTTGCCCATATAATTTGAATAACATCAGATTACCTGTTTCCATTCAATGACTGTTGCAATCACCAACAGATTGACCAAGTAAGGCAGAGCAGGTGGCTGAGGTTCCCTTGCTATGACCTTCTAGGTTTTGCTCAAAGGGGACAGTCTCAACAAACCTTGCATGTTTCTATATTTTGTTACTTGTGCATGTGCAAGCATTTTAAACTTACTGGGATGGGTTTGAATGGTTAGACTAAATCCCAGTTATATATTTATATTTGGATTCTTACAAATTATACGAGTTGGTATTATAATGTGACAATGTATCGTGTTGTAAAGTTGTAGAATGTTTATGTACCAAAGTTTTTTGTGCTCAATATTCTTGCTTGGACAAATTTATGATTTTCGTAAAAACTCCAACCCAAAAATGGATTATTTCTTTTCCGAAAAATTCTCTGTTTAACCATCAACTAGGAACCAGACATGAAGGAATGTTTTCTAGAAATATTAGATATGTTAAGTCTTTGGGAAATTCTGATTGTATGTGAAAACTAAGTTACAACTTACAAGAAACATTCAAATTTCAAAAAAATGAGAGGCAATGGTGACATAAGATAATCGGAATACATAAATTTCTCTTGTATACCATGTTTGTTCAATTTCTAGTTTGTTATTTTGTTTGTGAGTTTGTATTTTAACTGATTAGTGAATCTAAAATGCATTTCATATTTGTTGGATCTGGTTTCATTGATTAGGAGATTGACTATGAAAATGTTCTGGCTCAGGGGATGTTTCACCTGCCACAGCTGTGGCTCAAGCCTGAATCTCGATTGGAATTGCAAAGTTTAAACCAAGATACCACCACCTAGCATAGAGAGGCATGAGATGCTTTGGGTTGCAGACATGCATGTCAGGTGCATTCTTGTACAGTTTTCTGTGTTTCACTTTGTGATATCACGACGTAATTGTTAATGGCATAGGCACACACAATACACACATATGATCAACCATCTTAGAAAGAACTATTTTGTGCAAGAGAGTCTAAATCTCAGAAGTACTTTATTGAATTCCAGCATTACAGATTCTTAAGCTGTTGGTATAGTAGCCGGGCCCATGTACGATCAACCACCTTTACATGTAATGGCCTTAAATAAGCTAACACTATAATGATCAAACCATATGACTCTCCTGGTCTTTTTTATTACAAACAACATTATTCCCTTATCAATTTGGTAAAAAAGGTAAATAAGAAAGAATGGCATAGAAAACAGGACTAATTTTGAGTGCTCATATATGTACATGCATGCAAAACAATTGTCACCAATATGCACCACAACAGTTAATCTTCTTTCCTTTTGCAAATTTTGGATAGATAGATCTTACACATATTTCATGGCAAATGAGTGTATTCTATTACTAGTAGGAAACACCAAGTAAAATTATTATGTGTGTGGTAAGCAATTCAATCAATTTGATATTCTGGAGAGGAAACCTAAACTAATCTAACTTCTTCTTCTTCACATTGTACTGCTTGCATGGATAAAAATTAATATTTGGTGAACTGAACTAGCGATCTCGTCTGCTATAAATCTTGTTTCATTCGCCACCTAAAACATATTGTTAACAGGGAAACATTTGCATAATGAAAACTTCCAAAACAGCCGTGGTTACTCATGGCAGTTTTTATTGATGCATTTTGCTCTGTTATATTTGTTTTAGCACAAATGGCATCATCTCCAGCACCATCAAGGGATATTGGATCAACTTTCTCACTGCCTGTGTCACTGGATCAATGCCCTTATCTGCTCATTAATTGCAGTTTCACTTTTCACTCTTTTGAAACATTAATTAGGTGCTAAATTTCTAGTATCAGACAAGATTGTTAAGATTGTTTTATGTAGCTGGCATTGACAAAGTGTACTAAGCTAGTTTGTTATTAATTTTTTTGGGATTTACAGATTATTGTCCATTATTTTACATGTTTCGATTACATTCATGACTCAATAAGAACACATACATTCTTTCTCTGTTGGCACATTGTTTTCTTACTATTTGCTTACTTCAAAATTCATTTTAAATGTAGGTTTTGCTGTACGTACCTTTGGGATTTGAAAGTAGTAGTTTATGAAGATTTTGGATGTGTATTATCCATTTTTTTAGTTTTTTATTTGAAAAATGTTTGAAATTAGCTATAGTTTTTAAATGATACAAATCAAAATTGAGTATCAACTTCATTTGAAATTAGTATTAGCTAGTGTATGGGTTGGTTGATGATACAATTATTAGCATCACCTCATTTAGTATGGGCACAAAAGTGTTACAATTCATTTTAGCAACATGTAAGAGCTATAACAAAACCCTTTTATGGTGTAGTGAACATAAGGAAGCAAAGTCTATTACGACTTTGAATAGTGGTGAAAAAAAGTTAACAATAAGGTTGAGTTGCTCAAAGAGATTGAACTTGTTCTGCCTCAAGAAAAGGAAAAAGAGATCCAAGTGTCCAAGAGTCTGCCAATTAGGAACATAGTCCTAAGCAAAGCCAATAACCACAACTAATGGAGTCCTCTGTCCAAAAAGCTTTGTACCTTGAGAGACTTTTACCATCAAGAAAAGGTCATTTGAATGTTGTCATCTTAGAAGGTATAAACAAGTGAACAATAACATACCCTTCTTAGAGGCCATCAAGCAAATGCATTCTTATTCAAAGTTTCTCAAAATTTGTGTACGGGGAAAAAAAAGAACCAATGTGCCTAGGCAAGCTTTTCTAGCAGAACAAGCCTCATCCAACATTGTACTGCTGTGAAGTACAAAGACCAAGGTAGGCTGCTTGAGAATATGTGAGAATGAGATTAACAAGTTTTGCTTAGATCTAAGAGTTAATGTCAATGTATTGCCTTTTTACTTTACAAATCTCTAGGTTTAGGGGAGTTAAAATCTAATTTCATCACTATCCAGTGAGTTGATAGGTCGATCAAGGTTCCAAGAGGAATCGTGGAAGATGTTCTTGTTCAGGTTGATAAGTTCTACTTCCCAGTAGATTTCATGGTGTTAAACACTGTACAAATGTTAGGAACCAAATCCTTGTCATCTTAGGCCATCCATTCTTAGCAACTTCAAATGCCATCATCCATTGTAGAAATGGTATCATGAAGTTGTCATTCGTAAATATGACAGTTGAATTAAATGTGTTCCATAGCAGCCAACAACCATCTGATGTAGAAGAAGCCAATCTCATAAAAAACCCTTGTTCAAAAGCCATTTTTAATGAATTCTATATGGATCCACTTGAGGAATGCTTAACTCACTTTAGAATTGACCTAATGATGATAGTGCAATTAGAAAAGTCAATTATGTACTGGACTCTATCCCTTTCCTTGACACTGACACATGGAAATCAAAAGTTGAACCTTTGTCCATTGGGAGCACACCTACAATACCTTCCATAGTTGAGCCACCAAAGTTTTAACTTAATCCCTTGCCTAACATCTTGAAATTCACATTCTTGGGAGAATCTAACTGTAATCATTTTTTGTTGATCTTGATAATGAACAAGTAGATAAGTTAATGCAAGTGTTTCAGAGTCCATTGGTTGGTCTATTGCTGATATCAAAGGAATAAGTCTCTTTATGGTGGTGCACAAAATCCATCTCAAAGAGAATGTAAAAACCTCGAGAAAATCACAAAAGTGACGATATCCTACGATGAAAGAAGTTGTGAGAGGAAAGGAGATTAAACTTTTAGATGTGGGTATTATATACCCAATCTCAAATAGTCAATGAGTGAGCCCAGTTCAAGTAGTTCCCAAGAAATTTGGCATCATCGTTGTGAACAACAACATTTATGATAGTACTTAATCGTATCCAAACCGGATCGCGATTATGTATTGACTATTGGAAACTAAACTCAATGACTAGGAAATACCATTTCCCTCTTCCCTTCATTGATCAAATGTTAAAGCGGTTAGCCGATCACGAGTATTATTGTTTTCTCGATGGTTACTGATGATATATAAAAATGGTCACACTTCTAAGCCACACACGTGTCATGATGATCTCGAGAAAATATGGGCCCTAGCATCAGCCCAACACTTCTCTGACCCAAGCGGTTCTAAGCCCGCTAAATTAGTCCGCCAGGCGTACCAGAACTCTCACAGCATGTTAGGCCCACGCGTCTCACAACTATCCTCAATACCCATAAGTCCTACTAAGGCAAATATCTCGAGGATCAGCTTCGGACGGGCAACTACAACTGCTCTTTGCTTACAACCAAAAAGCAAATATCATAATACATTCCACACAGGGAAACTCACTTCTATGGATTGCTTTTGGATTGGAAACTATCTCCTACATATCTAGGAGCACAAGGGTAACAAGGAACTTCCCTCCCGCAACACGACTCCTAATTAAAGAAGGATCTCCATGAAGATCTCATTCCTAAAATCTGCCTAAAATGGCCCGGTAGAACCATGACTCCTTGCACTATAAATAAGACGTGAGGTTGGTAAGCTAAGGTACGCTACAAATTCCTTGTTACAACATTACACCTTCCTCAAATCCCTATCTAACTTTAGCACCAGAGTGCCATCAGCCACCACAACGGCGGTCCATGGCTCACGTGCATTACTTGTGCAGTTTAGCAGGAACCAGGTCAAAGCAGGGAGCAAAAAATGACTGCATCAGTTTGGCGCCGTCCGTAGGGATGACAAATTACACAAAGCGTTGTTTCCTTTCAAAACCCATAGAGATGATGACCACTAGGTCACGCAACAACGAAGAACTAGGGGACACGTCAAACGCTCATGTTGTCCCTATACCACCTCTTTTGGCAGTTCCTGTCGTGCACGAACACCCGCCTCACGTTCCGGCGCCGATGACAGACCTTAGAATCGATACGCTGGCATCTCAAATACAACAGATCGCCTAGGCGATGGAGGCTCTCACGCGACAGAATCCACCACTTGCTAATGAAGACCAGGTGCAGCGCGGATCTCCACCTCCAAAAGATGATAGGGAGCAAGCGCAGGAGAGCCAAACCCCTATTAGTTCTCATTGGACTAAGGGAGATTGCGTGGCTAACGTTGAGCTCAGCGCCAGGACAGAGAGGCTCGGCCCTGGGAACCCTCTCCGTAAAAGGGCACACGATCCAAACGTACTGTACCGCCTTTCCGTCCCACCATTTGTGGACCGAACCATGAATGAGGCCCTCCCGAGGAAGTTCACTCCCCCAAGCTCAACTAATTACGACGAAACCACCAATCCTTTCGACCACCTGCGCTATTACCAGCACTTAATGGCCCTTAAAGAAGGATCCAAGTCCATCATGTGCAAAACCTTTCCCACCAATCTGAAAATCTTAGCACTGACGTGGTTCCATAGCCTTCCGTCGAAGTCGATTGATTCCTTCAAAACGCTGGCAAATAAATTCTTGACATGCTTCGTCGGGAACCAATGTTTTCGAAAAGGCCCGCACTACATACTCTCCCTAAAGTAGAGATTTGGCGAGACACTCCAAGAGCATATCACTCGCTTCAACAACAAGCTGACCCTCGTCAACGGGTGTAGCAACGATACAACCATGATGGCCTTCACTGCGGGCCTCAAAGAGGGAAAGCTCTATGAGGACCTCACCCTGGAGCCCCCTCTGGACATCACCCTGGAGGAGTTGAGGACTGTTAAAAGGGAAATTGAAGGCGAGAAGAAGTCATCCGCTCCTAGGGACAAGAAGGAGGGAAAAGATGCGAGGATGATGAGCGAAGCAAAAGGAAACACAGTGACAATTGGTCGGACCTTGGTCAGTTCAGACCAGAGAAATCATCCAACTACGTTGGATCCAAAGCTGTGACACCCCTAAATGCTAGTCTGTCAGACGTACTGAACTCCATGAAAAGATGGGAGGAACTGAAGTGGCCCCCGAAGACATGCGAAGACCCTTCCAAGCTTGACAACGACAAGTACTGCGCATACCACAAAGAGGGCGGCCACGACACTAATGACTGCAAGAATATGAGGTATGAGGTCGAGTACTAAATCTGCAGAGGCAAACTGAAAAAAATTCTGAACTCTAAAAAGCGACCAGAACAAACCAGAGATAAGGGGAGTCGGTTAAAGAAATAGCGAAGGAGACTCCAGGGATAATATACGTCATTCACGGAGTCGAATCGAATGAAAACAAGTTGTACAAGTCTCGCAAAAACCAGTTGTACAAGTCTCGCAAGCGGACTCTACTAGATATGCAGACACAACCTACGGGTGAGGACAAACACATCTGCCACTCAAGGATTCAAAGCCCCATTCCCACCTCGACCTTTACGGACAAAGACCTCGAAGGAGTCCAAGTGCCACATAACAACGCCTTAGTCATCTCGATCTCCATAACAAGGTGGGAGGTAAATAAAGCTCTAATGGACATAGGAAGCTCGTTCAACGTTCTGTTTTACAACGCGTTTCGCAGCATGGACCTCAAGGAAGAAAACCTGACATCTTCAGAACACCCGCTGATCGGATTCAGCAGGGAGAAATGCTTCCCCATCAGAAAGACAAGGTTAGCTACGGTCGCAGAAGAACCGCACCTGAGGAAGGTCCTATTTCTGGACTTAATTGTAGTAAATGCACCATCATCCTACAATCTCATCCTAGGAAGACCATGGCTCCACCAAATGGAAGCAGTGGTCTCCACCCTTCACCAGTGTGTTAAGTATACTGCTAACCACTCCGAAGGAACAATACATGGAGATCAACCTACGACACGAGGCTGCCATTACGCCCCACTGAAACAGATAGAATGCCCCCATATTAAACTGCATCCAGCAGAATAGCTTGACCCAATGTTGGGCCAAATGATGGCAGAGATATAACTTTCGAGCGATACATGAGCAATAAGCTTTTTCGCCCAGCAAGATGAAAAGGCCATGGCAGACGGGAACACATCCCCCCGACATTCCGTCGGTGTGGAGATTTGCCCCTCTACAAGTTTTACTCTTCAGTAACCTATGTAACGCCTCAACAATCCGCTAAGTGATCCGCGAGAGCAACCCAAATTCACTTCAAGGCCAGGATCAATTTCTCTCTGTCAACAGTTAGTTTACTTTAAGTCATTTGTTTCCCTTTCATAGTCAATACTGAGTTTTAGTTCTTAAAAGACTTATGTGATTTGCAATCATTTAAGAAATAATTACAAAACCAAACTCTATTGATTATTGGAAAGATGTAACAACAAGCACCTTGAGGCAGATACAAAAGACTATATACTACAAGCATCTGAATACAGTGCGACATGAAATAAACGACTCGTTTAGACAACTCTACTACGAGAAGCATCCGAAGGAAACTTGCAGACACTCAGAAGCGAGCAATTTGCGAATGACAGCAAAGAACGGGATTCGCTCGACCCCTTCCCAAGATAAAGACGAGGTGTAAGAAGGGATTGAAAGGACATAGCAATTAGATTGCTCCATCAAATCACTCCAGGAAAGTGCTCATTTGACAATGTTGTAGACCTCACAATGGGTTACTAATTTCCTCAAGAGACATCCCATCAACTTTCCAACTTTCGCAAACAACTTGGAAGAAGGCAGATGAGGATGGCCACAAGCAGCGACGCGGTCACGGTCTCACGGTGCTATCAAGATAGGCCACTTTTCCCATATACGACACAAGGAGTGACTGAGAGATACCACTCCCGGAAGCATCACACATTGACCAATAGTTTGATCAGCCATTGGTCAACATCGGAAGCTGAGCACACGAAGGCACAAGTGGTACGGTGTAACACCAAGGCATCTCCCTTGGTAGGAAATCGTACTACTTATCTGCGATGTGAGAAGAAATTACAAGACCTCAGCAGATCAACTAGGTTCCCACCCATAACAGGTGACCACGCATAACAACAACTATCACTGTGCTTGATCAGTTCAAATGTTTGAACATTCAGAGACTCCAGAGACGGAGATCCACCTTCAACCTTTGGAAAACCCAAAACATTTTCATTTAGAGACTCTAGAGACGGAGATCCTTTACCAGCCTTTGGAAAGCCCAAAGCATTTTCTTCAGCCTTTGGAAAACCCAAAGCGTTCTTTTCAAACAAGAACACTACATGAGATAAGCTCTACGAAAGATAGTTCCTACAATGATTGGAAAACGCCATTATATAGACATGATGGTTCACCAAGCGGGTACTCCAGCATTAGCTGCCAAACATTAGGTATCGTATGGGAAATGATTCCCGAGGAAACTGCGCACACCACATCAATCAAATTGATGACGCTGCACGCAGCCTTATCAATTGGGGGGAGTAGCCGATACTCATCCGTACACACAACGCACCGTGCAAGAAACCCTAGCCCTTCCTCTACAAGCCCATGGGCTCAGCCTATTAATCAAAATTATTATGTCACATGCTTGGCACGAGCACGAGCGCAAATCCAGAGCATCCTTGACGCACAGACCATACCTACAGATCGTTGTTTTTGTTGTAAGGTAAGGTTGTTCTCACAGTGCGCAATACTAGCGGACATGGGTTCGTACACCCTCAAACGGGCGGAACCCCTCTCCAACCGGGCAAGCTTAGTCATCCTGAGCTGATGATGACGGTTTCTAGTGCCCAAAGCCTAATCTGCTTTGCACGGATCACGACGGCTGAGGAAGTAGGAGTCTAGTCAGCGCTTGTCCACTGATGACGACGACTCGCCAAGGGATCATTGCTCTCAATACAGACAATGATCGTCGAACTTACCAGATAAGCCTAGTCAGTTTGCGACTGATGACGACAATTTCTAGTGCTCAAAGCGATTAGACTTCACGCAGATCACGACGACTGAGAAAGTGGGAGTCTAGTCAGCGTTTGTCCGCTGATGAAGGAGACTCACCAAGGGATCATTACTCTCAATAGAGAGAATGATCGCCAAACTTACCAGGTAAGCCTAGTCACTTCACAGCTGATGAAGATGACATCTGGTGCCCAAAGCCAAATCCACTTCGTGCGGATCACGACAACTGAGGAAGTGGGAGTCTAGTAAGTGCTTGTTCGCTGATGAAGACGATTCGCCAAGGGATCATTGCTTTCAATACAGACAATGATCATCGGACTTACCAGGTAAGCCTAGTCAGTTCGCGACTGATGACGACGGCTTTTGGTGCCCAATGCCTAATTCATTTTGTGCGGATCACGATGGCTGAGGAATTGGGAGTCTAGTCAGTGCTTGTCCGCTAATGACGACGATGACTCGCCAAGGGATCATTGCTCTCAATACAGATAATGATCGCCGAACTTACCAAGTAAGCCTAGTCAGTTCGCGATTGATGACGACGACTTCTGGTGCCCAAAGCCTAATCCGCTTTGCATGGATCACGATGACTGAGGAAGTGGGAGTCTAGTCAGCGCTTGTTCGCTGATGACGACGACTCGCCAAGGGATCATTGCTTTCAATATAGACAATGATCACCGAACTTACCAGGTAAGCCAAGTCAGTTCGCGACTAATGACAACGATTTCTGGTGCCCAAAGCCTAATCCGTTTTGCGCGGCTTAGGATGGCTGAGGAAGTGGGAGTCTAGTCAACGCTTATCCGCTGATGACGACTCGCCAAGGGATCATTTCTCTCAATACAGACAATGATCGCCAAACTTACTAAGTAAGCTTAGTCAGCTCGTGATTGATGACGACGACTTCTGGTGCCCAAAGCCCAATCCGCTTTGCGTGAATCATGATAATTGAGGAAGTGGGAGTCTAGTCAGTGCTTGTCCGCTGATGATGACGACTCGTCAAGGGATCAATGCTCTCAATGCAGACAATGATCGTCAAACTTATCAGGTGAGCCTAGTCAGTTCGCGACTGATGACGATGACTTCTGGTGCCCAAAGCCTAATCCACTTCACGCAAATCACGACGGCTGAGGAAGTGGGAGTCTAGTCAGCACTTGTTCGCTGATGACGACAACTCACCAAGGGATCATTGCTCTCAATACAAATGATGATCGCCGAACTTACCAGGTAAGTCTGTCAGTTCACGACTAATGACAACGACTTTTGGTGCCCAAAGCTTAATCCACTTCACGCATATCACGATGACTGAGGAAGTGGGAGTCTTGTCAGCGCTTGTTTGCTGATGATGACGACTCATCAAAGGATCTTTGCTCTCAATACAAACAATGATCACTGAACTTACCAGGTAAATCCATTCAGTTTGCGATTGACGACGTCGACTTTTGGTGCCCAGAGCCTAATCCGCTCCGCGCAGATCACAATGGTTGAGGAATTGGGAGTCTAGTCAGCGCTTGTTCGCTGATGACGACGACTCGCCAAGGGATCATTGCTTTCAATATAGACAATGATCACCGAACTTACCAGGTAAGCCTAGTCAGTTCGCGACTAATGACAACGATTTCTGGTGCCCAAAGCGTAATCCGTTTTGCGCGGCTTAGGATGGCTGAGGAAGTGGGAGTCTAGTCAACGCTTATCCGCTGATGACGACTCGCCAAGGGATCATTTCTCTCAATACAGACAATGATCGCCAAACTTACTAAGTAAGCCTAGTCAGCTCGTGATTGATGACGACGACTTCTGGTGCCCAAAGCCCAATCCGCTTTGCGTGAATCATGATAATTGAGGAAGTAGGAGTCTAGTCAGTGCTTGTCCGCTGATGATGACGACTCGTCAAGGGATCAATGCTCTCAATACAGACAATGATCGTCAAACTTATCAGGTGAGCCTAGTCAGTTCGCGACTGATGACGACGGCTTCTGATGCCCAAAGCCTAATCCACTTCACGCAAATCACGACGGCTGAGGAAGTGGGAGTCTAGTCAGCACTTGTTCGCTGATGACGACAACTCACCAAGGGATCATTGCTCTCAATACAAATGATGATCGCCGAACTTACCAGGTAAGTCTGTCAGTTCACGACTAATGACAACGACTTTTGGTGCCCAAAGCTTAATCCACTTCACGCATATCACGATGACTGAGGAAGTGGGAGTCTTGTCAGCGCTTGTTTGCTGATGACGACGACTCGTCAAAGGATCATTGCTCTCAATACAAACAATGATCACTGAACTTACCAGGTAAATCCATTCAGTTTGCGATTGACGACGTCGACTTTTGGTGCCCAGAGCCTAATCCGCTCCGCAAAGATCACAATGGTTGAGGAATTGGGAGTCTAGTCAGCGCTTGTTCGCTGATGACGACGACTCGCCAAAGGATCATTGCTCTCAATGCAGACAGTAAGCATTGAATTTGCCATGAAAGCTCAGCTAGTCCTCGACTGATAACGACGACCTCTGGTACACAAAGTTAATCCGCTCCGCGCGGATCGCAATGGTCGAAGGAATAGGAGCATGCGTCAGCAGTAGTCCATCAAGCTTAGGAAGTCATTACAGACAATGGCTGAAAGAGCCTGGTCAACCCCTGACCAACAACGATTTCTGCTGGTTAACCCATAATCTGTCACAAGAGCAACCTAAAGCAACAATATATTTTGACTGATGAAGGCAGGCCTTCTGCCTAGCAGTGCAAACTCTATGGTCTATGAAGCAACTAAAGTAAACACGATAATGCAGGGTAAAACAATACTTTCATTCAAAAAACATATCTATATATTATCTGTCTAATAAAGGACGTTACAATCACTCTAAGGAGAAGCATCCTCCTTATTAGTAAGCCTCACGTTGCCAGAGCCCTCCCCTCGATTGATCGATCCAAAAGAAGACCTCTTGTAGCGAGCGAAATCAAGGTCAATATTAGGATGCTCTTCTCTAATCAGCTCCAAAAGCTCTAGTCTACCATGTATGACCTCAGATGAGATTAACGGTTTCCTTTCTGACACGTCAAAGTCCACCACGCTCAACAGGGCTTCTTAGTGCAAGCGTTCCTCCACCAGCAACCGCTTCGCGCTCCAGTACGCGGTGAAGCCTCTCATCAATTGCGACTTCCAACTGCTGCCTTTCAGCGACACATTCTGCCTCCGCTCGCTTCCTTTCGATTTCCCGAGGCTCCCGTTCAGAAGATCACAGCCGCATCTAGGTGCTCTAGTTTGGCTCTGGTCTGCCTCAGTTCGGCACGAGTTGATGCCAAACCCTCAACTGGGCTCTCACACCAGCAACTTCCGCTTCGGTAACAAAGGTCGTGACCTCCATGCCCTTGCGGTTCGCGACAATGCCAGCATCCTGCAACTGACCATCCAGGAAGTTCGCTCGATAGAGAGCGTCTGAATATGACATCCGCAGATCCGTGAAGGCCTTCTCCTAAGCAAGAACCCCTCCACGGGCTTCGGGGTGCAGAAAGACATGATTATAAGACTCTAAAGTGCGATTAGCTATCCCGAGACTGTGATGACACAAAACCTCAACACGCGACCCAACTTCCTCCCCCGCAAAGTCAATAAAGGAAGCTAGAGCATCAGGAGAAAGGTCGCGACCCCCCAAGGGTGTCGCCTATACAGAACGCAACATATTAAGGGAAGAAGCTGCTCTGACATAAGTTTTCTTTCTCCTCGGGATGACGACGAGAGGTACATTCGTCTCCAATTCAGAAAGCCCAAAAGAGCTAGGTAAGGCCGGACTTATCTTCCTTGTGCAACGAGCGACCACCCCTTCACTTGGTGAACCTGACACGGGGCAAGCACCATAAGAACACTGCAACAGCCTGCAGCGTGCGACATTGCCTGGCATTATGACTTCCTCAACGTTAGTCATAGGGAGCTTGAGAAACTCCCTCTCTATCCACTTTTCTTCCTCGCTGAGAGACGAAATAACAAACCTCTCTGAAACAAAGGGACAACGTCAGAGCCAATATCGCAAAAAGAACATACAACAATATATATGCACCGAAAATCAAGAGACTCACCAAGATCAAACCGAAAGTATCTAGAAACTCTATGACTTTCGAGCTTGAAGTAACCAGAATCCGCCGAAGCCAAGAACCATTGCTTCAACCAAGATTCAGCGCTGTTCGCCGTCAGTCGCAGACAAGAAGGAAATTTCAGCAAAAAAATACCCCTAGAATCCAATAGAGCCTTGGTCAGGTGGTGGATCACTAGCGAAGTCAAATGGAGGCCATCGTCATGAGCCCTCGAGAGAATTGCGAGCAGTATCTTGAACCCGCTCGACACCATTTGAGCGGGAGGCATACAAAAATGGATAAAGAAGAGCGAGACATCATCTGGCACTGGAAACCGAAGCCCAGACTCAAACATGCCTCGGTGCAAGTCTATGAACCCATGAGGAGATACAGTCGGACCCAAAAACTCCAAACGCATGAACAATTTGCAAATCTCCCGGGATGCATTCAAACTATGGAGCCTGATCAACTCAGTCTTGTCGACTAGGCTACCTTCGAAGAAATTGATACAAGCAAGGGATAACGGATCCTTGGAAGAAAGTTTAACGTTGTTAGCCATTAGAAGAAAGAACAAATACTATGGCTCAAAAAGATAGCGCGGATAACAATGGGGAAATCCTCCTTAAGATAGTAAATATTTATAGGGAAGGCAAACCGCACTTTCCCTCATTGAGCAGTCACATATCCATTAATGTCATGTGCTGCTCGAGATGAAGGCTTCGAAACCAATCATCACAACTGTATAGTTGTCTTTTCAAAGAGTCAGTGGATCGATTTCATGCCCCCACTAACTCGGGGGGAGTAGCTGATGATACATAAAAATGGTCACACCTCTAAACCACACACGTATCACAATGATCTCGAGGAAATACGGGTCCTAGCATCAGCCAAACACTGATTCGGCCCAAGCGGTTCTAAGCCCGCTCAATTTAGTCTGCCAGACGGACCTGAACTCTCACAGCATGCTAGGCCTACGCGTCTTACAGTCTCACAGCTATCCTCAATACCCATAAGCCATACTTAGGCAAGTATCTTGAGGATCAACTTCAGACGGGCAACTACAACTGCTTCCAACCAGGAAGAAAATATCATAGTACATTCCACACAAGGAAACTCCCTTCTACGGATTGCTCTTGGATTGGGAACTATCTCCCGCGTATCTAGGATCACAAGGCTAACAAGGAACTTCCCTCCCGCAGCACGACTCCTAATTAGAGAAGAATCTCCACGAAGATCTCTTTCCTAAACTACGCCTACGATGGCTTGGTAGAACCAAGACTCCTTGCACTATAAATAAGACATGAGGTTGGTAAGCTAAGGTACGCTACAAATTCCCTGTTACGACATTACACCTTCCTCAAATCCTTGTCTGACTTTAGCATCGGAGTGCCATCGGCCACCACGACGGTGGTCCGTGGCTCACATGCGTTACTTGTGCAAGTCAGCAGAAACCAAGTCAAAGTAGGGAGCGGAAAACGATTGCATTAGTTACTTTGGCTACAACCAAATTCTAATTGCGTAAGAAGATCAAGAAAAAACCACATTTACTTGTCCATTCAGTACCATAAAGTATAGGCGTATTCCTTTTGGTTTGTGCAATGCACCCACAACATTCCATATATGCACGTTGAATATTTTCTCCTACATGGTAGAAAGATTTTTAGAAGTCTTCTTGGATTGTTTATCTTTTTTTCGTTTCTAGCTTTGATCAATGCTTGCATCATCTAACTCTTGTGTTGAAAAGATGTAAGGAAAAACACCTTGTACTCAATTGGGAAATATGTCATTTCATGGTGAATGAGGGAATCGTGTTAGGTCACATTATTTTAGAAAGAGACGTTGAAGTAGACAAAACCAAAGTTGACACCATAGCTAGTCTACGACCTCTAAGAATTGTCAATCCTTTTTAGGACATGCTTGTTTCTATTGTCAGTTCATTAAATATTCCAGCAAAATTGTAAGGCCCTTGTGTGCACTATTGGCCAAGGAATCCCCATTCAATTTTTATGAGGAATGTTTGAAGGCATATGTGCGGTTAAAGTCGTAACTCACTTCAGCACCCATTATTCGTCCTCCTGATTGGAGTCTTCCTTTTGAGATGATGTGTGATGCATCTTACTATGCCATGAGTGTTGTGTTGGGGCAGCGAATAGACAAACGTCTTCGTGTGATCCATTATGCAATTAAGATTCTCGATGGTGCACAACTCAATTATTCAACCACGGAGAAAGATATGTTGGCAGTTGTTTAGGCCTTGACAAATTTAGATCATATCTCATTGGATTCAAAGTGATTGTCTACATTGATCATGTAACTTTAAAGTACCTTTTGTCCAAAAAGGATGCAAAATTGCATTTGATCTGATGGGTCTTATTACTTCAAGAGTTTGATCATAAGACTCGAGACAAGAAAGGAATTGAAAATATGGTTACAGACCAATGATCTCGAATGCTTGTCGAATCAGAGAAAGAATCACTACCCATAACAGAAACTTTCCCTGATTAGCAGTTAATGATGATTGCTAATGTCCAATAACAACCATCTTGGTATGCTGACATTACTGTGAACTTGCTTGTTACAATTTTTTTTTGGAACATTGGTTTAGGCGAGATAAGTTCAAGTTTGTATCCATGTTCAAGTATTTTTCTTGGGATGATCCTTATGTCTTCAAATACAGTCCAGATCAAACCATTCGTAGATGCATCCCTGAGTTGGACTAGAAAAATGTCTTAGCATTTTGCCATGATCATGTTGTGGATGCCATTTTAGTGCGAGAAAGACTGCTACAAAAGTTGTACAATACGGTTTCTATGGACCCACCCTTTTTCGAGATGCCCATGTGTAACTATCAAGCTTGTGTAAAATGTCAACAATTAGAGCGTATATCTCTTAGACACGTGATGCCTTTAACTCCAATCCTGATTGTCGAGCTCTTTGATGTGTGGGTATTGATTTCATAGGTCCATTCCCAACCTCATATGGTTTTTACCTACATCCTTGTTGCAGTAGAATATGTCTCAAAATGGATTGAATCCATAACTTGTAGGACCATGACCATAGGGTAGTTGTCAATTCTTGAACAGTACATCCTTGCTCGTTTTGGCACACCTCGTGCAATCATTAGTGATAGAGGTTCCCACGTTTGCAATAGAATGTTTGAGAGATCAATGAAAAAGTATGGACTTACCCACAATGTTGTTACATCATGCCATCCAAAAACGAGTGGTCATGTAAAAGTTTTCAACCGGTAAATCAAGCAAACTTTTGAAAAAAAACAGTCAAACCCAATAGAAAGGATTGGAGTTTGAGATTGCTAGAGTCTCTTTGGATGTACTGTACTGCATTCAAAAGTCTTATATGAATGTCACCATATCATCTAGTATTTCGGAAGCCTTGTCGATTACCTATTGAGCTCGAGGACAAAGCTTTTGGAGCAATCAAACACCTTAACTTTGACCTCGATAAAGTTGGTGAATATAGAAAGCTGCAACTAAATGAGCTCGATGAGCTAAAACAGTTGTTTGTACGATCTATCCAAGAAGTCCAAAGAGAAAATGAAAACAAATTCATGATAGTCACATCATGCGAAAAAAGCTTCACCTTGGGCAAAAAATATTTTTGTACAATTCTCGATTACACATATTTCCTGGGAAGTTAAAGACTCATTGATCAGAACCTTTTACTGTCAAAACCGTCACCCCGTGCCATCACAATTGAGAACCCAAAAGACGACAGATAGCTTCCAAGTTAATGGACAACATCTCAACCCTTTTTAGAGCTTGGTAACCCGAAAAAGTTGAGGAGATCCTTTTGGAAGACCCTGTCTAACCAGATTAATTAACTGCCCTTTGTATTCATTAATTGTATCACCATTTCTATGTTTTTGTTTTATATGAATGTCTTGGCTAACCTCACAAATCTTGCCTTGCTCATATCTTGTGATATGTCAACATTCATTTACTTATCGATCAAACAAGTTTATGGTAATCTCTACCCTTTTCTCCATCGTTATTTTTTTTCTCTTTAGTTCATATTTGACCCATGGTGTCTTATTATAGAACATTGAGGACAATCTTTGATTTAGGTTTGGGGGGAGATATTTCAAAACTTATGTCACACTTGAAAATGGGTTATCCACACATTGAGTCATTTGAAAAAAAAAAGGTGTTTTTTTGTCTTTTTTAACCGGAGTACTTATCCATACTGAGATTAGGTTCCACAAATCTAGCTAGTTGCAAATGATTTTGAGTGCAGGATTTGAAGCTTTGAAAGTTAGTAGTTTGCCAATATTACACAATAGTTTGTACTACTCATAAGTTGTTGGAAAAATCCAACATGTGTGGGCACACATATGTATTTAATGTGTATTGCTATCTTAATGTATAGCCCAAAGAATTGTGATCTAATATGGTTAATTGGGCTAGGGTATTAAAATGTCATGGGCTTAATGTGTAGATACACTTAAGCAATTTCTAATTTAATGAGAGACCAAATTAGAAATTAGTAAGAATAATTGATAACCCAATCAGTTATAAATACTGGGTTATGGTCCCCAGTTGTGCGTATGTTTTGTTTCTTCTAGAATTCCCTTCTACAGAGAGATATACAAAAAACATACGTTATCAACTAGAAGATCAAGACTCATCCCTTTCTTGAAGTGCTATCATGGATCAACGTACGCTTTCGCTTTATTCCTGATTGTTTTTCTTCTCATTGAATCAATATGGAGCATACATGTGTGTCTGTAGAATATTATTCTTATAGATAATCTAATAAGTGGTATCAGAGCCTATTCCATGATTGATTCTTTGAGAAATTATGAAATTTAGGATGAACTTTTGGCATAAAATCAAATGGGTTTGGGGGTTTTTCATTCAGATCTGATCTGGTTCGTTCAGATCTGCTTTTTTCAGATCAAGATATGCTTCTTGATCTGGATCGTTCAGATCTGCTTCTTTCAGATCAAGATCTGCTTATTTCAGATCTGCTTCTTGATCTGGTCCGTTAAGATCGACTTATTTAATATCTGCTTCTTGATCTGGTTCGTTCAGATCTGCATGATCTGGATCTTTCAGATTTGCATGTAAAATCCAGATTTTGATCTTGATCTGCATGATCTAGTTCGTTCAAATCTTGATCTGCATTCGGCCCATGTGTTTGGTTAAATTGTCTAGGGTTTAGTTAAATCAAGATCTGCATTCGGCCTATGGGTTTGGTTAAATTGTTGAGGTTCAGATCTGCATCAGGCCCATGTGCATAACAAGTTTTATTAAGGCCTGAATAAGATCTTGATCTGTTAGGTTGTTGGACCAGAATTAGGGCCATGTGTATAACAAGTTTTATTTGAAAATTTTCATTGCGCCACAACTTAATTAAAAGAAATTTGGGTTGTTGGGTTGCTGGGATAGGGTCAGACCCTGCTGGGTCAGATGGGTCACCCTGGTCCAGTTCAGAGAACCGGTCCATCCAATTTTGGCTATTTGCACCCAACAGAATTTATCTGAGCCACCCAAATAATAATAAGAATATATATATATATTTCAGGAAATTAAATAAAGGACCTTACATCAAGTAAATCCGGTACATTACTTAGGTCCGTTATTTATTTATTTATTATTTTTATTATTATTGTTATTATTATTATTATTATTATTATTATTATTATTATTATTATTTTTAAGGCAATTTATTTGAAAATTTAAATTTAAATATTTTTTGAGATGCATCTAATGACTTATTTAGTTTGTCTAACATTTGATTGAACTAATTGAAATAAGATGTCACAAAAGTGATCTCTCTTATGTAGATTAATTTATTGAGAATGTTAAGATGTTTGTGTTTGTGAGTTCATGCGGATATTACCCGGCCCAAAAGAAGGATAATATTTGGCCGAATTGCATACACATCTGTAGTGATAAATATGTGACAATTATAAAATTTCCATGTGAATAATAAGCTGATCCAAAGATAGACTTATTGTTTGACAGGAGTTATTGTCAATATTTGATCACCACACCAAGAGTACCACTTACAAGTTAATATTATTGTCCAAAGACTTGACATTAATGTTATGCTAGGTATCTTGAGATGTATTCTATAATTGTTTGAATTTAAAGATTGTTTATTAAGATTATGGTGTGAACATGCATGCTCATTAGGTTTATTATCTGTACAACTATTATGTCTGCTACTTCAATATCTTCTCATGCAAACAATATTCTCATGCTTAATGGGACAAACTTCAAGGATTGGAAAGAAAACGTCTTAATCGTTCTTGGCTGCATGGATCTAGACCTTGCACTAAGGATAGAGCAACCCGTTACTCTTACGGCTGAAAGTTTTTCTGAAGAAAGAATGAACTTTGAGAAGTAAGAACGCTCTATCGCATGAGTTTAATGATCATTAACCGCGACATTCCGAAAGCCTTTAGAGGTACAATATCTGAAGGGGTAACTAAGGCCAGTGATTTCCTTGCTGAAATTGAAAAACGTTTTGTAAAAAACGACAAGGCTGAAACAAGCACGCTTTTAGCTAGCTTGATTTCAATGAAGTACAAAGGCAAGGGAAACATAAGAAAGTACATCATGGAGATGTCTCACATTGCTTCCAAATTTAAGGCACTAAAGCTCGAGTTGTCTGACGACTTGCTTGTGCATTTAGTATTGATATCTCTTTATGCACATTTCAGTTTGTTTAAGGTAAATTATAACTGTCAAAAGGAGAAATGGACTCTTAACGAGCTCATTTCATATTGTGTGCAAGAAGAGGAAAGGTTGAAGCAAGAGAGATTTTAAAGTACTCATCTGGCAAGTACCTCTAAGATTAAGGGCAAGAAAAGAAAGAAAAATGAAGTTGCTAAGGGTCCATAACAAAAGAAACCTAAGGAAAATCAGGATGTTTCTTTTGTGGAAAGCTAGGACATGGAAAGAAAAAATATAGTAAGTATCATGCTTGGCGTGCCAAGATTTGTTTGTTCTAAGGTTAATTTAGCTTCAGTATCTAGAAGCACTTGGTGGTTAGATTCTGGTGCTACCACTCACATAAGTGTTTCTATGCAGGGTTGCCTGAACTACCGAAAGCCAAATGATATTGAAAGATACATCTTTGTGGGCGATGGAAAGTCGGTAGATGTTGAGGCAATAGGGCATTTTAGATTATTGTTGAGAACTGATTTTTATTTGGATTTGAAAGACACTTTTGTTCTTTAGACGGAATTTGGTTTATGTTTCTTTATTGGACAAATCTTGTTATAATTGTTCATTTGGAAACAATTAGTTTAGTCTTTCATTGAATTCAAAAATTGTTGGTACTGGTTCATTAAGTATGTTTGATAAAATATATTTGCTTGATACTATTGCATCATATAATGAAACCTTGCATGTGGATTCAAGAGGTACTAAACGCAAACTAAACAAAGAAAATTCAGCAAAATTATGGCACAAGCGTTTGGGTCATATATCCAAATATAGAATTGAACGACTTGTGTCAGAAGGCATTTTGGATTCACTTGACTTTTCAGACTTAGATGTTCGTGTTGAGTGCATCAAGGGAAAACAGACCAAATAAAAGAGATTGGGTGTTAATAGATCTTCAAACGTCTTAGAATTGATACATACAGATATCTGTGGACCATTCCCTACAGCTTCTTGGAATGGTCAACGATACTTTATATCATTCAAAGACGACTACTCACGTTATGGGTATCTTTATCTCAATCATGAGAAATCAGCGTCACTGGATGTATTCAAGTATTTCAAAACTGAAGTTGAAAACCAACTCAGTAAGAAAATTAAGTGTGTTAGATCTGATCGTGGTGGAGAGTACTACAACAGATATGACGGTTTAGGAGAACAACGTCCAGGGCCATTTGCTAAATTCCTAGAGGAATGTGGAATCGTCCCACAGTACACCATGCTAGGTTCACCTAGCATGAATGGTGTCGCTGAAAGACGAAACATAACTCTCAAGTATATGGTGATGAGTATGATTAGTCATTCTACCTTACCAGAATCACTCTAGGGAGAAGCAATAAAGACAACAGCTTATATCCTAAATAGAGTACCAACTAAAGCAGCTGCCAAGACTCCTTATGAACTTTGGACAAAGCCTAGTTTAAAGCACTTTCACATTTGGGGATGTCCATCTGAGGCTAGGCGTTATAGGAAAAATGAAAACAAATTGGACTCCAAGATACACTACAAAGAAACAGGGTCATTAATAGCGTTTCAAAAATGCTATGGTAGGCTACCATAGTGTTTTAGCAAACGCTGTGTCTGCCAGAGCTATAATAGATACATGGCCTATTATAGCGTTTTAAAAACGCTATTGTAAGTTGACTACTATAGCGTTTCAGAAACGCTATAGTAAGTCTATTATAGCGTTTTAAAAACGCTATTGTAAGTTGACTATTATAGCATTTCAGAAACGCTATAGTAAGTCTATTATAGCATTTTAAAAATGCTATTGTAAGTTGACTATTTATAGTATTTATAGCGTTTCTTAAACGCTATAGTAACTCTATTATAAAAACGCTATTGTAAGTTGACTATTTATTTTTATTTTTATTTTTATTTTATTTTTCTATCAAATGACTTTTTATAACATCTTATAAGTTTTATTTCTAGAAAATAAAAATCTAAATGTGTCAAACTTAAACATTTCACTGAAAGGAGGAAAAGTAATGTAATTAATAAGATAATGTATTACATCAAGTCACAAAATCTATCAAATAATAAAGATAATGTATTACACGTAAACATTTCTTAACTCTCTTACAGTACGCATCTCCCGTATTTTTGCTTGCAACTTGGCAATAGTCTCAGCTGCATATTACTTGCAATTTTGAAGGGGGGTTTTGAGGATCGACAAACAAATATTGATCACCAAGAGGAAACTCTTGATCAGTGAAATGTGTTTCACCTCTTGCAGAGAGAGCTTCCTTAACTGGCATTTCAACTGAAAGCATCCGTTGGTTGATTTCTTCCTGTGTTTCCATTCTCGGTTTCCTAAATCCTCTAGCAAAAGGATCAACATCAATTGCCACGGCCTCACGGTCAGATCTTCTTTTTCTTCCACTTGAATATTGTCCATCCCAGTCAACATCATCTCTATCATACAAGTCAACATCCGCAGGATCACTGTCCCACTCATCCACCTGCATAAGGGTAAAAACAGTTAAAGGAAACAACAAAAATATGCAGAACTATACATGAAAATTTTCAATGCGTATAAAGAAAAAAGTTGAAAAAGGTAAGTATGAAGTATTCAGAGACATGAAATACAGCTTCAAATAACATACTCTGGAAGGTGAATCACCCCATTGCCATCCATCTTCTGGGGGATCAATTGTGTTATACTCAGCTGAGCTTGTAGCAGCATGAAGAGCCAGAATTTCATCTTCAGACAAACACCTTCCCCATAAGAAAGCGTCCATTATATGCATCTTTGGATCCACTCCTTCACTATTTGATCTTCCAAAAGCATCCAAATCTGTTGGTGGTCTAATGCCAATCCAAACTTTTGTTCCTTGTTCCCATATGCCACTACCCAAATGAAATGGTAACCCAGTCTAATATCCATCAAAGCCACCATCTAAATAGCAAGTAGCTTCACCTAATTCGGCATCTATAGTAACTGTCACAATATGCCACTTGCATAAGAGTCATAATAGACTAGTTAGCTTGGCGTACAATGGTATACCCTTGAGTAGTTAGTAGTGCAGATGAATAACAAGACCAAAATATATTTCCAGATATCATTCTCATAAACTACAACAAACATAACAAATGGTGGATTAGGCATGTTGATTACAAATATCATTCTCATAAACTACAATGGTTTCACATCCACGCACGAGGCTTTTAGAAAAAACAACAATTTGTTGAAGTGGAAGAAATGGTGGATTAGGCATGTTGATTACAAATAGTTAAATTACCTATTTTTGACATAAGAACATGCATGCTAAGAGTACAAGCTATCCCAATTCACCGAAAACCGTTGTACTCTTAATTTCAATTCTTGTTGATGCCCAATGCCAGAGTAGCACTAATGCTTTAAATACTTGAGGGCAAACTTATCAATACCTTCCTATTTCTCTCAAGCCATACAGAGATCAACAAATTACATACAGTGCCCACCTATACACTAATGATTTTCGACATTACTAAAACTAACCTGGTTATTCCAAAATTTACACCCCTCCATAAGGTTGCAAGAATGACCTATGCACTCCAAAGCAGCAAAGAAATTGAATTAAATCTAATACCAAAGAAGCAAGCTTGTGCGATAAAGCCAAATTGAACATAGATTCCTCACTAAGGTTTGGAAGGCAAAAAATAAAATAAAATCAATAACGATGTTATGAAACAACCAATTACACAAAAACCCAAACTGTCAGAGAAGGTGTCACTAAAGTAAGGCAAATGAAGATTTTTTAATTGTTTTTTTTATAAGACAATCATAAACATGCTTACATGGCATACTCATTGTATAAACAAAACATACTTTTAAACAAAACATAGTAAACTTTTTGCAAATGTATGATCTATGTTGGATTATACCCTGAAAGATTAGTTGACCTTTTAAGGCTTTATAGGACCCCCAAATTCATGAAAGTGATCAGGGAAATGCTATTTACTTGAGATGCTAGCCTCTATGGGGAGTTTACCTTTACCTTAATCTGCTATCCTGTAAATTATCCTCTGACGATATATAACATCAAGATGATAATATTTGGCAAATGTGCCTAACATGTAAGTATTAACATAGCTGAGCTCCTCTTGGGAAAACCAATTCATAGGAAGTTTACATATGGACCATACATGCTATGGTGAACACCAGTTCAAAGCAGAGGGAAAAAGAAGTGCCAATCATTCCAATTTTCTAAAATTGTTCTTAGCGTACGTTTATCCATGTCCCCAAATGAGAATGCTGCTATACAAAAGGTAGCCTACACTCATATATAGTGTTTTATTTTATTTGAACTTATATTCTCTCTTACCATTCCATTTGAAGGTTCTAGAGAAGCATCAAATCAGAGGCTTTTAATGACAAATATTTATCTATTAAGTGGCCTAGAAATCAATATTTGTCATATGCCAACCAAGCTTTTTATACAATCAGGAAGTAAACTAAAGAAGAAGAATTTCAAACTCAAAATCATCTTTACTAAGTTAATTCAAAAATGCTATTTCCTATACAATTTCTGACCTTTAGGGCCCTCGACCAGAATGAGATCCCACTCGATGCTACTGCCTTGTCAGCAGACTCCTTATCGTTGAAGATCACGTATGCTGCCCTGAGATCACAATTTTGGATAACATCATTAACAAGATGGGTAACAGTGACTAAAGAACCAATATCAGCGGGAGCGTCAATTTTACCCTTTTGGCTGAGCAGTTACAACATCATTTAATATCACAACTCTAACAACTTCCCCATACTTGGCAAAATGCAATGACAAATCTTATTTTGTTGCAGCAAAGTGCACCTATGTAGTGAAAACAACATTCTTTAGAACCAACACAGGATTTATTGATAATTATCAGAAAACTTTTGAAGAATTACATTATAAAATATCAACAACCTAGGTATTTCTTTTAGTTTGGTACAAAGAAAATAATCCAAAGACCATAGTGCATTTTTTGTTCAGAGATTAAAAATTATGAGGGAAATACAAGGACTTCCCCGGAGGTCACCCATCTTAGTCCTTGACACCACTTTTTTTTTTTTACCTTACTAGACAAGAACTCTAAACAATCGACAAAAACGAGATCCAATAATGGAATCTGCAACCCCAACCTGTCATGCATATTGAAATTGTAATTGACTAAACCCCACATGACAAACCGGTAGGAAGAATCATGTGTACATTTTGACAAAGTTCCATCTGGCATGATCATACAGTCCTTATACAGATAGTTATTGAGATAAAATTATGACAAAATCGTAAATATGTAAGCACATGTCTAGTTAACAGGATAGACACCTTAGGAAAATATTTGAAAGCGCCTCATTGAAAAAAATGATATTTCAAGAAACCAAAGCCATCTATAAAAAAAATGCAGAAGTATTAAGTTCTAGCATCTTTACATTTGTCACAAACACAGTTCTCGAGTCGACATCTTCCTTGGTATCATTCACCTTACCTGCAGAAGTACAAGCAAACAAAGTTTCTTGCTCAACATCTATCTTATTAAAAAGCATGGAATGCATTTCTGAGATAACACAAATATCAACATAAATTTAGTCAGGAGAAACATATTAAACATGTATTTCTTTATTGAGAGATGCTAGATGGCGAGGAAATGAGCGAGGAAACCAGCGAGGGGAGTGAGGTGGAGGGAGGGGAACCATTCCCTCCCCTCGGGATGCGCGCATTGAATTTTCTTGCACGCATCCCGAGGGGAGTGAATGGTTCCCCTCCCTCCACCTCACTCCCCTCGCTGGTTTCCTCGCTCATTTCCTCGACATTTAGAATTCCCCTTCTTTATTACTATTAATCAACTACTCCAACAGTAATATCAAATGAAATTTGTTTCAGCAATCAAAAAGTTCATAAAACAGATACAGCTTGATTCAAAGAAGCGCTTAGCATTCAATTGACAAAACGAGGAACAATATCTGCAATAGGGATACAACCACTTTAGTGCATTTTTGTAAATGGCTATTTACATCTTCCATCTGGTTTAAACTGGGGAAATTTTACTTGCACTTACAACATAAGACAGATGACACAAATTCCTAACTGCTAGAGTCCCATAGAAATAAAAATTCCATATAGTCTGCAAGATACAAACAAAATCAAGGAAAGAAAGGAAGGACGACAAAAGTAAACAACATAACTCAGAGGAGCCCGACCAACTATTTATGATGAGTATCCAATCTAAAATGTAAATTGAAGAACTTGCTGTCAAGGAGGGCCTTACCACAACTTGATGATGAATGAGAATTGCCATTGTTGCTCTCTAACTTCTTCGACCGAAGCTTAGACATCTCCATTTCAATTTGGTGCAATTTTATTTTTATGTCTAACACTTCCTGCATGAGAAATTAAGACTATCACAACAAACCTACCTAAAATGATTCATCGACATTAGAAAAAACCTTTATAATAATTTTTTTGAATAAGAACTCATTTCTTACGGTTTGCACAGGCTTGAAATTGAAGTTCACACCATCCTCACGGCCAACCACTAGATGTGGTTTAGTAACAAAAGCACTCGAAACCGCAGCTCCTGTACGCGAAGCTTCAAATTCCCTAGCCGATTGTTCTGTGGACACCTTGTTGGCAATCAGACTGGTTACATTGGGAGGGGATCTATATGTTTGATCTGTCTGCATCCCTCCTATGTTTCTAGTTTCAAATGAAACAGCCTTCAAGCTCTGTGAACGACCGCATTTAGCAGACGATGGTTTTATGGACTGTTCAAGGGTTCCTTTGTCTTGGAGATGTCTATCTCTGCCATCTCCTGAGGCAACTGAAGTATGATGAAAACCAGGACCACTGTCACTAAACTGCCTCTACCTTCCAACATTCAGTCTTCTAACATCATGGTTAGTTTTAGAATCGATAGGGTTATAATTATCATAAAAAACTGGACCTTCTCTAATATTTGGTTTATGTTTACTTCAAACATATGGTGTTATGATTTTCATGTACATCATCTTATAATCAAATATATAACAAAGTAGCATGTCAAGTATATATATGAATCCCACAAACAAACCATTCATAAGCAATCAGTGAGTTAAACATCTCTTGCTCGCCTCTTTCATCAAAGGTTGAAAGGCGTTCGGAAACACCCATCTCAACGTCAATCAGGAAAAGTAAAGTATTGATGGAAAGTTCACGAAACCCTAAATCATCTGTGATTAAGCCATTATATGTCCCTTTTAATCACAATTAGCATCCTCTTTATTAGAATAGTTTTCTGTCAATTAATTTCGTAAAAAGAATCCATACAGTAATTTCATCAGACATTGCTCCAGTTAGTTCAAAGTGATGAAATCAGCGATTGAGCTGTTAAATAGAAAAATAAAAACCAATGAAATTTATAGAATAATGAATCAAGAACACTTAAAACACTGAAACAGATGAAGGAAGAGAGACACAGGGACATACTTTATGGACGAGATTAGTCTCGCCGCGGCCGTTAGGGAGAGGAAGCGTTTCAGACAACATGACACAGGTGTTCTTCTGGCTCACTTTGCCACAGTTGGAGCATTTCATCTGAGAGAGAGAGAGAGATTTCAACAGCTAAGTTAGCAAACAAACATCAAGTAAAGTAAAGAATTAACCCTAGACGAAAACGAGAGAATGGAGAAGGATATGTGTTGGAAATTGGAAGGAAGAATGGAAAGATACCTTGAAGTAGTAAGCGAAGTCGAGATCATCGCAGCCTCCTTGTGGTTCGAGATTGGTGAGACCGTCAAGATCCGCAGAAATCAACAACATCATGTTCACCATTTTCTTCAATTGTAATTATAGAGAAGAACAAGTGAGAGTCAAATGCGAAGAACAAATGGGTGGTATTTTAAACGAGGCGAGCAGAGAGATGAGGGACGAAGGGTTGTTCTGGTTTTGGCCGAGAGGGAGAGAAAAGGATCGCGCTAAGTCAAAATTTTGAGAGAGTGCCAACAAGCTTGCCAAAGTCATTTTTACAACATTTTTTTATTTTTGAATTGAAAACTGACTTTTGATAGCTCATTTGGAAAAAACGCTATTAGCAAATGATATCAATGACCATTTGTGTTGTAGTGATAGTAAGCAGCTACTTTATTGGTTATTTAGAGCGATCTAGGGACTACAAATTTTATGATCCCACAACTAGGTCTATTTTTGAAACGGGAACTGCGACTTTTTTTTAGAATGTTGAGTTTGGGGTGAGAAATAAAGCAAGAGACATTGTCTTTGAGGAGGAATCAATTTCGACTCCTACTACTATTTTTGACAATGTGCATGTTTCTGTACCTATCATTGATCAAGACGCAGATTTGGAACCTCAACAAGACAATGTTGAACAACTCCCTGTTCAAATTGAAGGAAATGTTCCAGAGGAACAAACTCAACAACTGCAAGGACAAATGCCATTAAGGAGATCCACGAGAAAAAGGAGAAATGCTATTCCGGATGATTACATAGTTTTTCTCCAAGAACATGAGGAAAATGATGGATTGATGGAAAATGATCCAATCAACTTCCATCAAGCCATGCAGGATTCTAATTCTCAAAAGTGGATAAATGCTATGAATGAGGAGTTCAAGTCTATGCAAGACAATCAAGTTTGGGATCTTGTCCCATTACCTAAAAATACAAAGCCCATTGGTTTTAAATGGATATTCAAAATCAAGAGGGATTCAAAAGGTAATGTGGAGAGATATAAGGCTTGTCTTGTAGCTAAAGGCTTCACTCAAAAGGAAGGCATCAACTATAAAAAGACTTTCTCTACGATTTCAAAGAAAGTCTTATTTAGGACAATGATGGAACTTGTTGCGCACTTTGACCCTGAGCTACATCAGATGGATGTTAAGACAACATTTCTCAATGGCGACATTGATTAAACAATTTATATGGTGCAACCAGAAAACTTTGTGTTTGGAGACTCGAAAAATATGGTTTGCAAACTAAAGAAATCCATCTATGGGCTCAAGCAAGCTTCCCGTCAATGGTACCACAAATTTCATCAAATAATTGTCTCATTTGGTTTCGAGACAAATGCAGTTGATAATTGTGTGTATCATAAGTTCAGTGGGAGTAAGCATATTTTCTTGGTTTTGTATGTTGATGACATACTGCTTGCCACTAATAACAAAGACATGTTGCCCGAAACTAAGAGATTTCTATCAAAGAAATTTGATATGAAAGATCTTGGGGAAACTTCTTTTGTTTTAGGGATTTAGATATACCGAGATCGCTCTCGGGGTATTCTTGGATTATCGCAAAAGAGCTATATAGAAAAGGTGTTTAAAAGATTTGGCATGCAAAATTGTAAACCAGGAGACACCCCTATAGCTAAAGGAGACAAATTCAGTCTTAAACAATTCCCTAGGAATAAACTTGAAGTTAAAGAAATGCAAGAGATTCCATATGCATCAGCTGTTGGGAGTCTAATGTACGCTTTGGTTTGTACATGTCCAGATATAGCATTCATTGTTGGAATGCTAGGCAAATATTTAGATAACCCTGTGATGGATCACTGGAAAGCAGCCAAACGGGTTATGAAATATTTACAGAGAACTAAGATTACATGCTCAAATATAAGAAATCAGATCAGTTGGAGATCATAGGGTATTCTGATTCTAATTTTGCTGGATGCAAGATAGTAGGAAATCCACATTAGGCTACATTTATCTATTAGCTGGAGGAGCTATTTTTTGGAGGAGTGCCAAGCAGATGCTCATAGCTTCTTCCACTATGGAAGCAGAATATGTAGCATGTTTTGAGGCATCCAATCATGGATTATGGCTGTGAAATTTTGTCATCGGGCTGCGCATTCTGAGGAGTATTGAAAGACCACTAAAGTTATATTGTGACAATAACTCAGCAGTTCTATATGCCAACAACAACAGGAGCTCATCTAGGTCGGATCATATTGACATACAGTTCCTGGTTGTGAAAGAGAGAATACAGAATAAACAGATTTCCATAGAGCACATTGGGACAAACTCCATGATTGCTGATCTGCTTACTAAGGGATTACCACCCAAGGTCTTTCATGAGCACACTGCTCATATGGGTGTTATATCATTTGAGGATATTTTGGTTTAGTGGGAGTTTGTATATTTGATTGCTCTATATTGGATTTTGGACACATTTTGTGTATTTGGGTATTTTCTGCAGAAATAAAGTATTTAGTTTATTCACACTCTTGTTTATTGTGTTAAAGTTTGATCTCAATAAAGTTTAAAGTAGGAACAGTTGGAAATAGGCATGTTTAGATCACGTTACATGTAATTTCCATGCTACGCATCCATGATTGATCTATGTCATTTGATTGTATGGGTATACATGCCTATTGATGGACTTAGTTGCTCTAAATGTGACGAAAGTTCCTTTAGTCCTATACCTGCATAGTCAATGGATGAAATTGTTTGAAAATACCTTCATATCTGATAGCAAATTTTGAGCTCATTAGGTTATACACATTTTAAGGTAACATATGTGGCCCAAGTAGGAGATTGTTGGAAAAATCCAACATGTGTGGGCACACATATGTATTTAATGTGTATTGCTATCTTAAAGTATAGCCCAAAGAATTGTGATCTAATATGGTTAATTGGGCTAGGGTATTAAAATTTCATGGGCTTAATGTGTAGATACACTTAAGCAATTTCTAATTTGATGCAATTTCTAATTTGATGAGGGACCAAATTAGAAATTAGTAAGAATAATTGATAACCCAATCAGCTATAAATATTGGGTAATAGTCTCCAGTTGTGCATATGTTTTGTTTCTTCTAGAATTCCCTTCTACAGAGAGATATACAGAAAACATACGTTATCAACTGGAAGATCAAGACTCATCTCTTTCTTGAAGTGCTATCATGGATCAATGTACGCTTCCGCTTTATTCCTGATTGTTTTTCTTCTCATTGAATCAATATGGAGCATACATGTGTGTCTGTAGAACATTATTTTATAGATAATTTAATATAAGCTAGACATTTTCTAATAGATTGCATTAAGAGTTGTGTTTTAGCTTCGATGTTATTAGTGGATTATAGAATACTAGTGGAGACTTGAACCCTGTGAGATTTCTAGAATTTCTTCTTTTGAGGGTTATACACTAATTCTAAATTTCTTGAGTTCGATGTTATCTTGTTGCATGATCTCTATAAATTTTGTGTATATGTAAAAATAAAATAAAATTATAAAATCATAGTGAATCATACCACTATAGTATGTTTAGAAGTCTACCCAAGGCATAGAAACCATGTTATTCTTGGGAAATGAAGAGAAATCATATTTTCTTACATTGAGCTGTTTAACCTAATGTTGACCTTATAACCAGTTTGACGTCTGTTAATAAGCATATAAATAAGACATTTTATGTAGGGGTGGGCACAAAACGGTATGGGACGGGATGAACTTCATCCCTATCCCATCCCGTTCATTTGGGTTCGAGACGGGATCCGAACGGGATAAACCTCATCCCGACCTCGTCCCATCCCAAACGGGTTCGAGGCGGGAAGGGATGAACATGTACTAAATAGTCTTCTAATGAAGAATAACAAAAACATTTCATCTCACATTGCTGACACACCAATAATGACTAATTTATGTACATATAACTTTCATTAACAAAATAAAATGTCATATAAAATTTCATCTCACATTGCTCCTAATTATATTTTGTATGAATGATATAATTTTTCAAGTTGTCTTAGTATAAGTTAAAAAATGAACAATATTGCTCATTGACCAAATTTTCTATTACATAACTCACAATGCAAAATTAAACCAAAACATCATTTGCCTTTATTTTCTACAAGATTAATTGTCTCATAATCAATCTAAAATGTGAAAAACATAGATTTTCATGTTTCTATTTGACCCAAAATAGTTTCTATCTAAACAAAGAACACCAAATCAAGCAAGCTTTCAAACAATAGATGTTTTGATTTAATTTTAACACATCCTAAATTTTCCTTTAGAATTTTTTTAATTAAAATTAATAATAATAAATATTGAATAAATAAGTTGGGGACATGACGAGATGGGCGAGATTGAAAATCTTCATCCCGATCCCATCCCACTCTAGATTGGGACATGACGGGATCGGGATGAGTTTGATCAATCCCAAAAGGACATGAAAAATTGGGACTGGACGGGACCAGGATAGGATGCCCATCCCAAATTTTATGCCCCTAAATATACAATTGTTAAGTCCAATTATCAAATAAAAATATGTCATTACATGTATTTTGTGTTTTTGTAGAAATTCAAGCACTAATCTCAAATCATACACAAAGTGACACAATAAGGCTAAATTCAACAACTTGGAAGCTTATTAAAAGTTCACACATGCATTGCCAAAGATCATAGATTTTAAAGCCCAATATCCATGAAGTCAAGCCCACAAAATACTACCATCTACGGATTTCGAGAAAATCAATATGAAGATTTGGACATCCGCATGACCAACTTTATCATAGCCAACAAATCTCTACAAACTCCAAAAGTTTTAAGTCAAACTCCACTATTCATTCTCACATTTTTACCCATTCATTTATTTGCATAGTTCACATCCAAGTCACTTTCCCTTATTTCACTCCATCACTTTTACACTCTTCATTATTTCACTCTAAAACTCTTCCTTATTTTTAGTCTAACATTTTTTCTTATTTCACTCCAACACTCCACCTTCCACCCCATTATCCATGCATATTTTCACATTATCCATGTAATAGTCTTACCCTTCTTCACACATAAATACCCCCAACTTTGGCAATACACTTTGAAACACTTTGGAAAATACTTTGGAGAGAGAAATATTTATAGAAAAATAAGTGAAGTTTAACCTAAAGCTTACAATATTTGGCTAACACCCCACCTTAGGGTGTACGAGAGCCCATGAGAGGATAATTCCAAGAAGGCTCTTTTAGATTAGTTACTTTCAATTTTCATGTATTAGGGAAACATGTTTACTTAAATTAGTCTTATAGTTTGGTTATGTCATGAACCTATAAGGTAAGTTAGATGTTTTTTATTTCATTATGAGTTCAACTTATGCTTTATTCTTCTATTTCTTAAGCTCAAGATTAGATAAGTTTCTATACTTGCAATTTTTCTACTCATGATGGTAAATCCAATGCCATAACTCTCACATTTAGGTTTCTTTTGAATTTTTATTTCATGCAATTTCATTTATTTTATATTTTCATCAACAAATGTTTATTTTACTAGGTTATGTATTTCAAGTTTGAGTTTAGAAGAAGTTTTCCAATTTCTATTGAGCGATCCTTATTGCCATTGCCAGGGAGGGCAACGGAAAACAAGTTTTTCAAAATAAACTTTTAATACTTGTCACTAGTGTAATTTAGGTGCGTGTTCATCATTTAGGGATATTTTTAATCATTTAGAAACTAGACTTAAGTCTGGAAATTCATAAATATAAGCATTCATGCATTTTTTTGTTAGCTATTTTTAGTTTTAGATTTATGGTAAATATACGTGGTCTAGGCTTTACATTTTTTTTTTTCCAATTACTAATTGCAATAGTAATTGAGGAGATATGAGTTTCTGAAGTTGAGTCACTTATTCTTGGAATTTAAATTGCGGCAGATGATTGATGTTTGAATGCATTTTTCTACTGATTCAGAATTTTGTTTTGAGCGTTTCCAATTGCTAACATGTACCTCATTGAATATAGTTTCTGAATCATTTTTTGGTTTCTCATTTGGATAACTGGTTAATTTATAATTTCAATTCTTGTGACATTCACACATTCTGGAATATGCATTGTTTGTTTGAGTTCACTTCAAGTTTTCTCAAGTCTCTGATTGTAAAATTGTTTTTGAATATTTTTTGAGAAACCTTGACTCTGTTGGAAAGCTAGAACAATTTTTAGATTTGAATTTTATAAAATATTGTGCTCTGGATGATTTTTGCAAAAAATGTGTCACTTTTGAAAATTTTTCTGGATTTCATTGGTTTATCTAAACTTGTGTGAGCTTCAGTTTTTTGAATAATTACTTTATTTCAAAAGCTACTAATCATTATTTAAAGTGAAATTCTCAGGTTATACACAAGGGAACACTTGACGAAGAGCTTTGATGAATTTATTGAACAGTGGAGGACACTTGGACCATAACTTAGAACATTTCATTTGAGTAATTGTGAGGAATTTAATTTGTAATAATTAAGACATTGTCTAAATATACAACCGGAAGTCAAGGGTGGTCAAGGCTCATTTGTGAAGGAAGTAATCAAACCCTTTAACTGTCGCAATGGTAAATCATCGGAACGAATGAAGTGTATGAGGCACTTTCTCTAGGTTGATCAACTTATTCATCCTCCACCTCTGAGTGGGAGGTACCTCTCACAACCCGCTTCGAATCTCTTGCAAGAAGTGTTTCTATAATGTTTTTGAGTGTTTAAGTATTTGCAAGATATCGAAATGTGCTAAACTACATAAAAACAGACCAGGCTAATTGCAACTGAGTGGGATTTGATTACCCACCTCATCACTCCAATTCACGTTCAAATTTGGCCAAACTAATTAAAATGAACTCAAATAATTAGAGCCAATAAAACTGTGTTCATGAGACCTCACAAAAATAATAGACCGTGTCAAACCCTTTCAAAGCAAGGATGTTCTAGTGTCAGTTGGTATGCGCCGGTAAAGATCAGTGTGATTGCACTGCCATTTCTTACCTTTTTCGCCTAGAGAGTGGTGCTTTGACGGAGTTTTACAAAATCTAATCTTATTGTTATTAGGAACACAGGGATTGTTGAAATTTTTTTAAGTGGTAACTAATTTCATGAGAACTCTTTAGATGTTAAAATTGTCCTTTAAAGGCTTAGCTAGTTCTAGCATACCAAACAGGGTAAAACCTGGCTTGTATGATGGTTTAGGGAGTTTTTTTATTATTTTTTTTATTTTTTATGTAATAAGCTAACTTACTTACTTACAAGATATATGAGAAAATTTAACTAGGGTGAGAATTGATTTTTGAATTGCTCAAAATCAATCTCCACTTTAATTAGATTAGGTTTTTAAAATCAATCGTCCATTGTATTTAATTGAAGACAATCAACTCGTTGTTTGCTAGATTGATGGATAGAAATTGATTGCCCTTAGCTTGTGTTTCATGGTTAGTTTCCCTTTCAGGTGCATTTGCATATTGCAATTAGTTTAGATCATATCATCTTAGGTTGCATTAGATTTTAGTTATTTTTCAAACAAAAAAAAATGATTCAGGTTCATTGTCAATGAGTTTTTTTTTTATGTTAATAGCCATAGGAGTTATGGATTTTCATTGGAAACATCAAGTCAATGCAAATGTAAATTACTTTGCCTTAGTAAACCAAGGTCAACCCTTAGAATCAAGTTTTGCTTATGACAATTTTTTTTTTCTTCTCAAAATGGATATGAAAACCAACCACCTTGGAACCAACACCAACCCAAGTGGGGTTATGAACCTTTTAGGCCAACACCATCCTTTGATCCTTAATATTTGCATATAATAAGTCTTACCTTAGTTGTCATACAATGCCTTTGGTAGAGACGAATCCATGCCAATTCATGCAAAATATGTAGTCCATGCCACATCATATTTATATCCACATAGCTCATTGGAAAAAACAAACATTTATCCTTCATTTCAAGATAGTCTAAATCACTATATGCATTCCTTGAGCCAATCAATATGAGTTACAAAACAACGACAACAAGCCACTGACCAACTTTTGGCTGAGATTTGGCTTCAAAATGATGCAGGTAAATGTTAGGGAGAAAAGTGAAGAAGATCTATTAGAGGAGATTGAGGGATCTGATGAATTGTACCACATTGATATACATATATCAACCCCTCAAACTTTCCAAGTAGAACAAGATGAGTGGATGAAACATGTGAGTCAATGTGATGGAAAAGGATTGTGGATGGATCATGAATTTTGTGTTCAAGAAGATAACATTGATAAGTATGGTGAGCTTGTAGAATTCTTTAATAATTCTTTAGCAGAATCTTTGTTTACGGATGTTATTGTGTTACCCATTATTGATCATACCACTTTAGAGGTTGATACAAAGGAAAATCCAAAGCCACCATGTGACCATATTTTGACCATTGTTGGAGCATCCATGTCCAATATAAAGGTGAAACATGAGAAATGTGTTAACATTCTCCTTAGTATTAGGAAGTTATCTGAGTTTAAACTTAAATTGCATGTTTCAAAAACCTTGGAGTATTATTTTGATAAATATAAAGCAAATTGTGAAGAATTTAAAGAGGTCGATGACCTATCCATGCCTAACCCATGGTCTCTCTTAGACCAACCACTTGATTTTGCTCCTTATGACAAGTTGAACTTGTATCATTTTTTTAAGTAACATTTTCTGAGCTAAAGTTAGAATTTTATCTTGAGAGGTTTCCTTATATTCACTTGTGGAACATGTCAAATCAATTGCATCTTATTGTCCTATACACATGTTTTGCATGCACTACACCATACATCTCCATTTATAGCATTTTCCAATAGCACTTTTTACCATTATGCTATGAAAAACCAAATTTTAATGGGTTTAAAAATAAAAACCGCTGTAAGTGGTAGGCGAGATTTTTAGCGCCCCCCCCCCCCCCCCCCCCCAAATTTTTTTTCGCTCGACCTTTATGTTTCCTCTCCCCCAAATTTCACTGTTGCTAACCTAAACCTAGTGATTTCTCAACCTCTCTTCCTCTCCCTCTCCCTCTTGCTCGTCTCTCTTCCTCTCCTTCTCCTCTTGTTCGCATCTCTTCCTCTGCTCTTTGTAGCTCGCCGTGTTTTGTACTCTTGAGCAAGTTGTGAGCCAAGTCGGTTGCAGGCTCTGGAGGTAACTCCATAGACACATTACATATTGTTTGCATTGCATTGTTGGTCGCAATTTTGTTAACCCCTTTTGCCCTCTCTTTGTTTGAATAATTGTTTATGTTAATGTGGTGTTTTGGATTTTTGGAATTTTTGCTTGTTTGAATGATTGGGATTGTTAAAGGAGAAGAAATGACATGTGGGTATGGATTGAAGTGAAGTTTAACTCAGAAACTTGGTTAATTCCAATCTGGGTCTGGAAATAATTTTTTGACCAAGTTTGCAGATACTCTTTAGTAGTTAGTATCAAAATGAATGGGGTGAATTTCAATATGATTTTTGTGATAGATGAGAGTGTCACACCCCAAATTTTGAGAAATGGACGTCCGTTAAATCTATGCAGGAATATCCGATTTCCCAGAATTCAGGATGTGAAAATCACCAAAATCTACTATACATTGCTAGGAAGATGTTATGGAAGAGGTGGAGAATTCTTCGCCTAAATCTACTCTTCATTGTTTGGAAGATGTTATGGAAGAGGTGGATAACACTGGTATTGATGTTTGCTCTTTGTTGCCATGGCTTAGAGCGGAGCCAGCCAGCTAGTCTGAGTCAGTCGAGTCAGTCTTCTATGTTGTTGAGTCCAGTCTATCGATGATGCATCAAATCAAGTTTGAGTCAATTTTAATCTACAAATAATGTTATTGGTTGCTAGTTCATTGTTGGGTTTTATTATCTCTTTATATTATGTGTTTGGTGTCAATAAAAGGCTTGTTAAGCACTGCAAAGGCTAGTTGGTAACATTACCGAAGAGTTTTGACTGTGTATTAGGAGCTATTATATTAATGAAAATTGCTTATTTGAGGCATACTTTTTTTTTTTAAGCATGGTTGGAGATATTAGAATTTTACTTATTTGAGGCATAATTTGTAGGTTGAAGATTGATTGTGTGTATAGTACTGTTCAAAATTTCCAAGATTATGTATAGTTTGCATCAATAATAAACCCAAAGGAAATAGTGTCTTTGTGATTGTGTTAGAATAGACTTGAACCCACGACTTCTCATGAGCGGTGCTCCGAAACAGCAATGTAGGAAGCACATTACTCCAACATAGAAACTGTGTTCAGATAAGTGTTGTTGATACGGTCTCAAACATGCTGGAGTTTATCTCTGTGATTATTATAGGAGTAGATCCTTGTAAACAATCAAAACCAAAATTCACGTCACCTATAAAATATTTTTAATTTTAATTTTAGGTTTTGTGTGGGGAAAAAATCCCCAATGCACCATATAATATATGAATACTTTTATGTGAGAGGTTGTACTTCATATGTTTGATGCATTGATAATTACATATGTTGGTTTCTTATTTTTTCTTTGTTGTTCAAGTCAGAATAATATATTCATGTCTAGCAATTGACCTGAATTTTACATTTCACACTGACTCAAGTCATACACTTTTTTAATTATTTGCAGCAGAGTTAGCTTCGATCTCCTCACCATTTTGAAGCTTTCGATTTCGATTTGGTTTTGATTTCAGCAGAGTAAGCTTTTGATTTCAGGCTTGTGACACAGTGATTTACTTTTGCAAATTTGGTAGGTAGGGTGTCCTGGTCAACATATACACTGCCACTATTCTACGAATCTGATTTTGTGCACATGTCTGGTGAGCCTATCAAAATTTTTGTTTGTTTGTTTCTAATAAATATTGATGATAAAATTATAATATATACAAATGCTAAGGTCCATATTCATACAAATAGAATTGTTTTTTCTTGTTCTTTTGTTTGTTAAACCAAGCATTTCATTCAAAACCAAACCAAAACAGAGCATCAGAGTTTTTATTCTTCTTACATACATAGATTACTGAAAATAACATACAACTAAACATTCTTACATCCCACTGTTTTTGGTTGTTTTCCCTATTTGGATAGATGTATGACAAATGCTATGATGTATATACATGACAACAAGCATAGAGTAAATTTACATAAGCAATGTGTGATTTCAAAAAATTTCAATGACAAAATGATGTGTGGATCGAACAAATTATTTTGATATCTGCCAACAACTTAATATTATATACATCAACAAAAGGAACATCTTTTCCAGCCTTAAATGTTAAAACTGAAAGTCGTTTTTCTTTCAGCAGTCACTTTTTTTGTTTTGTTTAATATTGCCTCGCCACTTTTATATATATTAAATAGTTATTTAATTGGATTAGATATATTAAATATATTTCGTCAATAAAGCAATGATTTTGTTTAACATTGCTATCACAACATGGCTGAAATCACTGGAAAATTTAAGGAGTTTGCACATAGCTATGTATTGTTTTGCAGGACATTAATTGTTTTGCTGTCATTTAGGGGATATATAAAGTTCTGGTCGATGACTAAATATGCATATTCTAACTGAAAGTGGATGATAGGAATTATTTTGCCTATATAAAGCATTCATATAATATACAGTTTTGTTGTCATTGAGGGGATATAACTTGTTTTGTTATCACTGCAGATGAAAAATTTTCTTCAAGTTATAGAGTAATTCTTATTAGGGCATATTTGTCGGATTTGGTTTTTCTTAACATAGTAATTCTTTCAGTACATACTATCTGATGTTCTTTCCAAATGAAGCATGTATATAATAAAAGCTTTTTCCTTGAGTCATAGATAGGAGATTAATTACATTACAAAATTCATGCATTCACATGCATGGTTATGTTATTTGAAACTGTAGTGTGTACACCAGTAAGGAAATCAGTTAAGGGGTATTTCTTGACTACAGAGTATATTGGTTTTGTTTTTCCTACAACATATACAGGGTACAAAACAGAGAAATTATACTCTGTTTTGGGTGTTGTATTGATGCATTTCGGTGTCTTATTTAGGGTATTTGGTGGTTATTTGGATGTGTTTATTCCTGACAGAATTAGGAAGCAATATGGTCATGATTTGGGGCCAGTTTAGCAGGAAGGTGCTTGCCTGATTACTTGCTCTGATGGCAGAAGATTAGGTGGTATTGGAACAACATTTGGGAAGGGACGTGCAGAGGGTTTTGAAGGGTTGGTTATGGTTTGTGGACTGGGTATGGCTTGCTGTGCATTGGGTGGTATTTATTTATTTTTTGTAGGTTCAGATTTATAATCTAATGATGGTGCAAAATGATTATCATTCAAGTTTTAAACTATTCTAAATTTGGTTTTGTAGGTGCCTGAAATGTGCTTTATAAATACTTTTATTGACCTCAATAAGGAATTATTGTTTCTACAATCACCATAGTGCGAAGTATGAGACTGCCCAACAACTTTATGTCAAATTCATGTAATGGTGGGAGTGAAGAGATAAATTTTCATTGAGATATAGTGTAGTACTTTTGAGACAAATGTTGTCATTGAGATAATATTTTTATTGTATTGTATTCAAATCGTGATGGTAGTTCGTATGTTTATGAGATGATTAATATATATTTTTGGATCATTTGGATGCTTTACATATAATATATGCAATATTATCTTATATGATTAAAGAAATCAATGTTATAAAAAGTCATTTGATAGCACTTGTTGAGTGCTATAGAAAAAAAAGGGACTTGAGAAACGCTATAGAAACTAATACAATAGCATTTGTTAAATGCTACGTGAGGGAAGACAATAGCGTTTCAGAAACGCTATTGGTAACTAGACAATAGTGTTTCTTAAGTGTTGTCACAAGCTAAACAATAACACTTTTTGCATACTATTATAGGTTTAACCATTGCGTTTTTAAAACGCTATTACAAGCTAAACAATAGCACTTGAAAAACGCTATAAATGGTCTACTTACAATAGCATTTCTGAAACGCTATAAATAACCTAGTACCTATTATAGCTCCGGTAGACAGTGTTTGCTAAAACGCTATGATATTCTACAATAGCGTTTTTGAAACGCTATGAATAAGCATTTGTGGTGTAGTGATGACCCACACAATTTTAGGTTGTTATTGTATGATTCATTGTTATACTAAGATTTTAGTGTACAAAGTAGGTCAACTAAATTAAAAAAAAAGTTTTAAAATTTTAGTCTTTTATAAAATTACTTGACTATGATTAGATAAGAGCATTTTCACGTCTAATTTTTTTTATCTTGACAGAAGTCATTTGAGTACTCATGCAGTTTAACGGTAAATCCTTCTCATTTCTACTTATTATTATATCTCTTTTGTTCATGGTTGACTCACGGTGTCATAGTTAGTAGCATTGAGGACTATGTTTAGCATAGGTTTGGAGGGGGTGAGTTTATAAATTGAGTGTCTCATTTGAATAATGTTTCAAAACTTTTTATTATTTTAAAAAATAAATTGTAATCTGAGTATTTATTTGTGCTTAGAAGTGTTCTTCTAAATCTTAGCTGCATTTAAATAGGTGTAGACGCTTCAAACTTTGAAGTTTAGTACTCGGTCAATAGTTGATAAGAGTACGAGATACCTTTGTTACATATTTCATGCTAGGTTACACCAAGATGTGTGTTTTTGTCTTAGATGTCCTTTTTTAAAGTTGAAAAGTGGATTGATTCTCTAGAGAACTTAAATAATACTAATGGAGACTTGAACCGTGTGAACTTTCTAGCATTTCTTCTTTATGAGGGTTATAAACTAATTCTTAAATTCTTTAGTCCAACATTATCTCGTTGTATGATTCTTTTACTTATCAGATATTCAGAGTATAATTAAGGGCTTTATTGAGTTTGTCCCTCATTAATTTATATTGAATAGAGTTTAACCCTTTATTTTAAATTTTAGTTGAGTTTAACACTCATTTTTTAATAAAATTGTTAGGTCAACGATGTCGACTAATCAAAATTTATTTAATGACTGAAATACCCCAACTTTAGATACACATGCACAAAATTCATAAAAGATTATGTTTTTCTCAGGCAATCCTAAGGACCTATGTTTTTCTTCCTCTTTTTCCAAGTTTTCTTCCCCAGCCCCTCCTCCATCTTGTTCTCTTTCCTTTAACTCCCATCAAATCCACACACCTCATATCCTTCTCATCCCACCACAAACCGCAAAGATAAAGCAGTACTAAACACGAAAAAGCCACACAAATAGCTTTCATCTCTCGATTCCTAATTTGATTCCAAACAACCTCCATAAACCCATCATTTCATTTCGGTATTGTTGCTTGCTTTGTGTGAGAAAATTGCATCAATTTTGGGCTGGTTGTATGAAGATCTACTTATTCTTAGGTCCAGCTAAAGCATATTTAATATGATATAGGAATCAGATTGAAACTCGCTAAATCTGAATTGATTCAGTGAATAACCACTGACAAAAGGGCCCGATCAAGGTATTTGCAGTTGATAAAAAATGGTTTTATCTTGTTGAAGAATGTCAACAAAGGCAACACTGGCTACCACCGACGAGCACGTGCCTGTGACAGTACAACATGTCCTTATGGCACTGCGAGAAACCGATGGTGCTGAGAATTCATAAGCTGTTCAAGTTATTCGATGTTGTGAATGTTGGAAAGTCAAAGAGTATTAATATGCACAAATTGAAGCAGGTCTGTTTGTCCTTGGAAAACCAGTAGAAAAGAAAAAGTACGCTAAGGATCTTTTCGCTGCTTGTGATGCTAATAAAGATTTCGCAAAGTTTTGCATATGATTTCTATTGGAAAATATAAATGAATGAAAATTGAGATTGATTCTTCTTCAACTGATTGTTTGTGTTCATGTGTTCAGATGGTGAATTAGGATCGTGTTTGTTTTTGCAAAATTTGATGTCAAATGATATAGTATGATGCAATTGAATCAATCACGGTCTGGTGTTTGTAGTTTTCCGTAATTTCTCATTGTCTATCGCTAGGATGTAACAAAAAGATTGGATTAATTTTTACTTTCCACATTGCAAAGTAAGCATGTTGAGTACTCTACATATAACTTCTTATTTGTTGATTGTGTTATTTTATTTTCTCTTTGTTTTCTTTCATTGAATAACTGGGTTTAGTAGACTTAAGCCAAAATGGAGGAGGGGTGTATGGATTTGATGGCGGTGAAAGGAAAGAGCACAAGATGGGGGTGGGATTGGGGACGGTGGCTATTGGCAGAAAAGTTGGAGGAAGAGGAAGAAAAAATGGGTCCTTAGGATTGTCTTGAGATTATTATGAAAAATTAGGACATTTGGATAATCTTTTATGAATTATGTACATGTAAGACGTGTGTATCTAAAGTCGGGGTATTTCAGTCATTAAATAAATTTTGATCGCTCAACGTTATTGACCTAACAGTTTTGTTAGAAAATGAGTGTTAAACTCAATTAAAAATCAAACTAAAAAAAACCCTATAATAAAACTTGAATCATTTCACTACAGTTCTTTCTGAAGTTTACCCAAAGCATACAACCCATATTAATTTTGGGAAATAAAGATATGTTTTTCTTTTCTAGTTTGAGCCGTGTAGCCCACCTTATTTGTTGTTCACTCTTGACACCAGTTTGAAGCATGTTATGTTTGCCTTTTATTGTTTAACCCACTAACCACCGATTCAAATACTGATTACCCAATTATATCTTCAGTGTCCTTTGCATTTGAGAAATGTTAGGGATGAATTATAAAAAAAAAGGTTTCATCATGGAATATTATATTCATAGTACCAAAAAAATTTACAAAGAGCCTCAAAATTCAATGTCATTTTATATAGTGCAAAAAAAGGAAAAATGAAAAAGAAAGAAACAAAAAATAAAAGGAAAAGTAATTATTTATTATAATCAATAAGAAAATTAGATGTTCACAGACGAAAGCATTGAGTCAAACTTTGAAGTCATTTTTACACTTATCTTAGAAGACCTCCAATTTCCTTAAAAGTTTCATTATCTTTTTTTTTTTTTTTTTTTTTTTTTGGAAATTGAGCGGGGGTTAATAATGGACCCCAAACCATATTAAAGAATGAAGATTACAATCTTAAATATATCTTCCCTATTCTGTCTTCATAAACAATCTTTTTCAGATCTTCAGCAAAAGAGCTAGGAGTGAATTCTATAAAGTCTGAAGTAGGGAAGGTGCTTGCGAGGAAGTCAGCTGCCCTATTCGTTTATCTGTAATCGTGTTTGCACGAGAATTCTTCCAACTTAGATATTTCAGATCTTATTTCCCCAATAACGCGCCTCAGGTCCCAAGAAACTGACTTATGAGATGTGAGGTATGAGAAAACAGTTGAAGAATCTGTGCTAAGCTCTATCCGCATTGCATTGTGCATTGCAGCCAGCTTTAGCCCCGCAGCTACACCCTGCAGTTCGTGTTTGATTACAGACTGGCCCCGACAGTCCCCAGCACAGGCTGCTATTGCTTCACCGCTTGCATCCCGCAGAATGGCTCCGTATCCTCCTTTGGTGCCATGCAAAGAATCATCATTACGAAGAGAACCATCAGAATTGAGCTTGTACCAGCCCATTGGAGGTTTCGTCCAAGAACACTGTCTAGGTGTTGAGCAGCTCAGCTGAAAGTCGAGGTTCCATAAGTTCATTAAGTGCCTGGTCTGTTGCGTGTCCTCTGCTGTCCAGGTACCAGCACTGAACTTCAGTCTAACATCCGTACAGATGCGATGCACAAGGTCTGTCCCAGTGCTGAATTGGCGCTCATATAGACGTTTGTTTCGCTCCATCCATAGATGATACACAGTTGCATTGAAAGCAACTTTCTTCAATGTAACAGTAACCCCAGACCCTCGAAAGTGTTGAATGCACCATTGCAGTTCCTCCTCCCATCCATATATCAGTTTAGAGTAACGCAAAAGCTGAAGGATCTTATCCCAAACATAACTAGAATAGGTACATAGGAAGAATAAATGGGACTCCGTTTCAGCTTCATAACCGCATAAGGGGCAGAAATCTTGCTGGGTCTTGCCCCACTTTTTCAGTTTACTCAGCGTGGTAAGGGCTTTATTTGTTAGCAGCCAGGTTATAAAACTATGTCGGGGTATATTATGCTTGAACCAGATCACAGCGGCCCACTGAACATTGTTTTTACGCTGCCTAATAGCATCATAAGTAGCTTTAGTTTGGAATCTACCATCGGTACTAGCTTTCCATACTACTGTATCAGCAGAGTGGCTATTGATTTCAACATCTCCAAGCTGATTCACAATATGAGGAATCCTGTTTGCAATCCTCGGAGGGGTACACCAGCGGTTATTGCTAATAATAGATGAGACTTTGGCATTCCTATTGATAACAGAATTATAGAGAAAGCCTTGGGGAAAGAAGTCCATCAATATACCCAACGGGTGCCACGGGTCCTTCCAGAAAAGAGTGGTTTCACCATTACCTATGGAATGAGTGAGTAAAGTATTCGCTTTCGCCCGACAGTCCAGAATGCGTCGCCAGCACCATGATGCTTCGCGTGGTGGTGTCATCAACCAGAAATCCCGTTGCTTGATCAGATGCTTCCAAACCCAATGAACCCACAGCGTATCCTGTCTGGATATGAGGTTCCAAACATGTTTCAAACTGGCCACTTCATTGCCGACTCGAATGCTGCGGATACCTAGGCCTCCTTCGCATGCAGGATAACAAATAGTGTCCCAGCTGACCTTCGCTTTCTTCAATGGGGTATCACCAGCGGACCATAAGAAATTGCGCATTATAGCAGTTATACAATCAATTGTCTTCATCGGCAGTCCATAACAGGAAGTCCAATATACATGCATGCTGGCCAGTACCGATTTGATCAAGACCAAACGCCCAGCATAGGAGAGAGATTTGTTCTTCCACGAGTTAACTCTCTTCCGTATTCGTTCAAGGAGCGGGGAGCATTGTGAGTGAGAGAGAGTGGAGGAAATCATGGGAAGACCAAGGTACTTGACAGGAAGCTCTTCAATCTGAAACTGTAAATGTGTGCCAATATTAACCTTGTCACTGCTAGAGACACCGGCTAGGAAGAGAGAGCTTTTATTATTATTAACCTCTAGTCCTGTGCAAACCTTGAATTCGTGCAAGGCTTCAGCAAGAGCTTGTGCAGAATTACCATCTCCATGAAAGAAAGCAATAAGATCATCTGCGAAGCCAAGGTGCGTGATAATTGGATCATTGCAGCGATAATGAAGTTTATATTGACCATCCTGCACCTTTTTCCTGAGCAAAACATGAAGAATTTCCATCACCATGACAAACAAGTATGGGGAGAGGGGGCACCCTTGTCGAATTCCACGTGTAGCATGTATGTAACCTCTTGGAGCGCCATTGAGGTTAATAGAGAACTTGGGAGTCGAGATACATTCTTTCACCCACAGAATAAACTGAGCAGGAAAATTAAGCTTGCCTAGGAGATGTAATATCGCTTCCCACCGCACCATATCATAAGCCTTTCTGAGATCAATCTTAGCAGCGCACCTAGGTGGGCCATGGTCTCTGTGGTAGTTGCGAACGAGTTCATGAGCCAGCAGAATATTGTCCTGAATGTGTCTGCCTTTGATAAAAGCTGATTGGGAGTTGCTGACTACTCTTTGCACAACATCTTTCAATCTATTTGTCAGTAATTTGGTAATGCATTTATAGAGGACATTGCAGCAGGCGATGGGTCTGTAATCACTAAAGTAAGAAGCATTAGTAACTTTAGGAACTAAAGCAACTACAGTAGCATTTACCTGGCCAAGTAATTTAGAGCTTCTGAAGAAGTTAAGAATGGCCCTGACAAAATCATCTCCAATAATCCGCCAAGTAGCTTTGTAGAAGAACGAAGAAAACCCATCTGGTCCTGGAGCTTTGTTAGAGTCAATTGCCGCCAGCGTCTCCACAATTTCGTTCCTAGTAACCTGTCTGATAAGATCTTGACTCAGCTCCTCAGTGATAGAGCCCTGGAACTCCAGTGAATCAATGATGGTCGGGTCATACTGGGTCGCATGTTCTCCGGCGAATACATTCCCAAAGTAGTGCAAGCATTCATTTTCTATGTCTGCAGGCTCCTCTAACTTAGTTCCATCCTGTGTAAATATGCACATGATTCTGTTTTGAGCTCGACGTTCCCTGATAAGACGATGAAAATAGGACGTGTTTTGGTCCCCTAGCGCGAATGACATAGATCTGGACCTTTGCTTAGCCTCAGATTCCTCATTCCTAGCAGCAGTTGCATACGCTTTTACTGCTTCCTTTTCTGCGCGGATGGCACTATCAGGTACAGGAGGCCTTTGAATAACTTGTTGAGTAGCATGCATTCTTTGCCTAGCTTGTTCAACCTGCGAGCAAGCTGTATTGAATCTGTTCTTACGCCAGGCCGTGAGAGCTTGTTTGACTACCTTAAGTTTTTGAACAAGTGTGAACATAGGATTGCCACCATGTAATGGAGTTCTCCATGCATCTTCCACAGTTTTGAAGAAATCATGCTCATAAACCCAATAATTAAAGAACTTGAAAGGCATTGGGCCCCTAGTATTGTTATTGTACAGTGAGAGAACCATAGGAGAATGGTCTGACACACCTGGATTCATGAATTCAACCTCGGCATTAGGGAGTTCCTGCATCCACAGTCCGTTGACGAGGACTCTGTCAATTTTGGACACTACTCGATCACTACCCAATTGTTTATTGCTCCATGTAAAATAGTTACCCCGATAACGACAGTCGTAAAGACCGGACTGTGTGACACAGTTAAGGAAGTCATCAGACCCTCCTGCATATCTGTCCGAGTGTCCAATCCGTTCTTGAGCATGGAGAGTCGCATTGTAGTCACCTAACATAGCCCAAGGGTGAGTGGTAGTGAAGTTGTCAATTTCACTCCATAATTCTCTTCGCAGAATGTAAGAACTACTACCATATATGAAGGACAAAGAACATGTGAACCCAGTATCCCAAGTAGCTGTAATGAAGATAGCTTGAGCTGATCTAGATAAAATGGTGACCTTTACATGAGCAGGGTTCCAGCCCACCCAGATTCTTCCACCAGCAGTAATGTCACTGTTGTCTGTCCAAACCCAGTCTCGCACAATTGCATTTTGAATAGAACTTTTTTTTAAATCAGTAACTTTGGTTTCAAGAATACCTAACATGTGAAGCTTGCCATTGGTAATAAAGTGCCTGACCTCTTTTTGTTTTAGTGAGTCATTCAACCCACGTATATTCCAGCATCCGACTTTAATCATTAAGACACTCTTGGTTGTGGGGGTTGCTCGACTCCCATGTTTCGAACTTTGTCTCGCAGTCTACTGATTGTTCTCAAAGAGGGAGATGCTACTACGGAGTTGTTTTCAGCGGTTGCTGAATGTGCTGCTGGCTGTCCTGTTTCGAACATGTCTTTTGCTAGTAACAATGCAGTCTCAGGATTTACCTCAGGAGCTGTAGGTTGTGAAGGAGATAATGCACCGACTTCGCTAGCTTCTAGTTGTTCAAGCACCGCGAACCGATTACTCTCAGGTTGTATAACCTGCAGTCCATTGCTGGGGGTATTGTTTGTGATGGGAGCTGTCCTGCAACCAGAGCTGATCGCAATAGCAGCATTGGGAGTCTTGTCCCTATTGTCATCATGTGTGGTAGTCCCCTCAGTGGTAGAGTTCGTACTCATAGTATTGGTGCTTCGGGTCCGAGGTTTATGAGCATGTTTGCCACGTACTGGGATCCAATCATCAGCTCTCTCGCTGTGATTATGTTGGTTGCTTCCCACTGCTTTCCAAACCTTCTGAATAGGCTTATGCTTGGTTTTATTCGTAGGACACTGTGAGGTGGAGTGACCAAACCCGGTGCATTTCGTGCACTTAACAGGTACCCACGCATATTCCACATCAATCGTGCGCATCATTCCTTCATTCACAAGCACCGATACAGTTTTTGGAAGTGAACTATTGATATCAACTTCAACGCATACTCGAGCATAGGACAGCCTCGACTTCGCTTCCGTGGCTTTGTCGAGCATTATTGGGATACCTATCGCACTAGCAATGTGTTGTATACCTGTTGGGTTCCATAAGAAAAGTGGAATTTTCTTTAAGATCACCCATATAGGGACAGTGGTAAGTAATTCCTCTTCCTCATCCAAGTGAGGGGACCATTGGCGCAGGACGAATAACCTACCAGCAATATGTAGGAGGCCGATCTCCAGCGCCTTGCATCGATCAGCCTCATGTTTGAATTTAAAGATGAAATTCTTTTCTCCATGGATGTTCATAGTGAACTCCTTGGTACCCCAGGCCCGTATCAAGTAATCTTTGACATAGTTGTAAGCCAGTCTCTTGCCGACAAACCGCCCGATGATCAATTGTTCACACTCAGCAATGCTGGTTGCAAAGTCATTGGTACTGATTTTAACAATAGGTTTGCCATTCAAGGAGCTAGGACGCACATACTCAAGCTTAGTGGAGCCTGCAAACTTGCTGTTTTGCAGTTTTTCAGCCCAGTTCATTGCAGGCCTCCGGTTGTTGGCTTGATTGAGTGCTGTTAGGGGATCATCCTGAGCATGTGTAGGGGCAGGTCTGACCTCGTGCACAATCGCGCGATCATAGGTCGACTCATTGGTATTTGTTAGGAAGAATTACGGGGTCGAAGCAATCTCACAACTAAAGTGAATGTTGGAGAAAATGCGGAAATAAACTTAAGACACAAGATTTACGTGGAAAACCCCCAAACAAATTAGGGGAAAAACCACGGGGCAAGTATAGGAGGATTTCACTATGAAAAACCGAGATTACAACTCTTCTCTCTAATGTACAAGGAGATAACAACAATTACCTATCTCTCTTGTAATTAGGAGAACACTCAATCTCTCTAAACCAATCTCTAAGGAGAAACCTATGTTTTTCTCTCTTGAGAACACTAGGAGATTCTAGGGAGGTTTGGGAATGAATTGGACTTGAATGATTTGGAATGAATTGGAAGTGCAAACCTAAGGCCAATTTATAGCCTTCAAAAGAGCATAAATTAGGCTACCTAAATTAGGTAGCACACCTTGTTAGGTAGCACACCTTGTTAGGCTTCAACCTTCCTTTGTTGAATTGAACATCTAGAAGGGTTGGCTTCACATGTTTCACATTCACATTCACATTCACATTCACATCTAGAAGAGACTTCACACATTCACATTCTCCCACTTGAAGTCGCTTTTGGTAATCCCTCTATCCTTCCTTACTTGCCGATGCCATGCTTGCTTACGTTTCTGCTAGGCCGCAAGAGGATCGACACCATTCAAACTTATCGGTATTAATTGGCTTTGTCATAGCATCAGCTAGGTTCTCCTCAGTATGTATCTTTTGCATGTCTACACTCCCTTCTTCCACTACTTCTCGAACGAAGTGGTACTGGACCCGTATGTGTTTTGTCCTCGAATGAAAGGCCGGATTCCTTGCAATGTGCAAGGCACTCTGACTGTCACAAAACAGAACCATTTTCTCTTGTTTGTGCCCGAGCTCCTCCAGTAACCTTTGAATCCAAACAGCCTCCTTGCAAGCATGTGTAGCTGCCATATATTCTGCTTCTGTTGTTGATAGAGCTACAACAGTCTGCAACTTCGAAGCCCAGCTTACAGCTCCTCCTGCAAGAGTAAACACATAACCCGTAGTGGATTTACTTTTATCAAGATCACCTGCGAAATCTGAATCTACGTAGCCTCTGACAGAAAATTCTGATCCTCCATAACATAATGCAGCATTTGAGGTTCCTTTGATGTATCTTAGGATCCTCTTCACAGTACTCCAATGCTCTCCACCAGGATTCGCCATAAATCGACTAACCGCTCCCACTGCTTGTGCAATGTCTGGTCTTGTGCATATCATAGCGAACATTAAACTACCCACTGCCGATGCATAAGGTACTCGAGACATCTCCATCCTCTCTGCTTCATTGCTAGGACACATACTTGAGGATAATTTAAAATTAGTAGGAAGTGGGGTAGAAATTGGCTTACAATCTTGCATGTTGAAGCGTCGCAAGATCTTGTTGAAGTAGTTCTTCTGGGAAAGCCAAACCTTCCTGCTATCTCTGTCTCGGTGAATTTGCATCCCTAGAATCTTGTTTGCTGGTCCCAAGTCCTTCATATCGAACTCCCTAGCCAACTGTGCCTTTAATTCCTGGATTCGATCTTTGTTGGGGCCTGCTACCAACATGTCATCCACATACAACAGCAAGATAATAAAATTATTGTCACCAAACCTCTTGTAGTACACACAATGGTCTGAACCAAGCCTGTTGTATCCAAGGCTCATAATGAAGGAATCAAATCTCTTGTACCAACACCTCGGCGCCTGTTTGAGACCGTACAGAGATTTGTTCAACCTGCAAACCAAGTTCTCCTTGCCTGTTTCAGCAAAACCTTCTGGTTGGAGCATGTAGATTTCTTCTTCAAGCTCTCCATGAAGAAACGCAGTTTTCACATCCAACTGCTCCAGATGTAAGTCAAACGTAGCACACATTGCCAGAACTATCCTGACTGTCGTGAGTCGAACCACCGGGGAAAATATCTCATTGAAATCAATGCCTTCTTTCTGAGCAAATCCCTTCACCACCAATCTTGCACGATACCGTTCCACTTGATCGTTGTTATCCCGTTTGATCTTGTAGACCCATTTGTTACCAATGGCCTTTCTTCCATGTGGCAATGATACTAGCTTCCAAGTTTTGTTCTTGTGTAGAGCTTCAATTTCCTCCTGCATTGCTGTTATCCACAAAGATGCATCTGAGCTACTTGTAGCTTCGTGGAAAGTTGAGGGCTCTCCATCCTCCGTTAGAAGACAGTGTGCAACATTGTTCTCCGTAACATACTCCGAGTGCCAAGCTGGCGGCCTTTTCTCACGAGTTGACCGACGAACTTCTTCTGCATCAGACTCTGGTGTAGTTTCAGAAGAAACTGGATTTTTATTCGCCACCGGAATTGTTGTAGTCTCTGAGCTTCCATTCGACGTGCTACCTCCTCCATCCTTTTGTTGTAGTTGATCTTCCGTAAAGATCACATCCCTGCTGATAATAAGCTTGTGGGTAGTGGGATCCCACAAGCGATACCCCTTGACACCATCAGCATAGCCCAAGAAGATACACCTTCTGGATTTCGGCTCCAACTTCGTTCTTTCTTGGGTGTTGTACATCACGTACACAGGACATCCAAATGAATGCATACCAGAGTAATTAGAGGGCTTCCCTGTCCACATCTCCATCGGTGTCTTCAAATCAATAGCTGTTGAAGGAGACCGATTTACCACATGACAAGCGGCTTTGGCTGCTTCTGCCCAAAAGAAGTTGGGTTGACCTGCAGTCCTCAACATAGCTCTCATCTTTTCTGCAAGAGTTCTGTTCATCCGCTCCGCCACTCCATTTTGCTGAGGCGTATATGTGACAGTGAACTGTCTTTTGATACCTTCTCGCCTACAAAGTGCAAGAAACTCCCCGTCTGTGTACTCCTTTCCATTATCTGTCCTCAAGCACTTGATCTTCTTTCCAGATTCAAGTTCTACCTGCGCCTTGAAGTCTTTGAACACTGAAAACACATCTGACTTCCTCTTGATTGGAAACACCCAACATCTCCTGGAGAAATCATCAATAAAAGAAACAAAATACTTTGCACCTCCTAGGGACAGTTCTGGTGACTCCCAAACATCAGAATGAATCAAGTCTAGTATGTGCTTACTCCTAGCATCAGATCTACTAAACTTTAATCTACTCTGCTTACTTGTAACACAATGCTCACAGAAAGGTAAATTTACCGATTTGAGCCCTGGAAGCAGCTTCTGGTCGGAGAGAATCTTCAAGCCTCGCTCCGACATATGGCCAAGTTTAAGATGCCACATCATCGTTGACTCTTCTCCTTTGCTAGTTGACACAACACATGCATCAGCTTCCTGCAGTGTTTCCCCTTTAAGCATGAATAAGTTTACTGCGATCTTTTTTGCTTTCATAACAACAAGCGCACCTCTAACAATCTTCAAGATCCCATTCTCGATATGTGTCTTACAACCGAGATTATCTATTTGCCCTAAGGACAATAGATTCTTCTTCAGGCCTTTCACGTGTCGTACCTCCTGAATAGTGCAAACCATACCGTTAAACATCTTGATTTTGATAGTACCAATACCGGCGATCTCCAAAGCATGATCATCCCCCATGTGCACAGAACCTCCTGAGATTGGTTCATATTTGTGGAACCATTCTCTTCGAGATGTCATATGCCACGATGCTCCTGAGTCTAGTAACCATACATCATTGAACTGCTTCCTGTCTCCAACCATTGTTGTAGCCTCGCCGTATAGAACTTCACCATCATCCAGGGTACTCGCCACATTCCCATGAGTATTTGATGACTCAGGGTCTCCACTCTTCTGTCTGCTCCTGCAATCCTTCTTGAAGTGCCCTTTCTTGCCACAGTTGTAGCACTTGAGTTGCTTCTTACTTCTTGACTTCGATCTACCATTGTTTTGACTCCCACTTGAGCCACGTTCTCCCGATCTTCCTCTCGTCATCGTCAACGCCTCCGCTTGCTGCGAACTCATATGCTTGTCTTCTCTGTTTTTGCGCCTGGTTTCTTCTTCCAAAATGGCGGCTGCAATCTCATCAAAGACAAGATACTCCACAAGAGTGTTATTCGTCAAGTTGATGATAAGTTGATCGTACGAGTCAGGTAGACTTTGAAGTAGAAGCTCCGCACGTTCAGTCGTCTCTATTTTGTAACCTGTAGATGTCAGTTGCGAAAATAGAGTATTTAAGGTATTGATATGGTCGGTTACCGATGTGGATTCCGCCATCCGAAGAGTGTACAATCTTCTCTTTAAGAAGATCTTGTTGTGTAGTGACTTGGCCTCGTACAACCTGCACAACGTATCCCAAATCTCTTTCGCCGTCTTCTTCTCCGCTATGCTGGACAAAACACCATCGGCCAGTGCTAGGTGCAAGTCGGCAACTGCATTGCCATCCATCTCGTTCCACTTGGCCTCATCCGTTATCTCAGCGGGCCTATCTCCAATTGCTGCCAAGCAATTGTCCTTCCTTAATATTGCCTTCATCTTCATCTTCCACAACGAGAAATTACTCCCGTTGAACTTCTCCACATTGAACTTTGTTGTCGTCATTGTAAACCACGCTCCGCTTCGTCACTTGAACCGGCTTCCACTATTCACCGTGAACAGTACCCGTGAACAGTACCCGTGAACAGTACCCGTTACAACCAAGCTCTGATACCACTGTTAGGAAGAATTACGGGGTCGAAGCAATCTCACAACTAAAGTGAATGTTGGAGAAAATGCGGAAATAAACTTAAGACACAAGATTTACGTGGAAAACCCCCAAACAAATTAGGGGAAAAACCACGGGGCAAGTATAGGAGGATTTCACTATGAAAAACCGGAATTACAACTCTTCTCTCTAATGTACAAGGAGATAACAACAATTACCTATCTCTCTTGTAACTAGGAGAACACTCAATCTCTCTAAACCAATCTCTAAGGAGAAACCTATGTTTTTCTCTCTTGAGAACACTAGGAGATTCTATGGAGGTTTGGGAATGAATTGGACTTGAATGATTTGGGATGAATTGAAAGTGCAAACCTAAGGCCAATTTATAGCCTTCAAAAGAGCATAAATTAGGCTACCTAAATTAGGTAGCACACCTTGTTAGGTAGCACACCTTGTTAGGCTTCAACCTTCCTTTGTTGAATTGAACATCTAGAAGGGTTGGCTTCACATGTTTCACATTCACATTCACATTCACATTCACATCTAGAAGAGACTTCACACATTCACAGTATTGGTAGAGATAGGTGTGCTTTGCATTGTGCGATGCAAACATTGTTGATCCATATCTGCATGGACGCTTACTGCTGTCATTGGATCATTGTTATCCTTATCATTTCTTGTTTACCTTTGTCCTAAGCCCCATCACAGCCTAGTCAAAATTAGGGGTGGGCACATGATGGAATGTACCTCATTCCTATCACATTTCATTGCTTTATCTTCGGGACATGATAAACCTCATCCCAACCTCGTCTCATCCCCAACAGGTTCAGGACGGGACATGACACGATGGGAGGAGCATGGTTCAAAGACTATTAAATTTTTTTTCAAAACTTTATATCAAAAACTAAGAGTAGGATATTTTATTCCAAGGCGACTAAATATTCAAATTAAGAATACAAATTCATTTTATTATCGAATACCTAAATTAAAAATAACAATACATTTTATTATCGCAATGATATAACAGTGTGATATCCTATTTTAGTTATATTAGACAAAAACAAACTATAATTGACAACATAGTGTCATTATTGATCAAAATGCTTATTCTCATCAATTGTTTGATAATGCAAGACAATCGGGGGGAGGGGGATTCTTTTTTATGTATATATTAATGAGGAATCATGTTTTTCATTTGGGTATGATGAAAAGTGTCTTGATATTTCTTCCATAAATATAAATTTCTACAACTCAATAAAGCACATTTAAAATAAAAGGGTATTCTTAGTTTCGGTCTTTTTGGTTGTTGGAATAATAATTCCAAACTTATATTAATTAACTTTTCTTTAGGTTATAAAATTAAAATATTAAATTAATAATAATAATAAATAGTAAGTAAATAAGCTTGGGATGAGCTGGATTGAAACTCTTCATCCCGATCCTATCCCATTCTAGATCGAGACGAGACAGGATCTGGATGGGTTTGATCAAACCCAAAAAGACCTGGTAAAAATCGAGACGAGAGAGGATGGGATCAAGATCGCGGGATGGGATGCCCAACATAGTCAAAATCTTACTCTGATCATTAGAAAGGTATGGCCGTAATGTGGAGGCTAAATGAAGAAAAGTTGATGGCGAATGAAGTCAACATTCTCAATGGATAATATTCCTTTTAGAGATCATATTTTTATAAATTCTTGATTGTCAGTCCTTTGTAAAATATGTGAAGTAGTTCAAAATTATCATCTCATCATATTCACATACATTGAGAGAATTAGCCGAATCTCTGAGTGATTCATTCTGAGCGATTATATTACCTTTTCAGAGTTGAAGTCGAATCGAATTTTCTAAAAAACAATCTAGACTGAACTTTGAAATGGAAATTTGTGACAAATAAACAATTTGTACTCTTAATCTTAACTGCCATGATATGTTCTATATCTTATGGGTAGTACTTACCAATATATTATTGACTTTATACTATGTAGATAACTTTGATGAATATGCTTCCTAGAACTTATGCATTTGAGTATGAACTTCCAAGAATAAATAAAGAAATGATGGCATACCATGGTTTAGAGAGTCTTAAGTTTTGAGTATCATCGATTTTTGTGGGTATCATCTCTAGAAACTCTCACGAGATTATAACTCATCCAATAGGTAAACCTAGATGTTTAAAGTCCGTTGCATATGAAAAATGTAAGTATGGGGCAATTTGATAAGCATATAAATGAGACATTTTATACCTCTGAATATACGACTGCTAAATCCAATTATCTAATAAAAATATCTCATTACGTGTACTTTGTGTATTTTTTTTGTAGAAATTTAAGCACTAATCTCAAATCATACACAAAGTGGTACAATGAGGCTAAGTTCAACAACTTGAAAGCCCATGCCATTAGAAGTTTATGCATGCATTGCCAAATACCAAAGATTTTAAGCTAAGACCCATGAAGTCAAGCCCACAAAACACCACCATCTATGGATCTCGAGGAAATCAATATGTAGATTTGGATTTCCACATGGTCAACTTTATTATAGTAAAAAAATCTCCACAAACTCCACTAGTGTTAAGTCAAACTCCACAATCCATTCTTACATTTTTTTTTTTTACTCATTCTCTTATTTGCATAATTCAAATCCAACGCACTTTTCCTTATTTCACTTTATCACTTTTACATTTTTCCTTATTTCACTCTAACACTCCACCTTCCACCTCATTATCCCTACACATCTTCACATTATCCATGTAATAGTCCTACCCTTTTTCATATATAAATACCACCAACTTTGGAAATACACTTTGGTGAATACTTTGAAGAGAGAAGTAGTTATAGTATTTAGAGAGAAATAAGTGAAGTTTGGCTTAGAGCTTACCATGTTTGACTAACATCCCACTTTAGGGTGTGGGTGAGCCCATGAGAGGATAGCTCCAAGTAGGCTCTTTTAGGTTAGTTTCTTTCCATTTTCATGTATTAGGTAGACACGTTTTGTTAGATTAGTCTTGTAGTTTAGTTATGTCAAGAACCTATAAAGTAAGTTAGATGTTTTGTATTTTACTAGAGTATGCCCCGTGCCGTTGGCACTCCACATAATTTTATTTTTGCTAATTATTTTGTACTGAGCATCTCCGTCACTATCCTCATTTTCGCTTTCAATCAGTATTGAAGTGTAAGCCGATTATAAGTGTAAATCTGTTCAGTCAAATTTGAATCAGTTGGGGGAAAATTTTAAACGCCGAGAATGAGTTCTTCCCCAATATTTGAATTCGCCAAAACATAAAATTTAAGGTTTTTGTTTAAATGTGCATTAAGATGCCCGACTCATTTTTCTGGTACGATCGACTCGTCTCATTGCTTTTAAAAATATTAAAGAAGTGTAATACATTATACTCTTTTTTAATTATGAAATATTTATTTTTAATATTTTGGCCCTTATATTGATCATTGATTTTTTTTTCGAAAGATCTTCAAAAATGCATTTCAACGATACTAAGTTTATCAAAATCCGACAACGATGTAGATAGTTATGATAATTTTCATTTTGCTAAAAGGAAAACACAATATTTTCTCTCTTCGACACATGTACATTCCTCTAACTTTTTTTAAAAAAATTCATTATTTTTGCCTTTCTACATATTTTATATTTACAAATATGCCATCATAGGAAATGAATCTCATCCCTCAAATTCAATACATTTCCCAACTTTCAATCCTAACCATCTTTTATCTCTAATCCTTTCAATTTGACTTTGTCTCAGTAAGCAATGAATAGTAAAACACCACTCTGAATTGTAATATAATTTTATTTTTGCTAATTATTTTGTATTGAACACTTTTGTCACTATCCCCATTTTTGCTCTCAATCAGTATTGAAGTGTAAGGCTATTTTAAGTTTAAGCCTATTCAGTCAAATTTGAATCAGTTGCAGGAAAATTTAAACGCCGAAAAAAATTTCTCCTCCCAATTTTTGAATTCGCCAAAACATGAAATTTATGATTTTTGTTTAAATGTGCGTTAAGATGTCCGACTCATTTTTCTGGTATGATCGGTCCATCTCATTGCTTTTAAAAATATTGAAAAATATTAAAGACATGTAATACATTATAAGTTTTTTTTGTTTTAAAATATCTATTTTTAATATTGTGGCCGTTGTATTGATCATTGATTTTGTTGGAAAGATCTTCAAAAATGCATTTCAATGATACTAAGTTTACCAAAATCCGACAACGATGTAGATAATTATGATAATTTTCCTTTTGCTAAAAGGAAAATACAATATTTTCTCTCACCGCCATATGTACATTCCACCAATTTTTTTCAAAAGTTAAATTCTTTATTTTTTTCCCTTCTACATATTTTATATTTACAAATATGTCATCATAGGAAATGAATTTCAACCCTCAAATTCAACACATTTTCGAACTTTCAATCCTAACCATCTTTTATCATTAATCCTTTCGATTTAACTTTGTCCAAGTCAGCAGTGAATAGTAAAACACCACTCTTAATTGTAATATAGATATCATACACTGGACACCAACATCACCATCCCCAATGGCCCTCAATTAGTTCCAAAAAAATATCATACTTCAGAATACTGATTTTTTTAAAGTCAAACTCAGTTAAAATTAGATTCGATTGACTGTCTTTGTTTGAATGTTCAATAAAATGTTTTTCCGTTTCTTTGAAAAAAAATTATATTTGTGCATGAAAATCTTAAAAATACTTGCATGTTTTAAAAATAAAATACATATTTTGAAATTTCAAGTGTTATTGATCATTAATTTTGTTGGAAAGATCTTCAAAATTGCATTTCAATGATATCAAGTTTATCAAAATTTCACAACTACATAAATAGTTATGATAGTTTTTATTTTGAAAAAAAAACGCAATACTTTCTCTCTCCGCCACATGTACATTCCACTAAGTTTTTTACAATTTTTTCGTTTTTTGTCATTCTATATGTTTTATATTTACCAACATGCCATTGTATAGGAGAATTAATTTCAACCCTCAACATCTTCCCAAATTTCAATAATAGTTATCTTTTATCTACAATTCTTATTTGATGTTTGTCCCAGTCAGCAATGAATGGTAAAACACATATCTGAATTGTAAGATACACTAAAGTATGCCCCGTGCCGTTGGCACTCCACATAATTTTATTTTTGCTAATTATTTTGTATTGAACACCTCCATCACTATCATCATTTTCGCACTCAATCAATATTGAAGTGAAGGCATATTCAGTTAAATTTGAATCAGTTGCGGGAAAATTTAAACGCCGAGAATGATTTCTCCCCTAATTTTTGAATTTGCCAAAACATGAAATTTAGGATTTTTGGTTAAATGTGCATTCAGATGCCCGACTCATTTTTCTGGTATGATTAGCCAATCTCATTGCTTTTAAAAATATTAAAGACATGTAATACATTATAAGTTTTTTATTATAAAATATATATTTTTAATCTTTTGGACTTTGTATTGATCATTGATTTTTTCGGAAAGATCTTCAAAAATGCATTTCAACGATACTAAGTTTACCAAAATCCGACAACGATATAGATAGTTATGATAATTTTCAGTTTGCTGAAAGAAAAACACAATATTTTCGCTCACCGCTACATGTACATTCCACCAATTTTTTTCATCATTTTTATCCCTCTACATATTTTATATTTACAAATATGTCATCATAGGAAATCAATCTCAACCCTCAAATTCAACACATTTCCCAACTTTCAATCCTAACCATCTTTTATCTCTAATCCTTTTGATTTGACTTTGTCCTAGTCAGTAATGAATAGTAAAACACCACTCTGAATTGTAATATAGATTATATGAATTTAACTCATGCTTTCTTCTTCTACTTCTTTAGTTCAATATTAGATAAATTTCTATACTTGCAATTTCTCTAACAAGCCCCTAAATACAATGTTTACATGTTATTTTAAGTTGTATTATGATTTGTTAGATATTTGGGGTTTCACCTTGGTGGATTCCTTTTATCTTTTTAAATTCATATTCTTAGGTTACTAATATATCTACCTTAAAATGTGTTAATGACTTTGGAAAAGATTAATCTAAAAGTGGCTTAATAGTGTCATCTACTCATGATGGTAAACCCAATGCTCTAACTCTCACATTTAGGTTTACTGTGCATTTTTATTTATGCACTTTCATTTATCTTATATTTTCATCAACAACTCTTTATTTTACTAGGTTAAGTATTTCAAGTTTGAGTTTAGAAGAAGTTTTCCCAACTTCTATTAAACCCTCGTGGGATTCGACTCGTGATTACTGGTTTCTAACTCAATAGACAACCGTGTAATTGTGGTAAGATTTGAGATCAATCACCTGTCATTGTTGCTAACCCACTAATCGATCGCCCACAAACAACCCAATAATGATTTCGTTGACCCTTGTGCTTTTGAGGATGGTTGGAGATGAATGATTAACAAAACAGTTTTATCGTATCATAGTTGCTTTCTTTAAGATACCTTTATATTCAATCGACTATGCCAACTTGCAAATGGAGAGTACAAATTTTTTTTTTGTAGAAGATGATGCAGGGCTTTTAATGTCTATACATAGGTGATGCAGTCATTTTTCGCTCCCTGCTTTGACCTTGACCTATAAACCTGCTGACCTGCATAAAAAACACATGAGCCACGGACCACCGTTGTGGTGGCCAATGGCACTCCGATGCTAAAGTCAGACAAGGATCTAAGGAATGTGTAATAATGTAAACATGGAATTTGTAGCGTACCTTAGCTTACCAACCACATGTCTTATTTATAGTGCAGGAGTTCTGGTTCGACCAGGCCATCGATGGCGTAGTTTACGGAAGAAGATCTTCGTGGAGATCCTTCTATAATTTGGAGTCGTGTTGTGGAGGGAAGTTTCATTGTTAATCGTGTGCTCCTAGATACGCGGGAGATAGTTCCCATTTCGAGAGTGGTCTAAGGTAGAAGTCTCCATATGTGATACGTACTCTGGAACATTCTTCCTAGTTGGAAGCAAAGAGCCGTTGTAATTGCCCGTCTGAAGCTGATCCTCGAGATACTTGCCTTAACAGGGCTTACGGGTATTGAGGATAGCTGTGAGACACGTGGTCCTAGCAGGCTGTAAGAATTTGGGTTCATTTGGTGGACTGCATTGGGCCGGATCAATTTTGGGCTGATGTTATGGCCTATCTTTCCTCGAGATCATCATGACACGTGTATGACGCAAAGTTGGGACTGTTTTGGTGTATCATCAGCTACTCCCCCGAGTTAGTGGGCCGTCACATCGAATCTCTTGAAAAGATACGCCACTCATGATGATTGAGTCTGAATCGTATTAATTGAACGTGCGCCGGTTTGGTGGAGAAGAGGCGGGAATCACATCCCTATTTAGGTCATCCTTCATGTGGAGACTAACTCTTCTATTTTCTTGCTTTTAGAGATATTGCTCTATTTATCTTCTAATTGAAAAGACCGTTTCATCTTCTTTATGGATCAACAAACCTTATTGATGACGCAACTTTGGCCAAGGGCCTTGAATATTTCGAAGACAGGTTGCTTTCTGAATCGAGCCTTGCTGAAATCCATGCGAAGTTTGGGGTCCCTGTGGATCTGCTATTATATGCTCCGAAGGAGGACCAGACGCCAATGTTGCCACCAGCGGGGTTCATCTGCTTGCACCGCGAGATGCTCCAAACTAGAGTCCATTTCCTGTTCTGGATATGATTTGGGACTTCTTGGTCTTCCTTAGAATTCCTCCGGCCCAGTTGGGGTCTAATGGGTACATGATCGTTCTTTTCATTTGATTAGGGCGAAGGAAGCTGGCGTCCGCGTGACTCCACGGGTGATCTAGTTGTTGACTTCTCCTCAGTTGAACAATAACATTGTCAGTAAAATGACATCGCCAGCTTTTTTTGAGAATTTGCATGATGACTTCAAGTCTGGGCAGAAGTATTGCTTATTGGCTCCTGCGGATTCAAAGTACTTCTAGTTCAAGGGTTTTCCGCTCGAACGAGAGTTCAAGCCACTTCGTAAGTATAGTTTTCTCTTCCGATTCCGTTGCGCTTGATTGTATGCTAATCATTGCTCGTGTTTCCTCGCAAAACAATTTCTAACTAATTTTCTTACCCCAGAGGAGCAAAACACTTTGGAGACATTCCGTGACTTGCCAACGCAGAATGTGATGGGCATCATATGTGTCACCAACTTTATTCACAATAGGTTGTGGGACAACTAGAATGTGGCCCTCACTCTTTACCGATCGTCACGAATTAAGTCTAAAGGTGGGGCCCCTTCTAAAAAAATGAAAGCCACCGGAGCCAAGGCTCCTGTATTGTCTGACATGGAAGAGCCTTTTTAAATGCTTGCCTCCTTTATGAGCTTGAAGAAGTCCCGCATTAGAATAGGGTCGTCTTCAAAATGATTTGCTCCAGTAAGTGAAGAGCGTGAGTTTGATCGGCCTGTCAAGGCGGAGGTCGACGTATCCGGCTGGGAGAAAGACCACCTGCGATTAGAAGAGGTTGAAGATAAACTAGCTGCAATGGCAGCTTCTGTTGGTGCCGATCCGCATGGGACCGTTCCACTAGAAGGTTCCTATTTTGGAATCTGATCGTCCCATTGGTGGGCTGTCCAATAGTGGCCATGGTGACGCGAGCCAAGTTTCTCATAGTTTGCATTGTTCCACGTCTCGCTCCAGGCCGTATCTCAAGGTGTTGGAGGGTCCGTTGGACAACTCGCTTCTTCCTTTTCTTCCAGACCTTGCTAAGTCGTCTCGCATTAAGGGGTCGGCTGCTGGTGACAAAGGAAAAGTTCCAGAGGAAGGTCTGGGAACAGTGGTGATTACAAAGGGTGGTGCTGGTGTAATCCCTCATCCAGGAGAGCTTCATTCGGATGCGCGGAATAGTCTATTTGCCCCAGACTTAGTAAAGATGAGCATTTGGGTCTAGCATCGGGAGGTTGATGTGGACTATGCTTCGAATAAGCATATAAGTAGGCGTCATAGCTGGTTGATGGATCACGCTTTAAAATCTGAGGAAGATATGCTAGAATGGCGTATGGACAAGGGTTTAAAGTACCTTATGCTGGGAATGTCTCACTTGAGCCAGGTGGTCGCTGCTGGGATGGAAGTCAAGGCGGCCCGTGAGAGGGTATACACCGTGGAGCGTGTCTTTTCGCACATGTAAATGTTGTATTCTGACGTGCTTTATGAGAATGAGCTGCTGAGGAAGTAGGTTGAAGAGAGGAGGCTGGACTGGTTGGCCGTTGCTGCTGAGGCTCAGAGGGTTCGTCTTAACGCCCTTGAGTCTGATTTAGCGGAGGCGAGGTCCGCAAGAGACAAATTTCGGCAAGAATTTGATCTGGCTCGCCGTGTTCTGGAAGTTGCGCAGGAAGCTGCGGCCGAGGCGCGTTTAGAACTGCGATCCCTTGTGAGGAGAATGCTTCGAATGAGGCTGATTGGGTTGTTCAAAAATAACAATTGGAGTCCGATGTGGAGTTTAATGCTTGGGAGGCGAGGAAGACTGAAGACCAGCTCAAATTGGAAAAACATGAGCTTAGTGTTGTAAATAACAGTTTGACTTCGGAGAAATCTCAGGTTGATGTGCTAACAAGCAAGTTGGAGTTGTTGGAGCGTGAACTTGCTAATGCGAAGGCACGCAAGGAAGAACTTCTCCAGGAACAAGGCAAGTGCAAATTCTGCTGGGCTATACATGGTAGATTGGAGCTACTGGCGCTGATGAAGAAGGAGCATCCAGAATGGGACCTTGACCGCTATAAGAAGATGTCGTATGTAGATTTGTCAGTGGCTTTTGCGTCATCAGACGAAGAGGGCGGTTTGGATCCTGATGCCCAGGCTGCGGTGCCTACGGACGCACCTGTTAATCTTAGCTCTTATGTTTTTGTACCTTCTTCTGATAAGGAGTGAACTTTGTACATTTGTAACTTTCTTTGTTTCAATTGTTTAATGAAAACAAGTTTATATTGAATGTGCTCTATATCCGTTCTGTGCTCGCTGTCCCCATTGTGTATTTTCCATTTCGCCTCGTCGTTTTACTTTGGCATAGGCTAGTTGGATCAATAGCAAGTTGAGTGATCTGTCTTTTGTTGCGAGTGACTCAGAGTCACTATTGCGTAGTCACATCTAATAGTTGGCGTTCCGTGAATGGTTGAGGAGCGGGCTGCGCTGCCCAATTGTTGCCCATTCTCAAGGTAAGCCGATGGGGGCTCATTTTGTCTATTTGATTGTCGATAAAAGTTACTGGCATGAGTGAATTATGTTAGTCGATCATATGCGTTGTAATTAGAGTGTTTGTTTCGAGTCGGGTTTCATAAGCTTGGGCTGGCATTCCATGTAGCACTCGTTCGCGCGTGGCAGGATGATTTATGGGCGGTATGAGTGCCCTTTCCTGGTAATAGAATGTCAACCTATGTGAGCGTGAAGACATTGCTTGAGCTGTGATTTATCTTTGGGTCGTTGTTTCGAAAGAAAGCGGCGATCATGTGGCGAGCCGTCTAGGGCTCCCATCTTTCATACCATCTATGTCCGAGCATGCAGGTTCGAAGAGCAAGGATTTGGCCATCATGGTCTTTTGAAGAGTGATGATCTCGTGGATTTACTAGTAGGTGGGAGACATCAGTTCGGGATTTACTAGTCTCCCACCTTTCAAACCATCTACATCTGTACATAGTAGGCTACAAGTTTGAGATGAGGGGGTTCGACGACTAGGGTGAAGAGCAGTGGTCCTCTGGCGAGTCGTCGGAATCAGTTTGGGACTGACTAGGTTCCCACCTTTCAAATCATCTACACTCGTGCACATCGAGCTACAAATTTGGGAGTTTTCGATGACCATGGTCTATACAAGAGCAGTGGTCCCGTTGCAAGTCATCGAAATCAGTTTGGGACTTACTAGGCTTCCACCTTCTAAACCATCTACGCCCGCCCAATGAGGGCGACAAGTTCAGGGTTGGTAATTTGGCGAACATGATTTGTAAAAGAGCAATGGTCTCTTGACGAGCTGTCGGAATTAGTTTAGGACTGACTAGGCTCCCACCTTCTAAACCATCTACGCCTGCACAATGGGGGCTACAAGTTCAGGGTTGGTAATTTAGTGACCATGGTTTGTAAAAGAGAAGTGGTCCCATGGCGAGCCGTCGAAATCAATTCAGGACTGACTAGGCTCCCACTTTCCAAACCATCTACACCCGCACAGTGGGGACTACAAGTTTGGGCTTTGTTAAGAAGTTGTCGTTGCCAATCGTCACCAGCTAGGCTTACCTGATCGGGTTCAACGACCATTGTCCGTGAAGGGGACAACGGTCCCTGGCGAGTCATAGTCACCAGGCGTGACAATGCTGATTAGACTCCCACTTCCTAAACCATCGGCATCTGCGCTAGGCGGACTAGGTGTCGGGGTGAACCAGAAGTCATCGTCGTTAGCTGAGGCTGACTAAGCTTGCCTAGCTAGGTGGAGGCTCCGCCAACTGCGGGCGTGCAAGTCTGTGTCCACTAGCGGAGTGTGTTGCGCAAATGAGTTATGAAGAAATAGGAGTACCTTGGATCATTTGGCAGTAAGCAAGTGTGATCCGTGTGTCAGGAATGACTAGGGTTTCTCATGCTCGTGTCAGGCACGTGGTAGAATATTATTTGAATAGTCGGTCGAGCCCATGGGCCCATAGAGTGAGAGCTAGGGTTCCCTGTACGCAATATGCTACGTGCACGGCGTAGATCGCGTGGTAGCATGTGTACGGCGTGGATTGTGAGACCCCTTGAGTATCGGTTACTCCCCCTCAATTAATGGGGTCGGATGCAGCCCCGTTAATTGGATGAATGTGGACTTGCGTAGTTAATGTTGAAGCGCCCGTTTGGTGAGCCATTATGTCTATATAATCGTGTTTCTTCATCATTGAAGGCACTATCTTCTGCAGAGCGTATCTCCTATAATGTTCTTACTTGAAAAGAATACTTTGGGTTTTCCAAATGCTGAAGGGAGATCTCAATAATTGGAGTCTTTGAATGTTCTGACTTTTGGGCCGATGAGGTACGATGAGAATTGCTGTTATGTGTGTTCACCTGCTTTGGGTAAGCACCTAGTTGTTTCGCTGAGATTCCGTGATTTCTTATCAGATTGCGGATAAGAAGTACAGACTCACTCCCAAGGGATGAGTCTGTTGTTTATTTGCTTGCGATTCGGTGTTACCTTGTGCTGTTATGCCCGAATGTATGTGATTTCTGCTATTAGCTTATGGTTGATCGAAGTGTTGGCAGATGTGTGATGCTTCCAGGTGTGGTATCTCTTAGTTGCTCCGAGTACCGCGCATGGGAAAAGTGTCCTCGCTTGGCAGCACTGTGAAACCTTGACTGCTCCGTCGCTAGTGGCCATCCTCATCTGCCATCTTCTACCTCATTCGGGAGGCCAGAAGCCGTTTGATGAAATCTACAACTCATTGCAAGGTTTGTGTTTTCGTTGTCGGGTCACTTTCTTGGGGCAGTTTGGAGGAGGAGCCAACTGCTTTGTACTCTCAGCCCCTTCTCGCACCTTTGTCCTTGATCTTGGGAAGGAGTCGAACAAAGTTTACCTGGGGTTCATTTGCTCTCTTCGGATCTCCTTACGCAGTCAAAATGTTTAAGCAAGTCTTTACTGTATGTCGGATTAGATTCAGATGCTCGTAGTATGTAGTCTTTCTTATTCACCTCAGAGCGCCTCTTTTGTTACATCTTTCCAGTAATCAATATAGTGTGTTTGCGTAATTCTTTCTTTATTTCTTAAATGATTGCAAATCACATAAGTTTCTGAGAACTAAACTCTACATTAACTATGGAAAGGAAAATAAACAATTGAAATAAACTAAATGTTGGCAGAGAAGAGTCGACCCGGCCATGAAGTGAATTCGCATGGCCCTTGTTGGATCGTTGATACTTTCAGCGGACTGTTGAGCTTCGCTGATGTCAATGAGGCTACTGAAGAGTAAACTTCGTGTGGGAGTTAGTCGCCGCGTTAACAGAATGTCGTGGGGTTGTACTCCCTTCTGCATTGACCTTTCCGTTCTGCTGGTTTGAAGAGCGGATTACTTTTGTTCCGCTTGATTGTTCCCCATTTCTGAAACTAGCCATCACTATTGGGATCTCGTACGAGTGGAGTTGTGCATCTATAGTCGCAGGATCTGACTCCATTTCAGGTTGCGTTGTAGGATCCGATTGGATTTGGGAACATTCTATTTGTTTTAATGCAGCATAATGGCAGCCTCGTGCCATAGGCTGGTCTCCACATATCGTTCCCTCATAGTGGTTAGCAGTGTAGTTAACACACTGGTGAAGGGTGGAGACTACTGCCTCCATCTAGTGGAGCCATGGTCTTCCCAAGATAAGGTTGTAGGTAGACAACGCGTCTATTACCAAAAAGTATAGAAACAAGACCTTTCTGAGTTGTGACTCTCCTGCCATTACTGTTAACCTTATCTTCCCGATTGGGAAGCATTTTTCTCCGCTGAATCCTATCAGCGAGTAGTCTGAGGACGTCCTTGAGTTCCATGTTGCGGAACGCGTTGTAGAACATGATGTTGAGTGAGCTCCCGGTGTCGACTAGAGCTCTTTTTCTTCCCACTTGCAATGGCGACCGAGATGACTAGGGCGCTCGAACTTCTTCAAGATCCTTGTCTGTAAAGGTTAAGGTGGGAATGGGGCTCTACACCCTCGAGTGGCAAACACGTATGTCCTCATCTACGAGCGGTGTCCGCATTTCCAGTAGATTCTGCTTGCGAAACCTGTTCAACTAGCCTTGATCCGGTCCGACCCCATAAAGAACATAGATTATGCCCGGAGTCTTCTTTTGTAGCCCTTTTCACAGTTCTCAACTCCTCTAAGGCTATGTAGTTTTGGGCGCTTTTGAGGAGCTTTGTCATATCCAAAAGGGGTTCCAAGGTGAGACTTTCATAAAGCTTTCCCTCTTTTAGGCTCGCGAAAAAAGTTGTCACGGTTGTGTCATCGCTGCAGCCATCAATGAGTGTCAACTTGTCGTTGAAGCGCGTGGCATACTCTATGAGTGTCTCATTGGATCTTTGTTTGAGAGAGAGTATGTAGTGTGGGCCCTTTCGAAAGCGCTGCCTTCCTACAAAGCGTGTTAAGAACTCCTTTGCCAGCCCCTTGAATGAGTCGATTGACTTCGGCGTGAGGCTGTGGAACCATATTAGTGTTGATTTTTTCAGGCTGGTGAGGAAGGTTATGCTCATAACCGACTCAGATCATTCTTTGAGTGCCATTACGTTATGGTAATGGCGTAGGTGGTCAAACAGGTCAGTGGTCCCGTCGTAGAATTCGAACTTTGGAGGCGTGAAATTTTTTGGAAGGGCTTTGTTCATGATACGGTCCACGAACGGCGGGACAAAGAGACTATACAACATGTCTGGGTTGTGCGCCCCTTTGTAGAGGGGGTTCTAAGGGTCAAGCTTCTCTGCCTTGAGAGTCGATTATGTATTAGTTGCACTGCCTCCTCTAGTCCAATGGGAACTAGCAGGGGCTTGACTCTCTTGTGCTTGTTCTTTATTGTATTATGGAGACAGATGCATGTGTTGCTCCTGATCTCCATTAGTGGGTGGAGGGGAAAGTCTCCACTGCTTTAGCAATTTGTTGTATCTGAGACGACATCAAATCCATCTTGGGGTCGCCATGGTGGTTGGTGCGGGGGCGTGAGTCTGTTGCCCGTGTGCCACTGACATCGCTGAGAACGGTGGTATAGCGCCAACGTGGGCGTTTGACATGTTTCTTTGTTCTCCATTGTTGCGTGATCGGGTGGTCACCATCTCTTCGTAGCCTGAGGAGAGTTGATGCTAGTAAAAGGTTAGAAACTTTGTCGTCCCCATGGATGGCGCCAAACTGATGCAATCATTTTTCACTCCCTACTTTGACCTTGACCTGTAAACCTGCTGACCTGCGCAAGGATCGCACGTGAGCCATGTACCACCGTTGTGGTGGCCAATGGCACTCCGATGCTGAAGTCAGACAAGGGTCTTAGGAAGGTGTAATGTTGTAAACATGGAATTTTTAGCATACCTTAGCTTACTAACCTCATGTCTTATTTATAGTGTAGGAGTCATGGTTCGACCAGGCCATCAATGGCATAGTTTAGGGAAGAAGATGTTCGTGGAGATCTTTCTCTAATTAGGAGTCGTGCTGTGGAGGGAAGTTTCCTTGTTAGTTGTGTGCTTCTAGATATGCGGGAGATAGTTCCCATTCCGAGAGTGGTAAGGTAGAAATCTCCATATGTGATACATACTCTGGAATATGCTTCCTAGTTGGAAACAAAGAGCCATTATAATTGTCCGTCCGAAGCTCATCCTCGAGATTAAGATACTTGCCTTAATAGGGCTTACGGGTATTGAGGATAGTTGCGAGACACGTGAGCCTAGTAGGCTGTAAGAATTCGGGTCCATTTGGCGGACTGCATTGGCTGGGCTTAGAACCACTTGGGCCAGATTAGTGTTGGGCTATCGGTAGGGCGTATCTTTCCTCAAGATCATCATGACACGTGTACGGTGCAGAGTTGGACCCTTTTTATGAATCATCAGTAGGTAACGATGAAATTACATCATTGTCAGGAGTATTTTTCATTTTTATTCTGGTCTGCGACTAACTAGTTATTGGAGTTACATGGAGGGATTATGTTTACTTCTGGCTCAATTTTATCAATTTATGTACTTTTCAGATGATTACGTGTCTGGTACAGTTTTCTTTGAAGGGATGTCTAACTTTTATCTTTGCTTGCAAATCGCGACAATTGTTGTGGTTGCGAGTTGCTTTAGTTCTGATTGTAGCAAGCCTTGCCCCTGACCTATGTTTTGAAAAAAAATTGTAGGAATTGGAAATTTTGCATAGCTATTTGTGTCAATGGTTTATAGTATGGGTTTAATACAGTTTTCCTTGAAGTTACACTTATTTTTTGTATCTTTGCTCACAAATCACTTAAATTGTTTCAAGTTGCTTGAATTATGATTCTGGATGGTCTTGTTTTGTTTGAAGTGTTGTGTTTCATATCAAGTTCTTGATTTATGCATTGTAAATATGTCATCAAATTGATTTCTCCTTTCTGATCTCACTGCCTAATATTGGGAGTCAGTCTTATAGCTAGGGTAGTGAGATCGGAAAGAGGGAAGAGAAGATGATCGGTAGGGCGGGGGAATGCCTTTGGTTTCTGTGTTGTTGTTGTTGTTATTCTTCTTCTTCCTTCTTATTGAGAATTTCGGGAGAGATTAAAAAAAATAAAGTTTTTTGGTGCTGATTTCAAATAATAGTATGTTGGGGGTGGTGTCATCAAAATGGGAAGTGGTGGTGTCAAAAGGTCTTGCCTTTATCATTAGTTGTTGTAGTTTCTTTGGTGCACTAAAAGTACACTTATGTGTGAGTGGCTTGTTCAAATTCATTGGAGTTCGGCTAGTAATTCTGGCAGCCTATCTAGCGCTCAATTAGTGCTTAGTCTCTTTGGTGGGGTTTCAGTTGTACTTACATTGTCAACTTCTTCTATGTTCGTTAACAATTTAACATATCATTTTGATTTCTAGATCCATGTTTTACTTATTTTTTGTTCACGGACTTGTAAGATTCCATTTTCTCCAAAAAAAAAAAAAAACAAATATTGTAATTATTCTACCATACAGAAATCTATTCTTCTTTTGTCATTCAATCCCTCTTTAGTGCATATACTGAGTTATTTGGTTATTTAAAATAGTTGTTGTACAATAAGGGTTTGATTGTTAAGTCCCTAGGACAAACAATAGTTATGGTTTGTCTGAAATGTGTATGTTAGGACTGTAGTTGTTCAAGTTTCTAGGCTGCTATTATAGAAATTTACATTAATAGTTTTTTTTTATACCTCTTGAAGTCGTTTAGTTATGGCTATTGCTCATTTAGGATTAAACATTTGCTGTAAAATTGAGTTTGACGTTGCATAAAAAGAATATGTAATGACCTTAAATTCTTTTTTTTTTAGAAAATTTCCTAATAATATTTTGTCCATATTACTAGTTATTTTTTTATTAGAGAAAAAATGGGGGTGCAAATAGAATTTCGTTTTAAACCCTAACCTAATAGGGTTTACATTTAAGGTTTAAATTAGGGGTTTATGCATTCTCCAGCCGAACAAAAAGTTGAAAAAAAATGGAGAAAATGAACTGAGGAAGCATGAAAAGGAAAAGAAAGAGAAAAGCAAATCGGTGAATTGTAAATTTTTTTTTTTTTAAGTTTTGTTTACTTCTCATGTGAATCCCTGTTGTCTGTTATTTGATTATGTGAAGGCGGAATTGATTTGGATCTTAGAGGTGGCAGGGTCCGTACTTGTGAGTTATTGGTGAAGACCAAAGTCATTGGTTGGTGGGTTTCTGAATGTTGTTTCGTACTAAGTTGATTGAGAGAATAACAAAAAATAAAAAATGAGAATTTGACTTTATTTAAAGCCATAGAAGTGTGGCTTTATTTTAAGCCATATATTGTAGTATGTTAGTCCCTTGTGATATTGCTACGTGTAGGGTTAGTACACATGTCAATGTGGTATGAGTGCAACATTTATTTATTATACTATTTCCAGCAAGCCTATTTAGATGAAGGTTTGGTAAGGGTTTACAACATTAGTTGTTTGTTGGAAATAGGATTGAAATTATCCTTTGTGAATATTGATTGTTGGGTATTGACTGTTGTAAATATTGTACTTTGTGAATTTTGATTGTTGGGTATTTGTAAACATCATTGGTTGTTTGTTGCGTATTGACTGTTTGTGAATATTTGTTATTTGTTATTTGTTAATCACATTTGATTCTCAAATATGTGGTTGAGATTGATAAAGTTACCTAATATTGCATGCATATTCATTCACTAGGAGTTTGGGCTTCGCTTCGTGTAGAGAATTTGTCCATGAGAATGGTTATGTTTTCCCCAAAAAAATTTGTGAGTTGGTTTATGTTGGAACGTGCCATTGTATAAGAAATTTGGAATACACGCGATACAAATAACATTGAGTTATTAAATTTATTACATCAAATTGTATCACTTAGAACTACCACACCTTTCGTCTTATGTTTTCTCTCTTATAGAGAAACTAAGTAACCTTTGGGTTGGATCTTGCGAAAAGGGTGTGGTTTTTGAAATGTCTAAATAGACTTGATATTTATTCGTAAAAAATGTGACTGATTTATGCGCTTTGTTTGCCCAAACATGGCTTTTCTTGTACTCATATAGTTAGGGTATCCGGTGATGCATGCCCGTATGTGAAGTTCCCACTTAGGCATGGATGACGAAGAAGTTTCTCTTTATATGAGAGAGGCGTACGAACATGTATGTTCAGCACGGATGTAGTGCGAATGTGGTATTGTCTAAGAGGACAATTCATTATAAATGGATAATTGGTCTACGACAATAATAATTGGCGTGTTGATAAAATCTGATTAATTAGAATATTACCCCTTTTTATTTTCTAACCATTTTGTGCAGGATGGCAAGTCCACTAACTTTTCTGCAGGTTCGACTTGTCATGGTCAACTTCTACAGAGTAATCATAGGTAAGGTGAATAGTTACTAAAATATGGTAGAAACTTTAATTAGCTATATACATTTGCCTCGAGGAGGAACTACATGTGTTGGCTTGGCTATTTTGTGGAACTTTATTTCCTGTCATTCCATGCTATTTAATTGATTTTGGGAACGAAGGAATTTCACACCAGCTTAATTGCTGACCTAAGTGGAATTTGGCTTCTTGGGTACATTCCATTGGGAATGTAGCCGACTAGCTTTGTTTCGGGTCTAGTAGGTTCAAGCTTGATTAGAGGAGTTTGTTTCGTGAAGGGCAGGCGTTGCTGAGGAGTTGCACATTAAGAGTTTTATTTATATTTGTAGGTGATTGCTTTATTATATTGTAAATAACAAATAACAACTTGTTTCGTTTAGGCAGAATTATGTCTTTGGGTTTGTTAAATTTTGGTAGAATTAGATCCACGAGAATTCAACATAAGTTTTCTTTCCCTTGGTGAAATATTAAGTTTGTCTTGTTTTTTTCTATGGTAAATTTTTGTAATTGATTGTTTCTCGTGGATGCCAACTATTACTATGTGTGGATTGATTTCATGCCTTGAGTTTCAGGAAATCAATTATCCTACTTGGATATTAGGATTTCGGTCATTCAAAAATCGACGTGTGACAGTACGGTATCAGAGAACAATTTACCCTAGGCTAGGGAGAGTCTAGGGATCCTCGAAATGTGGGGGTAAGCAGTATAGTATTTTGTGGATCTTATGGAGTGTCTAATCATTGCCATTTTTCTTTAAAGGATATGGCTAGAAGACATACTCGTCAGAATCCAAATGGGAATGGTAGTGGTAGAAGCAAAAATGTTGTTTCAAATGGATATGGGAATAGAAGTGGGAATGGACATGAGGAAAGTACGATTTAGTTGAGTCAAACTATGATGATGCAGTTGCTACAAGGATTGCAGCAAAATAGTAATCAGGGCAACCCTTTTGCTAGAAGAGTTGAGGAACTTCGGACTTTGGGTGGTAAGAGGTTCATAGGAAATAATCTGAGAGATGCAGATGTCTCGGTCCAAAACTGTGAGACTGTTTTCAGGATGATGCAACTTACTGAAGTCCAAAAACAGGAGTTAGTTGCACATCATCTGGATGGTGCTGCTAGTTACTAGTAGGAGGCTTTACTACTCTCCATTGATGTTGCTCCTATGACATGAGACGACTTCAAGGATCAGTTTGAGAGTAGATTTGTGCCTAATGCAGTTAAGACACAATGGGCCACTGAGTTTAATATGTTAAAGCATACTGAAAATATGATTGTGGAACAGTATGTCACGAAGTTTAACGAGTTATATATCGCGGGTTTGCATCATTATCTATCGAAGGCTTTCCTTATCACTAACAGGGATAGTTTTTACAGAGTTTTGGATTTGCATTGAAGCACGAGGAACAATACAAGTTGTATCATGAGAATAGGGAGAAGGGCAAGATGAAGTTGGGCGAAGCGTTAGGAAACACTCGTCACCAGGATGCGTCACGTGATTATCGCAGTGACCGTAACCGCTTTCGTACTTATGGTCAAGGGCAAAGGGGTCAACAGTTTCAAAACCAGATGTCTCAAGGTGGTTACTAGAACCAACAGCAGGGAGGTAACTAGTTCCAGAGACAGGAATATAATCAATTCCAAAGACATGACAGTAATTAGCATCAAAGGCAGAATGGGAACCAATTCCACGGTCAGGGTAACCAGAGACAGGGTTTTAGGGTCAGTGGAACACAACTACCCAAGTAGCATTGGGGGATAGGCAGGGAGTTGTTTTACTTGTGGACAACCAGGTCATTTGGAGTGGGATTGCCCTTAAGGTAGGAACACCCAACAGAATAGGCAAGGTCAGACCACCCAAGGGCATGTATTTGCCGCACTACCAGATCAGGAAAATTTCCAAGGTACTCCTCATTCTCCTATCTCTAATGTTAAAGTTTCATTTGATACTTGTGCATCCTATTCATTCATATCTAGACAATTGGTTAATAGAGAAAAGTTGAAAACCTTGCCACTTGTTATACTTGTAAGTGTTACAACCCCTTTAGGAGGTTTATCGACATTAAATGAACAATGTAAAAATTTTAAGACTTCATTCCTCGATAAAGTGTTCCTTGTTGACTTGATTGTACTTGATTTTGAGGGTTTCGATCTCATTTTGGGAATGGATTGGTTGAGTAATAACCTAGTCACGCTTGATTGTGCAAATAGGATAGTTTCTATTCATGTTCCAGGCATGCCCCCATGTTTCTCACACTTGTGGAAATAGTGAAGAATTGCTAATTACTAATTTTCTTTTACTCGGTGGAGACGTCGGAGAAAGAAATCTGAAATGTAGAAGTGGTAAGAGATTATGAGGATGTGTTTCACGAGTTCCTGGCTTGCCACCTAGGTAAGATGTTGATTTTCGAATTTATTTAGTACCTAAAAAGTGTAATCAAAGTGAGCCGAAGCGATCGCTTAAAGCGAAAAGTGAAGCGTCAACTTTAAAGCAAAGAAAAGCGACCGTTTTTGCCGCTTTTTTGTTGAAGCGTGATGCGACCGAAACGTTCACTTGGTTAACCAAAAGCGAATCCAAGCTCTCCCAAAATTTTCAGATTTTTTTCTTATTCTCTTCACTGTTACACACTGATTTTGCGTGGAAAAGCGAAAGAGAAGAAAGAGGGTAGGAAGATAGATGAGGATAAATGAAGAATAAATTAGGATAATTTGGGCAGAGAAAGTGTCGATGAAGCTCAAATGTAGCTAGAGCAAAACGGAGCAGAACACACATGGGAGAAATGTGGAAGAACCAGGAACAAAGGGAGGGAATTTGTTTTAAAACTTGGGTTGCTATTCACACCACTGCAGTTCTAAGGGCACCCCACCTTAGAAATTTCAGAAAATAATCTTAAAAATGAAATTTAAAATAAAATAAATTTAGCACATTGCAGTTAATCAAAAAAATTCCAAAATTATGTAAACTGGTCATATGAAAAATATTTGCATTTTTTATATAATATTAAATTTATTTTTTTAGGGTCGTTTTACTTGCGTAAAGCCATCGCTTTTCGCTTAAAGCCAAGCCATGGAAAATCGCTTCACCCCACTTCACCGCTTTGATTATCTTGCTCGGAACCGCTCCTATCTATAAAGTGGCATACCGGAAGGCACCAAAAGAGTTGAACGAGATGAAAGTCCAGCTGGATGAGATGTTGCAAAAAGGGTAATTTTAATGTTTTTGTTTTGATTTTTTTGGATATACTTATTGAATGTTTATTCATGTTAATGTATATATGTGTAATCCTTTTGAGGTGTGTATGAACCAGGTTCATACGTCCTAGTAATTCTCCGTGGGGAGCACCGACAATTTTTGTTTCGAAGAAGGATAGTACCTTGAGGATGTGTATCGATTATAGAGAATTGAACAAGGTGAATATCAAGAACAAGTACCCGTTGCCTTGAATTGATGATCTTCTTGATCAGTTTAGGGGAGCAGTAGTGTTTTTACTTTGACTTGCGTATTGGATATCATCAGATGGGTGTTGAAGATAATATCCCTCTAATGGCTTTTCATCCGAGATATGGATTGTATGATTTCCCCGTCATGCCTTTTGGGTTGACAAATGCCCCAATTTTTTTCATGGATTAGATGAACCAAATCTTTTGGCCATACCTGGACAAATTTGTTATTATTTTTATTGATGACATTTTGGTCTACTCTTGTACTGAAGTAGAGCATAGAGAACATCTCAAGATAGTTTTGCAGACATTGAGAGATTAAAAATTGTATGCGAAATTCAACAAGTGCCATTTTTTTGGAGAAATAAGTGAAATTCTTGGGGCATGTTGTTTCTAGTCACGGTATAGCAGTAGACCCAGATAAGGTGAAAGCAGTGAGGGACTAGAAACAACTTACTAATGCAACTGAATTGAGAAGCTTCTTAGGGTTAGCTGGTTATTATATAAGATTTATTGAGAAGTTTTCTCTTATTGTCACCCTTTTTGACTAAGTTGACTCTCAAAATGTTCAGTTTATTTGGAACAATGAGTGTGAAAAGGCTTTTCAGGAGTTGAAGCACCAACTAATTACAACGCCCATTTTGACTATTCCAGTGCAAGGTGGGAAGTTTGTGGTTTTCACTTATGCTAGTGGCACAGGTTTGGGTTGTGTGTTTATGAAAAACCAGAAGGTGGTGTTGTATGCCTGATGACAGTTGAAGCCTCATGAAAGACGATACCCTACCCATGATTTGGAATTAGCGCCGGTGATGTTTGCTTTGAAGATGTGGTGACACTACCTTTATGAGGAGCATTTGGAGTTGTTCGTGGATCACAAGAGTCTCAAGTATTTGTTTTCGCAAAAAAAACTAAATGTGATACAACAAAGGTGGGTGGAGTTTATTAGTGGTTACGATTTTTGATATCCTTTACCACCCAGGTAAGGAAAATGTGGTAGCCGATGCTCTTAGTTGGGAACACACTGTCATGGCTTTACTCATGGTAGAGGAGAGGAAGTCTCTAGGGGCTATTTCTTCTTATGATATTCAGCTCATCTATGGAACGAACACGGCTTATATTGGTAGTTTATATGTTCGACCTTCTTTGATCAACAAGATTCTAGAGGAACAACATAAGGATTTTGGTTCGTTGAGCAAATTGGAGGACTTGGTGGTTGATAACTTAGATGATTGTCCCTCAAAGTGGTCAGTTGGGTCCGATGGTGGTTTGAGAAGTCAAATGAGACTTTGTGTGCCTGAGATTAATGGGTTGAAGAAAGAAATTATGGACGAGGCTCATAAATCACGTTTTGCCATTTACCCAAGAGGCACTAAAATGTATCATGATCTGAAGAGAACTTTCTGGTGGGAATGTATGAAAAAGGATGTGGGAGATTATGTATCACAGTGTTTCACTTGTCAACAAGTGAAGGCCGAGCTTCAGCGACCATCAACTCTGTTGCAACCTTTAGAGATTCCTATTTGGAAATGGGAGAATATTTCCATGGACTTTGTAGATGGCTTACCGAAGACTTGACGAGGTAATGAGTCAATTTGGGTCATAGTTGACCGTTTGACTAAGTCTACGCATTTCGTTCCGGTTGGTGTGCATCGTACTACCGATTAGTTAGCTAGAAGATACATCTGTGAGGTAGTTAGGCTCCACGAGGTACAATGGTCATTGTGTCAGACAGAGATTCCATGTTTGCATCTGAGTTCTAAGACAGTTTTTAGCAAGCTATGGGAACGAGGCTAGATTTGAGTACTGCTCATCATCTTCAGACTGATGGTCAGACTGAGCGGGTGAAGCAGGTTCTAGAGGATATGATTCGGATGTGTGTGCTTGATTTTGGTGGTAGTTGGGAGGATTATTTACCTCTCATAGAGTTTGCTTATAATAACAGTTATCGTTTTAGTATTGGCATGACCCCGTTTGAGGCTTTATATGGGAGGCCTTGTCGAGCAATAATGGATTTCAACCATGCACATTCACGAACTGTTTCGTGAAGAGCAATAATCTCTGCATGATTCGAAGAAGTAGCAACAAGAGTCTGCTTTGTCGACCTCCAAGATATTGATGTGTTCCCCATGGTAAAGACATAACCGTTTGGGAACATCTTTTGTGCGGGTTAGAGAGATACCCGGCATCAGCAAAACCTGTCAAGACATCACTTGGAGTCTGACCAAAGTGAGCGGCATCACGTTTGCCAGCATTGATGGTGGCTTGACCGGCGGCGGTAGGAGATGTGGCGTTGCCGTCGATTTTTGGGAATTTTCCCATTTTGTGAATATCAACGTCCGATTTTGATCTCTCTCTGTAGGGATAAAACAAGACCATATCAATCGTACCTCTTAGGTATCGAAATATGTCTTTAATGCCAGTCCAATGGCGGCATGTCGGCGCAGAACTAAATCGAGCGAACAAGTTCACAACGAATGAGATGTTCGGTCTCTTATATTGCGCTAAGTATAATAATGCGCCTATTGCACTTAGGTAGGGCACCTCTGCCTCTAGTAATGCTTCGTCCTCCTCCTTGGGATGGAATGGATCTTTCTTCGGAACCAGACTCCGGATGATCATGGGAGTGCTACAAGGCTTAGCTTTATCCTCATTAAAGTGCCTTAACAATTTTTGAATATAGCCCGACTGGTGAATCATAATCCCATCGGCACGGTGCTCGATCTCCAATCCGAGGCAAAACCGTGTTTTTCCCAAGATCCTTCTCTCGAATTCAGACTTCAGGTGCTCAGCAGTTTCCTTTAACTCCTCTAGAGTTCCAATCAAATTCATGTCATCGACATAAACTGCAACAATAGCAAACCCGAAACTTGTTCTCTTAATGAACACGCATGGGCATAACTCATTGTTTATGTATCCCCTTCCGATCAAGTATTCACTTATTTTGTTATACCACATCCGTCCGGATTGTTTCAATCCGTAAAGTGAACGTTTCAATCTGATAGAAAACGTGCTCCGTGGTTTAGAGCTACTTGATTCGGGCAAACGAAATCCATTCGGAACTTTCATGTATATCCCTGTATCTAGATCCCCGTAGAGATATGCCTTAACCACATCCATAAGTTGTATATTCAGTTTTTCGGAAACTACCAAACTGACAAGGTAGAGGAACGTTATTACGTCCATTACGGGAGAATATGTCTCCTCGTAATCGATCCCAGGGCGTTGAGAAAAACCTTGCACCATGAGACGAGCCTTATATCTCACAATCTCATTTTTCTCATTACGCTTCCTAACGAATACCCATTTAAATCTGACGGGTTTTACACCTGGAGGGGTTGGCAATACCGTCCCAAACATCTTCCATTTCGTTAGGGAATCCAGTTCAACCTGGATCGCATCTTTCCATTTTGGCCAGTCAGCTCTACGTTGACACTCTTCAACGAAGCGGGGTTCGATATCATCGCAAGCTATGATTTTGCCCGCAACCGAGTATGCAAATACATCATCAATGATGATCTCGTTTCGATTCCATGTCCCATCTATGCATGCATAATTGACCGAGATTTCTCTATTCTCGGGAGTAGGTACCGACGTTGAGGCGTCCCCCAACGATGACTCCTCTTGGACATATCCATAGTCCGGGATATTCTCATGGGATGGTTCGATCGAGATAGCGATGTCAGATGGATTGGTTTGTGTCGTCTGCGTCCTCTCCCTAGGACGAGAATCCATCGAACCCAGTGTTCTACCGCGCTTCCTAGCAAGATTAGATGACTGGTTAGCCGCCAAGGTACCACGCGCACCGTTTCGGTCACGGGCGGCGACGCCGTGCTCGGCATTTCCCGGGGCGGCGCTATGTCCTATGGTAGGGACGTTAATCCTTGCAGGCACGTTTGCAGCAGGTATATGTGATTTCGTCACTTTAGCGATATCAGTGAAAGCGTCTTGCAACTTATTTGCTACGCCAATGTTCTAAAAATCAACCTAGGCAGCCGCCTAGGCACTAGAAGGTAGAAAAACTCCCAGATTAATGGTTGGGCGGGTTCTGGGCAGTCTGGGCGGTCTAGGCGGGGTCTTGGTGGCCTAGGCGGTTTGGGCGAGTTTTTTTTTTTAATAAGGCTGATTGTGTTTTTATTTTATTTATTTTTTCCTCTTTTTTATAAATAAACAATTTAATTATTTTTTATTCAGTATATGTCTAAATGTAGCAAAGGATGATTACATAATGGAATTCTCAAAGGATCTGCCGGTACCAATTTTATTCATGCAATTTGAAAAAATATAAAAGAGTAAGTTTGGATATTTGTCCACAAATTCAACTTTGTATAAAGTACCCATCATGACCAACTTCAGTCATTTGAGTTTTAATAAATTTTGTTCATGATTGTTAATTTTTCATGTTTTAAATTTTGCATATGTATCTTGGCATTAAATTGGATGTAATTGATAAGGTATTATGCTTAAATTTTGTAAATTATTAAAGTTATAATCAGTGTTTTAAAAATCGGCCTAGGCGGCCGCCTAGGCGCTAGAAGGTGGAAAACCGCCCAGATTAATGGCTGGGCCAGCAGTCTGGGCTGTTCTGGGCGGGTCTAGGCGGGTCTGGGCGGGATCTAAGCAGACTCTAGGCGGTCTGGGCGATTTTTTTTAATTTTTTTATTTTTTAATAAGGCTGATTGTGTTCTTATTTTATTTTCTTCCCTATATTTTAGAAATAAACTATTTAATTTTTTTTATTCAGTATATGTCTAAATGTAGCAAATGATGATTACTTAATGGAATTCTCAAAGGATCTGCCGGTACCAATTTTACTAATGTAGATTTTATCAAACATAACTGAGGTTATTCATGCAATTTGAAGAAAAATAAAAGAGTACACAAATTCAAATTTATATAAAGTACCCATCATGACCAACTTCAGTCATTTGAGTTTTAATAAATTTTGTTTACGATTGTTAATTTTTCATGTTTTTAAATTTTGCATATGTATATTGGCATTAAATTGGATGTAATTGATAAGGTATTATGCATAACTTTTGTAAATTATTAAAGTAATAATACAAAACCTAAGACCGCCTAGGAGCCGCCTAGGCGCCCGCCTAGGCACCCGCCTAGGTCCCTGGGCGCTAGGCACCTGCTCGCCGCCCGCCCAGCGCCTAGCGATTTTTAGAATACTGGTTATAATACAAAACCTAAGACCGCCTAGGCCCCTGGGCGCTAGGCACCTGCTCGCCGCTCGCCCACCGCCTAGCGCTTTTTAGAACACCATACTACGCTCTGAAAATCGAGAATTCGCCGCACCTCACTCTCGGACTGTGAGGTTCGGGGATCAAGATGAGACAAAGTGGGGACAAACCACGACAATTCCTATAATTTCTGTTGAACGTTAACGCTCTTATCTCTCCCTAACAACGGGAAGATTGTCTCATCAAAGTGACAATCTGCAAATCGTGCGGTAAAGAGATCGCCTGTCAAGGGTTCCAAGTAGCGGATAATTGATGGTGTATCATATCCTACATATATACCCATCCTTCGTTGAGGCCCCATCTTGGTATGTTGTGGCGGCGCAATTGGCATATAAACTACGAACCCAAAAATGCATAAGTACGAAAAATCCGGTTCGTACCAAATCACCAGCTGTGACGCATAGAATGGTTGGGTGGCAACCGGCCTCAAACGGAGTAACATTATTGCGTGCAAAATTGCATAGCCCCATTTGGATATAGGTAGGTTGGTGTGCATAACCAACGTTTGAGCGACCATCTGTAACCTCTTAATGGTGGCTTCCGATAGATTGTTTTGGGTGTGAACATGGGGAACCGGATGTTCAACATCAATCCCAATGAACATGCAATAATCATCGAATGTTTTCAATGTAAACTCTCCGACATTATCGAGTCGAATCGACTTAATAGGGTAATCCGGGTGGTGAGCCCTCAGCCGAATAATTTGGGCCAAGAGTTTAGCATATGCATCATTTCGGGTGGACAGTAGCGTGACATGTGACCAGCGTGTCGACGCATCAACCAACACCATAAAATATCTAAATGGTCCGCAAGTTGGTTGGATAGGTCCACAAATATCCCCGTGAACAAAATTAGTGTTTCTGAGACAATGCTTCCAAGAAACAGATATCCATGGAACTGGATTAGAATGAAACTCGAAGTTTCAAACAATGGTCGTGAACGGTCATCGTTCAATGCTACACAAACTGCCATAGTTCGGAGCGAATACCATAGTTCAAGCTTCACGAACTGCCATAGTTCGGAGCGAATGCGAACCCCCACTATTCGACTTGGTGCGAACTTCCATAGTCCGACTTAGAGGGAATAGAGTAGAAAGCTAATTGGGAGAGACTGGAATTTAAATTAATTCACTAAAGCTATAAAACTTACTTGGCAGTTTAACCTGGCCGAGCAGGAGGCAAAGCAAGAGTCCATGCATCAAAGGACTAGAAACTTTCAAGTACTCAAGGTGACATGCATCAAAGGACTAGGGACATTTTTACTGGGTAAGCAAATGGCCTTTAAGTACAGCTGAAGCAAACCTAGGGCTTTAGATTTCCACAAACAATGCTGCAACTAAGTTCTTATTCTTTCATGGTAAAAGATGTCAAAGTATAGATCTTGTGACAAAGGGTGTTTTCACAGTAGGTTTTATGTGATCATGTTATTGAAGATCTGAATCCAAGGATCCAACAGTTCAAAACATATATCTTAAAGACTTTTTTCACACACTTTTTTTTCTTTGAATAACAACACTTGAACAGTCTAAACAAGTACACTATTGTATGTAGCAGGGAAGAGACAATGATAGTTCTATTCAATGATTATCAAGCATCAATTCTAATCATGCTACTAAAGTCTGCATATCTTCACCAAAGAACAATAAAGGATTTGGAAACGAACAATTGTGTCAAAACAATATCAGTTACAAAGCTGAAAGTTCATTCTAGGAAATCATGGTAGTAAAGGCCAGAGAGATTCCATCTAACAAAGACCACATGAAACTGAGTTAAGTGATTTGTCAACATAGGATCCAAACAAAAATTCTTTAGTCATGAAGAATGTTCTTATTATCAAAGATGAAGAGATCCCAATGTCAGAAACTCCATCTTATACTAGTCACAAAGCAACCATACAAAAGGAGCAGAAGAAAATGCAGAAAAGATCAATAATTATATTTTACTGAAAAGCAGCATGAAACAAAGAGTTTTAATCTTACTTGTCTAGATCAGGTCGCACCTTCATCAGTCTGTTTCATGGTGGGTCTCTCAAAGAGGCCAACACAAGAAGGTTATTGAATATCTTGATTCAACAAAGTTGAATGGTCTATTAACTGGTGAGGGAGCACAGAGATGCAAGAATATACAAGGGAAGTGAACATGAGCATTTTCTCCCAAGATAACAAAGGTCTTTCACACTCGGTTCAAAATATAGTGAACATATTCAATTCCATTTGCATCTGATCTTTATATGTTTAACTGGTAAATTCTAGTTTCAGTAAGAACTTGTAATTCTCGTTAGGATTGGTAGAAAGAAAAGGAAAGGTAGATAGCATCTCCTTCTGTAACCATTGTTTCAATCAATTTGAAAGTCATATACTTAAAAATGCTTGTAATGCATTAGACAGAGAAAACAGTCCTAGTGCCTTCCTGAATCACATTTTAACTTTTCAAAATTTCAAAACTATAGCTCACTGTAATACATACATAATGAATGCCAAAATTTTTAAAACATGCTCAATACTACTCACGACGAGTTCTTGCTGTAATGAACATGAGCATTTTCTATTTTTATGATGATAGGTTCACCTCTTGAATCCACTACAAACACGAAGGTTTTCTTCAACAATTAATGATGGCATTTTTCATGCAATTTCTACAATACCTGGATTGCACATAACACCTTCATATGGACAGAAATCTAAATAATGTTAAGATGTGTTGAAACACAAATAAAAAAAAAAAAAGATTATGTGTTGTCCTTGATAACTGATCAATTTGTGGAGTAATTGAGTTCCTAATTTGCTACTACTGAACTGCTCTGGGCTATAGAAGTTGTTTCTTCTTTATTGGAACCGTTTAATGAGATTAAATGCCAAAGTGGATTCAACTTTGTGATTGAAATTGCTATTGTGTTTCCTATACTACAATATTAAATTTCTTCTTTACATGTACGTTTTCATAATTAGAGTAATTTAAACAGCAAAGATAACACCTGAAGTTGGATCAGCCAAAAACCAGATGAAAGACACTAACCTGTAAAATGTTGCCCAACGAAATAGAGAAATTAGAAAGCTTCTTTCCTTTTTGGCTGATTGGCAAACAAGATCTATAGAGAATACAATACCAGAGCCCAGATAGGATAGGCCAGCAAAATAATGATTCCAATTGGGTTTGAGATACCATTGCTCCGAGCAAAAGAATTTCGGAAGCTGCTAAGGTTACGGCTCGTGCTGATAACGTGTTGAAAGTAACGTAAAGAAGTCAAAAACAAGAGTAGGGAAGAAACAGAGCTGTATTATTCATTGATATGAGCCTCTATGAGGTAGCAATTACATAGTATCCCAATTTGAAACGAGATAGGAAACTTATGCCAATAAGGAATCTAAATCCTACTTCGATACAAAGAAGATATCCTTCCTTGTTTGGACTAGTCACACAATCCAAGTTTAACTGCAACAATGTGAAGAAAATTTAAATTCTCAAATAATGGGTTCTGCCAGGAACTAGTGTCATATTGCAAAGATCTTGTTATTTTTTGCATGAATTTTTGGCTTGTAGTAAAGACTAAAGCATATCATATTTCATTGTCATTTCTCCATCATACTATTTTAAGGAAATATGATTAAGATTAACATGGCTTACTGTGGGTGGCTTTTCAGATTGGGGTGATAAGCTTATCAACTCTTGCTAAATAATTGGCTTGCTGTCATGCAGTGGATGCTCTAAGAGGATCTAAAACAAGTGAGCATATTCGTGTCATTGCCTTCCCTAATCCTTCTCTACTAAAGCAAGCTAAACCCATAAATTCTTCTTCCACAATCATCAAAAGTTTGATGCTTAACTAATTTCTTCTTCCCCCAATCATTTAAAGATGGACATGGAAACCAAAACATTTAATTTGTTTCCCTTAATGCTTTGAAACGCCATGAAGTTTCACATTAGGGCTGAAAACCGAACTGATTGTTCGGTTTTTCACCTAAACCGTGAACCGAACCGACTTAGGTCAGTTTTAAAATTTTCAAACCGAAACCGAACCGATTCTAATTTATGCAAACCGTAACCGAACCAAACCGACTAAAATCGAACCAAAACCGAAATAAAACCGAACCGACCGACTATTTTAAACATATTGTATTATTTATATATAAAATATATATTATTTATTATATATATTCGATCGGTTCAGTTTGGTCGGTTAAAATCACATAGAAACCGAAAACCGAACCGACCACTTCGGTTTTGAATTTTTTAAACCGAAACCGATCCAAACCGAATCCATGGTTTGATTAGATCGGTTTGGTCGGTTTAATCGGTTTGATCGATTTTTTGTTCAGCCCTATTTCACATCCATGCCTGAATCAAATATCTGATGTGAAAGCTTTATCAGTTCTAAGTTATTTCCTGTTTATGATAGAAAGAGTTATTTATGCAGATTTCCTATGGTTCTCCTGGGCAAAATTTGTTCAAACCATCAAATACAAATACACTGACATTGGTTTGCAACGTGCAGCAGATTTTGCTGCAGCTAAACTTTGATCAGTCTTCTCTACATTTTTATATTCCTGGTCATGAACTTAAACATCATCGGGATGATGGGATATGAAGCACTCAAAATGATTCTATGAACTGTAAGATTCATTTTCTCATTTTTATGATTGACTAGTTAAGCATCTGGATATAAACCTAGTTATGCAGTCTCATACAATCAGAGTGAATTGCAATAGAAGTGATTTTAGTAACACTACAAATTTCCACGTTCATCACCCTTCTATTTGTTCCAAAAGCTGCATTACCAGAACGACATAAGAAATGAAGGTACAATCTTAACATCTCTCAACTCTGTATATACATATCAATATATGAGTAATTTGTAGGATCAGTACATCTGTAACTGAGCATTCACATATTAGTATATCAGTGAGTTAATCAGCTTTTGCCATGGCCAGAAGTCATGAAAGGGCATAAGCGTTTCCTCAACAATTGAGTGAATGAACCACAGTCGACTGGACGGAGTTTGCCAGGTGCCCATGAGTATGAAACAGAATGAATCTGAATTGCATGTGGAGCTTCTCAAGTAGATTCACCTGTTTTTCTCTTCTTAAAAACAAGAGGGGCAACGAGCAACCATACTGCAAAGAAGAACAATAAATACGCAACAGAAGAGTTCATCAACGAAAGGTTTCCATCTGGAAAGAAAGGCTGTGATTTGTTTACAGAAGTCATAAAATACTTACTGTAAACACAAGCTGCTAGCCATTCATTTACAATTCTGACCCAAGTACTGGTCCAACCTACATCTATCGTAAACCTGCATAGTCAATAACCATTAAATGGGTGTTCTGAAAGACCAAAGAGCATTCTTAATAAACGGACTCTTTGATCATACGCATTTCGAAGTTCCAATTCAATGATATCTGGACTTACTTTTTCATGATGTGGTGAGTATTCCAACCGATCAATAGCATAGCAAAGTACATTGCTCCCATGGCAAAAACAAAATGAAAGAAGCCATAACCATATGGAACATTGTCTTCAGCCTGTGTGTCATCCTTCCTGAACTGCACATATTGGTGTCAGATGCATATTCATCGAAGTATTGCTATTGACCATATATGCTGTGACATAAGACCAACCTGAAAGGATTTGGAATCTATTCCAGTTGAAAATGTTGCAATCACCATTGCGAGTAGTGCAATAACGAAGCTCTGCCACCAACAGGTGATTATTTGTTGTGAATGGAATAGAAAATAAACCATAGAAGCTAAAAGTATCAATCTGATTACTTCCAAATGTAAAGGAAATATTCCAAAGATATCAATAATGAGAACGGCAATCATTTTCTTTTGGGGACTGTTTATTATAGTTTTGTGAAGGACTATTTAGAATATGAAACGGAGAATTAAGTAATTTCTTGTTTGTGCCAGCGAAAACCGAAGAAGTGAGTTTGTATATTAGTGGGGCAACTTCCTGGTTTGGAATAGATGACGATACTTTAGTTTTGAAATTGAGGAGGGGGGTGTTGATTGGGTCTGCAATTTTATGGAGAACTTAAATTTTCAAATCGTATATTCGGAGCACTACATGGGTTTGATGAGAGACTTACTATGATTGCAAGCCAGTTTTCACTTCCTGCAGCTTCTGCCCTCTTGTTGCAAACTTCTGTTGGTGGTTCACTAAAAGCAGGAGATACGAAATGAATGTAAGTTCAAAAGTGCAGACCGTCAAAAATGACATAAAAGGAAAAGAAAACATTAACAAAGAAATGAATCCAAAGGAATTACGATAGATTGTGATCTCTTACCTCCTAAGAGCACACCAACAGATGAATACCACATAAAGCCCCATCAATCCTGGAGTCAAGTAGCCAGCATTTATCTATTCCAGTTTGTAAGATTAGCAATTTCTACAAAAACCATGTAAAAAACTGCACAAATTGTAAACATGTGCATACCTTTGAATGGAGAGAAACGCAGGTCATAAGATGGAGAAGTACTAATGTCAAGGTGATGAAGAAGATGTTAAGTAGGCAAGAAACTTGTGGTGCATACCATACATACATCAATATGATCCCTGATATGCAAGCAATGTATGCGGCAAATGAGAGCACTGTTACATGGATGTGGCTGCATCGGAAGTTATGATGCATTAGTTCTTGAAACATATACCATATTAGTTTTCCATGCTTTTGAGATTGATGATAGTTGTTTCTTGAGATGGAATTTGCAACTAACAAACAATGGAGATACATAAAAGGCTCTTACCATCTCTCAGAATACTTCTCTGATTGACAACAATCGTTCAACCATGTTATGAAACTTATTATACTTATGAGTTGAATCAGAAGGAAGACCCTGAAAGAAGCATAGATTATATTAGAAAGGCTTAGAGAATGAAACTTGAGCTAAAAGCACAACGATCAGTGCTGAAAATGTTTTTTCTCGAGTTTCTAAATTGGTAATCTAGTATTGTACTGAACTCAAAAGACAAAAATGAGATAAATGGTCGCAAGGACAAGATTAATACCCTGCACCAAAGTGCGCGACTTCCCCTGCATGAGAAAATATCGAATTAGAATGATGGATCAGTGTTCATGGAAAATTTTAGAGAATAAACAGTGAAATATAAGCACATTTTGTGGATTAGATTGGACTAACCATACAGCTGAATAAACGAAGTGGGAACACAAAATGGGATAATCATCAAGCCAATGGACATCAGAACTTTTGCAGACCACCATCCCGAGTGCCATGAATCTCTGGGCTCGTGCAACTTTGTTGTACCAACCGTTGAAAGAAACATCATCATATAGAATATCTAATTTGATGTTAAAGAGAACTTTTTCTTTTAGATATCTTAACATAAATATGCATTTCAATGACTGGTTTCCTACTATCCTTATCTCTCCTACAATGTGAGATAAACTGTAATGTCTTCATTTCATCATTTTTCATGTCTAGTTATTAAACCACCTAGAACTTAGTTCAAAAGAGGCATTGAAGCCTGGTGACCGATAATGTTGAAAATGGCTTCCCGTGTCCGGCAATTTATAAATAAGGGCAACCTAAATGCGCCTGACCAAACATTGAAACAAATTGTATGTAGTGGTTTTCACTCACCTTAAGGTGGATGAAAGTACCTACCTAAGCGGATAAACTACAAACAGCATACACCTCGACTCATTCTTGCATAAAACAAATTACACCAGCTATTACTAGTTTAAACAAATATAGCCTCAAAGTTGAGCCTTGATATAATATATCATATTAAGAACAAATTAGTCTCTTACCATTTGTTATATTACTAAACCTCCTTACTGCCCCTAAGGTATTCCCCTGCGTCCCATTTCAAACAAATGAACTCTTTAATATGTTATCATATTGCATAAATGAATTGATTTGCTGATGGTTGCAATTATATTATGAATCCTTTGATAGTCTATTACGCTTATAGCTTTAGAGGATACAAAACAACCGAGGCTCACTCTCAGCACGCCTTCAGTACCCAGACAATCACTGGCGCCTTCACATCCTTTTAGTCCTGCATACACGCCAAGGCATCATGTAGTTTAGCACACAAATGTTTGAATTTATACCGTTACAATGGTGATGAATTTCAACAAACTTACTTGTCATCTCCTTGAGAAAACTACTACCATAGTCGCGAATTACCCATGCAAGTATATTCATAACGAGGAAAATCAACCCATACATATATCTGGCCATCCAGGGGTTAGGAGCGTTGATGAACTGGCTAAAAAAGGAGTCCTCCATGACATCTTCTTCGCTGCGATTGTTCAAGTTGAGCTCCAGGTCTCCTTCTTTGATCTTATATTGGTTATCCATGCCTAGAGTACTACATGTACCCATTGAAGACATGCTTCATATATAGCACTTGGAATGTCCCTCTAACGTATACTCTACTGTATTCAATGCCGAAAAGTTGGAGCTTTTCATGAAGCTTGATTGCTTTATTTCCTCAAGTTGCTTTGGGCTTTTGTAGCTAGAAGACGTGAAAAGAAGTATTAGTTGGGCAAATCAAATTAGGACAAAAATATGTCCACTGCAGCACATTTATAAGAACCTATTGCATATTGGTCCCCAACTTAGCTTAGAAATCCCTGTATCAAGTGGTTTGTACCCTAAAATGCGCGTTATTAGAGGATAAGGTCATGCTAAAAAGACTAGGGCGGCATGAAGGGACAGATTCAGGAACACGGTTGGAGATACTCTTAAGAAAAACTCTGTAACATAAACGGAGTAGATGGAATGCACATACCTCTAAGGGTGTGTTTGGTTTCATGAAATCCTATGCTATGAGAATTTATGAGGGAACCTCTATATTTTAGGCTAATTAGAAGTATAACTCTACATGCACTATTTGATTTTGTTAAGAATGGTAGAAATGAAAGTCTCATAAACATGAGAATCACATGTCTTGGGGGACCAAAGAGTGGGATTCTCATGTTCATGGGACTTCCATTCCCACCATTGATCACAAAAACAAATAGTAAATATGGAGTGATATATCAATTTAGCCTAAAATGTAGGGGTCCCTCATGGATTCCCATGGCATAGGATTCCATGCAACCAAACACACCTATGTAATCCTATTTCATGGAAATTCATGAGGGGACCCCTACATTTTAGGCTAACTTGATGTATCATTTCACATCCATCATTTGACTTTCATTCTCACCATTGATCACAAAATCATATATTGGTCAAATGGTAGATGTGGAGTGATATATCAATTTAGCCTAAAATATAGGTGTCCCCTCATGAATTTTCATGACATAAGATTTCATTCAACCAAACATATCCTAATAATAATAATAGTAAGATAAACAATTGTAAAATATATAAGCCGAAAAGAAAAGAGGCAAGAGACCAACAAGCAAAAGCAACATTCCTTAACGATTCCCTTTGGAAACGATTGGTGGGTACGTGCAATGCACGATAGTGGTGCCACAAGTTGTTGTTGAGTGTGGTTTAAAATAATCTAATGTGGGTGTTCTTTGGTTGATTTTACAATTGAAGCATCATTGCATCACAGGTATAGACCCTTCAAAACTACAAAAATGCTAAAATTGGAAGCAATGTGCAAATATTTTGAGAACAAAACGTTTTGTTTTTTTTTTGTGAGATAAGGCGGACAACGGATGGGATCGATACAGGATTCGTACTATATACGAATAGGGTTGGGCCTAGCCTTGGCAAGTTCAACAAATGCGACAGCACAAAGCCCACGATTCCAAAGGGCCCTGAATTCGATTTTGATTTAGTAAGAATGTCAAATATTTTAATTATTAAAAATTTATATTAGCTCATCAACCAAGGGTTTCAGTTTCGAATTTTACACCCTGACTAAAACGAATTTTTTAAAAGTAACTTAAAAAAGGAAAACACATAATACTGTGTGTTAGATGCAATATTTTTGTCTTTGAATCATTAGTTTTATTTTTATGTAAAACTGGCCATGTTTGTAGTCTCTGCACAGGCCCCTTAAATCCTAGACCCAATCCTAATTAGGGATCTAGTAAAAGCAAAAAGTTAGATAATCTACTATGGATTTCAGTGTTTAAGTCCAGAGAAAATTAATTGCAGGCCTGCCCATGTATTCACAAATTAACCCCCAAAATATTATTGTCGTATTGTTTTTAAGGGTGTAATGATTTGTTCCAAGTAAATTTGCTTAAAAAAATATAAAAATTGAGAAATGTTTGTGCTCTCTTCCCGTGGGAGGGCCTGAATTTACTAGATATTTGTGAACGGCCATAATAAGCACGGTTTAGGCAAAATTGTTTGATCTGATCCAATCTGTAGCACTTGAAAAAAGAAGACCAGCATTCAAACTTGTACGGTGCAAGGAGGAAGTCTGATTCACATGACATGAGTATCGTTGAATTGGAGTTTATCATTGTTAAATTGTTGGAACAGATTTAGCATAGAAAAGGCGAATCTAGCACATATCAGTAGGGAATGGATGGAGTGCACTTTGCACAATCTCATTATGAAGTGCTAGCACTTGCATACAGTAAAACTGAATTAGTTATTTTACAATTTACCAAGGTAATTTTCAACAAAATAAAACAAAAAACGAGATAATTAACAGAATACAGAATCTGGTACACTATGCTTCAAAGCATCAACTAGTAAGTTATGCTGCTGTTAACATCTCTCTCACATACAGAATATGTCTATCTAAATTTATGATGCAAACAATAATATACTGCATTAATTAATTCAGAAAAGAAAAAAAAAAAAAAAAAAAAAAAGTCCATTTTTTCATCTCATTTTCCTCTTATGTGCGTAACATCGCTATATTCCTTTCCCAAGTAATACTTCTTTGATTCTCCCAAACAATGTCAATGTCAAAATCATTAGGCGAATCATATATCTATAAACAAAGAATATTAAAAACAAAATTTCATCTTTGCAAAACCAAAAAATGATCTTTGCTGAGGAAAACAAGATTTACTAAACACAATTCAACACCTCAAACCAACAAGATTGAAAGAAAAGTTTTGCATAAAGATTTTCGAAGAACATAGTGGAGATAGAATGGTACCTGTAATAAACACATGCAGCTCCAGATTTGGATCTAACCTGGTGGCCAAAACTTTGCGAACAAGCTGAGATTCTTTCCTCTCTTTAGTGGCCAAGAAGAAGAAGAAGAAGAGACGGAGGGAGAAATAAAGAAAGAGTGATGGAGGAGAAAAGTTTTTAGGTGTTGGAGACTTGGAGTTCTTCTTTTATATATGCTTTCAATATGTATATGTATGTGCGTGTATGTTTTCAGGTTTGCTTTACGAGCTTTTTCTTGTTTTCTTTTCTTTTTCCCGCCGTATAAGCTTTTGGTCTCGGGTATGGAAATGTAAAGCTTTACATATGAAACGAGAGAGGAGTGTAGCTTAGAAGGCTTGTGTTGGTTTTAACAACCAAAGCTAAGCTAATTACTTACCCTTCCTGTTTTAGTAACGCCTATAAGTATACAGGTAGGGTCAGTGCAAACTTGACTCGTACTCTACTTGTAGTTACCAACTTCAAAAAGCCTAGTCAAATCTAATGTTTGTTTATAAGAGCATCCATAGATGTGGGTTAGATATTTTCGTAGTTTATATCCATTTTAAAGCCTGGTAAGCATCAACAAACGAATTCTTATAACAATCTTGAGGAATACCATGCTGTCATACAAAGTGCCACTAGCTACTTCTACTTGAAATGGCACCAAGCCTCGATCAACAATTGTTATTAAATTTACAACTATTCTGAATATAGTTTACTAGGGATATGTTCCGAGAAAAGTTGCTAAATTACCAATTATAAAAAAAAAGGGTCGGAACCTAGTTTTGTTGCGCGCGGAAGAGTAGCAAATATAGAAATGCTAAAGTTATCAAACAAAAACAACTCAGCCAACAAATTTACGTGGTTCGACAAACTCGTCGACATTCACGATAAATAGAAACTGTTATTTCATCAAATTCATATTACAAACATATTATAAACTCCCTCACACAATTCCCAAAAGAAACCCAAATACAAAGCCTAAACAATTACATAAAATGGAAACCAATCAAAACCCCAGACAAAACAAATAAAAACCCGACAAACAGACAATTGGAAACCAGACGAACAAATCAACAAATTGATTCAGATTTCCCAACTAACAATTTTTCAAACTAATTTCGAAAATAAACTCTGGTTTTTCACATATTGTTATGGATCTCTCACATCTCTTGAGGCTACATCAGATTGAGGGATTGATTCAAATGAGATATTATAAACATAATACAGATTCCCTCTCAAATTGGTTTCAAGAAAAAAACTTAAATGAAACCTTAAGTCAAACAAATGAAAATTCAACAAACAAACGAAACAAATTTTGAATTTCTTAAAAGAATGGATATCACCCTGAACTTCAAAATCAACTTCACATTTCACATACTGGCTTGAAGTTATTCAACTAAGGGACCTAGTCCCTATTTATAGACAAACTGAGAAGGTTAGAAGTCACCTCCTATCTTCCTTGCTCCATCCTTAACAGAGTCAACCAAAGCCAATAATAGTGGTTATCTCCACTTGTTCAAACAATTTTATTCTTGACTTCATCTTTAAGAAAGTCAAATCAAAGTCAACAAAGACGGCTAGCACCCATATTTTTCATTTGCTTAATCCTTAAGCAAGCCAAAAATAGCCCTAGAAGCTTCCACAAATTTTAAGCCAATTCACTTGAAGAGGTAATGGAAGTTTTTGTTGTATTCCGTTACCTATTCTCATATTTTTCAACAATTCTCCACCTCGGTAAAAATTTCGCAAATTTGAGTCGATCATCATGAACATCAGCAACCCAATATTGATCATCCAAAATGACAGTTTTACCTCTCCAAACGGGATGATTGGCGCCATGCATCCAAAGGTGTCATACCAACAAACCAACAACTCCACCAGGATGAAGATCCAAACCAGACTTCACAGAACAGTGTGCACAAACATTAATATTGCAAATCTTCGTACCAAATATTTTTTCAACAACTCGTTCAGAATTTTCTCACATTTACTACCTGCACGCCAAACCCTTGAAATATCCTTACGAACATCTTTGGAGCTATCAGTAACTCCATCAGAAGCAACACGCATAGGGTCATCAACAATACAAGTTGTTTCACCAAATTCAACTTTTCGATTATCTGTAATTGTACTTCCCTGCAAGAAGTACAAGTTACTTTTTCAAGCAACCTTCTTCAACACAGAAACAACATTTAGAGGTCCATCATTTATCATAACCTTGTAGCCTTTATACTCTAAAGCACTAACATAGATGAGATTTTTCTTCAAATCGAATACATACCGAACATCATTCAAAGCACGAACCAGTCTATTATGCAGTTTCAACTTGATTGTACCTATCACTGCAATTTTACATTTGTCATTACTGCCCATACGGACAACTCCACCATCAATCTCTCTAAAGCTAAGGAGCCAGTCCTTACGAGGAAACATATGATAGGTAAAACTCGAATCAAGAAGTCATTTATCAGAATGACTCACAAATGTTGAACTTGCAAATAGAGAATACAAATCATCCTCATTCAAATTGTGCACCATATTCGCATCTAAATTTTAATTTCCCTTTTCTATTACAGCTTTTAATTTTTCATAGTCAATCTTCCAGTAGTTCTTCTTATGACAGAAGACATGTTCATCATTTGGCAAAAATCTTTTATCCAGAGAGTTTCCTCTTGACTGTGATCTTCCTCTAGTACCAACATTCTTATGAATCGAACCCTCGCTACCAATACTTCAGACATTGCATCCCTATGGACATTGGGATCCATCCTTCTAAATTCATAATTAAGCAATGTTGTAGCTACTTCATCATAATTCAACTATTCTTTTTTTTTTTATTTATTTATTAATCCATGCCCGAAGGCTACATGACTGACCCAATAGGGTTAACCAAACCAGACCCGAAGGCTACAATATTGTTGCCACTTAATGTCCTCGTCGCCTCCATCTCGCATAGAGACTTGCTTTCGCTCCGGTCCATCGCCTCCACCTTGCATGAAGACTCGCTTTCGCTTCTCTCCGATCTAGTCCATCTAAGCAGCTGCATTCAATACCCGAAGGCTTATCAACGGCGGAGCAAATGTGCTCCTAATAATCGGGCGAAAACTCACAAAATCCTAACTGGTGAGTCTCGAACCCGCGACTTCTCACAAGGAGAGTGGATGTCCGACCAACTAAGCTACAATTGGTGAGATGTTTATATTCTTTAGCCTTACATTCAAACCAAGAATGAGACAAGTATCCAGCTAAAAGCGAAAGGGAATTAAACAATAAAATACAATTTACTTTTCTAAAGATGGAGAATTTGATATGACAAAAGTGTTAATTAGGATCCTTAATTACTGGGTATGCTTTTGGGCCCACAAAACACAACATTTTTTACCCGTATGATTGATCCAACAACCACGAATATCTCCCATCAATTTGTGTAACATACAGAATGGTGTTTGGTTAAGCATGTTTTATTGTTAATTTTACCATCTCATCAGGTGCTTTAACTTGCGATGATCAATATGGGTCAAAGTTTGTGCCCAAAAGAGAAAAACATGGCCCTGGCCCAAGCCCAAGATGGACGCTTTTAAGTTGTTTGTTCATGCATGCCATGGCTAATCTTTCCATTTTGTTTCAAAAAATGTGAGCACCACTTGAGGCTTACTTGTTTTGTGTTTTTTTTGTATTTTTCCCACATGCATTGCACTTAAGTCTGAGCGTGTCTCCATGTATTATGTTTCTTTGTCTTCTAAAGCATCCCCCCGGTCACTAATAAAAATGTCTAAACACGCAACTATTTGAGAATTAATGAATTTTACTCATATATAGTTGATCATTTTTGGAAGATGTAAAAGAGGAACTAAATTTACTTTAACTAAACCCTATATTGTCCTAGTGTACGTGTAACATCGAGTATTGCTAGCTAGGAACAAACAAACGGCTAACGATGATACTGGCATTCTATCGATAACTCCATATTCTTGTAGTTTTATAAAACATAACTAACCATCCATCATTTTGTAGCTATTCTCATGCCTTGAAAAAAATATCATTAATAAGAAGGAAATATGGTTTACAAGATGATCACTTCATTCCTTGTCACTTTGTCAACCAATGAAATAAAAATTAAAAAAAGAGACAAACAGTGGGGTAGCTAGAATCAATTGGGTTAAAACCATTGAAGGAGACAAGGAGTAGAAGTAGAATCAATAACCCACTAAAAGGAACATTCTTTGCTCCAAGCGGAGACTCATATGTGGGAGAGTGAGAGAAAAAAACTATGAAAAGTTATTGTTTTGGAGCATATACAGCATATTTGAATTTTGAAACACATTTAATTGCCACACTTTCTCAATGTCAGTATTATGGATTGATTAGTGTGTCACGTGCTATATGGCATGTGTTGTTTGGCTCCATGTCGTCTAAAGCAGAGTTTACAATAATAATTGACTTAAAAATCATCATGGATCATACTGTCACTCCAACTTAATATTATAAGCAAAAGTAGAAATCAATTGTATGTTGAAAAGTTGAAGGAATGTCAAGAGTAATAAGTGGATAAGTTAGTTGTTTTAAGTTAAGCAAAAATTATGTGTAAATTAGGGAAATGGTTACCTTAAATCTTAAATATTACTAGCTTTCAAATGTGTGCCTTGCATGCATCACCCATTTTCGCAAATTGAATACTTAGTTGAGATTATTTGATTTACAACATTACTTTTATACGTTCACCTTATGTGTTTTGATCTCGGAAAACATCCCATTATGCTATTTTCCCATAATTCAAAGAAAGTGTGTAGCCAACATATATTTTTAAATATTATTGAAAAAAAAAAAATCATCCTTGGAGGTACTTTACATATCTGATGCAGTTGATTTTCGCTCCCTGCTTGATTTCGACTTGCTGACCTGCACAAGGAGCGCACTTGAGCCACGAACCACAGTTGTGGTGGCCGATGACACTCCGATGCTAAAGTCAAACAAAGATCTGATGAAGGCTTAATGTGATAAACAGAGAATTTATAGCGTACCTTAACTTACCAACCCCATGTCTTATTTTTAGTGCTGGAGTCCTGGTTCAACCAGGCCATCGATGGCGTAGTTTAGGGAAGAAGATCTTCGTAGAGATCCTTCTCTAATTAAGAGTTGTGTTGTGAAGGAAAATTTTCATGTTAGACTAGTGCTCCTTACGGGCCAGCCTGATAACTAGTATCGCCTCCCCGCCCAGCTCTATCAGCAAGCCCCTTCTTTTGCAATACTTAATAAGGTCTCTCATGACCTAATTATTATTACAGCGTTCTCTAGCATAGAATTCGACCTTCGGAGTCAACCCGACAGCTTCTATGAGGAAGGCGTCACAAAGGAGGCTCGAGGGCTTGTTAAGGAGGGCAACAAGGGCCGATGAAGGGGGGAAATGAAAGGCATTTTCTGGTCCCTCCTTCGTCAGGGGAGTGCTTGTGTGGGGGTGGGGGGGGGGGGGGTGTGCCATGACGAAACAAGGGAATGGAAGGTCGTTTTGCATTGGATGTTCTTTACCCTCCCCACAATTATGGCTTTGTTGTCTTGGGGAGCGTTGAAGCTTGCTTCTTCTCCATCTCCAGAATTTTCTTGGTCATCAATACGACCTGTCCTTAATAGAACCGATCTTATTCTCTGAACAATCGAAATTTCGTGCTTCTATCGAATCTTCCCTATCTCCTGATCGAGCTTGTGTAGGTAGATGTTGCCTGGTAAGGCCGATAATAGTACACTGTGTGGGACGGAGTAAGGGCCCTTATCACCTCCTACGAGTCGTCGATTACGCGGCAGATAGTTCCCAATCAGAGTGTTGTCCATAGATGGAAGTTTCCATGTATGACATATACTCTGGTAATTTCTTCCTAGTTGAAAACAAGGTGCTACTGGCTTGCCTGTCCGAAGCTGATCCCCGAGATACTTAGCAAATCAGACACTCTTAGAAGATAGATGCTTCGATCTCGAGCGTAAAAATATCATCTTCAAAATCGCCGAAGAGCGAATGAGTTAGATCTGGGTACTTATCATCTTCATCCAACTCTTACACCAACTCTTCATGAGTATGATTGGGTTCTGGGTTCGACTCATTGTATAAGAACAATCGTTTTGCTTCGGTCTTCTTGAGTCTGGTAGTGGAAGGCCTAGATTTTGTCAGAGATAGAACACACCAACACTTTTTTTGGTCTTCAACAAGGAGAAGATAATGAGTCAGGTTTTGATGGCTTTTCTTTTGGACTTCAAAGCCATAGATTTCGCCATGGCGAGTTTTGTCAAGACAAAGATTATTTGTTTCAAATAACTTATCTCTCTATACGTCTTGAATGAAGATATTATGAGAGAACAATGAATGTGTCAAATAACTTAAAACGAGTTTAAGTTACTTGGTTGGTTGATTGAGAGCCGAAGAAGAGGATATTAGAGAGAGTTGTTTCTCTTCTTTTATTTGTTTGCTTTCATGGGGAGAAGAGGATACTCGAAAAATATGAAGATCTCTACAACTTAGTGGTTTAGAGATAAATGAATGAAGAAAGAGAGGGAGTGGGTTAGATGAAAAGAGAAAGAGGAACATTGACCAAGACACTCCACTCAGAATTTATCTCTACAGTGTAGATCATCCCTCTTGTAGTACGTATTTCCCCCCATCTCGCTCCAGGTCGTATATCAAGGTAATGGAGGGTTCGTTAGACAATTCGCTTTTTTTTCTCCCTCCGAATTTCGTTGAGCTAACTGGCAACAAAGGGTCGGCTGCTGGTGACAAAGAGAAGGTTGTAGATGAGGGCCCAAGTGTAGTAGAGACTACAAAGGGTGGTGCTAGCATGATCCCCGAGAGAGCTTCATCCGGATGTGCGGATGAGTTTATTTATTCTAAACGTCGTGAAAATCAGCAACCAGGCCTGGCACCAAGAGGTTGACATTGATTATGCTTCGAGCAAGCATATAAGCCGACATTATAGCTGGCTGGCGAACTGTGGTCCGGAGCACGAGGGGGATGCGTTGGAGGAGCGCATGGATAAGGGGTTGAAACACCTTATGTTGAGGATGTCCCAATTGAGCCAGGTGGTCGCTGGGACGGAAGTTGAGGCGGCTCGTGAAAGAGTATACACCATGGAACGTGTCTTCTCAACTATCCAGAAGTCGTATTCTAATGCACTCTTTAAGATTGAATCCCCGAGAAAGCAGATTGAGGAGAGGAGGGTGGAACAGTCAGCCGCTGATGTTGAGGCTCAGAGGGTTTGTTTGGAAGCCCTTGAGTCTGATTTGGAAAATGCGGTGTTTGCAAGGGACATATCCAGGAAAGAGCTGAACCAGGTCCGCCTTGATCTAGAAGTTGCACAGGAAGCTGCGACTTAGAAGCGCTTCAAGATGCAGTCTCTTGTTGAGGAGAATACCATGAAGGAATCTGAGTGGGTTGCCCATAGACAGTAGTTAAAGCTGACATGGAATTCAGTGCTGGGGAAGCAAGGGGATCAATCCTAGAGCAACATGAACTTAGAGCAGTTAAAAGTAGCCTGATTACTGAGCAGTCTCAAGTTGATGCGCTGACAGGCAAGCTGGAGCTGCTGGAGCGTGAACTTGTTGAAGCAAAGGTACACGAGGAAGAGCTTCTTAGGGCGCAAGGCACGTGTGAATTCCACTGAGTCGTGCATGGGAGGTAAGAACTATTGGCGCTGATGAAGAACATCCAGAATGGGACATTTCTTATTACAAGAAGGTGTCCTATGCAGACTATGGAGTGGTCTCTGAGTCGTCAGAAGAAGAGAGCGATCTGGATCATGGCACTCGACTTGAGACATGCTCGGACGCAACTCCCGCTTCTTCTCCTGCTATGCTTAGTTCCCTTGTAATTGTATTTCCTCCTGATGAGGAGTACATTTCGTACATCTGTACCTTTTGTTTCAATAGTTAATGAAAATATGTTTATTTTGAGTATGTTTTGTACCCGTATTCTGTTCGGTCTCCCTGTTGCGCCCTTTCCATTTCGCCTTGTTGTTTGATTTTGACATAGGCTCGATTGGGTTAGCAGGGAGCCAAGTGGTATGTCTGTTGTTGAGAGTTCGATCATTTTTGTTGCGAATAATTCTGACATGGTCTTCCGTGAAGTCTCAGAGTTGTTATCGCGTTACACTACCAAAGTTGTAGCTCATCCTTGAGGCAAGTCGTTGGAGACTCAAGTCATGTATCTGACCGTCAGTTGCAGTCATTGGCATGAGTGAATTGTTGCAGCCGAGCACATGCATTGTAGTTGAGCAATAGTGTTTGGCCCAAGTCAGGTTTCATAAGCTCGGGCTGATATCCCATGCAACATTCTTCTGCGTGTTAACGGGTTGATTTTTGAGTCAGCTCAAGTTTACAATTGCTGATAACAAAATTTCATCCCGTGTAAGTGTAAAGACGTTGTTTGAGTTGTAATCGGATTTGGCGATCGCTGTTTTGAGAAAGATTCGTGGTCCTGTGGCGAGCCGTTGACATCAGTCAGGGCTGACTGGACTCCCACATTCCAAACAATCTATACCTGGACGGAGTGGGCTACAGGTTTGGGATGAGAGAATTTGGCGATCATAGTTTGTAGGAGAGTAGTGATCCCATGGCGAATCATCAACATCAGTCAGAGCTGGCTAGACTCCCACATTCCAAACCATCTACACCCGCACGGAGTGGGCTACAAGTTTGGGATGAGAACAATTCGGTGACCATGGTCTGTAGAAGAACAGTGGTCCCGTTGCAAACTATTGGCATCAGTCGGATCTGACTAGGCTCCCACCTTCCAAACCATCTACACCCGCGCAGAGCGAGCTACAAATTGGGGATGAGAAAATTCAGCAACCATGGTCTGTAGAATAGCAGTGGTTACGTGGCAAACCGTCGACATCAGTTGGAACTGACTAGGTTCCCACCTTCCAAACCATCTACACCCGTGCGCATCGAGCTACAAATTTGGTAGTTTTCGGCAATCATGGTTTGTAAAAGAGCAGTGGTCCCGTCGCAAGTCGTCGTCATCGGCCGGGACTGACTAGGCTCCTACCTTCCAAACCATCTACACCCGCACGGAGCAGGCTACCAGTCTGGGAGTTGGTAATTCGGCGACCATGATTTGCGGAAGAGCTGTGGTTCCATGGCCAACCGTCGACAACAGTCGGTACTGACTAGGTTCCCACCTTCCAAACCATCTACACCAGCGCGGGGCGGGCTACAAGTCTGAGCTTTGACCAAAAGTTGCCGTTGTCAGTCGTCACTAACTAGGCTTACCTGATCGGGTTCGGCGACCGTCATCCACGAAGGGGGCAACAGTCCCTGGCGCATCATCGTCACCAGGCGTAAGAGCGTTGATTAGACTCCCACTTCTTAAACCATCAACATTTGCGCACGGCGAACTAGGCACCAGGGTGAACCAGAAGTCATCAACATCAGTTGAAACTGACTAAGCTTGCCTGGCTTGGTCGGGGCTCTGCCTGTTACGAGCGTGCGAGCCTACTTCTGCAGATATATTGGATTGTGCGGATTAGTTTTTACTAATTTTAAAAAAAAAGGTACCTTAAATCAGCTGGTGATATGTAGGTGTGTTCCTGTGTCAAAAGTGACTAGGGTTTCTATTGTTTGCATCAGCACACGTGGTAGAATGTCGCTCGAATGGTGGGCCGAGCCGATGGGCTCGTGTAAGGATAACTGGGTCATGTCGTAGGATTGTTGTGCCACATGTACAACGTAGATTGCAAGGTGATACGTGTACGCGTAGATCGCGAGTCGGTTGAGTATTGGTTACTCCTCCAATTAATGGGGTTGTGTGCAACATCATTAATTTAATGAATGTGGTCCTGTGCGATTTCCTTGGGAACTGTAGCCTCCTCGTTTCCCAAACAAGATTCGATGCTGATATTTAATGTTGACGTGCCTGTTAGGTGAACCACTATGTCTATATAATGGTGTTCCTTCATCGTTATAGGCATTATCTTCTACATAATGCACTTCTTCAGATGCTCTTACTCAAATAATATGCTTTGTGTTTTCCAAAGGCTGAAAGAAGATCTCCAAAGCCGGAGTCTTCGAATGTTCTGACACTTGCTGATGGGTCTTGATAAGACTTAATATTATGCGTGGTTACATGCTCTGGGTGAGGACCCAATTGGTTTGCTGAGACCTTGTAATTTCTTCTCGTATTGCGAATAGAAGTTACAGACTTCCTCTCAAGGGATGAGTTTATCGTTTATTAGCTGGTTTTTTGATCATACCTTGTACCATCCTATCTATCGGGAGACACTCCCTGCAGCTAGCTTATGGTTGATCGAAGCGTTGGCAAGTGCGGCTTTGCTTCCGGGGGTGTTATCTCTGAGTCACCGCGAGTATCGCACATGGGAGAAGCGTCCTCACTTGGAAGCACTATAAGACCTTAACTGTCTCGTCACTTGTGGGTACCTTTGTTTGTCTTCTTCTACCATTTTCGAGAGGACGGATACCTGATAAAATGTCTACAGCTCATCGCTAGGTTCATATTGTCGTTTGCGGGCCATTCTTTTGGGGTGATTCAACGGAGTAGTAGACTGAGCTTGTCATTTTAACCACTTTTTGTACATTTGCCCTGGCTCATGGATCATCTACTTCGGAGAAGTCGTTGAGTGAAACTCTTGGAGGGCTCCGTAATTTACCCAAGGTACCTTTGCTGTCACTTCTAATTCCTTTTCTGGAGTCGAACTTTTTAAGCGAATCTTTACTGTACGTCGTATCGGATTCAAATGTTTGTAGTTTGTAATCTTTTGTACCCGCCTCTGGGTGATCGTTGTTACATCTTTCCAGTAATCAATAGAGTGTGTTTGCACAGTTCTCTTTTATTTCTTAAATGATTGCAGATCGCATAAGCTTCTAAGAATTGAAACTCTACATTGACTACTAAAAGAAAACTAAACAACTGAAGAGATTTACTATTGGCAAAGAGAGGTTGATCTGGCCCTGAAGTGAATTCGCATGGCCCTTGCTTGGATCGTGAGTACGTTCAAAAAAATTGCCAAGTTTTGCTAATGTCGTTGAGGTCACTGAAGAGTAAACCTTGCGTGGGAGGGTCCTTCTATACCCACTAATAGTCGTGGGGTTGTGCTCCCATTTGCGACCTCTTCGATGGGCTTCACGTCCTGTCGTGGTTGAGGGCGGACTGCATTTTCAATGTTGGAATGTTCTCCAGTGCTAAGTTGAGCCATTGTTGTTGGGATTTTGTCTCCATCTGGGTGGAGTGACTTCTCCACAGTTCCTGAGTCTGGCTTTTGTTCAACTTGCCCGGCGGGCTCCAGCTGAATCTAGGAACATTCTATCTATTTTAGTGCAACATAGTGGTATCCCCATGTCGTTGGTTGGTCCTCGCGAATTGTTCCCTCCGAGTGGTTGGCGGTATACTTGACGCATTGGTGAAGGGTGGAAACTACTGCTTCCATTTGGTGAAGCCAGAGTCTTCCCAAGATGAGGTTATAGATAGACAGTGTGTGTACCACCATGAAGTCCAGAAACATGACCTTCCTTAGTTGTGGCTCTCTTGCCACCACTACTAGCTTTATCTTCCCGATTGGGAAGCATTTTTCTCCGCTGAATCCAATCAGCGAGTAGTTGGAAAACGTTAGGTTCTCTTCCTTGAGGTCCATACTACGGAATACGTTGTAAAACAGGATGTTGAGAAAACTTCCCGTGTCCACCAAGGCCCACTTCACTAACCACCTTGCAATAGATACCTAAATGACAAAAGCATCATTGTGCGGACGCCTTCGATGTCCTTATCTGTGAAGGTCAAGGTTGGGATGGGGTTGTGCACCTGCAAGTAATATATGCGTCTGTCCTCGTTTGTGAGTTGTGTTCGCATCTCAAGGAGTGTCCGCTTGCGTAACATGTTTGATTGTTCTTCTTCTGATCCGCCTCTGTGAATGACATATATTACGCTTGGAGTCTTCTTCTCTATCTATTTGATTGCCTCTATCTTTTCCTTGGTTCAGTCCTGCCGTTTCTCTGAACCCAAGAATTCCTTTAGTTTGCCCTTGCGAATCCAGTACTTGATCTTGTACCTCAGACTCTTGCAGTCGTTGGTGTCGTGACCACCCTCCTTATGGTATGAGCAATACTTGTTGTTGGCACGTTTGGAGGGGTATACGCGCTGCTTTGGGGGCCACTTATGATCTTCCCAGTTTTTCATGGATTTAAGGAGGTCTGACAAGCTAGATTGAGAGGGGTCATGGATCTTGATCCAACATAATTGGAAGATTTCTCTGGCCTGACACGACCAAAGTCCGGCATGTTGTCATTGCGCTTTCGCTTGTTCCTTTCTTCGCCTTCTCGCATTTTTCCTCCTTTCTGCTTCTAGAAACGGAGGGTTTCTTCTCTACTTCAGTTTCATTCTTTGTTGTTCTCATTTCCTCCACGGTGATATACCTCTGGACGCCCTTCAAGAGTTCTGCCATATCTTAGGGATCCAAGGTGAGGAAGTCGTAAAACTTTCTCTCTCTTAGGCCCGCAGTAAAAGTTGTTACGGCGGTATCATCGTTGCAGCCATCAATGAAGCGCGTGACTTAGTCCCTTAGCAGTTTGTTTGACTTCTGCCTCAGGGAGAGTATATAGTGTGGGCCTTTCCTTATCCGCTGGCTTCCGACACAGTGTGTTAGTAATTATTTGGCCAGTGTCTTGAATGAGTTGATTGACTTTGGTGGGAGGCAGTGGAACCATGTCAGCTCTGACTTCTTCAAGCTGGTAGGAAACATTCTACACATCACCGATTCAGAACCTTCTTTGAGCGCCATTACATGTTGATAATGACGCAAGTGGTCAAATGGGTTGTTGGTCCCGCAATTGAATTCAAGCTTTGGAGGGCTGAACTTTTTTTGCAAAGCCTCGGTCATGATGTGGTCCACAAATTGGGGAACAGAGAGGTGGTACAGCACGTCTGGGTCATGTGCCCCTCGCGGATGGGGTTCTGTGGAGTGAGTCTGTCTACCCTGAAAGTTGGATCCGCATTGATCGTGCTGCCACCTCTAGTCCAATGAGAACTAGCAGGGGCGTGACTCTCATGTGCCTGCACTCTTTTGTTCTCCAGAGATTGAGGTATGTGCTGCTTTTGATCTCCATCGGCAGGTGGAAGGTTCTACTGAATGAGAATCTCCACTGCTTTAGTGATCTGTTGTACTTGTGATGACAACAAATTCATCCTGGGGTATGTCGCTGCTGCTTCTGGCGTGGGGGCATGAGCCTGCTGCCCTTGTGTCACCGGCAACGCTGGAAGCGGTGGTATAGCGTCAGTCTGAGGGTTTGACATGTCCCCTTTTCTCAATTGTTGCAAGATTTGATGGTCACCATCTTCTCGAATTTTGAAGAGATGGTGTTAGTGATTAGTTAGGAACTTTGTCGTCCCCACAGATGGCGTCAAACTGATGTAGTCGATTTTCTCTCCATGTTTGACCTGTTAACCTATACAAGGAATGCACGTGAGCCACATACCACCGTTGTGGTGGCCGATGGCACTCCGATGCTAAAGTCAGACAAGGATCTGATGAAGGCTTAATGTTCTAAACAGAGAATTTGTAGCGTATCTTAGCTTCCCAACCTCATGTCTTATTTATAGTACTGGAGTCCTGATTCGACCAGGCCATTAGTGGCGTAGTTTAGGGAAAAAGATCTTCATGGAGATCCTTATCTAATTAAGAGTTGTGCTGTGAAGGGAAATTTCTATGTTAGACTCGTGCTCCTAGATATGCGGGAGATAGTTCCCAATCAGAGTATTGTCCATAGATTGAAGTTTTTATGTACAACGTATACTCTGATATTTGCTTCCTATTTGAAAACAAGGTGATGCTGGCTTGCCTATCCAAAGCAAGTTATTATTAGTAAACTTTTTCTCCTCACAACCTTAATAATCTCTATTACATCTTCCCACCCTTTCTTCTACCTAAAATGCATAATGGTTACCACCCCTCTGACATGACATAAAATTTTAAAATGAAATCGCACAATTGCATAAGAAGAATTTATTTTTAGAACTAATATACCGTCACTACTACAAATTTAGCCTTTTACGACGGTTTTAGGAACTAGCATCTTGATGTTTTCAGAAAAAATGTCAAGTAAATATGTTTGAAGATTAGTTAGGACGGTTTCTACCAAGAAAACATAGTTAAGCAAATTTTTATGACGGTTACTTATTAGCTGTCATTACAAACATGTTATATATTTTTAAATGATTTATCATTAAGCGTCATGATATATTTCCTTCAAATCCAATGACAACCCATCTTAAAAATTATATTGTGTATTGACGACTAATAATGAAGTGTCCTAAAATAACTATATATATTTTTAATGAGTTAAACTGAATGCATTTTTTTTTTAATTCTTATTGACTTTTATTTTCTTTTATAATCCAAAAAAAAGTCAAGCTTAGCTTTTAAATCTTGGACGAAGATTTAGCAGGTAATTTTTTAAAGTATTCTTTTTTTAAATCCATTAACCCCTCACACCCAAAATGTCGTCGACAATGCTTGAACTCTGGACTTGTGATATCAGCTGTCACAAGCCTACTAACTGAGCTAGTAGTCTAGTACCCCATTTGCAATTTAGGTAAATCAAACCGAAGTAATCTCGAATATCACATGATGTCTCTAAATTCTAGACGTGCCAATCCATAATTAATAAAGGAGGGAAAATATGATATTTAATTTCCATATAACAAATTTCAGCAATTCTAAATGAAGAGGAAACGAGGGAGGGGAGGGGGTGCAACCCTCCTCGACAACTAGAAGGGCTCAACAAATTTAGATTGAGGAGAGTATCAAGGATTCCCTTCCATTTTATTTATGAGATTTTAATTGTAGAAGACACATGCCATTCAAAGAAGGGAGAGGTGCAAGGTGAAGGAGGTAGCTAACGTTCCTCCTATTTTTATATAAATAAAAAGCTTAGATAGAGGAGAGAATCAGTAGTTCCATTTCTTTGTTTAGCCGATTTAAATTTCAGAGAAGGGAGAAGATGGAAGGAGTAGAGCATTCCTCATAATGAATTAGCCTCTTATAAAATGATCAAATGACTTGAATTAGTTTATTAACTTTAATTGATTTGGTTAATTTAAAGGATTAGCTTGGCTAAAAATCTTTCTATATAGCGAATATTATTTTCAGATTTACAAATGAAAGAGAAAAATGATTTGGTAAAGTTCAAACTCAAAACACGAGTTATTGAGCCCCTCAATGTAAATGGGTTGGCAAGAACTGGAACAAAACCTGTAAGCCATTGACCCGGATCTATTTATAATGAGTTTAGGGTTAGACAGCCAATACAAATTCTGATCACTTAGTCTGGTCAAATAGTTAACTGTGTCCAAATACTATAATTAACCCACAATTCAAGAATAGTTTGATCACTGTCAATGGTCAACACTAGTTATGAAATGTTTGGTAGTTAGTGAATGTCAGATCCTATAAATTCATGTCTATAGCTAAAGCTCTATCCACAAGGGAGAACCTAGCTAGAAGTAAAGGTGTAAAGAAAGGATGCGATGAAAATAGGTACAAGTGAAGTGATGGAAGGGTAAATTTCTTAAAGCATTTGTTGTTTTAGTGGTTAGTAGGAATGCTCACAGTGGAAAGCTTTGGTGCTGTCATGAATTGCTATAAGGATTGCTTTACGCAGTGTGCTTTTACAACTCAGCCTGGTTACCAATGTTTGTTTGAGTTTACCAAGTGTAACGTAACGTGAATTATAAAAGTGTGGTGTAAAATCTGCTGGCTCAGATGATTATTACCAACTTGGTTGTGTCTCATATTCATGCGCCAAGTCAAGCAAAGATATATAATTAAAATATAAAACTAATGAAAGTTATAACTTACAAATCTTCGTTACATGGTGTTTCGCAAATAAAGAAGGAAGTTGCATCAACTCTTGCTCCAACATGTGTCAAAGGAAAGCGCATGTATTAAAAATTTTATAATGTCCAAGAATAAAATAATTAAGGTGGATTTTCTGCCCTATGGTTTACAAAATAAAATAAATTAAAAATAAGGTTGTTCAGTTTGATTCGGATTCTCTACTTAGTGATTTTGACAATTCATCATATATTACACTTCCGCAATTCTACGCAACAAAACAAAAGAAATCAAACAACGCTACATACAAAGGCCTTTGCGAGCTCGTGAACTAGCTTTTCATTCCCTTTGTGCATAAGATATTGTCAGTAGTTTCTCAATATCCTCAAATTCTTTCGCTAGGTTCAAATCCTGAACTCTTATGATACCATTCACAACTAGTCTACCAATTGAGCTAGTATCTGGTTGTACATTCTATTTCAATAAAATAAAAGTTATTCAAGGAATCTTACTATGAAAATTACAATTATTGTACTATATATAATGAAACAATTTCAATTAGAAATGGGTGACACCAAATGAAAAATTAGATACTGATGAAAATTCATTTATATTACTTTGCTAATTATTAACATGTTTTGAAAATGGTAGTTGTACCTACGTGGTTTTGTAACATAGTAGTGTATTACCCGTGCCTACGACACTTCACAATGTCTTTTCTGCTAATTATTCATGTCCATAACACCCCTATCCCCACCATGCACCCCGATAGTTTTATCTATGTAAGTTAAATTTAAAGAGCACATTCATGTGAAAATCATATTTAAGAATGCAAACAAATTGCTTTGGAGGTGTGTTAACACTCATATCAATATTAGTATACTAAAGTAAAATATTAGAAAATTTAGAGTCAAGCTCAATCAAATTTTAATCGATTGGAAAAACACATGCACATTTTCAAACTGGAGAAGTGGGTTCTCCATATACTCTAAACTTCCCCAAAATATGGAGTTTGAGATCTTTGTTTGAAAGTACCTCTTATGATGCCCGTCTCATTCATTAGTAATATATTGAAAATACATGGCTTGAGTACATCAGACATTTTCTATAATAAAATACTTAATTTTTAATGTCTAACTTTTTGTACTGATCATTGGTTTCATAGGAAAGACTTAAAAAATGTGCTTCAACAATACCAAGTTAACGAAAATCCGTCACAACTAAAAAATATTTATGACAATTTGTAGTTTAAAATAATAAACAAAATTTCTCTCACTGTCGCGCGTGTACATCCCATGTTTTCCCACACACTTATTTCACTTTTTTTGTTCATTTTCTTTAATTTTCAATTTTGCACGCGTCTTATTTATAAACCATTACATTATTGAGATGAATTTTAACCCTCAATCATTGTATTACTTTAATCTTGACAATTCCCTGTTTCAACTCAATCAGGAACAGTGAAACACCATTGTGCTTTGTTAGATAAACTATCATATCACTTGCTCCTACATTCTCCACATAGTTTTTCAACTAATTATCATATATCCAACACCTCCGGCCCAAATAAATTTTATACACATCAATTAACTTTTGGCACATATTTAATGTATTTTAACATGCAAACTAAACTATTTTGAGTTCCATTAATACTCAAACCTATATTATTATTCTAAAATAAAGTACTATAAACTTTAGGGTCAAAATCTGTTAAAATTTTAATTGGCTGTGAAAAACAAATTTTCAAATCGTGAGAGTGAGTTATCTTCAAACTAAAGCTGACAAAATGGCCCGAAGCCCAAAGCTTGTCCTGATCGAGCCCTTTAAAATTAGCCCAAATCCTACAACACCCAACTCGATTTAAATAAGGGTTGGACCCTATTTTTCAATGATAAGGTTCGGGCTTAACTTTTAGCCCGACCCTGCACTCGGCTCAATGCCCAACCCGAAACTAGCCCTTTTATTATTTTGTAAGTACCCACATCTATCATATATTTTTAAGCATTAAATTTTTTAAGCTATAAAAGGATAATTAGTTTTTGGTGTCAAGCTACAAAGTTATTATACATGTATTAAAAAAAAAAGTGAGAATCACCAACATTAAATGATGTAATCGATTTTTTTTTATAGTAAAATAGAATGTATCATGCCTTGCATAGAATACGCAAAGAAATGCGATTAGATTTGAACAAATAATGCTATAACAATGAAAATCATTTAGCCTTAAAAAAAATGACAAGAAATGATATTTTAAGGAAAAAATAGAATCTTACATATAAAAACAAAATTTATTGTTTTGTACTTATGATCAAAACCTTAAACATAATTGATGATACATCAAATAAAACTGTCATCACAGCCATACACAAGGCAGATATCATCCATCACGAGGATCAAGTATTCCAAGACCAAGCCAATTCATAAAGCCCAAAGATGAAGAATTCAATCATAAAAGCCTAAACAGGGCCCGTCAGAATAAATCGTAATCAAAGGCCCAAATCCAGGCACGATAAAGTTCTTCCTTAATGGGGAGGAACGTTACAAAGAAAAAAAAATCGTGGAGGGAGTTACGCCTCCGACGACATATATTTATAAATTAGGAGATTGTTATAGAGAGCGTCTCCCCTCTTTGCGGCTCACATGCTTAAGTCACGCAGGGAATTAACAACAACCATTATAAAAGGAAAGGGATCATTCGACAAAATTATGCAACTTTAACTGAGTTTTTTCCAATTTTATCTCCATCTCCAACTGAGTTACTGACTTAAGCATCGGAGTGCCTTCGGCCACCAGAAAGGTGGTCTTTGGTAGTCTCTCATTTGTTTTGCAGGTCACACTTACCGAAGAACGGATTTTGGACGCATCAGTTTTGCGTCGTCCGTGGGGAACGACAAGTTTGCTCCGTTGGCCGATCCCGTCCAAGCGCAGCCCCAACAAAACTTTGCCAACGAATTTCCTGTAGAACCTCAACAGGTGAATCTAAAAAGCAGTGAACCACTTCAAAACGGGACCCCAAAGCGACGAAACACTTTCTGAAATCCCATTTAGGATCGGAGTCACATATCCTAATGTATTGTACGAACTAGCCAAACCATCATTTTTCGACGCAATCATGGTGACTTCTATGCCATTACTTTCCAAAAAAAAAAAAAAAAGTTCATCCCACCAAAGTTTGAGGCATATGATGGCACCACCGATCCGACAGACCATCTGTGACACTTTCACCACATGATGGCGTTGAAGGAAAGCACAAAATCCATCTTGTGCAGAACGTTCCCAACCCGTCTTTCCTCCACTGCGATAAATTGGTCCAATAACCTATCACCAAGGTCAATACTCATTCTAGGTACTAGCTAGCACCTTTATCACGAGGTTCATCGACAGTCAAAGGATGAGGAAGGGGCCACACTATTTGATTCACATCAAATAGAAGCTCGAGAAGACAATAAGGGAGTACATCACTCGTTTTACTAATGAGTTGACAATGATCGACGGATGCAGCGACGACACGACCATCACTACTTTCACCGCCGAGTTGAAAAGATGACCATTTTTTTACGCTTTGAACCTAGAACCTCCAAAAAGCATGACAATTCTATTAAAGACCGCTCAAAAGCACATCACTTTAGAATGATAGCTGCCAGGAAGAAGAACGAATATGAGAGAGAAGTCCACTAGAAGAGGCGCGAAATGAGGGAGAAAATAAGGAGAGACGACAGACCCTGGGAACAAAACGTTCAGTCAAAGAGGCACCAGACTAATAGCATGCTCGAATTCAACCAACAGGATTTAGAATGCTACAATCGGCAAGGCCCAAGCATGAGCGGGTAACAAGCGTGGTGAAAAAGGCATACAAACCATACACGACCCTGAAGACAAGCCGAGCAAACTAATAAAATCCATAGCGAAATGGGAAGATGTCAACTGGCCACTCAAGACGAGATGAGACCCAGATGGACAAGACAAGAGCAAATACTGCTATTTCCACAAGGATCACAGGCACGACAATGAAGATTGCTACAATATGAAAGAAGAAATCGAGCATTGGGTTCAAAGAGAATGACTCGATGAATTCGTCGGGCAACCTGATAAACAATCCAAAGGGAAGAGAAGGCGGAAACCACTACTAGATCAAAAGAACAACCCAAAGAACTAATAAATGCCTAACACTACACAGCTGAATAAGCGAACCGTCAAGCCAACCAAAGAGACAACCAATAACATCTCCCACTTGAGCTGATCTATATCAAAGTAGGAGTGCCAACGCCATCAAACAAGGCCAGATAAATCAATATGACAACTCACAACAAGGAGTGCAGATAAAATTGGCACTTCAAATGGGAGCCAACCAACTGACACAATATGAAGAACTTACAAGCTTGACCCACATTATCCACGACAAGGCCAACAATGCCTCCTACATTACTGACAATGAAGATGACACAAACAAATTCTACAAATCAATGAATGAAGCCTTGGCAGCAGGTACTGATGTGAGCATGATTGGACAATTCGGGGCTACATTCTATTCTGCTCGTCCAACCAATCTGTTAATGGCACACACCTGATCAATAAGCATTCCAAGTTTATTAGCTACCTCACGACAATAACATACAAACAACAAAACTACAGAGAATCATGGAGGAAGAATTTACAACGAAAAAGTTAAGAGCACTCAAGGCAGAATGAATCGAGCAATAGTCAGAAAGATACAAGGTAGACCCCACAATATAGCTTAACTATATGAGAAAGGAATGATTACTACAACTATTGATTGTTAAACACCCGAAATGGGGTTATCAATAAAATTTCGAGTTCAAAACTTTCCATCTTACACCCAAACTTGAGGCATTAAAACTAGACAATGAGAAGCAATTGGCATATCAAACCACAAACGAAAGGTCGGGACGTATAAATGAGACGCAAAACTTCTGGTCTGATTAACCATGAAATAAAAGTTGGGACAGATAAAGTCAACTTACTCAAATAAACTTTGGATCAACCAACGCGTCAGACCAATGAAGTAAAGGTCGAGACGGATAAAGTCACCTTACTCAAATAAACTTCAGGTCGACCAATGAAGTAAAAGTTGGGACGGATAAAGTCACCTTACTCAAATAAACTTTTGATCAACCAAAGGGTTAGACCAACGAAGTAAAAGTTTGGACGGATAAAGTCACCTTAGTCAAATAAATTTCGGGTCGACCAACGCTTTAGACCAATGAAGTAAAAGTTGGGACGGATAAAGTTAACTTACTCAAATAAACTTGGGGTCAACCAACGCATCAAACCAACGAAGTAAAGGTTGGGACGGATAAACTCACTTTAAATAAACTTCAGGTCGACCAATGCGTCAGACCAACGAAGTAAAAGTTGGTACAGATAAATTCACCTTACTCAAATAAACTTTGGATCGACCAACGCGTTAGACCAACAAAGTAAAACTTGAAATGAACAAGTCAACTTACTCGAGTAAAACTTGGGTCGATTAATACGCCAGACCAACAAAGTTGAGACGAGCAAGTCAACTCATTCAACACTATATATCGGATCAAAAAGTCTGGACATATAATCAAGGCGTAGTTATTGATAAGAACATAATTATGCTATTTTAATATCATATTTCTATATATAATTTTGGCTATTTCTTGTTAATTATGGTAGTAATTGTTATTTTCGTGTTTATGTAGGTTTCCAATAACAAGATTCCAAAATAGAAGTTATGTGGTGCAAATTGGTTTGATTAGGAAGACTTATTGAAAAAGGAAACTACACAAAGAAGGAAACCTAGAGAACATGATTATAAAATGAACGATACTTGCTCTAAAGAGATTGTTGCTTGCAACCACAGCAAGCCGTCACAACCACTAGTCACTAGCCATAGACCCGTCATCTTCCCTTATTTCCATCGCAGCCATCCTCACAATCATGCAGACCCATCTCCTTCAAACCATCGCCTTGAATCTTTCTCACACACAGACATCATACCGTACCTCAATCTCCACCACAATCAAACGCCCCTTTCCTTCCACGGTCACTTTGCCATCAACAACCACCACTTTCCACACAATATAGACAAAGCTATCATCATATCGTCATGCACAACCCATCTTTTTCTCCACCAATCAAAACCCTTGTTGATAAACCCATTTTCTCTTTTGCCTGCCATCTCTCCCAATCGATCAACTACCACACATTCAACAACCAAACATAGCTACATCCCTCGCCTACATCACCCTCATTATCTCTTCTCATCGAAGCAGATCTCCCAAGTAGAAGATCGAAGAAGACGAGAAGTTTGAAGCAGAGATCGTGAGGAAGGAGAAGAGATCTTAATCTCTTGTCTTCACACTATTTGCCCCCATCAGTTTACTCTCTACCACCACACATACGTGAAGACAACGTTCCCTCTACCCTTTCTCTTATTATAGTTTGATATTTAATTATTGTTTGAACATAATTAATATGTCTAGCTAAACTCCTCTTAGATAGGGGTGGATTTGAAGCCCCAAACATGTGTTTTATGAATTAATCGAATTCAATCTTTCCTTACTGATTAGTGATTGTGTTTTGCTTAACTACTTTATAGAGAACTTATCTGTGTATGTTTGTTAAGGTGGCCAACTTAGTAACCATGCTAAGATCTGAGGCTAGAGTATAGGAGAGTTTCACCTAATCGATATAATCATGTATTCACAAGTAGTAAATACCAAGGAACGTTGGTAAGGTTAAGAAAAAAAACCTAGGTTAAGAACAAGATGTTTATCATACTTGTAATTGCCTAGTCAGTGTTCATATTTTCCATAGATCTTAATGATCTTGGATTATTTATCTAACTTGCGATTTCTGATTAGATAGCATGAAAAGAATAGTATGAAAGCGACGCTTAGTTTAATTCAACGAACTTGGAAAAATAATAAGATTAATGCAGTGCGGTCACGGTTAATATTGAGCATTGTCTTTCACGAGTTAGTATAAGAATGATCCATGAGCAAATTTTTGGTGTGTGGAGATAAACCCTTAGCTAATTTCTCATCTTTGCCATCTCTTAAGTTTTATTATTTTCTTCTTAGTTATTTTTTTAGTTTAAATTAGAAAAATCCAATCCCCAAATATTTTTTAATTAGGTTGTTAGTTGTCTTTTAGTTATCCATAGTACTAGTTAGCAAGCTCTCTAATCCCCGGTCTAGAATGATCCCTACTTATTTTTTACTCCGACTACAAGGCAGGGTATTAAGTTGTGTGCTAGTAAAATAGTACATTAGTTATGGGAGGCCTTCTGGCCATCAAAGTAAAATAGTGCAAGACAACTTACTTCGACAACCACGAAGGACCCAAAAGTAAAAAGGTATGAGCCAATTTGTTCACGAAACCGTCCAATCCATCCTATACTTGAGAACATGAAACACATTGACATGCAAATCAAGATCTACTGGATCAACCAACACACCCGATCACCAACGAATACACGAAGATCGGAACAAAAGAGTATGGAGAATGAAGCGTGTACACTCATCATATACAATAAGTCAACACAAATGATCCAAGACAAATCACGACTTCAAAGAGAAAACATGCGAAGCGAAAAATAACATAAAAAGCAATACAACATTGTTAAAAGGAAGGTTTTTCATTCATAAAATCATTTTGTTACATCTGGAAAAGAAGATAGTACATTCGGGGAAGGAGATGGAACATCCAGAGAAGAAAATAGAAAACTCGGAGAAGAGACAATAGAGGCAGCAAAAGCATCTGATGGAAGAGAGGCGCCAGTGGCAGGAGGATACAAGGCTCTCTCTTCAACATGATAGTAGATGATGAAGCCAGGACGGAAGGGTGAGGGAATGACGATTCTTTGCCTACAAAATCGTTTGGGGGAACCGGAGTACCGTCTTCACCATCGTCGTCTTCGAAGACTTGATCGACCAAATGTCGATACTTGGACAAATCAACGTCAAACCCTTCGATATAGTCAAGACACTCGACCCGTCCGTCAATAACTCTCTTCCAATCCTCTGCAATCTTCACCATGTCTTTCGTCGCAGCAAGCTCATTCTTAGTGGAAATAAGTTGCCTTTTGCCGGTGGTCAGCATGACGGAGATGTCCGACTAAACTTCATCAAGCACAATTACTAATTGCTCCACCCGCCTTTCACCAATTCTACGGCTGATAGATTGCTCAATCACAGAACTCAAAGCCTCATCATGGCCAGCTTTCTTGACAGACAACTCCTTTTCCAACTCATCCAGTCATGCACAAACCCTGTCCAAAGCAACCGTTGAAGACTCAAGCTCTGCAATAGACCGATCTCGCGCAACTTCTACTTCCCTCAGAGAGGCTAGTGCAGCCTCAGCTACTCTGCACATTGTGTTTTCACCACGTCAAACTGACGAATGACATAAGAAAACACCAATAACAACGCCACCAACTTCCTCTCCAGAGCAACAACTTGGCCACGCCCAGCCCTGTATTCCGACCCCGTCACCCAGCATAAGTGAGGTGATTCATCCCGTCCATTATCTGTTTAAGACCATATTCGAGATGAGTGCTACGAACCAGCACTGCATCGAAGGTCGTTCCACCCCCCGCCTGTGCCATTCATTGATCAACTTACCCGCACACCATCTTGCACGTCAAGCTGAGTAAACCAATAAAACTTCCGATCCGATTTGATACGGATGTCTTTCGGGTTGGTCTCCTTCCAACAAATCCATGGATGAAGGACGTGGAGATCTAGAATCACTAAGGAGCCACCCTAACAACCAGAATAGCAGGTGGAACAGCAATGACAACAGAAAAACCACTCTTGCCTTCTCAATGCGGAGTGATCGTTGCAGGAATAAAACAAGTAGTGGTGGCGGCAGGAGCAGAAGAATCCAAATGAGCGGGAGAAGAAACTATGAACCCTGCCACGTGATGGACATGAATGGAAGGAAATTGTGGAGGAAGAACCTCAGAACTCTGACCACGGTCTACGACCTCCTTAAACTACTCCATCACCAGCTGAGCATCTTTTCATCGATAGCTTGAGGATCATCATTAGACCATTCAACAATGTTGGGCACACCGTAGGCAGAAAAAAACCTTTTTTCATTATCATCCAATGGACGAGTAATTTCTTTCTTACTCCTCTCTAAGGCCAAGTTTATCTCATTGACCTTTTCGAGGGATAACTGATCCTCTTTCGCAATTTCCCTATTAGAAGAACTCAGACGAGGTGCAGTTCGAGCAGTACCACGAGTAGAACCAAAAAGTCGTTTCTTCTTCGAAACACGACCATGACTTATCAACAGTTGCTTCGACGGGCTAGCAGGCCTTAGAAGCTTCCTCTTCCTGGAAGTTAGGCTAGCCACACAAAGTTAACAAGAGCATTGAGATCCGTAACATCCTTACCCGAGCTCACTTCCCCATCAATGCTAGCATCACTAACACTAGCAGGAACAACGCAGGAAACATTCTCCTCAGCTCGAGATTCAATAAGCAAAGCCTGTTCCACCTTGTTCATAGTGTACAAGCCACTATGCACCAAGATGTTCTTAGAGAGAAATGCCTTCACGGGAAACATAAGAAGCTTCAAGAATCAGTTACTGATCATTCATTTTTTTGCCATTAACTACAGATCCTTCTGTTTGTTAGGAACTCGGAACGACTGCACAATCTGATGACCTAGCAATTTGAAATAGCCAGAGATAATAGAAGCATAAAACTAGAATCTCGACCAGGCTCTGATGTCATCATTGAGCTTCGCAAAACACACAGGAGAACGGAGGAAACAAATATCCTTGGTCATTAGCAGACCAACCACCGAATGCAGAACCCTAACAATCAAAAAAATGCCAGAGAGAATGACTCTCGCATAAGTAAATACCATAACCTTCCAACGATTAGGACCCATTTGAACAGGAGGAAAGCCCAAAAAATCCAAATATTCCCAAAACAACTCTGGAATTGGGAATCGAAAGCCGAAAAGGAACATGCATGGATAAAGTAAAATATACCCAGACCTTGGACGACAATGACTATCGTTCTGCCTAGGTAAAATGATGAGATCAAATGGCAAATTATAATCAGAACGAACATTGTCCAACATCGCCTAAGAAGCCTTCTTGGGCGAGAAGTAAGCTTCACAAGCAGCAAGCGCCTCGCTGTCTAGTTTATCACCAGCAAACATTGTTAAGGAATGGAAGAGCAAGGGAAATGAAGGAGTAAGAAGAATAAGCCCTAAAGCATCGAAGAGATATAAATCAATCTCGCCTCCTTTTATAGAGCCGAGCATCGAAGAGATTGCTCATAGGACAATGTGCAAGATATGATGACTACTCAAAATCCCAAAATACGCGCGAAAATCGAACGGACGAACAAGAGATCGGGATACCAACTCACCAAAAGCTACTAACAGCATTAAATGCGAGACAAATTAATGGCCACGATAGCATACCCACTAAAAGCTACTAACAACATTAAATCGAAAGTCCAACTGTCACCAAGTTAGTGGCCACGTCAGCATACCCACTAACTAACGGAAGGAGTAGCTGATGATACATCAAATAAGACTATCATCACAGCCATACACATGGCAGAGATCATCCATCACGAGGATCAAGTATCCCAAGACTAGGCCAATTCATAAAGCCCAAATAGGACGAACCCAATCATAAAATCCCAAACAGACCCATCAGAATAAATCATAATTAGAGGCATAAATCTAGGCCTGATAAAGTTCTCCCTTAAGGGGGCGGAACGTTACAAAGAAAAAGAATCGTGGAGGGAGTTACACCTCCGAGGACATATCTTCATAAAAAAGGAGATTGTTACAAAGAACGTCTCCCCTCGTTGCTCCTCACATGCTTAAGTCAAGCAGAAAATTAACAACGACTATTATAAAAGGTAAAAGGAAACATTCGACAAATGTATGCAACTTTAACTAAGTTCTATCCAGATTTATCTTCATCTCCAACCGATTTACTGACTTAAGCATCGGAGTGCCTTCGGCCACCAGAAAGGTGGTTTTTGGCAGTCTAACATTTATTTTGCTGGTCACACTTACCGGAGAACGGATTTTTGATACATCAATAATAATAATAATAATATTTTATCAAACCTATATAAAGAGAAACATAGACCACCATTTAGGCCTTGGGAAAAATAATGTGAAATATGACTTAAAAAAGAAGAAATTTACGTTAGTATGAAGGGCAAAGGGTTGGGCCAAGGGCTTAAGGCTTATAAAAATAGCATGGCTCGGTTCGACCCTTTACAATAAAAGGGTTGGGTTGACCCAACCTAATTCTTTTACTATCCTAATCCTTTTACTTACTCTACTTCAAACTTTGACTTCCCTGAAATATGGAGTTGGATCTTTGTTTGAATTTGCCTTAAGATATCCGTCTCGTTTCTTTTGAAAAATATTAAAAATTCCTACTTCATTGCATGCTTTAGACATTTTTCGTATTAATTATTTATTTGATTAGAAATAATTCAAAATGCAGTTCAACAATACCAAGTTTACTAAAATTCAATAATTAAGTAGATACTTTTGATAATTTTCTATGTTGAGAAAAAATGTTATTTATCTAACATGTAACCTATTATTTTATTATTTTATTATTTTATTTTCTATTATCCTTTTCAAACTTCTTATCTTCAAACATGTCGTTATTAAGAATGAATCTTAATCGTCAACGTCTTTCCTGACTTTTAATCCTAGCCAAATTTTGTCCAAATTCCTTGCACTAGTAAGATGGTGTGAGAATTCCAGTGTTAAGGAGAAGAAAGTGCGGTGATTGTTGTTTGTTTGTTGAACAAAAACATGGAAAAAGGAAGATGTTGACGAGAGGTGTGCACCAGGGTTTTGTGTTTTACTTAAGTTCTACCAATGAGATAAAGGATGTCGACATATCCTATAGACTACGGACAATGAAAGGCCATCATAAATTATAATATAGATTTACATGGTGAAAGCTCAATCTTAAAAAGTGCATTATATAAGAATGAAATCTAAATTATTTATTTATTTGTTTCTCACTAATTGGAACGTTATGTATATTGATCTCATTTTTTAATTAATTTTTCCAATTGAAATGTTAATTAAGAGTCAATTGTGTAAAATGGATGGGTGTTTTTGATATATATCCCCTATTAAATAACATCACCACTATTCATGATGGACACCACCAACACCCTACTTTTTGAAGGACACCACCATCTACTGAAGGACACCACTAATAAAGACCCTTAACAAAAAAAATTCTCTTTCTTTCCCACACGGTCTTTCCTTCTTCCTCTCCTAACGTTTGAACTTCTCACATGCATTCTTCCCGCCCTCATTCTCCCTCGACTCTCTACTCTCTTTATCTAATCTCTGGTCTTTCACTCTACTGTTGGTGTGCGATTCAAAGGTTGGAGGTTTTTCGTGTGATTTGGGGTATGTTGTGTGCAAATCAGTGTGTTTGTGTGCTACTGAGGTTTATGTGCGATTCTAGGGCTCAGTTGATTTGATTTGGTGTCGATTTGGTGCGTGGTCTTTGTTGTGTTTGATTGCTCAATCAAACCTAAACGAATTTAGAACGTGTTCAACTCCCTTTGTTGTATTTGATTGTGTTGTTTTAATTGTTTCATATTTATTTTAAATGTTTAGTAAGGCAAAAACAAACAAAGATGTTGTGGAGAGGTTCCTGGTGGTGGTGGTGGTGGTGTTGTCAGTGGTGGTATTGGTAGTGACGTTGGAAGTAGTGTAGGTGGGGGTATTGGTGGTGGTTTTGTTGGCAGTGGTGGTGTTGTTGGCAGTGGTGGTGTTAGTGGTGATGTTGGTGGTAATGTTGGTGGTGATGTTGAAGGTAGTGTAGGTGGTGGTGTTGGTGGTAGTTTAGGTGTTGATGGAGATCATCGAACTGTAAGACAACCAATGACAGCGTCTTTGAGAAAGAGCATAGCTATAAAAATATCTGGAAGAAAAAAAAAAACAAAAAATCAAACAGCGGAAGGAAAAAGAAAATGAGATGAAGAGGAAAGAAAGATGCAATGGGGAGTAATTTGATTGTCGCAGATGAAGCGACAATACTCCTATTGCGAACTCAAAGTCAACGTACTGTGGTTTGTGACGTTGAGGAAGCGAATAAGGGTGAGGGGGATGAGGAGGATGAGCAAACGCGGAGGAATGCGGAGGGTGAGTAGGCTCAGGGGGTGTGAAGGGTCAGGGGGGATGAAAAGGATGAGCAGGGTCAATAGGATGAGGAGGCTTGGGATGCGGAGGCCCAGGGTGATTCAGATGAAGATCCAGAACCTGGCAAAGTTTCTTATCCTGATCGTCCCAATGATGCATCCATATTAGAGGATTATGATGGCCTTGTTGTTCACTCCGTTTGGTCTAATCAGGAGTTATTTATAATATTTTCAAGTTATTTTCAATATACAAACAAAATGATTTTACATTATTTGGACACTGATTAATTTTTTTTATTGTGTAGGAGCGAGGGGAGTTGAGTTGTCAGCATCAGTACAAGAATTTTATAGTTTGGAGGTTGCGTGAGGAGCCGAATGAAGTTATTTCAATGGTATATAAAAGTGGTCTCCGACCATTGTAAGGATCATATTGATAGAGTCACAATTTGTGTTTTCATCAAGCGTTGGTAACCTGAGACCAACACTTTTCACCTCCCTTTTGGAGAAATGACCATCACCATCGATGATGTCTATAGTATTTCTCATTTGCCGATTATTGGTAAGCCGATTATGGTGAAGAGAACTCAAATTAAGGCAGATGAGTGTGTTCAACTTTTGGTTAATGGTTTGGGGATTCAAAAGACCGAAACACAAAAGCATGTCCAAAAGTATTGAGTTTCGTGGAGATGAAATTTATTAAGGATTACTATTGTGGGAAAGTGAGCACAAGAGATTCTCCTCAAAAGAAATAACAAGTTACACGAGGTTACTTGTTTTTTCTTCTGGGCATGACAATCTTCGCTGATAAGACTGGAACTAAGGTGCGCACCGAATATTTAAAGTTGCTAATGAAGGTGGATGATATTAGAAAGTACGCATGGAGAATTGGTATTTTGGCGTTTTTGTATCATCAACTTGGTTGTGCTAGCAAAGTGGATACCAAACAAATATCTAGATATCTGCCGCTTTTAGAGTTACAATTTCGGGTTAATTGTTCAGTTAATTATCTTTTTAGTTTTTCAGATATTGATTCTTTATATCGATATGTTTAATTCTTGTATAGTGTTGGATATACGATCACTTTAGTCTTTGGGGTACGGCTCGAGGCTTATTTAAGGATCGCCTCCCCACCAGGCTAAGTGGGATTGCCCCCAACTTAGTGGGGTCGTGAATTTAGAAATTTCGACTCTTAGGGAAATTTTTGATGACATGTCTTCTGAAGAGGTACGAATTAATCATTTAAGTTCATGTTTCATCTCATTAGATTTAATAAGTTCATGTTTGTATTGTCAGGTTATTTGGGACCCTTATGTGGAATCCAAGTGAATAACTTCACTTCGCAGCATTACATGGTTCCAAGACTAATTGTTATGCCCTAATGTTGAAGAACCCTATCACCCTGATCGAGTGATGAGAAAAATGGGAAGGGTACATGTCATTCCAAGTCCCCCCATTCAAGCCAATTTGAAGAATAGAGGTTTATCTGAACACAACTACTCTGTAAAGCACGAGATATTGTTTTCACTTGCTGCAACTTGACTGAATCATCTCCTATCAATTGAAAACCAAATAGCGCCAGTGAAGCTTCAATAGGATTGTAGCAAGGACTACTTGGAGTGGTTTCATGAGATAAGACATTCGTTCATCCAACTACCGAAGACTAGGAGTGGTTTCATTGATCCAGTTGTTCATATCTCACAATCGGGTAATTGATATATAGTTTAACAAATTTGCTCACATTTGAAATACATAATTGATTTTTTTTCACTAAGATCAATGTTTTCCTTGGAGAACAAGTTGGTTGATGAGACTCTTCAGTTGGTGGACGCCTCTAATGAAAGAGGGAATGTGATAAGGTTGTGTTGCTAAATAGGATAGGTGAGTTGTCACGACCAGATCCACATGATACAATATTGTCTGTTTTGGGCCCAACCTAACTACCCACAGCGGATAAAACTGTATCACGTGGATCGGGTCGTGACAGAATGGTTTCAGAGTCTGACCCAGCCGGAAGTATGCCAACAAGGTCGTTGGGATCCCAAGGGGGTGGATGTGATACCCTTGTATGGGCAAACCAGAGGGGGGATGCAAGAGAAGCCCAAGAGCCAATGGATCCCTAGAAGGTTAGCAAGCTACAAATGGGAGATTATAGTCTTACATTGCCTGGGTGAGGGAGGGTGATGTACTATACATGTATGAGTTTGGATCTACAAAATAGTAGGCGTTTTAAAACTGTGTGGGCCTTGTGCCTAAAGCGGACAATATAATAATACTCTGTGGATCAGGTGTTACAGAATAGTATCAAAGTCGGACCCAGTCAGAAGTGTGCCAACAAAAATGTTGGGCCCTAAAGGAGTAACACCCTATGTGGGTGGGCTCTGAGTCTGGCAGACTACCTTGTGTGGGCGGGCTCTGAGGCTGGCAGCTCCATGTGTGGGCGAGCTCAGAAGGCTGGTAGGCTACCTTGTGTGGGCGGGCTCTTAGGCAGACATGCTACTAGGGGTCATAGTCCCATATCGTCTGGGTGAGGGATGGATATGTGCTATATATGTGCGAGTTTGGATCCACATGACACCATGCGTTTTGAAGCCGTGCGAGTAGTTAGGTTTGGCCCAGAACGGACAATATTGTATCATGTGGATCGGGTCGTGACATGAGCTGCTAAGAGATATGTCTATGCAGATTTTCTCCTCTTTAAGAGATAATGAGGAAGAACAACAACCTAGTCAAACTGATGATGGTGATGGTGCACCGAGTAGTGGTGTTGCAGGTGGTGGTAGGGGAAGGGTAGTGCTGGTGGTGGTAGAGGAAGATTTGAGGGTGGTGCTGGTGGTAGAAGAAGGGGTGATAGTGGTTGTGCTGAAGATAGTGAATTTTTTGCCGGTGATGGCATTGAGGACAGAACCAAGAAGAGGCGTTAGAAGAATGTGCCTGAAAAAAAAACATCGGAAAAAAGACTAAGAGGAATTGATCTATAATTTTAAGATACAATTTTCTTTTGTTGTATTAGTTAGTGAATTTTCAGAAACAATTGTTTGTTGTAATGACTTATGTTTATGCAATCAATTATAATTTCAAAATCGCATCAGTATCTCAGTAATGGTTCTAATGTTAACTATAGTCCAAGTAAAATTAACAAATTCTATCAAAAGCCATGAAATTTTGACATAGAGTGAACTAAAATATAATAAAAATCTGTCATTTTTTCTACAAACGCAAGAGTCGATGCGAATGTGATAAACAAAATCACAGTGACCACTACGTTTGGGTCCTGAAAACTAATGTCACAGAAAATAACATCAAACGCAGTGGCACATGCAAAACATATAAAAGGAATTGATGTGGTCAATGCGAGCCTAGCTATTATGTTCGCAATAACCGCCGCTTTGGGACAGAAACAATTTTTTTTTTTGTACAAATGCAACGGCCACTGCGCAAGGAACAGATCGCCTCGCAGCGACCACTGCGTTTGAACATAAATCCAGACTCTGTCCAAATTTTCATTTTTGTATTTGAACTTTTTTTTAATTCCTATGGGTTTAATACACTATTGACATATTTGATTTATTCCTAAACCCCATTTTTGACCTTTTCAAGTTAGGGTGTTCAAAATTGGAGTTTCACAATAAATCAAATATGTCAACAGTGTATCAAACCCATAGAAATTGGAAAAAAATGCAAAAAAGGTTCAAATACAAAAAAAAATGCAGCAGTCGCTGCGAGGAGGTCTATTCCACTCGCAGCGAAAATCCAGACTTTTTCCAAATTTTCATTTTTTGAATTTGAACCTTTTTTTTCAATTCCTATGGGTTTGATACACTATTTTTTTTTTTTTTTGAAAGGCAAGTGTGCCATCGGTGAGTATAGAACCCAAGACATGGGGGATAAACCACCACAGCCTTAACCATCCAACCAGGCTACCATTGGCAAATTGATACACTGTTGACATATTTGATTTATTGCTAAATCTTGTTATTGACATTTTCAAATTTAGATGTTCAAAAGTTGGGTTTAGCAATATATTAAATATGCCAATAGTGTATCAAACCCATAGGAATTGAAGAAAAAAATTCAAATTCAAAAAATCCAAATTTTGGACGGAGTCTGGATTTTTGTCTAAACGCAGTAGCTGCTGCGAGTGGAATAGCGTTCCTCGCAGTGACCGATGCGTTTGGACAGAAATCTAGACTCTATCCAACTTTTCATTTTTTGTATTTGAATTTTTTTTCAATTCCTATTGGTTTGATACACTGTTGACATATTTGATTTATTGCTAAACTCCATTTTTGACATTCTCAAGTTAGGGTGTTCAAAATTGGAGTTTTGCAATAAATCAAATACGTCAACAGTGCATCAAACCCATAGGAATTGAAAAAAAAAATGAAAAAATGTTGAAATTCAAAAAAATAAAAATTTGGACAGAGACTGGATTTCTGTCCAAACGCAGCAGTCTATGCAAGTGGAATAGATTTCCTCGCAGCGACTACTACGTTTGGACAGAAATCCAGACTCTGTCCATTTTTTTGAATTTGAACTTTTTTTTTTCATTTTTTTTCAATTCCTATGGGTTCAATAAATCAAATGTGTCAACAGTGTATCAAACTCATAGGAATTGAAAAAAAAATAAAAAAATAAAGATTCAAATTCAAAAAAATTAAAATTTGGATAGAGTCTAGATTTCTGTCCAAACGCAGCAGTCACTGTGCGATGGGTAGCTATAGTCGCATTGACCGCTACAGTCCATTTTATTTTGTTTGCAATAGCCGCTGCGTTTGGTGTCAATCCATGTTGGTTATTTTTTGAGACTCAATCACAAGAGCCGCTACGATGCTGTTTGTTATAACCACTGCGGTTGCTGCGATTTTTGTAAATATATTCGCAACGGCTTGTGCATTTAGTGTCTGAAATTTTCTTGACAGCAAAAAGTTCAGACTTTGAAATGTAGTCCATTTTGCAGTCTGAATTTTGGCTCATGTTTATGTTACTGAACAGTTACTTTTACCCATTACTATGATATAAGGCATCCATAAAACCACTCATCCATCCATAATATATAAAACCAATACAAATCTTCATGAAAAGTAAATATAATTTGTTGATATTTAATGATCAAAAAATACAAGTCAAGACTACAAAAAACTTGACTTCTCTTACAATTTGATTATTGTATGTATATAAAATGTCATTTACAAATGTACAAAAAATTACAAAATGTGCTTCAATCTTCAAATACAACAACCACCTCCGACTTCTTCTTTGCTTTTGATGCATTATATTTGTTAACCATCACGTCAATTGCAGCTTCCAATGTTCATTACCTAGTTGCACCTTTCTCAACTGGAACAGACACGCACACTTCTTTGAATTTGTAGACCGACCAACCTCCACTTTTTTCTTTTGAACATTCTTTATCCTCCCTCCCCTCTCACATTCCAAGTGGAGCCTTCCTTTGCGTCTACTATCAGCAGGTTCTGACTTTGTGATAATCAAAACAATGTTATTCTCCCTGCCAATACCTTGACACCAAGATACTAAGGATGACTTTGATGCGAGTACTTACAAAAAATGTATATTGTCGTTAGGAACACTAATCAATCAACTTATGAAACAATATTAAATAATGTAATTCCTATCATAATTAACTTCACCTCTTCCGTCAGAAACAAGTAGCCATCATCAACTACTTCTTCTTGTGCGTGTTCATCATTGGCTTCGGCATCATCATCCTTCTGCATTAAGTAAATAAAAATATTTTTTATTTTAATCATATATTAAGTAAGGTAAAGAATAAAATCATTAAAGACAAAGTTTACCTCTAGAAGGTTTGTTTCTTCCAAATATGCTTTAAGTGCCTCCGGATCGTCTACATTATGACAATGTATCTCAAAATCTATGAGATCGACGATGACATTTTGTGCACAGAATAACAACAATCAACAACAACAACGATCAATCTAACCCTACAAATAAGCAAAATTTAGGGTTCAAATATTAACAACTAACCCTAAAAATGACAAAGTTGCTTCAAATAAACCAAAAAGGAAATTAAACATGATATTACAATAATGAAAACAAAATAAAAATACCCATGCAAGCTCATCTTAAGTTGAGATTGTTGAGAGTGTACCTCGAGTGGAGTGGGTCGTTCTTCGTCTTGAAAATGCTCATCTTCTTCGTTGACACTTATAAATGGAGTGCAATGCTGATTCTCAACTACAGCGTTATTATCTTGAAGCCTACCAACCTCATTTTCACTGAACTCGTCCATTTCTATATACAAACTTCATCAAAACCCTAACAAAGGAATATGAACAGAGAGACGAGACAACAAAATGTAGAAGAAAGGGAGATAAGCCGGTGTTGGGAGGGAGGAAGAAGACGAAGAATGGAAGACAACTTTGATGGAGAATGAAAGAGGGTGGAAGAGGTGTTCTCTCTCTAAAGAGAACAAAAAAAGTAGTATAGGGGGGAGAGGGAGGAGGCAGACGAATAAGAAAAGGAAATGGAGGCTCAAGACGGTGGTCGACGGTCCTGATTCCGGCGAGATTAGGATGAGAAGATGATGGGAGAGGGGTCGGTTCGTGCGACTGAGAGAGGAGGAGTCGCTGGATTTGGGAGAAAAGAAAAAAAAATCCATTTTTTTATTATATACTGGTGTTGTCCTTCAATGGATTAAAAAAAAAGGCGTTGATGGTGTCCATCAGGAGAAGTGGTGGTGTTATTTAGAAGGGGCCTTGATATATTTTATTTCAGAGAATACAAAATTGTTTAGTATAGTTACCAATATTGGTTAGACAATGCCTATCTTGTTATTTATGATAATGGAAACTAACTTCTTATTATCTTTAGGTTTTTTTTTTTTAGTTTGGCCTCATTAGTTTATAGTGCATAAAGTTTAACCTTCATATTATATTTTAATTTAGTTTTAACACTCATTTCCTAAGAAAACTGTTAGGTCAATGATGCTGACTAGTCAAGATTTATTTAGTGATTGAAATATCCCAACTCTAGATACACATGCCTTGCATGCACAAAATTCATAAAAGACTATCGAAAGGTTCATGTTTTTCATACTGATCCCAAGGCAATCCTAAGGATCCATTTTCTCTTCCTCCTCCAACTTCTTTGCCAAAAACCACCATCCCCAACCCCTCATCCATCATGTGCTCTTTCCTTTCTCCGCCATCACATCTACACACACCTCATCCTTGATCTTTCTCATCCCACCACAATTACACCCATCTAGACTACATGACTTGTGTAGTAGTCTCACCACATATCCCAACCCAACCAATTGACCCTATATATCACCCTTACTTCACTCCCAAGCCCAACTACCCAGCTTCAATAGGCTTACACCATCCTCAATACTCCATATGAACTTCTCATCCAAACTTCACAATCTAACCACCACCAATTCTTCTCCAAAAAAAAATTGTTCTCTCAAACCCCAACTGATTGGAACTCACTCAATTCCAACCTCACTGAGCTCACTCTTTCCTATCTTCCCATCTCCTCCCTAGCCTGAGCCTTTGCAGCCTGCAAGCAATGGTACTTTGCAGTAGTTGGTCCTTCATTCTATTCCAAATCCAAAAACCCATGGTTATTCCTTTATGGCAAAACAATATATTCTTCAAAAACAACCAGGTTTTCGCATTCGATCCCGATGTGAATGAATGGGTTTGTCTCCCAGCGTTCAAAACACCATCCTAACAAATAGGTGAGTGTAATGGTGGTGGGAGGAGAAATATCAGGGATGAGGTGTGTGGATTTGATGGTGGTGAAATGAAAGAGCACAGGATGGAAAATGGGTTGGGGATGGTGGTTTTTGGTAGAGAAGTTGGAGGAGGAGGAAGAAGAAGAAGAAATGGGTCCTTAGGATTACCTTGAGATCAGTATGAAAAATCTGAAACTTTGGATAATCTTTTATGAATTATGTGCATGCAAGGCAGTCTTTTATGAAAAATCTGAACCTTTGGATAATCTTTTATGTATTTCAAGTTGGGGTATTTCCGCCATTAAATAAATCTTGACCAGTCAACGTCATGACCTAACGACTTTGTTAAAAAATGAGTGTTAGACTCAATTAAAATTTAAAATAAAGGTTAAACTCTATTCAATATAAACTAATAAGGGTCAAACTAAAAAAACCCTTATCTTTATAAAGATAAAAAGTGAAAATTTCCTTAAAAACATCATGCATTAGTAATGAGAATTTGCTACATATGTCACATTATATTGCACTTGCTTATTGATTCATTTGTAAGATAAACCCTAAACTTAGTGTGGAAACAATTTGTTGTCATACTAAACTTAGATGTTATTCTAAACATGATTGATGATTGAGAAATAGTGTTATGAATTCATCCTCAATTGAAGCTTTCTTGTCCAAAAGGAAGAAATTGGAGCCCAAATAGAGAAGAGATAATAATGAAAAATGATCACTTTCAGCCTACATTTTGATCAGAGAGGTACCCACTAAGACGTCCATCTCAAAACCCATTGAATTGATTTCTCATGAAGTATTCTACCTAAACTCACAGCGGTTAAACCACCACATGCCATAATCACATACGGAAATGTCTTCTTGTAATGTGATATTTCACAACCCAACATCTTAAAGTAAATCAATAAGGCAAAATCAAAGTGACCCATCATAGTAAAAGCCCATGATCATCCAATTCCAAAGCATACGTTCCATTCGAAAGAATACATTAAAGGCATCAGTTAAGCTTTTAGATAGAACATACATACTGAAAGAAATAAGAAAGCAATGAAAAAATTCAAGCAAAAAAAAAGTACCTTTAGCACTCATCTTGAATCCACAGATATAGCACTTGGCATACTTGTGACTCATCACGGTGAGAAAAGTCCCACAAAGATCGCATAACAAAAAGTTGTAACCTCTAGAGTAAGTCACCATTCAACTCTTGTGGATCAGACACTAAATCGTGGTGCATACTGAGCGAGATTGCAACCTTTCTCTATTTTATTGCTCGCAATAATCAACCCTCAACGCTTACAAATATATTTGTTCCTCTTATTCTTCTCTGTTAAACCCTAAACTCTTACTAGAAGGGAAGGAGGTTGGAACTAAAAGAATAGAATAGGCGCGAAAGGAGGGAGGGGATAGGTTGGTTGTTCGTACCGAGGAACGAGTTTTCGTAAAATTTCATCGAATTTGAATACAAAAAGAAAAATGTGAAATACAAATTCATAGTTTTTTCATGTTTTTATTTAATTTCGCTGTTTTAGCCAAAACCACAAAAATCAGGCTTGTAACTTTCTTTTTTTATTGAAAATTAGATCTGAAGCTTTCACTTCCGTTCGTCCCTTCCTTGTACAGTGTTTGTTTTATAGAGATATGTATAAAATCATTTTGTGTTTTTGGATGAAACACTAAGTTGTTTCAACTCAAAATCATTAAGAAACTAAGTTGTCTGAAGATCTAAGTATCTAGTTGGAGCGAGAGGAGACAGTATCAAATCGTTGAGATTTGGGTTTCAAAATTGAGGGAGAGTTTATCAAACCAAACATCATCATGACTTTAGAAAACAATGTAAATGTGTGTATGAGAGAGATGGGAAATACCTAACCCCGGTGGGTGGTTCTGGAGATTGCTTGTTCGCTCACTCTCTCGTTTGGTTGTTGTCTCGCATACTCGATCACGAGAGAGGGGGCATTTTTTGTGTATGGATAGTAATAGAGGGCTTTAAGAAAAAGAAAAAAAAATATATGCACAGATACGGATATGCATGTTGTGTTGAATACGGATACGCGCGTCATGTCGGTCACAGACACAACACATTGATTCGAATTTTTTTGAAAAACTAGGACTCGGCGATTCATCATACTTTTTTTTCCAATCAAATCATATGAAGATAAACAATAATCAATAAAAAAAAAGTGTTTAAATGGAAAAGAAAATGAAATATAAAGATGAAAATGAAAATGAAATATAAAGATGAAAATGAAAATGAAATATAAAGATGAAAATGAAACACAAACATATGAAGATAAACAATAATCAGTAAAAAAATTGTTTAAATGCAAAAAAAAAACATGAAATATAAAGATGAAAATGAAACACAAACAATGCATTCATATATTTATTGCAAGTAGAAAAAAAAAAGTTGAAAATAACATGAAAAAAGAACAGTAGATAAAAAAAAATAGGTATAAAAGTGGAGAATAAGATGTCACTTTGTCGCAAGGAAAAAAATAGAGTAAATAAGTAGAGGAAAGAAGAAGAAAATGAGAGAAGCATGTTTGACACATTGACTACATTGACCATGTGTCTGACATGTATCGAAGGTGTATCGAGCGAGTGTTTGTGTCTGATACGTGTTAGAACCTAGTACAACAAGTTTTCCGAAGGTTTGTGCATCCTTGCTGGTCAAGTAAGATGGGTCCAAAACTAAATAAAGAAAAAAAAAATTCCACTAAAGCCGATTTGAACACTCACCCAATTTTTCCTATTTTCCTTTTTTTAGTAATAGCATTGTCTTTAATTTCTTGTGATTCATGGTTGAATGATATTTGGTGTTCTTATTTTTTACTTCTAAAAATTTTGTTGCTATTTTCTTATGGACATAGACATCATTTAATTTCGGTTTTGTGACATTGGAGTTGTTCTCTTTCATCCACCTTTGACGGTATGGTCTTTTTTGATCGGCTGAGTATGGTTCATCTTCTGATAATAGTTAGAATTAATGGGGGAGGATGGTCTTTTTTCAACAAAGAGGTTATGATTCATTGTCCACTAAGGTAGTCATCGTCAATGAGGTGGGGAAGATGGCTTAGCATGGGCAAAGTACACTAGCTTTTGAGCTTGACTTTGTTACTTATCCGCAACATCCCAATATGGCCATATGCTAAGAGTTGACCGTGAGGGATACTCACCCATTTGAACATGTTTATAAACATTTATAATTTTAATATGTCATTGTATCAATATTGTCATCAAGCGGCTCTCAATCCTGTTACTTTTACCAACTAGGAACTCATTTTGATATTGAAAGTTTATTATGTAATAGTTGATGATATTTTATCTTGTATAATATGTAGTTTGTATGACAAAATGACTATTATGAGACATTTGACATAATATATGTAAGAATTTCAATAATAAAAAAAACTTAAAAATTATAGTTATTTGTGTGAAATTTGTGATTTATTTTACTATATTGTTAATTTTGTCATGAATTTAAGAGATACTTAGGCTTCATCTAATGTATTTAATAGGTTTATTTACTTGCATCTTAATTTTTTCACATATTTCATATACCTTCAAAATTTATTATATATGTTTTATGTATCCTCGAAACTTTTTTAAGTTTTTTTTTACGCACCAAAAATTTTCTTTAAATCAAATAACCGAAATCACAATCCTTGGTTGGTACCACATTAATTATGTGGTGGTGGTGATAGTGGTGGCTGAAATCCATAGCTTAGTGCATTTAAAACCCCCTCCCTATTTCACCTCCATTCCCAGTTCATTTGAAAAGTTTCACAAATGAGGTTGAGCTACAGGTAGGTCAAATTTCAATCCTTCTTCTTGACCTCCATTACTAATCACTCCCATTTCCAAAAGAAATAAAATGAAAAAGAAAAAGAAAAAATAAAAACAAACATTCAAACAAACCAATATGGATGCATAAGCTTGGTGTATAAAGCACACATTCATACATGATACAGTCATACACACACCTACTGAACTATTAAATTTCTTCATTAGCAAAAGGTTTAATGAAGTCCGCGCAAGTCCCAAAATTTTTATGGAATCGAGTTTCTTTAAAACTATACAACTTGGGCATTTCAAACAACAGTAAACCTTCAAAATGCAGTTAATACAACTCTAAATATTATTTCCATTTAGGCAAAGCTTTCATTTTTAAACATCTCCAGTATTTGGTACAATAAAAAAGAATGACAAAACAACTGCTAACCTTCTACTAACAAAATGAGGACTCATATTTTTGGTTCGCTTTTCTCCACAATTTGGGCATTGGTAGTATACGGTTTGCCCTTCATCTGCACCATGAATCTACACACAAGAATGCAATGGCATAAGCGTCTTATAGAGAAAAATAAAAAAATCTAATTATTCACATTAGACAATCGCTAAAACGGATACTTTACCTAGGGGTGGGCAAACGAGTCGAGGAACTGTGGATCCAAACCGAACCGGCTCATATTGCTTCAAACGTCCAGTTCTTATTGTGTATATTAATTAACAGTCTGAATCTGTTGTATAACGGTTCGAATCCGGTTTCAAAAGTTTGAATTCAAATGGATCGGTTCCAACCCATTTTGTATAACATTATATATATGTGTGTCTTACCTTGATTGGGGGTTACAATATTTTATTGTGTACTCAGCCACACCAAATCTTGAAACCTTAAAAAATCCAAATGTTTCGCTGAATTGATCAATCTATTCATTGAGTGGCTAGCTCTTTATGTTTTCGTTGTAATAGATATTGATACAATTCGTGAAAGAGTTTATAAGTTTGTGAAAGTTGGAGGATTACGGCAGTTAATATTTGAGATGGCTTGCTACAGCTTGCTATTATTTGTTTTTTTAATTAAAATGAATGATTAACTGAAAAAGATAAATACAAAAAATTCAGTGGTACCATAAAAGAACCAGTTTGTTCTAAACAGTTCGAGCTATGTTCGGTCCTAATGTTCAAAAATGAGGGAATTCAGATCGGATCGGATTTGTTAAATCTAAACAGTTTGAGTTAGGATCTTTAAAATTTGGAACCGATCCGAACCGTGCCCACCCTTAATTTTACCTAACTAGTATAATATTCAAGCAACGGATGCTTGCACTTCTGGCATTGCATATCTATGTGTAACAGAACACCAGATGGAAACAATTAAAAATATTCTAAAGCATAACTATGTTTACGTTGCAAATACATAACAATTTATACGTAGCGTCATTACATCAAATACTGGTTTTAAGGACTTAGATTTACGACTTGCCTAATGTGCACGTCCTCATATTTTGTTTTGCTGACATACATAAAATGCAAGTCATGACACAAGTCGTAATATGATAATTTATGTCGTGAAAAATTTAGTGTTTCCATAAAAGTCGAATTTTGAAATTCATTTAAAAGCTTACTTCATCCTTCATTGGAGAATTAAATCAAAAATAGATTTAAATAGAGAGAGAGAGCGATGGAGAAATTCAAGGCGAGAGAGATGGCGGGGATGAGGGGGAATTCAGACAAATAGATTTAGGGGAAGTGGGGAATATGGCAAGCAATAGATAAAGAGTTCAAAAAGGTGTAAAAGTGAGTAGAATTGAGTCGTAGAAGATGAACATTGAACATTAATAGTGGGTGCTAACCAAGGATTGTGATTTCCTTTTTCGAAATAATTTTAGTTTTTTATTTTAAGAAATATTTCGTGAAGCATTTCATTGTATATAGAAAAGGCATAAAAATTTCAAGTGTATGTCAAACATATATAAATAAGATACACGTAAATAAACCTATTAAATACATAAAATGAAGCCTAAATACTTAAGTATCCCTAAATGTAGTTTGCTTAATAATTTTCGGGGTTTTACACGAAAATATTGAATACTATGATAATGATAAAATGTTTTGATCGAAAAAACGTAATTTACTTTATAACTTTTTGTGCTTTACACAAAAATGTCAAAATTTACAAAAAAAAATGAAATATTTCAAAATAATGTACTTTACTTTTTCGGCACTTTAAATTTCAAAATTCAAAAAAATAAATATTTCACAAAATTTCATGAAATCATAGTCGTTGGTGCTAACATCCTAAATGGTTGACTAATTAATCAAAATTATTTCAGTGAATATCCTATAGACCCAACTCAATTAAACAGGGTCTTTTATCTTGAGAGGGCTAAGATCTAAATTGTGAGTGTCATTATCACCACCCAAAGCTACAAAATAATATAGGTGTGTTTTTAGTTTGGCCAATTAGATTATTTCTAATTATGTTTGGCATTCATTTAGAAAACTAATCCAGATTAACCCTCAAATTGTATCAGTCAAGTCAACTACATTAGCTACACAACCCAGGGTGTAAAATCAACTACATTAGCGACATTGATTACCCTTTGGTGTAATTGATTACCCTTGGTATAGTTGACTGTTATACTTTGTGTAATTGACTACCCTACCCATGGTATAGTTGACTGTTATACTTTGAGGATTTCTCAAAATATGTTAAAATTTTATGAAATATTTCATATTTTAAAATTATCGAAATCTCTTTCGAAATCCAAAATATATCAAAATTTTCCTGATAAAAGAAACAAATATTTTAATCTCTATATATTTTAACATTGTTATAATATTAATTAGTATCAAAAGTTTGTTACGTGAGTAATTTTTATCTAATATGTAGTCAGTATGATACTACGAGTCATTTGAGGTTTTTTATGTAGTATTTAAGAAATTTTTATATGAGTACCAAACTCAATTAGACATAAACGAAGTATTTACATTTGAAATCATAACCAAAATTTTGTTAAATTTGGTTAAATACTACGAGTCGTTTGAAACTTATATTGTTAAATTTGAAATCATAACCGAAATTTTTACATTTTTTCTACACAAACGAAATATTTCACGAAATATTTCTTAAAATCAGGGCACCACCGAAATTAACTCGAAAAACAAAATCACAATCCTTGGATTGAATTAGTTTTCTATACGAGTACCAAACTCAATTAGACATAAACTAATGGGAGTCAAATTCAAAATAATCCAATAACATAAACTAATGCCAGACAGTAATTAACATCACCACCTAAGATACAAATCCCTGGAATATTAGAATATATCCGGACAATCTGAAGCAAGGCCACCAGTAGTGCTTGAGGAACAATATTCAAGTTGCACTTTTACAATGAAATCTAACGAGGGATACAAGGTTCTTATACCAAGTTCAGTTGGTTACCCTTTCACAAAAGGAACCATTTCATAGGTTTTCCCTCTTTTATCTTTTTTTAATCCATAGTAATCTATGACACAGACTCTGAATGCAAAGTACGGATTTACATACTGATGACTAGTTAATTTTCATTCAGTTTTCAGTTGAATTACATTTAATCAATTGCATCTTACAAGGCAATCTCAAAGCTCAAAGACCTGATAGCCAACCTTAGTGCATATTCAACTCAGCAAACTGAAATGATCACCAGTACAACTTAAATGTAAAACAATTATGCTGGCATTCTTTTTCCTCAGCAAAATAATATGGATTTTATAGTTGACCGAAGCAACGCACAAGTCCGTCAATTTCACCACTCAGTCAATGGACCAATGCTTGCAAAGGTCATGAAGCAAAGATGTGGGCATAAGCTTCACAAATGCTACAAAGAGGAGCTATATGGTGTTAGTTCACAAATAAATGACATGATGCAGCAATTGCAATGCCTCTCCACGTTCCATGTTTGTCATGCTTCACATGTCAGATTATGCCGACGCTTTGAGTGGGTTTTGGAAACAGATTCATACAGGCAGGAGTGTTTCACAATATACGACCATACTTTAAACACCAATTTACATGCCTAGCTTAAACTATAATCACCTTTTTTCTAGTTCATTCTGTACATAATCATCATACAAAAGTTAGTACTCGAGAGGGTTTTATTTGCACTGCTTTTAGTTGTAAGATTATTCAAGAATTGTAAGTGGCTATAAGCTCCAATTGGCAATTTGCAGCATGTGAATCAATTTAAAGTGGCAATCAAATATATATATATATATTGTGCAAGATGTACCATTAGGTTTTGAAAAGCGTCCCCAATAGATACTCAGAGAGCAGGGATATGCTGCCACCTTCCATGGCCCGTTCCCACAAGAAACCAATGGTCTGACGTCTATCACTTCCATTCACCACCTAATAAAACAAACAGCAAAGATCTTGCAACCAGTAAATTGATAGCCAGATGCGCAGAAAATCGGGGGTTAAGGAAGACATTCCAACTTCCCTATCCAATTGTATCGCAGCTTGCGCATCAAGAGTCCAATTCAAATTGGACGCCGGGACAATATAAACGTGGAAGTCATCCATGAGCCAACCCATGAAAAATCTTGAGTGTACAAAAACCAGTTTACCTTCACAAGTCTCCATCAAGAAAAATGTTCTTGGGCACCTCTGACTGCAATTCTTCTCAAGATGTGGTAAAGACTGCAGAAAGCCACTGTTTGATAAATCGTCCAAGCTCTTGATGTCTTGCTGCATGCGAGTAGCTGTAACAAGGCGTGCCTGAGTGCTACAGAAGTATCAGGAGGGTTCTACAAAAGACTAAGCAATGCCTGATGATACATGACCTCCAACCTGCAGATCATACAGATCTTAACCATATGCTAATATATTGCTTGACCTTGACCACAGGTAACAAGTGTGAAAATTCTGAACCAGGGTTCCAGAGTAGGCTCCTATTTGATTGCAAAAAAGCTTCACCGTCCAAAGTTCTTGGTCATCAAATTTCACATCTGGAATATGCAATGCCTGATAACATGAGTTAACTTTCCCCTACTTAAACAACACATCATCTTCAAGAATTGAACGAACCAATACAAAACATGGATTTCAGTCATTAAAATATGAATTAACTAATCAACCATCAGCCAGGAACCACTATGCAATTCATTGAACAATTTGGAGTTTAATTTCAAATGATAAGAATTGATTGCAGCATGCAGCTCGATATTTGCCAAAGGAAGAGGCCTCCTTGCATCTCTACCCACAACTCTGAGGGATATAACAGTAGGTATAAGGATTTCTATTATTAAAAAAAAAAAAAAAAAGCCTACTGTACATTTTAAAATAAATAAATAAAAGGTCTACTTAAAAGCATACATAATTTATTTTGCCAACTATGAGTGGTGCAAACGCAATGCCTGGTTAGGTGGTGCTTGTTTTAGCCACATAATCTGAATAGAGATTAGATTTTGCAGACATTATTAAAGAAATTCAGACCTCTCGCCAGATTAAGAGGCAAAACAAAGACCCCCTTAGCCTTCAACACTATTGGCCCCTTACTATTGATGAAATATCTTGCTACAAACTTATTGGGTTTTAGAAAAAATTAAGAGTTGAGAATGGCATACCAACATAGCTTCTGAAACGCACTTTCATTAGATGCTCACAAGGCAAGGATATGTTGACACATTACATCGCCCCTTCTAGCAATAAATGAAAGGTCTGGCGTCACTAGGATCCATCCACCACTGAAGAAAACAAACAGCAAAGAAGTTGCAACCAGTAGATTGATGGTTAAATTCGCGGAAAACTGGAGGCAAGCAGAAATTCCAACTTCCCTAACCAAGTGTATCGCAGCCTGCGCGTCAAGACACCAATTCAAATTGGATGCCTGGATAATAAAAATGTGAAAGTCATCCCGAGTCAACCCATGAAATAAATCTTGAGATCTGTTTAAAACTGTCCAATAGATATCTGAAAAATCTCTCCAATAAATGCTCTTCTGGCAATGATATGCTACCACATCAGACGGACCCTTGTGACAAGAAATCGATGGTATGCCCTTCAGCAAGTTTCATTTACCACTGAATACAAAAAATGGCAAAGATGTCCAGTAAATTGATGCACATGAAACTGAAATTCACACTGACAGTCCAACCTCCCTAAACAATTGTACCTGCAGATCAAGTCTCCGACAAAAATTGTGTAACTGAACAATTCAAATTTGACGTCATTCTCAAGCCATTCAAAAGGGAAATCTTGGAGAACCCATGAAACAGTATGTAGACCAGTTTACCTTTACAAGTATCCATAACAAGAAAATGTTATAGGCAGACCTAACTGAAAACTTTGAAGACCAAGAAAAGCACTCAAAGCAACAAGTCAGAAGTTCAGGGACTCCCCATCAACCAGCATTCAGTGGAGATCTGGTAAGGGCATAAGATTCTCTGCAGCATGAACACTCGTCTCAAGAGGTGGTAAAGGCTGGAGAAGTCCACTGTTGGATAAATCTTCCAAGCCCTTGATCTCTTGCTGCATGCGGGTAGCATGTAGAATGGCATGCTCGAGAACTATAGGATCATCAGGAGGTTTCTGCAAAAGATTAAGCAAAGCCTGATGATACGTCTGAGCTGCCAGTGATGGTCTCACAACCTGCCGATTTTTACACAGCATACCAACCTTGACCATGTGCTTACATAGATTGCCCGATCTTGAACACGGGCAATCACAGAGAGAAAACTCTGAACCAGGGTTCCAGACTGTATAAGCCAAGCTTCTGTTTGATTGAGAAACAACCTTCACATGCCAAAGTTCTTGGTCATCAAATATAACATCAATGTCTGGGATGTGCAATGACTGATACCATGAGTTGGTTGATGACTCCCTCATGTTCTTAAAATACCCAGTGTCTTCAGAGTATTGATCAAACCAATACAAAGCATGGATTTCAGTCGTTAAAGTATGAACTAGCCAGTCAACTCTCGGCCAGGAACCAGCATATAGTTCATTGAACAATTTTGATTTCAGTTTTAAATGATAAGATTCAATTGCGGCATGCAGCTCGATATTTGCCAAAGGAAGAGACCTCATTGCATTTACCCACAACTCTAAGGAGATAAACATTCGGTGTTAGACAAAATGGAAATGCCTACTATATTACACAATAATTAATAAATAAAAGTCAAATTTTCCAGCACAACATAGTTTTAAGCTTTTCCCCATATATACTTTACAAAATAGCACCTTTTTTTTTCTAGGGGAGGAGGGGTCTATTTAAGTGGTTAAAAATTCATGCCTTCTTATTTTTCAACAACTTACATTTTGTTTTAGACTGAAGCAAATTTTAGGTGCTAGGCAATGCTCTTGTTTAAACGTTTAAGTGCACTTGACCTATCACCTTTGTGACAAATGAACTCTATTCTAAGGTACTCACTGGTGTAGGAGTGTAGGTCACACACACATACTGTTCTGATATCATTTTGCAATGTAATCTCCCCTATGCAGTTAAAACGGATAACAGACCCATAACGGTCCAAGAACGTTATAGGTTATAACGGGATATACCGAGATATAGCGGTATATAACGGAATAGTTTTTAAATATATATTTTAATACCTTACTAAAATATTAACGTATTATAGTAAAAAAAAGTAAATCATGTTTATAACATTAAATTCAAAAACAAAAAACCTTAATAAAAAACATCTTCCCTTAGTATGAGAGTGAAATTCCAAGAGAGAGTGCGATCGACTCTTCGTCTTCTTCCCTTCTTTTTATCCCATTCTTTGTCAAACGGCAAGGTTTAGTTCTCTGGCGATTGGCGACGGCGAGCTCTGGTCCTTATTTCTTATGAGTCTAGGGTTCTAATTCGACCGAGAATGAAATTAGTAATTTTTTTTTAATGTATTGGAGCAAAACGTTAAAACGACGTTATTGAAAAAAAAAACGTTATCTCAATAACGGCCACATAACGCTGTTATATCGAAGTTGTGATATCATAACGTGATAGTGTCATAACGTAACGGCTCACCCACGTTAAGAGTTATATCAACGTTATGACGTTTTAACTGCACAAAATCTCACATTCAACAATTTTCTACCATGTCAATACAGAAAAGCGAACAGTATACTGAAAAGTTCATTCGACAAATATTTCTGAAGAGAGCTCAATTAGGGGTGGCAATTAGTGACCCAACACAACCAGCTCCATAGCAGATTTGGGTTTGGAAAAACCTGACACGACTAATAACCGTGTTGACATCAAATTTGTGGGTTGGGTTTGGGTTTGAGGTCTTGACACGATTGACACAGAAACAACTCGTTTGTTATTATCTATTTATTATTTAATTAATAAGCATATTTATGTTTTTGGAAATTATATGTTTTTGGCATAGCTGGACTTAAAAAAAAATAGAACGATGCCAAACTTGCACATAGAGTGTGTACAAACTTTAGAAAATGGCTTTAGCACGATTAGAAATATTATCTAAAAGGTAGTAATCATGATCAGAGATGTGAAGGTCGGTCAACACAACACAGCTCAGCTCAGAACCGTGTTGGGTTTGACATCTTTGACACAATTACTAAATCGGTCAGGTTTGGGTTTGATGAGTTGACACGAGAAATTAATTTGACATGACATGACCCATTGTCACTCCTAAGCTCAATAGAGAATTTTTTTTTTTTAGTTTTGGATCCTTTTTCCATCTCATAGTTTTTTTTTTCATAACCTATTGATTTTGAAGGGATTTTTTGACATACCCCCTATTTCTAACTTCCAATTAGAGATACCCCTCAAATATGGCTAATTAGTGTTACCCCTGGACTGACGTTTCCGCCCTTTGACTAATAGGCTCTGAGTAAAATGTTCATCACGTGAGGAGCACATTGTTCCTAAAACTTTTCATCAATGTAAACCTAGAGATAACAACACATCTCGAGGCATAAAAAGGGTTACAATACATATTATTCCCCAAGATATACCTCAAGAATATTACACATCTTGAGGTGAAATCATGGCCGACTTTTTTATTATTTTTATTTTATTTTTTAAACATCATCTTCCTCATCTTTTCTTTAGCACCACCTCCCATCCCCTTTGAGAATATTACACATCTCAATGACCAACACAACCAACTCCTTATCCCCCCTCTCCACCCTCTGTTGTTAATCCTCCCTCCACCACCACAACAATGTCACTCGCCTTATCCTATGCACCCGCTCTTCCCCTTCCATCCCCTCCTATCTTCAAATATGCATCAAAGCCCAATCTGCCCTAACCCCAGCTCGTCTAACCCAAGATGACCTGAAGCTCACCCCATTCATCAAACAACCTCTTTGCTTCTTCAGTATCCTAAATAAAGCTTAACCATGTATTCCAAGAAACTAGATCTTTGCATTTGCTCAAACACCAACCAACCAAGCTCCATCTAGCCAAATTTCTTATACCGATCAATCATCACATTCAAGACACCATATCTCCATCAGAACAATTAACAAACAACCTTTTCGTCGAATCCAAATCTTTCCCATTGTAATACATATGAATTAAAGCACTTCAAATATAAACATCAATTTGTAAACCAATTTTAACAACATAGGCACCGAATTTCCATATTGCATCATGCAAGACTCGATACAAGCTTTAATGACAAATGGAAAAGTGAATTTATTGGGCATTAAGCCTCTATGTCAAATGTTTGGGTACAAGTTTATTGCTTCAAGTGGGTGGTTACCAACAGATAAACCTCTAATGAGAGTGTTACAAATATAAATGTCTGGGCTGGGGAGTTGATTGAAGACGGTCTTAGCATAGTCTAAGCTTCCAGGGGTTGAGATTGCAGAGAAAGATATGAGCTTTGTAGGTGTAGAGGACTCATAAGGAGATGGATTATCTTCTTGTAGATCAGTAGATTGGATTGGTTTAAGGTAGAGAATCTCTCTCGCTTTGTCTCAACTCAAAAGGGGGGAAGAGGGTTTGTGTTTGGAAGAGAAAAAGGGGTTCAATAGTAGTGGTTGGGGGTTTGTGTGGGACAGATGAGTAGGTGGTGGAGCTGGTGATGGTTGCCAAAGAGGCGGGGAGGTGATGCCAGAGAAAAGATGGGGAAGGGAAAGATGATGTTTAAAAAAATCATTAAAAAATCCCAGCCATTAATTTCACCTCGAGATGTGAAATATTCTCGAGGTGTATCTTGGGGGAATAATATGTATTCTAACCCTTATCATACCTCGAGGTGCATTCTTATCTCTAGGTGTTCATTGATTAAATCTTTTAGCGTGCTCCTCACGTGATGGTCATTTTACTCATAAAATATATGACCTTCTAACAATCAAATGGCGGAAACGTCAATCAAGGGGGTGCAAGTCTAATTAGTCATCTTTGAGGAGGGTATCCCTAATTGGAAATTAGAAACAGGAGGTATGTCAAAAATCCCATTTTTTAAAGAAGTATAAATATACATGCAGCATCAGCGTTTTTAGCTTCTAAGTGGCACCGTCTCTAACACCTTATACCCGTGTTAGCACCAAGCCACCAAGACAAATGTCAGTGCTTTTGACTTAGAGTTTTACTAGAAATGTTTTTTTTTAATTAAAAAAATAATAATAATAATAATAAATAATAATAATAATAATAATAATAAAATTAAAAATAGTTAATGTAAGATAAAGTAGCCAAAGTAGGGTGCATACCTATCTTTGGTAGCCATCGGTCTCTAAAATAATCCATGAATGCACATTGATCAATAAATACATCCATAAACTCTAGTATTGCATCCATAATACAAGGGTCATTCCTCGTGTAGTATAAAATGCGACCAAGGTGCCTAAATATCTCTTGTTGCACATCAAAGTTGTAGCACTTCTTTAGCAAATTTCTGATCCAAGAACGTCGAACATGCCAGTGGCATAATAAGACCCGACACCGGAAGGCATCTCTGCACATTATTATGTTGATCTCAGTGAAGTTAACCACCAAATTAGCATAAACTCTTTGTGAATTATCAAAAGATAATACCTGATAATATAAATCTCAAAAGATGGATCATCTACTACTATGGCATAGGGTCTCCATCCAGGTTCCTTGGTACGGACTCTTTCAAGAAGGGATCTCATCCACAAACGTATGCACTGACTATCAGAACTAGATGCAATAACCCATGCCACGGGAATCGCATTCTGGGATGAATTGAAAACTAATAACGTACATAGCGGATACTGTGGAAACAAAAAAAAGAAAGGAAAGGCATGTCAGAAATCAGATAAATGTAATGAACACGAAGATGCTAGTAAACAAATACATAGTAACTCTATACGAGAATGCGATGAATTGAAAACTAATAACGTACATAGCGAATACTGTGGAAACAAAAAAAAGAAAGGAAAGGCATGTCAGAAATCAGATAAATGTAATGAACACGAAGATGCTAGTAAACAAATACATAGTAACTCTATACGTCGGAACAACAATAATTTGATGTTCTTCAAATATTCATCCAAGAATACCTCCGAACTGAAATTTTTAACAATACAAAAGACCATTCATTATTCCAGAGAATGTAACATTCATGCTTAAGAGCATCAATAGAGCCATTAACAATGCACGCTCACCAAACCCTAACATATGGCGTAATGGTTCTACTTGGTCTTCTTTGGACAATTTATAACACACGGTTGGTTCACTAAAATCAACTTGCATTGGGGAGGCTCAACTAAAGTCAATCCCCTCCTAGCGGGTAGTTCAAATAGGAGGGGTTGGTCCAAATTCACAGATATGGTGAGCAAAGTTTTACAAGAGACGCTGTTGGTGTAGTAAAGCCACACCTGCCTCGTGACATTGGTCAGTCACTCCACCATCCGACAGAGGCACAACACTCAGCTTCGATGCACCAGAACCATCACCTTTGGCCAGCTTTTGATCCAATGGAGCAGATCCTCGTTGAACTCTCCTCCTGGCCTGGCATACTTCTTCAGCGGAGCAAACTTCACGACTTGATCACAGGGAGTGTTGGGTACAGTACACAACAACCTTCTCACCTTTATAGCAGAAACAAGACCAAATCAGGTAATGTTGAACGGAGGGAGGAGATCTCCCCCCAATCTCTCATCCCACTTGGACAAAAAGCCAACGGCCTAGAACCAGCCAGATCACACAAAGGCAACTTACAAATTCAAACTGAACTTCGGTTGGAGACATAGAAAGCAAAGTAATGAAAGGTCACCCTCAGTACAAGGCCTCGAATCGGTGAGTTTGCATAACCGCTTTAACTCATTAGATTCGCAGAGGGTTCTAGAAAATGGTTCTAATCCATACACAATCCACCCACGAATCATGTCCTCACCCTAAACACCATTGTTCAATGTTCCAAGTCTTGGGCCGCCCATCCCATCCTCGCATATAGGGATGGGCAAGAATCTCGGGCCCAACTCCTTTGACCCGGACCGGTATGGTCCCGATCCAATTTGAATCGGGACCAACCGGTTTCTCTCTTTTTCATCCCAGTCCCAGACTAGTTGGAACCAGGACGGAACCAGTTTCACAATTTTAGTTCCGGACCGCCCCGATTACTGTAGCAAATGTGCTTATTGGGATTTTACTTTGCAAACATATTCAACCCAAATTCAAAATATCAAAGACAAATGCACCAAAACACTAAAGCACTCTACTTCTTTACAATTCCTCTATTTTTTTTTTTCTGTTTCTGAACACTCCATAAAAGAAGAAAAAGATCAAATTCAACAAAGCTAGAATGCAACAAAAATTCCATATGAACTTCACAAGATTAGAATCTAAAATACATCAACCCCCTAAAAATGGAACCTTTTGGCTAGTTAGATCTAAAGAAGATAGAACAATCAGTTAAACATGGAATCCTAATCAGAACTAACAGAGTTGACCAAAGATGAGTCTCAAACATATCAAATTCATGAAAACCACACAGATGAAACCTCTAAACCATCATCAGCAATCAAATTCCTTCATAAACCAGTTGAATCAAATCTCAAATTAGAAGTCAACAATTTAAGCATAGAATAGAAGGGTGTGAAACAGAGTAAGCTACTAAACCCAACTTGTTCATCCGATTCATTAGGGTTGAACAAAAACCCGATTCGGTTTAAAATTGGTTCGGTTTCGATTTTAAAAAATTCAAAACCGAAGTGATCGGTTCGGTTTTCGGTTTTATGTGATTTTAACCGACAAAACCGAACCAACCGAATATATATATAATAAATAATATATATTTTATATAAAAACAATATAATATGTTTAAAATAGCCAATCGGTTCAGTTTTATTTCGATTTTAGTCAGTTCGGTTACGGTTTGTATAAATTAGAATTGGTTCGGTTTTGTTTATGTTAATGGTCGGTTCGGTTTCGGTTTGAAAATTTTGAAACCAACCAAAGTCGGTCCGGTTCACCGTTTGAGTGAAAAATCGAACCGTCGGTTTGGTTTTCAACCCTACAATTCATACATAAGACTTAAATTTCGAATCAAAAAACGAATTTTGATGAAACCCCATTTCTCAAAAAGTTGTACGGAGATCGATCAGACATTCAAACTAAAACCAATATCAAAAGCTTCAAACTCAAACTACATCAAAATCAAAGTATGAGCAACACCAAATATAGACGACGAGAGAGAATGGGGGAGATGGAGAGAAGTCGACGGTGGATGAGGGTGAGGTGTTGGCGAGATCGGTGGCGAGATGAGGCTGTGTCATGGTGGTTGACCATGACGAGGGAGAGGGAGCTCTGTCGATGGTAACGAGGAAGAGGACAATCGATCTGTGTGTTCGATGGATGTGGTTGTTAATTCATAGGTTTGATCATCGATCGAGGTGGTTGTCGACAAGAAAAAGAACAAGAGAAAAGAGAAATGGTGAAGCCATTAGTTTTGTCGGAGGGCGTTGAGTGGGTGGTGGTGGTGGTGGAGTTTGGCTAGGGTTTTGAGAGTCATGATGGATGATCTGATCTAATCGATGATGGGGAGGTAGAAATGGATCGCTTTTGGGTGAGAGAGTTGCAATGAACTTGAGTTGGGCCTAACAACAAAATTTTGAGTTAGCCCAATGGACTTGGGTTGGGCCCTATTCAACCGGGATGGTATGGTTACGTCCCGGACCATGAGGTTTTGCCCAAAAAAAATCACAATCCTTGACCGTTTTGTTCCGTTACTTTAGAATTGGAACCAGAACAAGCCCAATCCCGGACTGTGGCCACCCCTACTCACACAACTCGATCACAACCCAAGCCCAAACGTAAACCCGGGCCCAAGAAATCAAAAAGGGTTAACAACCATCATTCACACTCCACCTCACCCCCAAACCATGCATGTGCTTCTCATCACGTGCCCCCTAATCCACCTCCCACTCAATCACGTCACGTGTTTCAAACCACGTGTCCTCCATCTCACCCTCCACCCACACACATGCATCTGACCATGTGTACCCATCTCATACTCTATATTCCTCAGGCAAACCCCTCGATCTGCTCTGGTCTATCTTATCACCCGAGGCTTAAGAAAAAAGTGATTGTGGCCAATTTAAATTGCTCCCCAACAGCCTCCAACCATTCTGATCAAGATGATTTCTTGTCTAATGATTCTGATGATGAGCTGCAATATCTGCAAACCTATCTCCACCTGGACTCCTTGTTGGTGAATGTGGCAAGGCACATCCAACAGGACTGGTTTGAGGGAGCCACCCACTAGCCAGTGTTTTTCCTTCCAATCAAACATCTTCGCCAGCACCTGCATCGATCAACCATCTTCTAGAAACAAGATGCGGACTTGGCGTCAAGTGGGGTCCAAACAGAGATTTGGTGTTCAATTATTGACTGCAACTGCCAATTCTCCCTTGCTCTCAGGTTTTCCAAATCCGGCAGGGACCACTGATCTTAATGGAAATTAAAATTGTTACTTGGAACATTAGAGGGTTTGGGACACATTAAAATTGTTACTTGGAAGATTAGCTGGTTTGAAGGCTCTTGTAATACAAACTCAAGCCTCCGGTCACCTTCATCCAAGAAACTAAGGATATCATTGATGCTGACCTGATCCATAATGTATGGGAGATGCATACAGTTGGGAATTCATTGAAGCTCAAGGCCGCTCTGGAGGCACTCCTACAGTATGGCAGAAAGACATGTTGCAGGCATTAGATGTCCTCAAAGGTGCTTTCTCCCTCTCCATTAAGTTCAAATGTATTCATAATGAATTCTTATGGGTGTTATCTAGTGTTTATGGGTCAGTGGATATTAGTTACTCTAACCAATACTAGAAAGAATTGCAAAGTATTGCATTACTGTGGGAGGAGCAATGGTTCCTAGGAGTAGACTTCAATGTGGAGGTTAGCAATGAAGAAAGAAAAGGAGCGTCCAAAGAGCTAGCAGAAGAGATTTCATGGACTTAATTAACCACTAAAGTTTGAGAGGATTCATTCTAAAGGGGGGGAGGTTAACTTGGTCCAATAATCATAGGCATCCTTATTTGTCTAGATTAGACATGTTTCTTTGTTCCAACTCTTGGGGATATCAATTCAGTGATCTTAATGAGCTCCTTCTTGAAAGATTTGGATCTGACCATAATGCATTGTTCCTAAAACAAGACACTTTCAACTCAGGCCCTAAGCCTTTTAAGTTTGAAAGGATGTGGTTTGAGCGCCCATCCTTTTTTTTAATCAATCAAACAACAAGATATATATAGAGAAAAGGTGACTGAGAAAGTAACAAAAAAAGGCAGGGGCTAGACCCTGAAACAAAACCAAATTATAACCCAAAAATGCCTTCCCAATTGAAAATACGAACATGAAATTCTAAATCAAAGATAATGATAAATTGTCAATTCTCTAAAAACTAAAACTTGTAGAAAGGGTGAATCTAATCACATGCCAAGCGGAATCGAGAGCGGAGACGTGGGACTACAACATACATCGGTGGGTATCAATAGTATAACTACACCGTAAACTCACACGATACTACCGTGGATAAACATATGGAAGACTTAGGCCCGTGAATAATTGGAGTGGACTTAATATTCCAACACTTCCCCTCAGCACAAGCGCGAGGAAATATTAAAAATTCTCACAGCATTTGCGATGGACGAGACTCGAACCCCGATCTTCGACGACCAATAGTTTGATACCATGATAAATTCTCAATTCTCTAAAAGTCAAACTTTTATAGGGCTAATCTAATCACATATCAAGCGAGAGCGAGAGCGGAGGCATGAGACTACAACGTACATCAATGGGTACCAATAGTACAACTATACCGTAAACTCACATGGTACTACCATGAATAAACCCATGGGGAACTTAGGCCCATGAATAACTGGAGTGGGCTTAATATTCCAACAGATAACACCCATCCTTGATCAATGATGCTGCCTATCACTAGAATACCCATCCTTGATCAATGATGTTGCAAATCACTGGAGTACACTTATTTCCAATGGAAATGCTGGTTTCAGCATTTGGAGCAAGCTTAAACAGCTTAACACTTTTCTCAAAGCCCATGACCAAAATGTGTTGGCCAATTATACTCCAATGATTGACAGAACTCAAGCCTCCTCACACACTGGACCTCATTGAGGAAGATAGAGAGCTGAATGATGATGAGTGGTACTAGAGAGCTAAAGATGGAGCAGAATTATTGAAACTTCTTAAGAGAGAACATATTTGTTGGAAGAGAAAGGGTAGAGTAAAGTGGGGTAGAAATGAGGACTATAGTTCCAAGCTTTTTCACAAACTTTCTAACTTGAGAAGAGTCTCCGACATCATTTCTTTCCTCTCAATCCAAGAAGAAATCACTGTAAACCGAAATCAAATTGCCAACCATATCACTGGTTTCTACAAGGCACTCTACACTGAAAACAGAGTCATTGGAGACCTAATCTGGATGGGTTACACTTTTCTGGGATCCCAATTAAAGTTAGTGATCAGCTACAAGCCAACATCTCTGAAGCTGAGTTCCTGTCAGCCATGAACTCCATTACTTGGGATGTAGCCCCTGGTATTGATGGATTCCCCACTGATTTTTTTCATCAAATCTTGGGAATTCATCAAAGGGGGCGTAATGGGAGTCATTGAATACTTTAATAGAGGGCGCTTTCTTGACTGCATGCTCAATACAACACTAATCACACTGAAGAAAGAAGCTTGTAGAATTGAAGAATTCAGACCCATTAGCCTGATTCCATCAATTTGCAAATGTATTTCCAAGGTGCTCCCTTCCAGGCTTTGTCCAACACTTCTCGCACTCTTCTCTTCATATCAATCAGCTGGGGTGGATAAGAGACAGTTGGTTGACAGTGTTCTCATTGGCAATGAGATCCTGGACCCTAGAATTAAATAACGCAGATCTGGTCTTATGCTCAAAACTGATTTCTACAAAGCCTTTGACATTATCTCTTGGGGCTACTTACTTGACATGATGACTAAGTTTGAAATGGGCATAAAATGGAATAGATGATTCACACCATCATTTCCACTTCTTCCTTTTCCATCTATATCAATGGAATACCTCATGCTTCCTTTTCCATCTATATCAATGGACAACGCATGTGCTCAGCTACCACAGTTCACTCATGCCAGCAATAGCAACCTAGACGATGAGCTACGGCCTGGGTAGCCAAAGGCTTACCTAGATGATGAGCTACGGCCTGGGTAGCCTAGCCCACTGCCAAAACATCCACGGAACACCCACTATTGGTTGTAACCAAGCGACTCTTTCTACATGTCAGAATCATCCACGACATAAACGGTCAAATTCTCAATAGAAGACATACCACTACCGACCCAACCAGACCTGTCAAAGTAAAACGATAAAGCAGAATGGAAAGCGCGAGACTAGGAGACCAAACATAATATGTGCATAAAATGTACTCAAAGTAAACTTGTTTTCAACAGTTGGAACAAAAAAGTACAAACACACAAAGTCTATTCCTCTCCAGGAGGGGTACAGAAATAGAACTAAGCTCAACGATAGAAGAAGCAATAGTTACGTCTGTGCGCACCTCAATCTGGGAATCATAATCTGGACCGCCCTCTTCTTCTGATGATGCAGAGACGACTACTAGGTCTGCGTATGATATCTTCTTATAATACTCGATGTCCCATTCTGGATGCTCCTCCTTCATTAGCGCCAGCAACTCTAGTCTCCCATGCATGACCCAGCAGAATTCACACATGCCATGCTCCTTGAGAAGTTCTTCCTCACGCGCCCTCGCTTCATCAAACTCACGCTCCAACAGCTTCAGCTTGCATGTCAGTGCATCAACCTGAGATTGCTCCACAGCCAGACTACTCTTAACAGCACTGAGCTCATGTTGTTCCAATTGAAACTATTCTTCAGCCTTCCTCGCTACTCCAGCATTGAATTTCATGTCAACTTCTAACTGCTGCCTTTGGGCAGCCTAGTCAATCTCCTTCATGGCTTTCTCCTTAGTAAGAGATAGCAACTCAGAACGCGTCTTAGTCGCAGTTTCTTGCGCAACTCTAAATCAGAGCGGATCAGATCCAACTCTCGTTTGAATCCGTCTCTTGCAGATACCGCCTCTGCCAAATCAGACTCAAGGGCCTCCAAACGAACCCTTTGAGTCTCAGCAATAACGGCCGACTATTCCAACCTCCCCTCCTCAATCTGCTTCCTTAGTAGCTCAATCTCAAAAAGCGCATCAAAATACGACTTTTGCATAGTTAAGAAGACACTCCATGGTGTATACCCTCTCACGAGCCGCCTCAACCTGTCCCAGCAACGACTACCTGGCTCAAATGAGACATCCCCAACATAAATTGTTTTAAACCTTTATCCGTACGCCCTTCTAGCGTATTCTCCTCAGGTTTTGGAGCGTGGTCCATCAGCCAACAATGATGCCTGCTTATGTGCTTTTTGAAGCATAGTTCACGTCAACCTCCTGGTGTCAAACCTGGTTGCTCATCTTTACTACGTCCAGAGCAAACAAACTTATCCGTGCATCCGGATAGAGCTCTCCCGAAAGCGTAATTACGCCGGCACCGCCCTTCATAGTCGCCACTACACCCTTCCTCCGCAACTTTCCCTGTCACTAGCGACCGACCCTTTATCGCAAGGCGACTCAGCAGAATCCGAAGAAAAATAGGGAAACGAATTGTCCAACGGACCCTCCATCACCCTGATATGCAGCCTAGAACGAGATAGGGAACAATGCGGACTACAAGAAGGATGACCCACTTCACCGCAACTACTATCGGATGATCTTTCAGTGGAGCGATTGGACTCTAGAACCTCAAGCGAATCTTCGTCAGAAACCTCCAACAGAACGGCCCTAGAGTGGTTAGCAACAATAGAAGCCGCCACAGCGGCCAAATTCAGCTTCTCGCTTAAAGCTTCAGCTTGCTTGGTACTCAGATTCGACACACCTTCAACCCCTGCTAATCGAAGATGATCCCTCTCCCAACCGGATATTTAAGCCTCCGCCCTAGCAAGCTGACTAGGTTCCCGTTCCGCCCTCACTGGAGCAGACCGTTTGGTACCCGACTCAATCCTAGCACATGACTTCTTCGAACTCACAAAGGAGGCGAGCGTCTCAGAAAGTCCTTCCGTGTCAGACGAAGCAGGAACCTTAACTTCAACGGCCTTCCTCTTTCTAAAAGGGGCTCCACCTTCAGACTTGACCTTCGGCGTTCGGTAAATAGTGGCGGCCACGTGCCAGTTGGCCCACAAACCACTGTGACTGAAGTTAGCAGGACATATGACTTCCTCCACACTCATCTTCGGCAGGTCACGGAATGTCTTCATAGTGTTCTGCTCCTCTGGGGAAAGAGTAGTAGGGAACCTCCCTGCAAAGAAACAAATGCATTTATCAGCGTACAATCAGTGCAACGAATTCGAAATATGAAGTTATACTTACGAAGTGGACTGAACTCCCGCTCAAGCGGATGACCCTTGAACTTGAAGTACTTCGAATTCGAATGAGCCAAGAAATTCCCAAAGCAGTCCGGCGACGTCATTTTGCAAACGGCGTGATCATTCAGCCGAGGAGAAGTCAGCAACTGAATCACCCGCGAAGTCACGCGAACACCAGCATCCTTTGCTCTGAACAAAATAAGAAGTATGACTTGTACCCATTGAGTACCAACTGAGCAGGAGGGATTCCGAGGAAATCCAAGAAGCCTCAAATCTCATCAAGAACAGAAAAACGGACTCCAGTCTAAAGTATTCCGCGGTGCAAGCAAATGAACCCTTTTGGAGGGAGCATTGGCAACTGATCATCTTGTAGATCATACAATAACAGGTCCTCAGGGACCCGAACGTCTTTCGAATTTCACTAAGGCCCGACTCAGAAAGCGACTTTTCTTCAAAAACTCGAGGCCCCTAGCCATAGTTTCATCATCAAGATGGTGTTGGTGAGCCATGGCAAAAATGAACAAGTTTTCAATCAAAAGATGAACAGAGCAGAATCTCTATAGGCAAGAAAATAGAAGAGTCAATCTCCGCAGAAAGGAGGATCTAAATAGGGATTGGTTTTCCACCTCTTCTCCACTGAACCGACGCACACTTAATTAATGAAGCGCACGGCTCAAGCAAACAATTCAGACTCGATCATCATTAGCGGCGTATCTTTTCAAGAAGTGACTTAGTAGACTGACGTGATAGCCCACTAACTCGGGGGGGAGGGGGGAGTAGCTGATGATACACCAGAACGGTCATTCTTCTACGTTGTACATGTGTCACGATGATCTCGAGAAATAGAAGGCCCAAGCGTCAGCCCGATCCGCCCAAGCGGTTCCAAGCCCACAAAATGCAGTCCGCCAAACGAACCCGAAATCATTACAGCTTGTTAAGCTCATGCTACTCACAACTATCCTCAATACCCATAAACCCTGCTAATGCAAGTATCTCGAAGATCAGCTTCGGACAGGCAAGACAACAACACTTTTATATATCACACATGGAGACTTCTATCTATGAACTACTCTAAGAACGGAAACTATCTCCCGCGTATCCAGGAGCACAAGGCTAACAAAGATGCTCTCCTTTACAACACAACTCCAAATTAGATAAGGATTTCCACGAAGATCTCTTTCTCTAAACTACGTCATCGATGACCTAGTCGAACCAGGACTCCAACACTATAAATAAGACATGAGGTTGGTAAGCTAAGGTACCTACATATACTATGTTTACAGCATTACGCCTTTCTCAGACCCTGTCTGACTTTAGCACCAGAGTGTCATCGGCCACCACAACGGTGGTCCGTGGCTCATGTGCGTTCCTTGTGCAGGTCAATTGGTTTGCATGTCAAGGTCAAAGCAGGGAACGAAAATCGACTGCATCAGATAGACATTAAAATCACAACCGGGACTTATTTATACATACCCAAATCTCTTCCTGTATGTTTGATTGGGGAGAGATTTTGAGATACACGAATCTTTAGCTGTGGATGTATACTTTTGCATTTTGATTCTGTAAATACAACACTTTTGTTTTGCTGATAAAAAAATATTTATATATCAAGTATTTATTAAATCATGACAGATACTGAAGATGATCATGAAAGATAATGGTTTACCTTCAATTTGCTCGGGCCAAAGGTAGAATGAAAAGCTACAGAACTGTTATGCCCATAACGGAGCATCTGTTGCAGCTGCCACTCTGTCTGTATTCCTATAACAAAGTCTGTGAGAGTTGCATCTTGAAAGAAAAACACATTCTTCTGGCGGCGCTGCACCCACATTCGTACACTATATGCATCATCTGTGTGTAACTGGTACATGGATTGTCTAATTACTCTTTCCATGTTGCGGACATCATTTCGAGTAAGAAAATCATCACGATTACTGGGCCCACCATGTCTCTCTACTTCCTCAGCATGCTGCTGAAGAATGTTGTCTAAAGATATCCCAACATGGAGCATAGACATCACTTTTTGACGCAACTCCTCTGAGATCCGGGGAGCATACATCGCTCTGGTACCCACAGCATCCCTATCAAGTACTCCATGACATGGGGCACCTGTCTTATCAACATGGTTTCGCTGATTGTAGATAATTAGTGCAAGAAGAGGACGGGTGTATAAACGCTTTACTGTAAAATGGCAAAGGCAGCCTCTCATCATGTGTCGCCTACCCGGCCTGCTACCCTTTCCTGATGCAGGTTTATGGTTAGAATTGTCACCATTACCAGATTCACCATCTCTGTAATCCTCGGGACCATATGAACACCAATATCTAGAAAATCATCATAAGAATAAAAAGATCATTAAAAGCGTATGAGAATGAGATTTGCGCAGAAGAAAAAAAATATTCAGGGCCTACAGTGTGTATTCAAGATAGCCATCAACTCTTGGCTTGCTAAGGCTCCCCTCAGACCGCTTCCTTCTTGACTCGACTCGGAAGCTAGCCGGACATTCTGGATTGGCAGATTCACCTTTAACAAAATCATTAACTCTACAAAAGGGGATAAGAGCAATAGCATCACCACCTTGGCGACCGCCTTCGACTTTTACCCAGTTTATATGTGCAGCAGAAAATTCGGCACAAGGAGGATCTTGAACTGGAAGGTTGAGAATGTCTTCCATTCTTGGCATCTGTGATAAAGACAAACACTATCAATGAGAACATGCAAGCATACATCGCAAACTTGTGCCAAGTTAAGCAGTTCTGTACTAAAACAAAAGTTGAGTTTTGGAATTCATCTAATTACAAGTTGAAACTGAGGTTTCACTTTGGTGGTTGAGAAGACAGAACAATGCACATGCTCATAAACAGTAAAAGTGCGCACTCTATCTTCACATATTTGAGAAAGACAAAAAAAAAATAAAAAAAAAATACACACTTTCCGTATCCTTCTGTTTTTAACCTAGGAAGGTAGAACTTATTTAGCAGAGGATACAGCTTATGTGTGCACAAATTTTACCAGAAAGGAAGGTTAAATTGGATCAGTTTTATGTATATCAAAAATAAGCATATGATAGTATCATACTCATGTCAACTGTGATACGTTAACACTTCAGAAACATCCATCTCTCTTGTAACTTGAGCTAATACAATTCCATGTCCCAATTTAATGGTAACAATGAAGCATCACGGAAGTATTCTTGTAGTACCAATCAGATATCCTTCTATAGTACCAACCAAATGTGGTGGGTTGGCTCTGCTGTCTGATTTGGAAGAAGGGTCCTCATGCGATCATGTGGTGTTTTTAGAAAGATCTAGTGTATTTAATTTAATTGGAAAGACCAATTATCTGCTCAGATGTTCAAGCGTGTCAATATTAATTACAAGAAGGAAAACTGGATGAGTACAACGAGAATGTTACGCAACACCCAGGGAAAGGGAACAAATAGACCACTTTCAAATGGTCCAAGTAGTCTTATCAATAAAACATTTAGCTTATATCAAACATCAACTGAGGAGGGGGAATGCAAGTGAGCGAGAAGCTCAAAGAAAATGAACAATAAAAATTACATATTAGATCTGGAAAATGACAACAGAGGTGTAATCTCCTAGAATGATAATGTTCCAATTGTGGAGAACTTCTGAAATAGGTTTTTCCAGGCCCATGTTCCAGCTGTTAGCCCATTGAATAGCCGTAATCTTGATCATATAACAGATGACGTGGATTTCTAATTTCTTTCTGGAGAAGATGTGATTGTTCCTCTCTTCCATATAACCCTGAGAATGATGAGAAAGAGTCCAAAATCAATTTACCTTGAGGGAGGTTCGATTCTTTCACTGATTTACCCATTGATGTAAGTTGCTCACCGGTTGAAAACTCCATCTAGAATCATTAGCAATGGGTATCAATACCCTCGCCCCAAAGACACACCTTGTCCTCAAGGTGGAAAGAAGGGAATTGTTGTTGTAACAAACTAAAGTCCTCCCAAGTTGCTTCATAAGCAGGTAAACCGTGCCATTTGATCAGAATTTCCATTATACCTGGCTCACCCTTAACAGCATGACGAACATCCAGCACTGATTCAGGTTGGACCATTAATTCAAACTCACTGTTGATCTGTGGAGGGAGGGAATTTATATGAGAACAAGGCCCCTTAGCTCGGCGCAGCTGAGGCACATGGAACACTGAATGGATTTGTGTGGAAGATGGTAAATCCAATTTATAAGCAACAGACCCAACCTTTGCTAGAATCGGATAAGGCCCATAAAATCTTGCAGATAACTTCTGATTAGCTCGACTCACCAAGGACCTTTGGCGAAAAGGTCTGACCTTTAAAAATACTCTATCTCCCACTTCAAATGTCTCATCTCGCCTTGACCTATCAGCATATTTTTTCATACGTTGTTGTGCTCGCAACAAATGCATTTTTAGAGTCTCCAAAATGTTGTCCCTATCTAAGAGCAGCTACTCCACTGATGATACAGCAATAGTTCTTATCGTATAAAGCAGTAAGGGTGGTGGATCCCTTCCATACAGAATCTTGAATGGAGTGTATCCCATAGCCAAATGCATGAAGGTGTTGTACCAATATTCAGCCCAGGGTAACCACTTGGACCATTGTCTGGGTCTTTCAGAAGTGAACATCTTAGATAAGTTTCAAGGCAACGATTAAGTACCTCCGATTGTCCATCCGTTTGAGGATGATACGCCATACTATGCTTCAACTTAGTGAATTGTAATCGGAACAGCTCACGCCAAAAGGTACTAAGGAAAACCTTATCTCTATCTAAGATTACTGATTTTGGTGTCCCATGAAGTCTAATAATCTCCTTAGAAAATACGGTTGCCACAACTTTAGCTGTAAATGGATGTTTCAAACCAGAGAAATGGGCATACTTACTAAGGCGATCCACTACGACCAAAATGGTATCAACCATTCCTGAACGTGGTAACCCTTTTATAAAATCCATGGTCACTTCATCCCATACTTGAGTAGGCAAGGGAATTGGTTGAAGAAGACGTGCTGGGGTAGTGGCCATTGTTTAGTTGCGTTGACAGACACACACTCATTAATTTTCGAATGTCTGCCTTCATCCCAACCCAATATAGCTCCTTAGCTATTCTCTGGTACGTCTTCGTCTCCCCAGAGTCCCCCCCCCCCCCCACAGCTGAATCATGGAACTCCTTGAAGAGAATGGGGATGAGAGAAGAAGACTGTGGAATGACTAACCTGTTCTTGTAATGCAACAGGTCCTGAATGACCAAAAAACCAGGACTGCACGAGCCTTCAATTATTGTTTCAGTTGTTGTAAAGTAGTGTCACCCAAAATCTCTATCCTTAATGCCTTCCAGTCACGCCATGTGGACAAACTAAACTGGAAACAGTATGGAGGGGAAGGAATCCGAGATAGAGCATCTGCTGCTGTGTTGGAGGAACCCGTTTTGTAATGAATCTCAAATTGATAGCCAACTAGCTTGCTTACCCATTTCTGGTATTCTGGCCCAATTACCCGCTGCTCCATTAAAAATCTCAAGCTCTTTTGATCAGTACGAATGATAAATTTGCGCCCCAACAAATAAGCTCGCCATTTAATCACTGCCAAGACAACGGCCATAAGTTCCTTCTCGTAGATGGGCTTGAGTCTGGCCCGCTGCCCCAAGATTTGGCTAAAGAAAGCTATTGGCCGTTGTGCTTGCATTAAGACAGCACCCACAGCAAATCCTGAAGCATTTGTTTCCACTATGAACTCCTTAGAGAAATCGGGCATTGCTAAAACCGGAGCCCTGGTCATTATCTGCTTCAAATTCTGGAACGCATTCTTTGCCTCTTGATTCCATGCAAAACTATCCTTCTTTAATTGTGATATTAACGGCCAAGCCACTTGACTATACTCTTGTACGAACTTCCTGTAATACCCGGTGAGACCCAAGAAACCACGTAATTCAGTAATAGTTTTGGGTTGTGGCCAATCCAGTATAGCCTGAATTTTTGACTGATCTATGGAGACACCATTAGCTGAAATTACATGTCCCAAATAGCTCAACTTCGAACACCCAAATTCGCACTTTTTGCAATTCACATACAAGTGATGTCTTTGCAGTAAATCCAAAACTATCTCAAGGTGTTCCACATGTGCTTCAAGCCCTTGACTGTACACTAAGATTATCATCGAAGAAGACGAGCACAAACTTGCGCAAATATGGGCGGAATATAGAGTTCATCAACACTTGAAAAGTCGCAGGCGCATTTATGATACCAAAATGCATCACTAAAAATTCGTAATGCCCTTCATGCGTGCGAAAAGCAGTTCCAGATTCATCCCTTTCCTGAAGCTGAATCTGGTGGTAACTCGATTTAAGATCCAACTTCGAGAATATGACTGCCCCCATGAAGCTCGTCTAACAGTTCATCGATGATAGGAATAGGAAATCGATCTGGAACTGTTTGTTTATTTAGTGCGCGATAATCCACACATAATTGCCACCCCCCATCTTTCTTCTTGACGAGTAATACCGGGCTTGAAAACGGACTCACACTACGCCTGATGATTCCAACTTCTAACATCTCCGCGATAAGCCTTTCAATCTCACTCTTCTGGAACTGAGGATAACGATAGGGTCGTACATTGACTGGACTTGATCCCTCATGCATGATAATAGAATGCTCATACCCCCGTTTTGGAGGTAGCCCTCATGCTTGGAACACTGCTTTATATCTACACAATACCTCAGATAATACTGCTGGCAACTCAGAGGCATCCTCCAACAGTGCTGACATGCTTCCCAATTCTACCAGAAATCCATGTACCTCTTGCTTAATTGTCCAAAGCATTGCCTTTAACGAAACCAAACTTCGCCCTAGAGAAGGATCTCCCTTGAGAGTGAATGTCTCTGACCCAACTCCAAACCGTAGCAATTGGTCCTTCCAGTTTATAGTTGTACCCAATGTCTCCAACCACTGAATGCCCAATATGACATCAGAACTACCGAGCCCTAATGGAAGGAAATCTTCTAAAATTTCAATCCCTTATAACATCAATCGCACTCCTCGACAAATCCCACTCCCTTGAACTGACTCTCTTGAACCCATGGTAACCTCATAAACCCCAGTGGAAGTGATTGGTAACTCCGCATGATCCACCAACTTCCGAGAAATGAAATTGTGAGTCGCTCCACTGTCAATCAAAACTACCACCGGTTGGCTTGCAATTTCTCCCTCGATCTTCATGGTTTTTGGATTTGTTAGTCCCATGACCGAACTTAATGACACTTCCACCACTTGCCTTATCTCGGCCACTTCCAACTCCTTGTGCTCACCCAACTTCCGAACCTCTTCCTCTTCCATTTCACCTTCCTCCTAAGCAATGACACTGACTTCCTTCTTACACTGATGGCCTGGTGAGAATTTCTCATCGCATCTAAAACACAAACCCTTCTCTCGTTTTGCTTGAAATTTTGCATCTAAGAGCCTTCTGGTCTCTCCTCTTGGAAAAGAAATCCTCTCAAACTCTCTAGAAGCCACAGATTTGGGGTGCCCATAAGGGGGGTCACTAGCCAAAAGTTTGTCGAAGTCTCTGGAGGGTACCAGCGCCTGATGCCCTAATGGACCATGACTATAATTCCTTTGTCACCCCATGGGCCGATTGCTACACTGATGCAGGCCCGTTTTGTGTGAGCCCAGTAAAGCATGTTTCTCTTCCACCCGTTGGGCCAAATCCATGGCCCGACCCAACTGACCCGGTTCTAACATCCTCACCTCAACCCGAATTGAAGGTTTCAACCCGTTAATGAATTTGCTCAAATGGATGTCCTCAGTGAGGGTTTCTAATGGAGCTGCATGCGTGACGAATTGCCGGCGATATTCAGCCACTGATCCCTCTTGCCGAAGAGCAAGAAATTGCTCACACAACGATCCTTCTTGTGTTGCTCGAAATTGTTTCAATAGCAACCCTTTAAGCTCTTCCCAGAACAAGATTGGTCGTTGTTTACTCTCCCATTGATACCAGAGAAGCGCATCTGCTTCAAAAGAAATGACCGCTGCCTCGATCTTTTCTTCATTGTTGTATCGTTGTAAGGAGAAAAATCGCTCAGCCTTCAAGATCCAGCCGTCTGGATTCAATCCTTCAAAAGCTGGCATTTCCAATTTCCAGTGTTTTCTGTCGAATTGGTACCCTTGCGAAGAAGATCCTCCACCTACAACACCATTCAAACTCTGTGCCTCAACATTTGTCGGGGGTATTTGATCCTTTTCTGCTGTCGAAACAGTTTTTAGGGCCTCTTCTTGCATCTTCATCATCTGCTTCATTCGTTGCATCAACTCTTGAAAATCTGCCCTCAGCAATCCCACTTGTCCCTTAACAGCTTCCACAACCTCTTCCATGGCATCAATCCTTGCGTTAGCACTCGTTCCAGCACCTTTTCCAGTCATGATTCCTATGTAATTAAAACAACGTTATAACGCCGATATAACTCCGATATAACTCTTAATGTGGGTGAGCCGTTACGTTATGACACTATCACGTTATGGTATCACAACTTCGATATAACGGCGTTATGTGGTCGTTATTGAGATAACATTTTTTTTCAATAACGTTGTTTTAACGTTTTGTTCTAATACATTAAAAAAATCACTCATTTCATTCTTGATCGAACCAGAACCCTAGACTCATAGGAAAGAAGGACTAGAGCTCGCCGTCACCAATCGCCAGAGATCTAGATCTCGCTGTTTGATAGAGAATGAGATAAGAAGAAGGGAAGAAGACGAATAGTCGATCGCACTCTCTCTTGCAATCTCACTCTCAGACTAAGGGAAGATTTTTTATTAAGGTTTTTTGTTTTTGAATTTAATGTTATGAACATGATTTACTTTTTTTACTATAATACATTAATATTTTGTGGGGTATTAAAATATATATTTAAAAAAACTATTCCTTTATATACCGTTATATCTCGGTATATCCCGTTATAACCTATAACACTCTTGGACCATTGTGGGTCCGTTATCCGTTTTAACTACATAGCATGATTCCTTAGGATCTGATTGCTCTGATACCAGATTTGATAGGATCTGAAGAAAAAGAAGAAATAACAAAGAACTGTTTATTGAAGAATGAATGTTTTCTTTACAAAAGAACTGTACAAAACAAGCTTTCGAGAGGCTTGGACTCTCCTTTGAGCAAGAGCTCTATTGACAAGAAAGAAAATTTCACACCTAACTTCTAAGCTTTGTTCTTAACTTCTTATTTAAGGTGGTACCACCCACTTTTGCCAACTCACTATTTTGAACAGTATAACCTATTCCTAACAAGCTTAACAACTTGTTTATTACATCAACTAATTTCCAACTATCAATAGCTATTTCTAATTACCCAATTTATACCTTCTCCTTGCATATATAAATCTTATAGGAGGCCTATCAGAAACTTGGTATCATCTCCATATGAAGGTAGCTACTGCATAACTTTATCCAATTCAAATGTTTTACTGAATTTCAACCTTGTTATAGATAGGATTCTATTTTGATCAAATTCTATGTTTGGAAAGCTACTGTAAGAGTTTGGCTTTCCAAATTCAGAATTGGAAAACCATTGTGCATGCTCTAACTAGGTAGTCCAAGATGAGGGTTCCCATGGGTAAGGGAAAAAACTTGTCAAAGGCATTTAAATGGTTTTGGGACCCATATCATGCTTGCCTTTCAAAAAAAAGGGTCAAAAGAAATTTTGGCGAGGGGTTTGTTTTCGCCCAAAAACAGCCTATGAGAAGTTGAACTAGGATTGGGAATTTTGATTGAAAAACAACAAATTGGAGTTCAAATTTCTCAATGTAGTCCTTCATCGAGAAAACACAGGTTTTGTGATCCTATATCCATTTGTCATCATTCGATTGAGACAAGTGCTACAAAAGTCATCAGATCAATTAATTGATTTACTTTGGAATCTCTAAGACTTCTTGGAGATAGATCCCTAACCATCTCCACCAAAGTGTTTCTTTCATCAAATGAAATTGAGAGAGGTAAATCAGCTATCCATAAATCCTTCAAGGAATCAATTCTCCTTCCATTTCCCGCATGGTAAGAATTATTGGTGCTGAATTATTTTTTTTCCGATTCAGGACACTGCACCACCAAATGGCACATCAGTAAGGATTGTTGACTCAAACCACCCAAAGCCTTCCATACCATTTCTAGAATAATTTGTCCCCAAGGAGCATTATGTTCAATCTCAAACATCCATAATCGTTTTGCAAGAAAGGTTTTGTTGAAGTGTTTCATTCTCCCTTGTTTTGGGGTTGATTGATCATTACTATTTGACTAGTTAGTACTTATGGGCAGCAAAGGAAGCTCCTCGAGAAACTCTCTACAAACTTTTTCGATGTTGTTTGCTACTAAAATTGGGACAGTGATGAAAGACAAGTAAAATTAGGGATGCAGGCCATTGTATATTTAAAAATTTAATTAGAGTGAGGCGGCTTGCTATCAAGGTGAGGCATTTCTTGGAAGTGTATTACAAACTTCTATTTCGACAAATTCATGTTTGATTAGTTCATTTTTTGTTATCACGTGACCTATAATGTTTAGTATTTTTTTCTATTTGTTGTGTTCTGCTTTTCATTTTTGGTGAGTTGCTCACTCATCTTTTTCTTTCTCCTACTTCTTCTGAATTCTAATGCAATCTTGATTTTCCTTTGAAAAATGAAAAGAAATTTCAACCAAATTGTGACAGCCTTGTGTGGGCGGGCTCTGAGGCTGGCAGACTACCTCGGTGTTATAATCCCACATTGCCTGGGGGAGGGATGGAGATGAACTATATATGCGAGGTTGAATCCATTGGAACAAAGTGTATAAAGTCGTATGAGCCTTAGGCCCAAAGCAGACAATATTATACCATGTGGATCAGATCATCACACAAATGTTAACCAAATTAGAATTCTCGGAAAGAAACTTGACATAATACGCCCAAGGCTGGGACGAGTGGACAGGTGCAATCAATTGCGAACATTATTATTTATTTTCTTTTGTTACTTTTAAGGCCCATGTCTAGTATAAACAAGGGGACACTACTTGTAATTCAATTTTTTTTTTCATATGAAAATTCATGGATAAGTCTCCAATCTGACATTGATGTCAAGTTTGTGAAGATGGAAACTGACTTTTCAGTCACTCTGGTACTCAACTACCCAATCGATTTTCTCTCCTTGTTGCCACCACAATGACGCTTAGGCCTGGTAATGGGTTCGATTGGGTCAATTTGGGGTTGAGTCGCGTGCCTCATGGTAAGTTGGTTGGTCAGGGGCCTAACCCATTTAACTTATCATGTTGAAAACCTTAATCATAACCCCCACCCGCCAATTAACAGGTTGACCCCACCTGACCTAATATGACCCATGCAATAGTTGGGTAGGTTGACACAACATGATATTTATTTTCCTCGTATAGCGTGTTTAGACTTATTTAATGTAATTAGTTTTGAGTAATGTAGCTACAAAATAAATTACCTGTAAAACAAAACCTACACATTTGATATAGAATAGTTTGCATACAACAAATTTTAATTGTCCAAAATAAACTTTATTAAGGAAAATTTTGACAGGTGAAACGAGTTGGAGGGTAAAACTCGAAACCGGGCCGCTAAATAAACAGGTCCCAAAAGTCAAAATTAAGGGTGGGCATACGGGTCGAGAAACTGCGGATCCAAATCGAACTGAACTGTTTTGCTCCAAACCGTCCAATTTTTATTGTGTAAATTAAGAATTGGTCTGAATCCGTTGTAGAGCGGTTCGAGTCCGGTTCCAAATATTTGTATTCAAACGGTTCAGTTTCAACCCGTTTGTATAACACCTATAAACGTGTCTTAATCTAATTGGGGGTAACAAAACTCTATTTGAACCCTAAAACCCCAAATCCTTCTTCTATTCTCTTTCATGATCTCGCCTCACAACTCTCATCTATTTCTTTTCATCTTCTCGAAATCAACTCTTTGCTACCATTTCTCCTTTCTTCATCTAACTAACAGATTCCTCGTCCTTCATCTCTCACACAACCCCCCATCTCCAACATATCTTCGTTGCAACAGACATTAACAAACCCCCTTCTCTTCCATCACGACACAGAAAACCATTTACCATCCTCTCACCATCGCATCTTCAATCTGTGATTATGCGAAGAAGTTAGAGTAAGAATAAAGAGGAGCGAGATGTGGCATGATGGAGTCTATGAGATGGTGCTAGCCGGAGATGAAATGGTAACAGATCTGTGATGGTTTGTTAATCTGTGATCTTCAGTGGACTACTGAAGAGAAGAGAGAGAACCACTCAGATCCGAATACCCCAAATCCATGCTTGAATACCCCAAATCCGAATAGAAGACCAATCAAGATTACCACTAAAACCAACAACATGCAGCACTTACAAATCATGCCCCCGCAATACATCTTCTTTGATTCTTCTAATGTTCAATTCCCCCTCAGATCTAAAAGAAAACAGAAGACGAGGCTAGATGAAGAGAGAATTTTTTTATAAAAGCAATGCAATGTTAGGTTGTAGTGGGGTGGGATTTTTTCTCTGTTTGTTTGTGCCTTTGTGCCTTTGTAGAGGATTATGAGAAGTTTATGAAGAAGAGGGACATTTAATGAAATAAATCTTTTGAAATTCAATTTGGGGTAAGCTGACTTGCTTTGGTTTCTAATGTGGAGATGGAGATATCTCGAACAAATCTATGGTTTCAATACTTTGAACAAACTAATCAAACATGAAGATAGGTGCAATTGGCTTTTCATTTGTTTGTGATGTTTCAGTTTTTGGGGTTGTTAGATGGTTTTTTAATTTTTATCCAAATGGTTTTGAATGAAGTTTCCATATACTCGAATATTTATCGTCCTTAGGTTCCAATTACAAAGTACATACACATCATCATCATCAAAGCCTATTCCCGATATTTTCGGGGTCGGCTACATGGATTTTGGTTCTCCAAGCAATGTGGTCTTCCCACATATCCTCGCCTAATCCAAGCTCAATGATATCTTCATTCACCACCTTCATCCAATTTTTCAACGATCGTCCCCTCCGTCTACACCCTCCATTAACTTGCCAATCTAGACATTTTCTAATTGGCGTCGTGCTTGGTCTCCTCCGCACATGACCAAACCAAGTTAAACGTCTTTCTCTAATTTTGTCCTCTATGGGCGCTACACCTAAGTATCTCCTAATTCTTTCATTTCTAATTTATCCTTACGAGTTTTACCACACATCCACCTTAACATACGCATTTTTGCTATTACCATCCTATGTGTATGTTGTCTCGTAGTAGCCCAACATTCTAAACCGTATAGCATGGCTGGTCGAACAATTGTCTTATAGCATTTCCCTTTTAGCCTTGCAAGCATCCTTCTATCGCATAATACTCCTGACGTCATTCTCCATTTCAACCAACCAGCTTTAATCCTATGGTCTACATCTTCTCCAAAAGCCTCATTCTTTTGAATTATAGATCCTAGATATCGAAAAGCATCACACTCTGGGACCTCTACACCTTCGATCTCAATTGCATTACTTCTCCCTCATGGTTCACAACCAAAGTTGCACACTAGATACTCCGACTTCGAACGGTTAATTCTAAAACCTTTACTCTCTAAAGCCTCACGTCACCTATCTAATTTCTGACCTAAACCTCATTAGTTTCATCAATTAAGATAATATCATCGACAAATAACATGCACCAAGGTACATCTTCTTGTAGATGTCTCGTCAACTCATCCATGACCAAAGCAAAGAGATATGGACTTAACGCTTGTTACAGCCCCTTCATACATATCCTTAATGATATCGACATAACATTGAGACACTTTCTTCCTTTCAAGCACCCACCAAATTAACTCCCTAGGGACCCTATCATATGCTTTCTTTAGATCAATAAAAACCATATGCAAACTCTTACGTGCCTCTCGATATTTTTCTATAGTTTGCCTAAGAAGGAAGATGGCCTCCGTAGTAGACCTACCCGGCATAAATCCAAATTGATTCTCCGAAACCGTAGTTAAACTCCCAAGTCTTCGTTCTATAACCCTCTCCCAAAGTACATACACATAAAAAATAAATTAAAATAAAATAAAAAAATTTTAAATTTTAATTTTAAATTTTAAAAAAATTTGCAATAAAATATTGTTTGGTGGATTGGAACCGTAAGAACCGAATCGTTCTAAACAATTCGAGTTAGGTTCCAAAGTTCAAAATGAGGGAATCCGGATCGGATCTGTTAAATTTAAACGGTTCGAGTTAGGCTCTTTCCAATTTTGGAACCAATCTGGATCGTACACACCCCTAGTCAAACTTCAACCCTAACCTAGCCCATTGTAGTTAAATTTAGAGTGGGTTCGGGTCAAATTGTCACCCCTGATGACACTAATCGACCCCTCCTAGATGTGGCTCAACTACCACCTTTAGTTTGATCAACTCCGCCCAACACACAACTCGGGCCCAATTCTTGAGACCCGGAACGCCGAACTATATCCCTCTCTTTCAATCAAAAAAATTTTGAAGCTGAGGTTGTGAACAAGAGACCAGGAGATGTGTCAAAAGGACTGCTCCTACGGATCAATACTATCATCTCCTATCGTTCCGCCCAATTATTTTGGAGAAAATACTCGTGATGTACTTGGATCCACCACAATGGTAGAAGAGAATGGGGTGGACATTTTCAACAATGGTACCTCGACTGCTTCTAGTTTCAAGAGTGCAACCACCGAGAATTCTATGTACCTCCATCATATTACCTTCCACAGGGAGAGCATACACAGAATTGAAATATATATCAATGCTTTTTTACTTGAAAGGTTACAAATGGGAAATTAGAAATCGTTCCTGCATTCAAGCCTTAGAAGGATTCAACAATGTGATTTATAGATGGACTAGGGTATTCATCGTGCCTTTGGCACTCAAATTGTTTTGCGTATGGATAGGAAAATGTGTGTGATAGAAGAACTATCAACTTTGGCCAGGGGTATTTCAGTCCTATGCAAACATAAATTTCAGCCAAACACCCTTCGTCCCCCATGTGATCAATTAGATATTTATGTTTGGGTAAATCTTAGCCGTCTTTTATCTCCAACCTAAAACACCATTCTGATTTGTTATATAAACTAGGATATTCCCCGTACTGTTGGTATGATAAAAGTTTAACATGATAAATAGAGTTTATTATACTTTAAACTTCAAGATAAATAAATATCAAAATGTTGGGTATGGGAATCAAACCCACGCACTCTTGGTGTTTAAAGTTCTATGTGATCTGGTTGATTCTTTTATTTAGGTAAATTTCAGTCGTCTTTTTTCTCCAACCTCAAACACCATTCTAATTTGTAATATAGATAGTCAATTTTTACGCTTGTGTGGATCCAATTATTTATGTTAATTTACTAAACCGCATTGGAAAGATTTTCGATTACAATAACATTAGGGTCTAAGGTTGTACATTTGATTGCTGCTAGTTGATTAGTTATGCATTGGTGCAGTGGGACGGGCTGGTTCATTCTCAGGAACAGTTAGGGAACCTCCACTGCGAACTTGGGTGAAAATGAAGTTCCTCCAGAAGGAATTTGCTCCGAAAAATTATGAGCCCAATCTCTTTCAGGGTTGCATAATCTGCAACAAATCCTTCCATTGTCAATGAGTACAATAAGGATTTTAACTTGTTACATGCCTGTAGTTGTTTGTGACCAAAATGTCACAAGGTTCATTGGTACATTATTGGACTTTCTTGTACTATCTGAACTGATCTGACCTTTGTTGAGATCCAAATATGCCAAACGTTTTCATATGCTAAGAAGTCCAAATTCTTCATAAGCCATCTTCTACTACTTTTGCAACACCTTCCATCTCGATGCAAAAACAGCCTTCTAGCTCTTCTGCTATCAAGTGTGGGGCTTTGCTCACTACTATGCTGATTGCCCAGGCAATCCAAAGCACTTTGCCCTAATGGATCCTCTGTGAGTGACAAGTCAAGTCCAAAACACTCTTGGCCAAACTAGAGCATAATCACAATTACTACTTTTTGTATACCAAGATCCATTGTAACTATCAAACTATAGCTCGGACATACATCCCTCGTTCGAGTCTCACCAATGGTAGGCATGGCTACAAGGCCATTTATGTAACTATATGGTCTAGGGATCCACAAAAGAATCATTGACCACCTTTAAAAAAGTATAATAATAATCGTTTTAAATTATATATGTTTTAAACATATTTTTTTAATTACTTGTTAAGTAGAGAAAACATACAAGATAATAATTAATAAGTTCAACATATAAGAATGGCCTAAAAACCTATGGTTGGAAAATGACTCTTTTTCAAGTGCCCCACTTGGATGTTCCACCCCTGTCTTACCTCTTTAACCGGGAACTCGACACAACACTTGGACCATATCTTGGCATGTATGACTATGAAATAATTTTTTTGTGCCATCACCAAGCCAGATTTATAAATTCTTCGCTAGGTTCATGATCATAACTCCACTCTGTCTAGGGAAAACAAGATCTCAACTTGGACACTACCATATCTTGGCATATATCATTATTGAATCTTTACATTTATTTAAAAATCTTTTGAGGTTTACGATTTTAGGTTCGGTACTAGCCTTTTTAGCATGGAAGCTTAAGCTTCGCAGTATACATATGAGATCTACTCCTTTTGTGAATAAGGCTTACGATTTAAGGTTGTGAAGCTTAAGCCTCATCTTCAATAAATTCAACGATCAAGAATGACTTAGTGAATTGTTTTAGAAAACCCTAAGGCATAAGCCTTGATTCTAACAAGTATGAGGCTTAACCAAGCAATATAGGAATTAGTTATCTGTGGACCATGCTTTTTTTTTTCTTTCTTGCGTTATTTACATTTTGAGTATGCATAATTCATATTGGGTACAAAAGTTTTGCATAATTACACAATGGATACGAAATGGGTCTTGACTGTTTGTTCAACGACGGTGACCTTGGTCAACCGTCTCACATTTTATAAATACCCAAATGCCCTTTGTTAAATATGCTTGTGATTCGCACACAATAGACTTAGTAATTTAAAGATGACACACGTATTTCAATAGTGACTAAATGGTTACCATTTATTTAAAAAATAAAAATAAGAAAAATAAATCCTCATTTTCTTCATCTTCTCCGGTCATCCTTGCCCACCAAACACTACAACCACCACCCCAACCCCTCCACTTTCTCAACCCATCAGAGGATGATAACCAAAGGATGAGTGGATGACCACCCAACATCACACCACCCCTACACTTTCTCAACCCATCAGAAGATGACATGCAAGAAGCCAAAGAGAAGATAAGCACCCACCTCAAAGAACACTGCATAGGGCAAGCAACGTGTGAGAGTAACTGCGTGCATCAACATGTATCGCGGAATAGCCCAAACCCCAATCTCCGAAGAGTTGCAAAGCTTCATTTTTGTCCCATCTGTATTGCTTGCTTAATTAGAGCTCTAAGGATCCCTAGAATCGCACCTCTATCCCATCGACAGCACCAATTTCCTCATCCTCTCTTTCTCGACCCCAACCCTTACTCAACAGATTCGTCAACTCAATCTCCTCTCAGAATTCATGTGAAATGCATTGGTTTTGTGCTAATTTTGATGGGTAAATGAAATTAATTGGGGTTTGGGTTGACAGATTGGATGATTGGGGTGGTGATGGAGTCGATGAGGAAGTTTGAGTTTGGCTTTGATCTTTAATGGTTTTTGGTTGTGTGTATGGTGGTGGTGGGTTTGGATTTAGATGAGGTGAAAATGACGACAAGGGAAGGGAAGGAACAACTAGTAGTGTTGGTTGGACTGGGTTTGATTCAAGAAGCAAGCCAAAAAGTGTTGATGTGGAAGTGGGACAGTCCTAATGGGTGAGTGGAGGGGCTGGGTGGTGGTTGTGGTGTTGGGTGGTCAAGGATGACTGGAGAAGATGAAAAGAATGGATTTGGTTTTTTTTTATTTTTTTAAAATAGATCCCAACCATTTAGATATGTATTGAGATATGTGTTGAATCTCTAAATTATGAAGGGCAATTGGGTCTTTACAAAATTTGAGACTGTTGACCAAAGTCATCATTGCTGAATACCAAATTTTATACCCAATATGTAATGATATGCTAAACTTTTGTACCCAATGTGAATTATGCCTAAATTATGCGTACACCAAATGTAATAAAACCCTTCTTTCTTTTTTTCTTTTTTTTTCCTTGTGAAGTCGCGATTCTTACATGGCATGTTATTATTGATGACTTTTGCTTATGTTTTTATTATAAACTTGTGAAGCTCTCACATTGATGCTTAGGTTTTATGGATGATATCGTCTTATAATTGCATAGTGTGTTCTATACACAGCATTCAGCTCAACAACATCTGTTATGTAAAACATGTGTACCGCATCTCAGTTACTTTGTTTTCTTTGTTTTCTTTTTTTTATAATTCTCCCACTTTTTTTTTGTGAAAGTTTAGGCTTATGCCTCGAGGCAGAGCCCCAAACACATCGATTTCCAAATAATCCATTTTATACATTGGTTCTTTAACAGCTGGAGGGTGCCTAGCACTAGTAATTTCATAATGAAGTAGGGTTGCTTGCTTATGATTACTATTCAATCAAAGGATTAGGAAGAAAAACTTAAGAAAAGAGCCCCTTTTCACATGGTCGTCTCTGGAGAAGGATCTAATGCCCGAAAGTGTCCATCTACCATACTAGAAATTCACAAGGTCCATCTTAGTCTTGGGATCTAAAATGAGCATTAGATGTCACAAATCATGACTCTATCATCTTCCTTGTATCTAGCATGCCAGTCAACACACTTTTTTTTGTATCAGCAAAATAAAATTTGTATTGATGTATAAATGAAACAAAAAGATGAGGAAGGGCAGTGAAATTAGACAAAAGCCCTCCCTCGGACAAAGAGCTATGCATCATGCAACAATGCAAAGAAGTATGCACTCCCAACTAAACATACAAGTATTAAAGTTAATATCTCTGAAATGCTTCCCACTGGGTGCCCAAATCCATAAGCTGATTTTGACATCAATCCACAAATGATGGGCGATTTTTAGAAAGTTATTGAACACATTGTTGTTTCTTTATCTCCATATCACTCACACACCAAAGCATGTATCAATCAAGTCCAAACCCATTTGCCAAACAAGCATAAGTGAGGTAGATGCTGAGTTGCAAACAACAGGCTTTCAAACCAAGACAAAAGGAGGAGGCCACAGGGGGTTGAAAGTGAAACTTTGCCATGGCCATTGAAGGGAAAAGTAGGAATAAATGGTCAATGGATTATGCAGCAAGCTGACACATAACACAGTGGTTAGGCAGCAGCAGACCCCTATTGTTGATGTTATCTACAGTCAAAGCTTTCCCATTAATGATTGACCACAACAGGAAAGAAGCTCTTGGGGGTATCTCTGACAACCACACAAACTTCTAGAGTTCCACAACCATTTGTCCTCCTCACTATCCAGATTGACACTGTTAGTGATAGCTAGGAAATCAGTCATTTGCTGGACTTCCAAATCACTAAGATTTCTCCTCAAGTGAAAGTTCCAGGTTTGAGTTTGGTTATCCCAATAGTCTTTGATAAAACCTAATTGGTTGCTAGCCACATTGTCAATGCTGGGAATTGAGTTCTAAGAGGGTTGTGACAAATCCAAGCCTGGTTCCAGAGCCTAATTCTTTCACCATTATGAGCTTCAAAGGTGACCCTGTTCTGAACTTCAGTAATGTTGCCCATGATGCCTTTCCAAAGAGAAATCCCATATTGATCTTGGAGGAGTGAACCAATCATGTGGGGAGGCCCATATTTCTCAGCTATAATCTGTCTCTAAAGAGAGAGTTGGTCTCCACTCCAAACCTCCAAAGCTACTTAGTCAGCAAAGCTTTATTAAACTCCTTCACTCTTCTGATACCTGAACCCCTTTAGATTTAGGCTGACAAACTGTTCCCAGTTTAGCAAGTGAAAGTTTTTAGTTGTAGTAGAAGAACCCCATGAGAAACCCCTGGTGCACTTTTATATTCTGCTGGAAATGAAGGATGGAATGACAGAGAGACATCATGTGCAGAGGGATCATGTGCACAGGGATGGAAGCGCTTTGAATCAAATTGACCCTTCCAGCTTTAGATATATATTTTCTCTACTAGTCAACACACTTGAGCAATAAGTGGTATCAATATAATCTTTCGTAAATGATGCATTATCGCATTAAGGAATACAAACTCACTCAACTAGACCATCATGACTCCTCCCATATAAACTTCTAGATTGAAAATGTTTCAAATACATAGCCATTCCTTGTGTTTTCGAACTGTCGGTTTTAATAAGTGAACCAAACTAAAAATTTTGAAAAACTAACTAGATCAAATTACTAGAACTGGATAACAAAATTGTACCTTTTGTTCATTGCCCTTCATGTTTCCTCGTGCAAATAGATTCCCGAGTGCTGCAACAAATAATACTCAATTGTCAGAAAAGCTACAGAAACCTCCCTATTGAACAAAACAACTAAAAATGAAGAACAATCCATTTTACCCAAATTAACAATTTGACTTGCTTTTCCACCAAAATCACTCAAGCAGGAAGGTTTACACTCGAAACCCAAACTCAAAGCGAATCTTAAGGAAACCCATTTCGACAAAAATCAAATCTTTAAGCACAAGGGGTTGTCATACAGATACTTAAAAGGGCGGTAGCTAAAAAGGTGATTTTCTTTTCTGAAGCAACTAACGAAGATACAAACGGATTGAAGGTCTTCTACAGTGTTTATGAAGAAGAAGAAGAAGAAGAAGAAGAAGAAGATGGACAAGCTCAGCTACCGAGAGACCTCAGGTTAAGTTTAAGGACACTAATGCGAATGTGACTGAAATGCCCTGGGTTGGTTTTCTCTGGGAAGCTAGTTTATCATGCCCTGGGTGGAAATACTTTCATAAACTGGGGGGCCTTTTTGTCGCTTCAGTGCTAGTTTTACGCTTTACTTACTATCCGAATCAAACCTCATTCTTTAAGTGTCCAATGTCAACCCAAACTCAAATTGGAGACTTATTAAAGAAAAGCAACGACTTTTTGACATCACGCACACTACTATTTCTACCTTTTGAAACACAATACAACCTATTGAAAGACACTACTAATATAAATAAATAAACAACCACCACTTCTCTTCTCTCTCACAAAACAACACCATTGCACCACCTCATCCCACCATCGCCTCGCACCGCCACCACCTCGCCCACCTGTCGGTCAGTTGCACATCTCCTCTATTCTTCTCTTTATTCTTTCTTCTTCTTCGAGTTCTTCTCATTTGCTCTTTTTCTTCTCTTTTCCTCTTCTCTTCTGTCTTCTCTTCTTCTCCACTGTCGGTGACACTACCCCGCTCCTCGCCTCCTTCTTCTTATTTTTTGTGCAAGTAGGGGGTTTTCCATTCGCACAAGCTCGTGCTAGTGAGGGTTCCCCATTTGCACGAATCTCCCTGAGGGCGGAAAAACCATCACTAGGAGATTTTTGTTAATGATACAATATATATTGACTTTTGGTGTAAGTTTACTACCGTAAAAATAAATAAATAATAGTGTAAGTAGCTCAAATTTTTCACAAGTATTTTCCTTTAATTTTGTTAGAAAATTTAACATTGGAGTAACAATGAACTCTCATAAATCATTTCCAAAATTAGCTTTTGTCAAGCTATGTAATTAGCTAGATAATCAACTTGGCAAAAGTTTTGATATATTTTCAATGTCGTAAAGCAATTGATGGGATAAACTAGTTTGCGTGATATAGTAAATAAACCAATTCATTATCATATGAGAATTAAAAAATGTTGGCTATATCACATATGAATCACTTTGGAAACAAGGCAATCAAATTAGTGAAATTAGCATGAGTAAACCTTACAAAATGGTAGTGCCAATTATTCCATGACTCAAAACATAAGAGGGGGTGGATGATGGAATGGTATTCTCAAGAATGGAGAGGGTGAATGGAGGGGATGAAGTTTGAGTATGGCACCGTGAGGCTAATTAAGAATTAAAACTGCACAAACTTCGTCACGAGTCAATTGTAGTTTGTTGGGCCTAAAAGACATGCCCAAAAAAATGTTAGAGATCCTCAACTAAAGATGACTTGTCACGTATTCAGTAATTGGAGCGCATTGCCTTTATTTATGATGAGATTTCTAAGTGACCAACATGAAAATGATTTACCTTGGATTTGCCATGTGGGAATACATATAATAGGTGTGGTTAAGCATTGTTTTGTTGCAATATTAAGTGATGAAATAGATGGTTGTGGAATTTGGAAGGGTTAATTAGTGATACCCTCTTATTATAAATTAGTAATCAACGATGACCCTCATAGATATCATAAACTATTGTTACCTCGTTACCCCTTGAACTCACAGTCATTGAACGTAGAGTGTCTACTTTTTCTTATTGAGACAAAATTGCCCCTGAATAACAACAAAATAGAAAAATTGTATCTCAAGCTGAATTTGTATCTTAAAAAAATAAAATAAAAAATTGATGAAGAATGTAATGAACTCCTTGTGATGTAAAATGAATCTCGAGGCAGATCTATGCTGAAATTGAAACCTAACCCATCACACCTAACTCCATGACACCACCTTCCAGCACTCTACCCACCCATGAATGGTCCCTACTACCTAGTCTTGAATCATCATGAATGGTTTTGGGCGAGTGTAAATGCCTTCTCTGACTCAACATCCACCGCGACAACGCAACCTCCAACAACCACAATTTGTCCCTCCCTTCTCTCAGGTTCGACAACCACCACCTCCAACTGCGACATCCACCCTCCCTTTACTCGAGTTCAAACACCACTTCTACTACCCATATTTGTTATGCCTCTGCTTTCTTTTTCTTTTTCATTTAATAGTTGGGTGCATTTAGTAAAATACGGTAGTTTACTTTATTATTAGCTGCCCTCTTTTGTTTTTCCTCAAATGTTTGAAACATGCAATTTGGGGGGGGGGGGGGGGGGGGCTCATACGTTTGGTTCATTCTCTCCGACAACAAAGCACACATTGTGACAACGGCTACAGCAAAACATCAACATCATGTTTTACTGGAGGATGTGGGGTAGAATGTTGGAGGGTGGTATTCATGGAGTTGGAACTAGGTGGGTGGGGTTTTCAGCTTCGGTTCGATTGGAGAAAACAAACCAAAATGATTTTTTTTCAATTTCACCACAGATTTGCTTCGAGATGCATTTTATAACACAACGTATTCGTCGCATTTTTCATCCTTTCAATTTCTTCAAGATACAAATTGAGCTCTAGGTACAAATTTTTTCTTTTGTTATTATTCAGGGTCAATTTTTCTCAATAAGAAAAATTAGACAGTCAACGTTCACTGACAGTGAGTTCAGGGGTAATGCTAGTTTATGTTATCTAGGGGGTCATCACTAATTGTTGATCTATAATAAGGGAGTGTCGATGATTAACCCAATTTGGAATGTCATTCTATGATGTTGTCAAAGACATGATTTCCTTTTGCGAAACTATAAAAGTGGAGATCTAAATAATATGCTTAATCATGTCTCAACATCATAGAATGTCCAACTACTGACTGCCAATATCTGATGTTTTTTGTTCCGTTGTTACAGTTGTTGGTAACAACTACTGACTGCCAATATCTAATGTTTTCAAAACACCCAAACCGATGAAATGTCGATGTTTAATTGCAGTTAGAATGATTACTTTTATATTATGTTGCTCTCTTCGAATGAAAGACGAAAGAAGATTGAGTTGAATAGGGATCAGGAAAAAGTCATTGCATTGTAGGGAATTTTCGAATACAAACAGAGATGAGAAGGGTTCTTGAAGAGAAAAGGATGAGCTGATTTAAAAACAATTAGGATCGATGGGTAATTAAGACGAGTTACTGAGATAAAATACTAAATTGTGGTAACAAACACTTTCCTTATATTATACTACTTTCAAGTAAAGATCGATGGTCAAAACACTCTCTAACTACAATGGGGAGTTAAAACTAGTGATAGTTGTGTAATAGCATAGTGAATCTAAGGGTGTGTTTGGTTGCATGGAATCTTATTCCATGAGAATCCATGGAGGACCAGCTACATTTAAGCTAAATTGAGGTAACATTTATCATCCACTACTTGGTTTTCTGATCAATGGTGAGAATAAAAGTCCCATGAAAATGAGAATCTCACTCCTTACTCTCAAAACATGTAATTCTCATGTTCATGAGACTTTTATTTTCACCATTGATCAAAAAATCAAATGGTGGATGATTCAATTTAGCTTAAATGTAGGTGTTCCCCTCATGAATTCTCATGTAATAAGATTTCATGCAACCAAACACACCCTAAGGGGCTTTGAAAAGCCAATGTGAAGTCCAATTTTTTTTTTGGAAGGTCATATTTGATTTGGGGATATTGCTGGATTAGGAAAAGAATATCATGGTCATTGTCGATGTTGTGGCAAGTGCGAGATCTAGAGGAAGATGGAGTACACTAATTGTGGTTGTTGTGGCAACTTTTAAAGGTTGAGGAAGAAGGTGAAGTAATAATAATAATAATAATAATAATAATAATAATAATAATAATAATAATAATAATAATAATAATAATAATAATAATAATAATAATAATAATAATAATAATAATAAACTGTTAATGGGCATGAGTACAATAAGAATATATGTCTTAGTTTCAAGATTTTGACCACAAAGGCATAAATGCTATAGATTGGAATGATACATACATCAAATTGAGTAATCATGTTGTTAGAAAACCCCCCACACAATTTACGAATTGTTGCTCAATGTTTTGACGATAATGGAGATAGAATTAAGAATTCTCTTTTCTTTTTCTTTTTTTTTTAATTCAATGACGACTTGGCATCTTTGATTCTAGATAAATTTCTCATTGCAATTGAGCATGAGGACTTCTTTCATTAGCATTCTTCCTCTAATGGTAAGTTCACTATTGCTAAAGCTTATAAGTAGCTTATACTCATACTCTCTCTTATGTGTTTTTGATGAAAAAAATAAACTTTTAAATATTATTTTAAATACTAATTGATTTGGAAAATAGTTCAAAATATTTTTCCTACTTCAAATATTCTTGTTGTCCATCATCCCATTGTCCTAAACGGGTGTATTTTCTGTCACACTTCCCTTAAACTAAAATCATATCATTTTAAAACAATTATTGTTTTTATCATCTTAATTGGTTTTTTTTTTTGTCATTTTAATCATTTCAATCAATATTTCTTCTATTTCATCCATAATTGCAAACAAAATGTTTTAGATCCTTTAGAGTTGTTCACTTTATTTGTAAAGGTTATGATCACCATTTGGGAGATTACAAAAAAGTGGGCATTTTTCAATGTCTGAATTTGAAAATTAAGAAAGCTTATAATCGATTGTTAAACATATTATTCAATGAAGGATGGCCTTTGATGTTAATCAAGAATAGGATTGGTGAAGTATAATTTAAATTTGTTTCATAGTGACTGATGCAGTAGTTTTTCGCTCCCTGCTCCGATCTGGTTCCTGCTGACCTGTTGACCTGCACAAGTAGCACACGTGAGCCACGAAAACCGTTGTGTTGGCCGATGGCACTCCGATGCTAAAAGTCAGACAGGGCTCTGAGGAATGTGTAATGTTGTAACAGGGAATTTGTATCGTACCTTAGCTTACCAACCTCATGTCTTATTTATAGTGCAAGGAGTCCTGGTTTATCCAGGCGATCGTAGGCGTAGATTAAGGAGGAGATCTTCGTGGAGATCCTCTCTAATTAGGAGTCGTGTTGTAGGAGGAAATTTCATTATTAGTTATGCGCCCCTAGATACGCGGGAGATAATTTCCAATCCAAGAGCTTTCCGTAGAAGGGAGTTTCCATGTGTGGAAGATACTCTTGTGTTTGCTTCCTAATTGAAAACAAATAGCAACTGTAGTTGCCCGTCCAAAGCTAATCCTCGAGATACTTGCCTAAGGAGGGCTTACGGGTATTGAGGGTAGTTGAGAGACATGTGGGCCTAGCGTGTTGTGAGAGTCCGGGTCCGTTTGGCAAACTGAAGACGAGCAGGCTTAGAACCACTTGGGTCTGTTCAGTGTTGGGCTGATGCTGGGGCCAGTATTTCCTCAAGATTATCATGACACGTGTACGGCTCCAGGGTGTGACAATTTTTATGTATCATCAGCTACTCCCCCCGAGTTCGTGGGCCGTTACATCAGTTCGCTAAGTCATCTCTTGAAGGGATGTGCCGCTCATGATGATTGAGCCTGAATCGTTGCTTGAAGCCGCACACTGCATTAATGGCACGTGCGTCGGTTCAGCGAAAAAGTAAACCATCCTCTAATTAGGTCATCTGCAGTGCCGAGTCTGATTCTTCTACTTTTTTCGCTTTCAAAGATATTGTTATGAAAATATCGTTCGCCTTCTTCATGGCTCAAGAAATCCTTTTTGATGATGTTGTTTTGGCTGAGGCCCTGGAGCTTTTTTAAGACAGGTAGTTGTTCGAGCCTTGTCTTGCCAAAATTCGTACGAAGTTTGGAGTTCCTGAGGACCTGTCATTGTGTCTCCTAACGGGCGACCAAACGCCTGTGTCACTTCCTGTCGTTTTCATCTGTTTACATCGTGGGATGCTCCAAACTGGTGTACGTTTTCCGATACTGAATGTGATTTGAGAGTTCTTGGATCTCTTAGGGATTCCTCCTGCTCAGTGGGGCCTAATGGAAATAGGATCATCCTCATGATTATGCTCAGTGCAAAAGAGGCTGGTGTTAGCGTGACTCCGTGGGTGATCCAGTTGCTGACCTCTCCTCGGCTGAAGAGCAATGTTGTCTGTAAGATGAAGTTGCCGAAGTGCTTCGGTAAACTGCTTGATGATTTCAAGTTCTGGTAGAAGTACTGCTTCTTGGCTGTTGCAGATTCGAAGTATTTTTGGTGCAAGGGTCGTCCGCTTGAGCGATAGTTCAGACCGCTCCGTAAGTTTAATCCCTTTCTCGCGAATTTGATATGCTTGGTAGCGAGCCGACTGCTCATTACTTGTGTTCCCTTGCAGGAAGGTTTCCTACCATTCCTCTCACCTTAGAGGAGCAAAACACCATGGAGACGTTTCGTATCAAGCCGCCAAGGAAGGTGGTCAATGTCATAAGAGTTTCCAACTTCATCCGTAATGGGCTGTGGGACAACTGGCACGTTGCCCCTATTCTGTATCGTGAGTCGTGCATTAAGTTTGAAGATGGGGCCCTTTATGGGAAGAGGAAGGTTGTTGAGGCCAAAGTTCATGTTTTGTCCGATGTAGAGGAGTCGTCTAAGACATTTGCTTCCTTTGTGCAGAAAAGGGCTCGCATTAGAGTTGGGTCATCTTCGGCACGAGCCGCTCCAGTGAGAGAGAAACGTGAGCCTGCTGGGCATGTTGAGGCGGAGACTGATTTTTTGTCTTAGAGAAAGATTACCTACGGTTGGCAGGAGTCATGGACATGTCGAACCTTAGTGACGTGCAGGTCGAGGCTCTGAATGACCGTCTGGTGCGGGTCACAATGGCAACTTCCGCTGGTGCTTATTCGCGTGGGACCATTGTTGTTAAAGGTTCCTGTGAAGATTCGCCTGAGGTGGTAGAATCTAATCGCCTTACTATCAATTCGCGTGGTACCGGTTGTGTCTCTTGTAGTCTGCATTGTTCACCATCTCGTTCTAGGCCACAATTGGAAGTGTCGGAGGGTCCTTTGGATAATTTGCTCCCTCATCTCCCTCCGGATCCCATTGAGCCGTCTTGCAATGAAGGGTCAAATGTTCTGACAAAAGAAAGGCCACGAAGGAGAGTCTGAGAACGGTGACAACCGTGAAGGGCGGCACTGGCGTAGTTCTCGATCAGGGAAGGCTTCACCCAGACGCACGGATAAACCTGTTTGCACCTAACTTGGTAAAGATGAACTAACAAGTCTGACATCAAGAGGTGGATGTAGAGTATGCTTTGAGGAAGCACATAAGCAGGTGCCACAATTGGTTGATGGATCATGCTCTGAAACCAGAAAATGATACGTTGGAAGGATGCATGGATAAGGGTCTGAATTACCTTATGTTGGGTATGTCTCATATGAGCCACGCGGTCATTGCTGGAATAGAAGTCAAGGCGGCTCGTGAGAAAGTATATATCTTGGAGTGCGTCTTCTCTCACATGCAGCTGATGTATTATGATGAGCTCTGTGAAATCGAGCGGCTTAAGAAGCAGGCTGAGAAGAAGTGGTTAAGTGGTTGGATCAGCCAACTGTGGCCGTTGAGGCTCAGGGGGTTCGTCTGGAGGACCTCGAGCATAGTCTGATGGAGGCGATGTCCGAAAGGGACGAACTCAGGCAGGAGTTGAGCCGGATCCGCCAAAAAGTCGAGGTTGGACAGGATGTTGCGGCTAAGGCGTGTTCTGAGCTGTAATCTTTTTCTGAAGAGAGCGCTTCAAAGGAAGCTGACTAGGCTGTTGAAAAGCAACAGTTGGAATCCGATGCGGAGTTCTACGCCTGCGAGGCAAGAAAGGCTGAGGACCAGCTGGAATTGGGGTGGCATGAGCTTAGTGTTGTGAAGAGTAATCTAGCCACAGAGCAGTCACAGGTCGACACACTGATTGGAAAGTTGGAGCTACTGGAACGTGAACTTGTCGACGCGAAGGTGCATGAGGAAGAGCTTTTTCAGGAGCAAGGCAAGTGTGAGTTTCGTTGGGTCGTACATGGCTGGCTGGAGCTGTTGGTGCTGATGAATGAAGAGCATCCGGAGTGGGATCTTGGCCGGTATAAGAAGATGTCATATGTTGATTTGTCTATTGCCTTCGCATCGTCGAATGAGGAAGACAATGTGGGCTCTGATACATAGGTTGCGACGCGTGTGGACGTTATCCCTGCTACGTCTTCCACTAGGCTTAGCTCTTTTGTTTCTATACCTTCACCTGATAGGAAGTAACCTTGGTGTGATTGTACCCCTTTTAGTTTTGATTGTTAATGAAAACAGTTTTATCAGTAATGTGCATGTTGTCTCTATTGTATGTTTTTTTCCTTTTGCCTTGTCGTCATGCTTAGGCTGGTTGAGTCAATAGGACGCTTGACTGGTCTGTCTACGATAAAGAGCTTGACCGCTTTGTATTGTGAAAAACTCGGGGTTGTTGTTGCGTAGCCATGTCCGATAATGGGCATGTTGCAAACAGTTTAGTTGGAGGTGGCCCGAGCTGTGTCTTGTTCCAGAGGTGAGCTGCTTGAGGCTTATCCTATTTGTCCGACCGGTCAGCTGCAGTTGCTGCTAAGAGCGAGTTACAATGGCCGAGCGAATGCGTCAAGCGCCGTAAGCTATGGTTGGCATCCTAAATAACTTTTATCTGGGCATTGGTCGTACGATCTTTGTATCAACGTGAATGGCCTTCGCGAATATTAAGATGTCATTTTGTTTGAGTGTGAAGACGTTGATTCGGCTAGATTCATGTTTGGAGATCAGGCTGAAGAGAAGTGGTCTCGTGGCAAGCCGTTGGGATCAATGCGGAACTAACTAGGCTTCCACCTTCCGAATCGTGTATGACAAAACAAAGTGGGCTATGGATTCAGGGAGTAAAAGTTCGACGACCAAGCTAAAGATCAGTGGTCTCATGGCAAGCCGTTGGGATCAGTTTGGGACTGACAAGGCTCCCATCTTTTGAATCGTGTATGATCAAGCAAAGTGAGCTACGGATTCGGAGAGTAAAAATTTGGCAACCAGGCTGAAGAGCAGCGATCTCGTGGCAAGCTGTCGAAATCAGTTCTGGGCCGACTAGGCTCCCATTTCCCGAATAGTGTATGACCAAGCAAAGTGGGTTACGGATTCGGGAAGTAAAAGTTCGGCGGCTAGGCTGAAAAGCAGTAGTCCCATGGCAAGCCGTCGAAATCATTTTAGGGCTAACTAGGCTCCTACCTTTCGAACCATTTACACCCTTCCCACGCGGTGGGGGTTAGGAATTCAAGAAAGGTTTGGCGACTAGGCTGAAAAGCAGTAATCCCGTGGCAAGCCATCGAAATCAGTTCGGGACTGACTAGGCTCCCACCATCCAAATTATCTACTCCAAATTATCTACACCTGAAGAGCAACGGTCCCATGGCAAACCATCTGAATCAAATCATGGTTGACTGGGTTCCCACCTTCTAGACTATCTACACCCTCGTAGCGTGGGCTACAAATTCAGGTTTGGTGATTTGGTGGCCACGCTGAAAAGCAGTAGTCTCGTGGCGAGCCATCGAAATCAGTTCGGGAATGACTACACTCCCACATTCTAGACTATCTACACCCTCGCAGTGGGGGCTACAAGTCCAGGTTTGGTGATTTGGCGGCCACGCTAAAAAGCAATGGTCCCATGGCGAGCCATCGAATAAGTTCGGAACTGACTAGGCTCCCACCTTCCAGACTATTTACACCCTCGCAGTGGAGGCTACAAGTCCAGGTTTTGATAAAAAACTTTCTTTGCTAGTCGTCACCAATTAGGCTTACCTGATTAGGTTCGACGGTCATTGGCCGCAGAGGAGAGGCTAGGGTGTAGTGTGTTGTGTGTACAACGTAAATCACGTGGTAACATGTGTGTGGCATGGGCTGTGTGATGGTTGAGTATCGGTTACTCCCCCTTAATTGATGGGGTTGAGTGCAGCGCCATTAATTTGAATGACGTGGTCTGCGCAGTGTCCTTTGGAATCGTTGTCTCCTCGTTTCCCATACCGTATTCAATGCTTGAAAGTTAATGTTGGAATGCCCGCTTGGTGAACCATCATGTCTATATAATGGTGTTTTCCAATTGTTGTAGGCACTATCTTTTGCAGAGCTTATCTTCTGTAATGTTCTCGCTTGAAGAGAGTGTTTTGGGTTTTCCATAGGCTGAAGAAAATGCTTTGGATTTTCCAAAGGCTGAAGGTGGATCTCCGTCTCTAAATGTTCTGACATTTGCAAAGGTCGAGCACAATAATAGTTGTCATTATGCGTGGTCACCTGTTTTGGGTGAGCACGTAGTTGATCTGGTGAGATCTCGTAATTCCTTCTCATATTGTGGAGAAGTAGTACGGATTCTCTCCCAAGGGAAGAGTTTGTCCTTTATGTTTTGGTGCCTTATCGTTGTTTTTTAATGTTTGATCTCAGAAATAGCATCCACGTCCTACTCCGTGGTGGCCGCCTACGCCTCTTCTCGATTAACCCCGTCACTTTGCCTTGCGCTGGAAGTCGGCATCTGGGTTGAGGCGGAGTTGGACATGGCATGTCGAAATAGGCCATTGATTCCCAAATATTCATGTTTTCCTTGCGCGGGAAGATAAATGCTATCTGATCTCACTTGATACTTGTCCCAAGTTCACAGAGTGTGTGAGTTGGGCTTCAAGTTTTTGTCGGTGCTTCCGATTGCCGATTTTGTACCACCTCAGACCGTATTTGAGAGGTATGTCTGTGGGAGCATTTGAACATGATGTTTTCCTCCCGATCTCCCTCAGCTCAGTCTTCTTCGGATGCCTCTCGTAGAAGAATTATCTAAACGAATCTTTTACTTCATGTCGCAGTGTATTCAGATGCTTATAGTATGTAGTATGTAGTCTTTTGTATCTGCCTCAAGGCGCTTATTGTTACATCTTTCCAATAATCAATAGAGTTTGTTTTCGTAATTCTTCCTTTATTTCTTAAATGATTGCAAATCACATAAGCCTTTTAAGAACTAAAACTCAATATTGACTATGGAAAGGGAAACAAACAACTTAATTACTTAAAGCAAACTAACTGTTGATGGAGAGAAATTGATCCTGGCCTTGAAGTGAATTCAGCGTTCTTCGCACCGACGGAATGTCGAGGGGATGTGTTCTCGCTTGCCATAGCCTTTACGACTCGCTGGGCGGAAGAGCTGATTGCTCCTGTATCGCTTGAAAATGATGTCTCTTCCATCTTTTGGCCTTGCACTGGGTTAGGCTGTTCTGCATGATGTAGCTAAATTTAGGAGCACTCTATCTGTTTCAGTGCGACATAGTGGCAGCCTCGTGCCGTAGGTTGGTCCCTACGTATTGTTTCTTTCGAGTGGTTAGCAGTATACTTAACAAACTGATGCAGTCATTTTTCACTCCCTGCACCGGTTAGCGTTTAGGGGAGTCACTACTCTAGATCCAACGTAGTTGGACGATTTTTCCGACCTGAACCGACTAGGGTCTGGCTTGTTGTCACCACGCTTCCTCTTGCTTCGTTCCTCATCCGGGGGTCTATTTCCCTCCTTCTTGTCTCTGGGCATGGAGGGCCTCCTGTCCCCTTTGATTTCCCTCTTTGAGATCCTTGACTCTTCCAAGGTGATGTGTTTCTGAATGCTCTTGAGGAGCTCTGCAATGTCCAGAGGAAGCTCCAGGGTGAGATCTTTGTAGAGCTTTCCCTCTTTGAGGCCCGTAGTGAAGGCTGTCACGGTTGTATCGTCATTGCACCCGTCTATGAGGGTCAGCTCATTGTTGAAGCGCATGACGTACTCTCAGAGTGTTTCGCCGGACCTCTACCTCAGGGAGAGTATGTAGTGCATGCCTTTTTGGAAGCGTTGGCTTCCGACAAAACAGGTCAGGAATTCCCCAGTCGACGTTTTGAAGGAGTCGATGGACGGCAACGGAGGGCCGTGGAACCACATCAGTGCGGAGTTCTTCAGTCTAGTGGGAAAGGTCCTGCACATTACGGATTCAGATCCCTCTTTAAGGGTCATTACGTGTTGGTAATGGCGCAGGTGGTCGAAGGGATAGTGGTTCCGTCGTAGGAGTCGAGCTTTGGAGGAGTGAGCTTCCTCGGTAGGGCCTCATTCATGATTCTGTCTACAAATGGCGGGACGGAGAGGCTATATAGTATGGCTGGGTCGTACACCCTTCTGCGAAGGGGGTTCACAGGGTCGAGCCTCTCTGCCCTGGCGTTGAACTCAGTGTTAGCTGCGCAACCTCCTTTAGTCCAATAGGAACTGGCGGGTGCTTGGCTTTCCTGTATTTGGGATTCCAGCATATCGATTCTAGGATATGTCGCTGCTGCCGTTTGTACGGGAATGTGAGTTGGCTGCACGTGCAAGATAGGAGCTACTGAGGGAGGCGGTATAGGGACGGTCGGAACGTTCGACGTGTCCCCTGGTTATCCATTGTTACGTGACCTAGTGGTCACCATTTCTCTGTGTTTTGAAATGAGATGACGCTTAGTGTAAAGTTACAAGCTATGTTGTCCCCACGGACGACACTAAACTGATGCAGTCATTTTTCGCTCATTGATCTGATCTGGTTTCTGCTGACCTGTTGACCTGCACAAGTAGCACACGTGAGCTACAGACCACCGTTGTGGTGGCCGATGGCACTCCGATGCTAAATTAAGACAAGGCTTTGAGGAAGGTGTAATGCTGTGAAAAGGAATTTATAGCGTACCTTAGCTTACCAACCTCATGTCTTATTTATAGTGCAAGGAGTTCTGGTTTAAAGGCCATCGTAGGCGTAGATTAGGGAGGAGATCTTCGTGGAGATCCTCTCTAATTAGGAGTCGTGCTATAGGAGGGAAATTCCATATTAGCTCTGCGCTCCTAGATACGCAGGAGATAGGTCTTAATCCAACAACATTTCGTAGAAGGGAGTTTTCCTATATGGAAGATACTCCGGTGTTTGCTTCCTAGTTGGGAGCAAATAGCGCCTGTAATTGCTCGTCTGAAGCTGATCCTCGAGATACTTGCCTAAGGAGGTTTACGGGTATTAAGGATAGCTATGAGACGTGTGGGCCTAGCATGCTGTGAGAGTCTGCGTCCGCTTGGCGGAATGAAGTCGAGCGGGCTTACAGCCGCTTGGGCCCGTTCAGTGTTGGGCTGATGTTGGGGCCCATATTTTCTCGAGATTATCATGACACGTGTACAGCTCAAGGGTGTGACCATTTTTATGCATCATCAGTGACGATAGTTCTAGTTTTCTTGATAAAATGCTCAACTCAAGTCACACCATAGTGACAACTTTGGTAGTACCCCGCGTATCGCAAGAGGAAGTAACTATTGCATTTAAACATGGCCATCGCGACTTTTCAACCCCCTTATTTTTCTCTCATTCACATTCATACAACGTGATAAATTTGCCGAATATCCATCAGGAACACGAATACTAGACAACATTTTGCAAAATGAAGTTTTTTTTGTCTCTGTCCAAAGTGAACAATGTTGGAGCCAAAAATGTTTTAGTTCCTTCTCTTCGAGGGTGTTGACCATCTCTTATATTCAAGTGTTTAAGATCTTCATGTGCAACCAATCCATCCTTTGACATATGCGGTATATTCAACAATGTTCCTACAACATTTTCACATATATTTTTCTCAATATGCATGACGTCAAGATTGTTTCTAATAAAAAAATACCGCCAGTAGGGTAGTTCAAAAAATATACTTTTCTTTTTCCACTGACTGTTATTACTTGTACTACTCGAAGTTCTTTGTCTTCGTTGTCTACCAGGAGCATCTTTGTCATATTTCCAAAAGTGAATTTCAAAGTAGATAGTTCTTCAAGACATTGTAAACCATTCAACTGCCTCTGTGCCTCACGAACCTTTGAATGACCATTAAATGTTGTGGATTACCTTCGAAACCTATGACAAATTGGTAAAAATCTTCGATAACCCAAATAACAAATCTTACGACTCGCTGGCAAGTGTTGAGATGCATTATCATTCATGCAATGGGGGCATGCTTTATATCCCTTAGTATTACAGCTAAGCTTGAAAATCATAAGTGTTAATGCCCACTTTCCACAACTCAGATAACATTGCATAAGCTAGAAAATCACTAATTGTCCATAACACAGATGCTTTCATCGTAAAAATTTGGTTGGAAAACACATCATAAGTGTTAATGCCCACTTTTCACGACTCATTCAATTCGTCAATCAATAGGCGCAAATACACATCAATGTCATTTCCAGGAGACCTCGATCCTAGTATCAAGAGGGACAATAATAAATTTGGTTGCTTCATACACATCCATTGTGGCAAATTGTAAACCAAAAATGCCACAGGCCATGTGCTATGGTCACTCCTTCAACGTTTTTTTACCAAATCAAGCAAAGGTAAATACGCTATCCAGCATAACCCCTAAACACTTGACCTGATATAATCTTACAATAGCCTCCAATTTCTTGAACTCTTTACAACCAGGATACAACTCTTGATCTGCCTCTTCAAGCAACTTGGAAAAAGTTTCGATCTCTTCTGGACACCCTTCTATGATAGGGAGTTTGGTAGACAACCCAACACCTTCATCCGACAATCCTTATACAAACACATCATTCAGAAAATTATGATTACAAGACATCTCCCCTCCTACTTCATCTTCTATGTTTGTTACATTTAAGTCTTTACTATTAGACTCCCCATGATACCGCCACCATGGATTTTTATAATCTTATCCATATCATGCCATACAAGATGCTCGGTAACAGTTTTTCTTCTAAAGCTATATCGATTACAACATTTCTTACAAGGACATTTGAACATATCAGGTCCAACACTATTCACAACTGCTTGATCCAAAAACATATTAACTGGATCTGTGTACACAGTTAACTGTCGCAGTATTGTCAACCAACTCATATCCATGTTTTACTTCTTAACAACGGCAAAAGATTATTACTTTACACGAACAAATATGAAATATGCAGAAATAAAATGAATATGAGAATAGTGGAAAGAACGATATGAAAAATGAGCATTTAGATTAAATCAAAGGAAAACCCTTGATATGAGTGGTTTTACTTCAAGATGAAGAGATAAATAAATAAATAAAATCAATTGTAACCATTTCACAACAGATGAAAGGGAACAACTCTTAAAACAAAAGAACATGGCTATCAATTGGCGTGTGCCAATTGACTAGACACGTCCAAATTTAGCGGAGGGTTGCCAATTGCTATATTTGCAAGTTACAAGTTACTATGCATTCTCTTCTAAACAAGTTACAAACGAGACTCCTTCAAAGGACAAATTGACTAAGTGAAGGGCATGGAACACTATGGGATGAATTCATCCATCACCTAATCGCTTATTATTGGACTAAAACGAAATCAGGCCTAAAATTAAAGATTGAGGGGTTTATCAATCAAATTTCTACTATTAAAATCCCAAATACAAGAAGGGATTTATTAATCAAAGACAAATTCTAATCAACCCAAATACATCATCTCACATATATTTTCCCAACTAAACAAATCAAATAAAAGTTCTTGACGTCATTTTTTTCAAAAAATTCCATCATCATTAGCCCATGATAAATAATTTCATAACACAATGAAAACCCATTATTCAATCTACGGAAATATATCATTCTTATAAGATTCAAAGCTCAAACTCGAAAATCAAACCAAAAAATATAATAATATACTTTTGTTATTTGAAATCATAAGCAAAAAAGGAACAAAGACTTGCAGAGTGAGAAATCAAAGACCGATGAGTTTTCTGTGTTTGATGAATAACCGAGAAAGATAGAGTTGCCAAAGGAGACGACGAAATATAGCCAAAAACACTAATTCACACTCAGCTACGATGTGCTATAAATCATCCCACATTCCTACCACAATGTATACATACAACTGTAGTCATTCTAAATAACAACAAATCAATAGATTCATTATGACTAGTGATTTCAGGTTGTAATTTGTTTGTGTTAATGTGTATCATAACAAAGGAATCAAACAATTCAGTGAGTTACATTACACGATTTAGCATAACAGATCCAAACAGTCCACACAAATTATAGAGATCTGAATTGTCAATCATTAACACATGTAAACATCAGTCATTTCTAAAAGATGCGAACTTTGACAAGACTAAACCGTATTTCTTAGGCAGATCTACTTTCAGAACAACAAAGTGACATAAAAATTAAAACGATTATCAGATTAGTCATCTCTAACCCTAGATCCATTGGAAAAAAGTTGATTTTTTTGGATGAATTCAATCTGATCTACATGGTCAACCGAACAATCAAACCATCCAGAACATGTTTTCAGATCTACATAAAGTTGATGTCACAACTGTGATCCTTAGTCATAGATCTAACAGAACAATGGAAAAGCTATAGATCTTTGAAAAAACACAACAAAAGTCACAAAATTAAGAACAATGAACATATCAATAAAGAAACCCTAGCGAGACGACTAGATCTAGGTCGCTAGAGAGTCTTTCGATCGAATCGGTTGTGAGAAACTAATAAGCAGATCCAAATCAAACATATGATATTGATCTACTCAGACAAAATTCAAATATGAACCTAAACATGTCACAATAAAATAGTAACATAGTCGCAGATGGAAAGAAATCAACCGATTCAATTCATAAAACATATCTGAAGCAAAAACTAGATCTGAATCACTGATCGAAATCAGAGATTATAAACATTCAAGCAGGAAATGCATAATGCAAGATTCAAACACGAAACGAGCGCAGATAGATGGAGAGACAAAGATCTCTACTTCAATCAATCAATCGAAAGACGAAGAAGCGACAACTTACCATTTTTTAGCAATGGAGCATCGAGAGATGAGAAAACTTTATGTGTGTGCTAATAAATAAGAGATGGAGAGGAGAACTTGGTTGAAATGTCTCACATAGTGGGACCCACATCAGCAGAAAAAATTGATGGATTGAAGGTCGATAAAGATGATGAAAAGTGAAAGGTGGCAGATCGATGAAAATCGCTAAACGTCTATTGTTTTTGCAGTCTCTAATCGAAGATCGATGCAACAGAAGCTATCTCAGACTTGAGTAAAGTGGAAAGTGACGAAGCGAAAAATGTGGAGAAAAGGATAAAGTAATTGTGGCTGACAATGACAACCAAACAAGTGTAAAGTGGTGGTCCACTTATCCGCCAGAAAAGAATTTGTGGCGGATGAAAAAGCAACTGTGGCGGATCCGCTAGAAAAGAAATAGAAATATTTAAATGGGAGAATTTTTGCTTTCTCATTTTCGACGGATATAATTGCCAGAATTAACCAATAGTGGGGATTGTATGCGCCACAAGACACTATTTATGGCGGAAAGCTTTATCTGCCAGTAATTGCAATAAATCCGCCACAATTGTCCGCCATAAATGAACCATTTTTTGGTAGTGGTTAAATAAACATGAGTACCTTATCTGGTGTGCTCTAAGAGATGTAGATTTCCCTAACTATGCACGAAAGAGTGTAGTAAGGCATCTCCAACAACAACACTTGTATAAATTATAAAGTTATTGCCACGTCCCAACCCCCAAGAAATTCTCCCATTGAGTCGGCAAGCGACAAACTTTACAAATCATTTGAGACAATAAAACGATAAAATAAAAAATAAAAATCGAACCAACACAATCCAAAACAAGTGAATCTATACAATTGAGAATATCAAAATATACAAGTCACACCTTAAACCCATCACAATACAGCAGTCACTACCAAAAGACGTGAATATAAGAGAATAAGTAAATTTACAGCCAATAATACAAAGTAAAAATAACATTAAAGATAAATCAAAGTGCCAAAGAGACAAATCAAACATGAAAATAGAAATAAAAGACATTGTTGGCTCCTCTATGTGAATTATAGTAAAATTATTGATATTATAGTAAAACTAGCAAATACGGTGCGTGAACATCTTTAGCTTTTGATTGATGACATGTTTTGTTAAAATAATTCATTATTTAATTGCATATTATTGTTTTACAAAAAATTAAGGGTATAAGTGTGATAAGAAAAATAAAATCAACTAAGAGTTGAAACCAAATTTAAAAATGCAATTTGTTTATTCCATGAACCCTCCTTAAGTTAAATTTTTTTTTCATAATTTAGTAAAATTTTCAAAATATAACCAATACCAATCGCTATTTACGTAATTGCACATAGTGTTTTAGGTCCAAAAATGAAACGGTTCAGGGCCAAAAGACATAAAGCCCATTGTCATATTTTGTAATTTTCATTAACATAAGAGGGCAATTCGGGACTTCACAAAGTGGTGTTTATTGAAGACGGTTTCACTGTAGAAACTGCCAAATTTTTTGCTTAGTTATGTGCGCCATGTGAATGGTAAAATTGTTGATGACAAGAAAAAAATATAGGGACATTTATGTTAATTTCATATTTAATCAACTTGTTATGTTGTAGTACATACAAGGAATCCTATATTATAAAACATGTGAGTGCTATGACTCGCATTGGTTTAATAAAATCACTATTTACGTTATTGCACATAATGTCTTAGGTCCAAAAATGAAACGGTTCAGGGCCAAAAGACTGCATAAAGCCCATTGTCATATTTTGTAATTTTCATTAACATAAGAGGGCAATTCGGGACTTCGCAAAGTGGTGTTGATTGAAGACAGTTTCACTGTAGAAATTGCCAAAATTTTTGCTTAGTTATGTGCGTCATGTGAATGGTAAAATTGTTGATGACAAGAAAAAAATATAAGGACATTTATGTTAATTTCAGATTTAATCAACTTGTTATGTTGTAGTACATAGAAGGAATCCTATATTATAAAAACATGTGAGTGCTATGACTTGCATTGGTTTAATAAAAACTTTATCGCAATTTTATTTGAATTTAATAGTTATTGGTCCAAAGAAATATGACCCAATTGGTCTAAGTGGGAGAATATTGAAAATATGTTTCCAACTTGGTCCTTATGGATTAAGGTTAAAATGAACTTGGATATTGGATCATGTTAGAACCGAATTAAAACCCAGTATAGACTCTACAAATAAAAAAACCATTGATTTTCTCAATATCCTAATACTTAATTTTGTGATTAATTTGATTTACCTACTAATTGTATAACCTCTGGGATTTAATTTTTTAAAAGGGTTTTTATAGAAAAAAAAAACCTATAAATACACCTATATTCTAGTCCTTCTCGATGCTAAATACTACGAAGGCTTCTATCAAAATTTTGTCATATAGGAAGAGAAATAGATTAGAGAAGACTTGTGATTCTCTATCCATTACCAACTATAATTAGGTAGTATTGTTCTTTTCTATTTTATTATTAATTAAAGTTTGTGATCAAAACCTTATGCACAATATTGCGTTTAGGTTGCATTTGTGATTTGTGAAAAAAAAAATTGTGTAGTGAGTTTAGGGTTTACTTTTAGTCGTCCATCCATCCATCCTCAAACAAGAGTTTTGTTTCATCTCTATCTAAACCCTTAAACTCTAGAAATATGTGTTGCCTTGCGAAAGCATAACCAGAACATAATTAGAAAGTGACCAATTGCACAAACCAACACAAAGTAATGAAAAATAAACAATACACACGTACCAACATAATATAACATGGTTTGACTGGCAAAATTGTCTGCATCCGCAAACAAACAATAGAAGGTTCACTATACTTGAAAAGCGTACATCAATCAAGTAAACAACAGTACAATATAACGTGATTCAACAAAATTTTCTACATCCACCAAACAAACAATAGAAGCTTCACTATAGTCGAAAAGAGTACACAAATTAAGCAATTTTTTTTTTTACTCAGAAACGCCGAAGACGTCACACAAATGTGTGGAAGACACTACACACTCTTCTTTGAAGAGCCTTCAACTAGAAACCTCTTTAACAAACTAGATATTCCATTTTCTAGAATATTTAAAAGCCACGAATGTCGAGTTTTTTTCTTCTTCTTAAAATTGGTGTCATCAGTTCAATAATATTGAATATTGTTACATTGATGATATTGAATACTGTTACGTCAATTAATGGTCTAAACCCTTATAAAATTATGTTATTGAAAACTTTGCATCCACTAGTTTTCTATCTCTAACTTTTTTTTTCTTCCTTATGTAACAATTAATTCAACCATGTATCGGTGTTCATATTTTCCTTATTGTGGAAACACAAATTTACTATTTGATTTTGGGAGTTTACTAGGCATTTGAAGAATATTGTTACTCCATTCTCCATTATTGTTTTTAAATTTTGGTCGATTTTTACCATTACACACTATACTAGTTTTCCCTTCAGAAACTACCATATTTTCCCTACCTCAAAGGAACACTTTTTCAGTAAAAACTCATTTTTACTCACACCTATATCCCTTTCAAAAAAAAAAACCTAATGAATTATTATTTTGAAATTTGTATCAGAAGAGGAGTTGATTTTTGTTGGGAAATGACAATTTTATGGGAAATCTAGTAAAACTCAATGTTTTTTAGGAGCTGCTATGTACACTCATGATTTTCCTCCAAAAACCACCAAGTCGTACATGTTAGGAAAAATTATTGCATGCCACCACATTTCGCTATGTACCCACCTGCCAGATTTATTTTGGTTTCAGTTTGAAATTCTCTTTAACCCTCCACTCCCCCCACTTTCGCTGAAGTTTCTCCCACTCACAATGTTGAAATTTCATCCTCTCCTATTGAAATCTCTCTCCCTCTCCCTCGTCTTCCTCTGGCACTCGTTCGACCTATATAGTAGGGGTGGGCAAAACTCCTGAGCAGTATGGTCCCGACCCTGTTTAAACCGGGAGAAACATGTTCTTGTCTTTTTTATCCCGGTCCCGAATCGGTTTTCACAATTTTAGTCCCATCTCGACCCGTTCTTTTGCGGTTCCTGTATTGGAACTATTTCAAACCCAAGCCCAACTCAAAATGGGCCACAATTGTCTCTTATCTTCCTGCTTCTTCGTCCTTTCCTAATAAAAAAAACATATGGAAAGCACCCACCCTAACGGAATCAAACCCCAAACTCAAAATTCGAAACCGTATAACCCATATCACTCAAATCCAAAACCCGAATCCGAAATGCACTTTCGAGCCCCGTCTGCTGCCCGCAGTGCCCCATTCGGACCTCGCCGTCTCTGAGAACTCCTCCATATGTTTGTTGTGTTTGGGGTTTTAAATAATGTACACGAGCGTGAGAGTTCTAGAAGTCTCTCGAGTGAATGTTAGCAAAGGTTCGTTGATCCATGTAGAGAGAGAAAAGAATATAATCTGAGTAAGTGATCAAGGGTTCGAGCGAGAGCAGGACCAGGAGGAGTCGTCAGATCGGCGGCGGATGTAAGGAGAGACGGAGCGGGGGAAGATGAGATTTCCTTCCCCCATCTTCTTCTGCTGCTTGTTGATGAGTTTGGGCGGCAATTATGGAGAAGAGACGTTCGCGAAGACAAGATGCGCAGACTCCGACGCTGATACTCAGGTCGGAAGGGTGTCTTGTACACCTACTCATCAAGAACCCAATTTTGGTTTTGTTGATGGGGAGAGATAAAAGAGAGGTTATTGATTCAATTTGCTGTGTCCTTACTACATCACCATTGTTGAGATTGAGAAGAGTAGAGTTGAATTGAGTGAGTGAGAGGAAGCCAAAAAGTACATACAGAGATAAGAGAGAAAATGCAGGAGAGGATAGGGATGGCAACGGGGCGGATTGGGACGGATTTGTGCAAATCCATCCCCACCCCGCTGGAGATTTCGGGTCCCCGAAACCGCCCCGCATATCCGTTTATCATTTTTTTTTAAAACCATCCCCGCCCCCGGTAGATAGGCGGATATCCGCCCCGCCCCATTTAACCCAAACAACAACAACAACCCAAAAAATTTTCTTCTACATACAATAAATTCATACAAAAAATACAATCGAAAGATTCATACAAAAAATACAATCGAAAGATACATACAAAAATTTAAAAAAAGCATACAATAAATTGCCAAAAAAAAAAAAAAAATCGATTACAGAATCTCAGATCAGATCTAATTTTCTTCAACATACAATAAATTCATACAAAAAATACAATCGAAAGATACATACAAAAAATTAAAAAAAAGCTTACAATAAATTGCCAAAAAAAAAAAAAAAAAATCGATCTACAGAATCTGAGATCAGAATCGATCAGATCTGAGATCTACAGAATCTGAGATCAGATCAGATTTGATCTGAGATCAGAATCGATCAGATCTGAGATCATGGGGAGAGGAAGGCTGATGAGGTGGGAGCTTCGATCTGAGCTTCGATTTAGACTTGCTGATCAGATCTGAGAGTTCGGAGAATCGGAGTTCGGCCTTCGCTGTGAGAGAGAAGAAGGGAGGGTCGACCTCCGCCACCCTTCGCGGCCTTCGCTTTTAGAGAGAAGAAGGGAGGTCGCTCGCGGTCTTCGCTGTGAGAGAGAAGAAGTTGCTCGAAGGGAGGTTGCTCGAAGTCGCTCGAAGGGAGGAGGTTGCTCGAGCGCTGTTTTGAGGGAGAAGAATGGTCTGTTTTGAGGGAGATGAGGGAGAAGAAGGGTCTGTTTCGACCTAGACCGTGCCCACCCCTACTATATAGCATTTTCCATTTCTCTCGACTTCCTTTCGAATTCTCTCTTCTAAGTTTGGAGTTTGTGGCTAAAATCTTCCACTCAATCGGTGGTGAGGAGGTTTGTGTGAAAGCTCTTGCTAAGAATTTGTTGAAACTCATTAGGTAAGTACATTTTGCTAAAATTTTGTGTATATTTCACAAAGGGGAATTTTAATTGGCGAGGAAACGAGCGAGGAAACGGGCGAGGGAGGGGGAGTGCAACCCTCCATCCCCCTCGAGATGTGTGCCTTCACGCATCTCGAGAGAGATGGAGGGTTGCACCCCCTCCCTCCTGTTTCCTCGCCCGTTAGACAAGCCCTTTCACAAAATTGGTATTGTCAGATTGTATACTGACCATGAAGGGCTTGTTTAGTATGTTAAACTTTTTTTATGCATACAAAACAATATATGTTTCGAACATGTTAAAGATAATAATGCTCGAAAGCTTTTGTGTATTTTATTTATTTTCATTGTCTTTTGATAATTGGGTTGAGCTACCTAATTTATCTGTTTCCAAATACCAAATAGGATGACTGAAATTAAGTCAAGGGTTAGTCGTGGAGGGCGCAGACATGGAGCAAGTCGCACTACAAGAAATAAGGCTTTTAATGACATAACTTGAGGACGTGCATAAAGTACACCGTTAGATGGTTTATGGTTTTCATTAGCCAAGTCGTGGGTGTGAATATTTACCAAAGCAAGGACGTGCATAGTGTGTACGTCTTTGCACCAAGTCGTTAATTTAACTAGTCGTCGATGCACGCTATGTGTGCAAATCGTTATTTTTTCATTATGGGTTATATTAAGTGTGGGCGCTAGGCACTCATTTCATAGATAGATCTTACACGTAGATGCAAGAAATGCATACATAATAACAACAAAACTTCATACACTGATCATATTAGAAAGTTCTTAAGCACAAATTATATTCTCAAATATGTTTTAACGACTTAAAAAAAAAAAAAAAAAAAAAAAAGACTTAAGATTCAAACCAAATTAAGTGCTCGAGGAAAGTAAACTCTTGACTTTTCCAAGATTCCAAGTTGCCAGCTTAGAACTTTGCCAAGATTCAAACCAAGTTGTCAGCTTAAGACCCCACCAGCCTTCAACTTGAACTTCCATTTTGTTGAATAGAACGAAAATTCTAGGGGTCGGGGGAGGGAACGAGGCTGCCTCGAGATGAGCGACATTGCACATCTCGAGGCCGATGCGCTCATCTCAAGGCGGATGGGTGGTTACCACCCCTCCCTCGACCCCTAGCAAAGCTCTGAATAGAGTAAACTAACACAACTTGGTTATTTATTTCTAATTATGACTTTGACTTTACTGCTCATATGTAATTCCCTATCATCTTTAAGTGCTAAGTTAAGCTAAACATATTATGATTATTCACATGAATTAGAACTTCTTAGTGAAATTTCATCAAACAATGACAAGGCATCTCTTGTCTTGAATTGACGAGAGATTGTTAGCAACATCACCAAATACTTGCAATTGTAATCGAAACCGATAGATTGAAACCTAAATGAAAAAGAAAGGATGGAAGTTGTAGAGAAGATCCTTACCTTCGATCTTAATTGAAAGTGAGTTCCAAAAGAGATTAGAAATGAATGACAGTCGAGAGAGTATCAGGTTAGAGACCTAAAACCATTACCACGTAGATAGACCTTTTTTGTTCTACAAGTGAAGAGTAAGTGAGACGGTGTGGTGAAGAAGATGAAGTGCAATTGAAGAGGGAGAACTGTGTGGTCCATGTTAACTGTTGACGAAAACCATCTCCACTTCCAAAAGTTCAGGGGAGTCTGGTCAGTCTTGTGGCCTATTTAGTGGCCTGGCGTGACTTGGGGTTATTCGGTCGAGAAGGGATGACGGTGGTGGGCAGCCGGTGGTGGTGGGAGAGAGAAAGGGGAGGGGAGATGCGTCCATTGGTTGGACGGTGATCGACTACGATCAGATAGAGGAGTGAGGGAAAGGATGCAGATTGGAGAAGATGAAGGGATCGGTGGTGCTGAAACAGTGGGAGAGAAAATGCAGGGGGATAAGGTAGGAAAATTGAAATATGGGAGAGGCAAAACGAGAAACAAAAATCAGATTGAAGACAGACAACACTGTTCATAAGGGGAATTGTCGTTATAGTAGTAAATTGGGGTTGGATGTGCTTTACGTGTTCAAAATTCAGTATTTATTTGTTTATTTAAAGAGCCTATGTATAGTTTATAAATAATTTGAGGACTTCAAATAAATTATTATTCTAGAGGCTTAAGTATATTTAATCAATGTTTCATAGGAACTAGTTTTGATTGTAAAAATATGCATGACAAACTGAAAAATAAAAAAAGTTAGTTGTTAGTTTTTTTTTTTAAGTTTATAGATAACTGGTGGGCTTGAAATAAATTATATTAGTGGCTTAGATATAATATATTAATGTTTAAGAGGGGCTGGTTTGGATTGTAAAATTATGAAATATGGAAGGCAAATTGGGAATATTCAAAAGTTAGATATAAAAAGCATATTTATAATTTATAGATAATTAGAGAACTACAGATCAATTATGTTAGGGGCTTAGGTATAATTAATGAATATTGAAAGAGACTATGTTTGATTATAAATAATATGAATTTGGGAGGGCAAATAGCATTTTTCATTTAAAGACACAAACACCCTTTGTTACTTTTACCACGTTTTGATTTTTTCGTTGTAAACATTATAAAGTTGGGAGGGCATTGTCGGAACAAAAAATTAGGTTGAAGACAAATGTGTAATAACATTTTTCAATAAAAAAAGACAAAAATATCCCTGACACTCTTCATTGGTCTATTGGTTTCACATGTAATTCTTAAGAACAGAGGAAGGCAAAATGGAAAATAAAATTTAGAGTTAAGACATACTTCACTGTTCATTTGGGGGAAGAGGCATTATATATAGGAATGGCAACGGGGCGGATTGGGGCAAATCCGTCCCCACCTCGTCGTGGATCGCGGATCCCCGAATCCACCCTGAAAAATTTGTTTATATATATATTTTTAAAACCCATCCGCACTCCGGATGGATTGGCAGATATCCGCCCCGCCTCGATTGTTCATTTAAATTCCCCAAAAAAAAAAGACAGAAGAAAAAGAAGAGAAGTCAGATAGAAGAAAAGGGATATCTTGATCAAACTCTAACTATTTAATCTCTTTCTCTCCCTATTTATTTCTTATAACATACATACAAAATCGATTGATGAAGCAAAATCAATTGAAGAAGAAAATCATATGTTTAAGATTTGGCTTGCTTGATCTTATGGGTGTTATCTTCCCATGTAATCGCAACTTCAATGGTTAGAATTCTTTTATCAGCCTGCTAGGGTTTTATCTATATACAATTCCAGACTCAGATTCAAAATTGTGAACATACAACATACAAGACACGACACAAGGGGAAATTCTAATTATTTCATCATTATTCAACTGGAAAAGGATCAGGCTGCTTCTTGTCTGGCTGTCCATCCTCAGCCTCAGTCGGATCCATACCTCACTTGTCCCTCCTCATAGTGTTCGATCTCTCCATCGCCCTAGTTTGCCTATGCATTTAACACAAACGTTTCATCAAACCATGCTAATTCCCCTCCCAATCGTTAGATCTATTGCACAACAACCACAAAAATTCAACAACTCAATGATTCCACAACGATTCCACTCCCTTCAATCTACAAGATTCAAGAACTCGTACTGACCTAGAGAAAAATCTTCAATGTGTTCTCTTCTAATGATTTAGTTTACTACTTTTATTCTGACGGCTGCCTCATATGTGTTTTACTATGTTTGGTCGTTGCATAGACTTGGAGGGGTCCATGATATTGATGTAAGATCTGAGCTGAGGGGATGAAGAAGAAGATATTCAGTGAAGAATAGGAGATGAAGAATATGAGAGGAGGGGATGAGGAATATGAGAAGGGGGAGGTGAAAATAGCAGAGAGGCGAAAAGTGGTTTGTCTATAAAGATTTGTTTAGGGTTAGAGTCTCTTAAGGGCTTAAGGTTATTTAAGTAAAATACCTATATAAATGAATCTCCGCGAGGCGGAGATGGCCAAATCTATATCTGCCCCGAATCCGTGACGGATACCATTTCGAATCCCAAATCCGCCCCCATCAGGGCGGGCGGGGCGGATATCGATAAAAATCCTCCCCACTGCCAACCCTAGTTATATAGGGGAAATAGGCGTTATATAGGGGAATTGTCGTTATTGTAGTACATAGATAGATTGATCGCTCCGCAAAAAAATCCAAAAGATTAAGACACGTCTCAGTTTTCTCTTTTATGTTTCTCCCCCTTTTTTTTTTTTTTTTGAGTTATGAAAATCTCTAATTCAGGGTGCAATGGGAGCCAAGGAGTTTGCTTATTTGTGGAAGATTTGGGGTTCATAAGTGAGATTACTTTTGTTCCAAGGCGTTGTCACGACCTCAATTCAACCTGGAGAAGATGAACAGTGAAATTGCAGTTGGCGTGAAAAAGGGCACCAAGTTCAATTTGTTAAAATTCAAAGGTAGGGGTAGTTTTATAATATGCATTAGTTTGTTACTAAAAGCCACATGGGCTAGACAAGTGTTAGACAATCATAGGGTCCTTTTGAAATTTTGTTATGTCTCTGTGAATAAATAGAGAAGAAGGAGAAACATAGAGCGAAAAAGATTGTAATAGTTTAGGCTTGTTTTGTTGTCAATCCAGAGCAGAAAAGTGTTTCTCTTCCATTTTGCTTATTAAATCAAATTTTTCTTTCAAGTTGTTCATTTGATTGTGAATCAAGAAGTCACAGTTGTGACATTTGGTATTAGAGCCTCGTTGAATACTTGGATTTGAGAAGCAAAAGATCATCTCAAAACACCATGGAGACAAGGGCAAAGGAGGTCAAACGATTTATGCGGGAGATAATGAAGAGCCAGAGTGAGATGTCCGGACAAATAGAACTCTTGAAGAATGAGTTCAAGAACTTGCTCAGTAAATGAAGCTCAAGAGAAGCGCATGGACACTAGATTCGAGCAGCTAATCTAGCTGATTTAGAACCAGTCAGGATCAACACGAATTACTGAACCAAGTACTTTCTCTACTCCAATTTTAGGAACCATGGATCACAGATCCAACTCCCAAATTCATTGGGAGAACCAAGGTATGTTCCCACACTTTCCTAAACTAGTTTTATCACAGTTTGATGGTACAAACCCTAGGTTATGAGTGAAGAAGTGTGAAATGTACTTTAATTTTTTTTCAAGTAATCGAAGATAAGAAAGTCAATATGGCTTCGATTCATCTTACTAGCAGAGCTGATTTATGGTTCTTGACTACCAAGTGGGGAAGGAAATGCTTCAATGGAAGCTGCTTGTTCATGATCTGTGCGAGGGCGTGCGAGAGATTCAAAGAGGTTGTCTTAGATAATTACATAGATTCTTTCAATAAGTTGAATCAGGAAGGATATATGTGAATGAATATTATGATACATTTGAAGAATTAAAGTCTTTAATGTTTTCTCACAACAGACATTTTGATAAGACTTATTTCGTCTTAAGCTTTTTGAGTGACTTAAAATCTGAGATCAAAACTTTGGTACAATTGTTCAAACCTACCACAGTGAACCAGGCTTCATAACGGGCTAGGATGCATGAAACATCAACTCAAAAAAAAAAAAAAAAGTACTAAACCCAATACTTCAATTTTTTTCACTCCAAGACATACCAACTACTCAACCACTCCTTACTTACCCAACAAAACCAATCACACAAACACATTCCCATCACAACCTAATTCTTACAACACTACTCAGTCTAATAAGAATACATATATCACACTCAACCCCACCATGGCCAAGATACCTACTACCATACCACCTATAAGAAGACTAACCCCTATCAGATGAAAATAAGGAGGGATAAGGGGCTATGTTACAACTGCGAGGAGCAATACAAGCCTGGTCATCTCTGTAAAACTTAGCAACTCTACATGTTGATACCAGAAGAGGAAGAAGAAAAGCTTGCAATGTTCACTAAAGCTTGCTTCAAAAAGTCCAATTGATATGGAAATTTCATTACATGCTCTTCATGGCAGCCTCTCAACCAATACGCTGTTACTTAAAAGGTTTGATCATGAAGATAATTATATCCATCTTGATAGACACTGGGAGCACAAATTCGTTTATAGATCCAACGGTAATCAAAACAACAAATTGGCGTACTTGTCTCACCACACAAATGATTGTTAAGGTGGTAAACGAGGAGCATCTCATTAGCAATGTAATTTGTCAACAACTGCAGTGGACAATGCAAGGGATTCCATTTGAAAGCAGGGTCAGGGTGCTACCTCTTGGAGGCCACGACAAGGTTTTAGGAGGGGGATTGGTTAAAGTTATTAGGGGATATCACACTGAATTTTCAGAAACTTCAGTTAACTTTGAACATACATGGCAAGACTATCACTCGACAAGGAGGATCTAACACAAAAGAACTATGTTTCATGGATGCCAAAGGTATCTCTAAACTCATGAAGAAACATGCTAATTCATTTTTCTATCATTTGTTCTCAATATCTACTACCTGTCCACAAACACAACTGTCACGCCCCGATTTTTTAGAAAACAAAAATCCTTAGATCCACGTAGGATTATCCATTTCCCCAAAACTCGGAATGTGAAAAATTCATTAAGAACATAAACATTTAGCAACAACACTAAGACAACTTAAAAATTGAAACAAACAAAAGAAGACTAACCAGGAAACTCTTTGACGAGGTTTGCCTCATAAAGAAACTTCAGTAGTGAGCTCAATAATCTCTAAACCTGAGACAAGCTAATTGACTACATTCCAAGAAGAATGTATCCAATAAGGATTTTCGTTTTCTAAAAAATCGGGTCGTGACAACAACCTTCCTAAGAAGTACAACAACTCACATAATTCAGTGACTTGCTTCAGCCCCCCACTACACTTCCACCCAACAGAGCACTCAACCACCATATACTATTAAAACCAGATCATCACCCACTATCTCAAAACCCCTATAAAGTGCCCTACATGCAAAAGACTGTGATTGAATAATTGATACAAGAGATGCTTGAATCCGGTCTTATATAACACTCTTAAAGCCTCTTTGCTGCCCCAATCCTACTAGTGAGAAAAAGGATGGAACTTGGAGATTTTGTGTTGATTATAGAAAGTTGAGTGAGATTACCATCAAAGACAGATTTCCTATGCCTTTCATTGATGAGCTATTAGATGAGCTTCATGGTGCCACAATATTTTCAAAACTAGACTTAAGGCAAGGGTATCACCAAATTTTAGTCCACCCTTCTGATGTTTACAAAACAACATTTAAGACCCATCATAGGCACTTTGAATTCAAAGTGATTCCATTTGGCCTTACAAATGCACTAGTCTCTTTTCAAGCATTAATGAATCAAAATTTTCAGTCCCTCATAAGGAAGTTTGTACTTGTGTTTTTTTATGACATATTGGTTTATAGCTCATCTCTCACTCTTCACTTGGTCCACCTACATGTTGTTTTATTAATACTAAGACACCACCAGCTTTATGTCAAGTTATCCAAGTGTTCTGTTGCTCAACCTAAACTTGAATATCTTAGACATATCATTTGTGGACAAGGTGTTGAGGTTGATCCCTAAAAACTTGTAGCTATGACCAAATGGCTTATGCCTACCACCATCAAACAATTGAGAGGTTTTCTAGGACTTATTGGCTACTATAAAAAGTTTATTAAACAATATGGCCAAATAGCTCAGCCCTTAACAGACCTTCTAAAAAAGAACTTCTTCAAATGGTCTTGTTAGCAACTGGTGCGTTTCTTTACCTCAAACAAGTTATGTGTGCAACTCCTGTTTTAGCTTTTCCCAAATTTAACCTACCATTTACCATTGAAACTTATGCGTGTTCAAAGGGTGTTGGGGCAATACTCTATCAAATGGCAGAACTATAACATTATTTAATAAGACACCCAGTCTAAAGATTCTGACCCTCTCCACTTATGAGAAATAACTTCTTGCAATTGTAATGGCAGTACACAGGTGGAGATCTTACCTCCTTGGGTCTAAATTTTTTATATTCGCTGATCATCAAAGCATCAAGTATTTTTTGGCTTAGAAGGTCACTACCATGACACAACAAAGATGGTCATTTAAGCTTCTTAGCTTTGATTATGAGATCTTTTATAAGAAGGGAGCAAACAATGAGGTAGTTGATGCCTTGTCTAGATGTACTGAGTCAGAGGGATAATGCTTAGCAATTTCAATGGCTTCTCCACTATGGTTATAGGAAGTTATTGCTTCTTATGACAGTGACTAGTCTGTGCAACAACTGATCCAACAACTACTCATCCAAGCTAACTCCAAACCTCTTTTTCATTGATGAATGACATTATTAAGCATAATGGTAAGATTTAAATTGGAGCAACATGGGTTCTCAAACAACAAATTCTGCACGAATTACACAAAACAACCTTGGGGGACACTCACGTATCAACACGACCTACAAATGACTTCAACAATACTTTTGGCCTAAAATGAAAACTGATGTGCTAAAATATATCACTGAGTATGATACTTGTCAGAGAAATAAAAAATGACCAATCCTCTTATGGTGATCTCATCCATCCCTTGCCCATACCTGATCAAGCATGGCAACACATATCAATGGATTTCATTGAAGGCCTTCCCCCATCCAATCACAAAACAATAATCTTGGTAGTTATTGACCGACTAACCAAATATAGTCACTTTTTGGATTTATCTCACCCATTTACATCATCCATGGTGGTTGACCTATTCTTACAACACATATACAAATTACATGGCCTCCTTACTTCTACTGTGTCTGACAGAGACAAAATTTTCCTAAGTGCCTTTTGGCAGGATCTATTCACATCTTTAGGGATCACATTCAGCATGAGCTCTATATATCATCCCCAAATGGACGGATGAATGGAGAGGACCAACGCCTGCTTGGAAACCTACCTTCGCTGCATGACTAGTGATGCTCCCAACCACTGGTCTAAGTGGCTTTACTTGGCCGAGTATTGGTTCCGCACCTCTTATCATACAAGCTTACAATCACACACTTTCAAGCTTTATATGGTTATAGCCCAACCTTATTAGCTCTCCCTCTTACATCATCCACTTCAATTCCAAACATACAACAGTACCTCAATGACAGAGATCATATGCTAAGTACTATTGTTAATGAGAAATAACATCGAGCTTATGAAAGGTTGAAAGTATACACAGAAAAACACAGAACTGAGAGGGAGTTGCAATTGGGGTTTGGGTCTACTTAAAACTCCAACCATATCGGCAGACCTCCGTAAATGTTCGTCGGAACCTCAAGTTGTTAGCTCGCTTCTATGATCCCTTTCAAGTCATTGATCACATCGGAGCAGTCGCCTAAAAATTACAACTTCCTCCCAGCTCCAAAATACACCATGTTTTCATGCATCGCAGTTGAAGAAGAAATTGGGAGCTACCATAATTCCTGCTCCTCTATTACCCTTAGTCGACAACTCTGGCAATTTTCAAGAAGAACCCACTGCCATTTTAGCTCATCATCTCATTCCTCTCCACAACCAATCCGTTATTCAGGTATTTGTGCATTGGTCAATTTTTTGCCAAATGAAGGAACGTGGGAAGATTGGACTCACATTTAGGCTATGTTTTCCAATTTTCATCCATGAGGACAATGATTCTTTTGAAGGGGAGGGCATTATCACGACCTCAATTCAAGCTGGAGAAGATGAATAGTGAAATTGCACTTGGCGTGAAAAGGGCGTCGAGTTCAAATTGTTAAAATTCAAAGGTAGGGGTAGTTTTGTAATAATGCATTAGTTTGTTACTAAAAGCCACATGGGCAAGACACGTGTTAGACAATCATAGGGTCCTTTTGAAATTCTGTTATTTCTCTGTGAATAAATAAAGAACGAGAAGCAGAGAGTGAAAAAGATTGTAATAGTCTAGGCTTGTTCTGCTTTCAATCTAAAGCAGAAAAGTGTTTCTCTTCCATTTTGCTTGTTAAATTAAATTCATTTTTCGAGTTGTTCATCTGACTGTGAATCAGGAAGTCACAGTTGTGACACATTGATGCCGAGATGAAAAATAAGATGTATATAACTCTTCTCATATGATTTAGGTTCTCATCTATTTCTCATATTGTTAATGTGTGGTTCTGGTTTGACTTGATTTAGGGCATTGAATGGAGAGGTGAGGAGTTATCTTCTGGGTGATCATTCTTTTTAGTTTTAGTTTTTTATTTTTGGTCTCTGATTAAGAGAAAAAATGATGGGTTGGGTTGATAGCCTTTTGGTGTAGTTCAGGTTCAAGTATACGAATGACTATTTTGGTTTTGATTCGCTGACTGTAGCTCAAGTGAAACAATAACTTAGTTGATTTCTTCTTCTCTGCGATTCGCCTTCGACTGCCCCCATCCCACGTATGAATCCCTAATTGTTTGCTACCTCACCTTCTTGCCTTCAAGCGAATTGGAGAGAAAAGCTTCATTTGTTTTTAGTGTGTAAAGTGATTTTTTGAGATCGTCACCACTTTGTAGCCCTAATCTTTTTTATGTATTTACTTCTCCCAAATATTTTTTAAGTGTTTTGATTATGGTTTGATCTAAATGCTTCACTTTTACTTTCGGTAAAGTGGGGTTTTCCCCAATTTGGAATATAAACAGTGGGTTTTGATTGAAAGTTGAAAATAATTAGTGGGTTTCAGCAAAAACTAAAGAAGATGCAAGTGTTATTTTCCGTAAGTGGTTGCATAAATCATTTATTAATAGATGTGAAGAGTTCATGTTTCTAAAGATTGCAATTTACTAGGGATTTGTTTGGAGTCGTACGATTCAATTTAATCTGATTTATTGGTCAGTGTTTATTCATGTATTGAAACTTTTCTTGGTAACTTTTTATTTTTCACAGAGATATATTTAACCATTTTGTCAATTTAAACCAGTTTTTTTTTTCTTTTGGCAAAAAAAATAATTTGTAGCTCAAATGTTTGAAGAAATTCCTATATAAGAGTTTAGGTAGTTTTGTCAAATTGGGGCTTAGTATTCTAAAGAAGAGGAATGTGTGATGCCCCTTCCATTGTGGTGTTTTTACATCTTGTTTGTGGTGATTGTATAGTCATTTGTGTATTGGTTTTTGTTGGTTCTCCGATCAGGTTTGTATTGTAGTGAAGCATATGAAGAGGATAATAAGACTATTGACTCAATATTACTTAAGGATTGTGATTTCGTTTTTGAGTTAATTTTGGTCTCTTGATTTTAATAAATATTTTGATGTGTAAAGAAAAAACGTACAAATTTCGAGGATACATGAAATATATATATATATATATATATTATATATAAATTTCGAGAGTATTTGAAATATGTGAAAAAAGATGAGGCAATTAGATAAATCTATTAAACACATTAAATGAAGCCTAAAAACCAAGAAATAAAACAAACATTAAATCAATATATAATTAGAAAATTAGAGTGGTTTCAAAAATCTATATATAAGTAGAAAAATGATAATTAGAAAATCAAGGGGCGGTTTCAAAAATGTGATAATTATAAAAATAAAATCTCAAAATTTCCAAAAAAACTCCTAAATTTTTTGAAAAAAAAACTCTTGATGTTATGGCTTTTCCGAAGTTTGAATCCAAGCACCGTTGTTTAAGGCTCGCCCTTCGCCAAGTACTCAATTAGATGACAATGGGATCTCGTGGCTTTATTTAAGTTCTTCTATTTTCTTTGGAATGATAGGGTTCTTTTCTTTCTGCAAGTAATGAAAATATAGGTTTACTTTCCAATTCACGGAGTTCACTATGAATCCATTATGTTCATCTTAAAATGAAACCTCCTCACTAGTGATACCATCCTCCACTGCTCAACCACTGAGCCATCACTAGTATATTGGTATTTTATTGGATGGTCTTATTTATTTGTACTTTTTTCCTTTATAATGATTAGACTTGATGTTAGTTTCTTAATTTCCCCCTGCTAATACGTTCTTAAAATGAGTGCTAAGAGTGCAAAAATGTGTTGGGCATTAATTGAATGTTAGGAGCTGGATGTATAGATCAACAACTAGCCAAGCAACCAAGAGCGCAACCTGTTTAGTGGGTCTATACGTAGTTACTTTTGGTAAACAAAGAGGTTATGGCTACACCAAAAATGGAGTTTCTGTTACCTAGCATGGTTGAGTAGTTGATCTAAATTTAATGAATTATATTAGTAGGGTTTTTTTCTGATTTTTTTTTAAATTATTATCAAATTTGGATCTTATTTGTTAGGGTTTTTCGATCTTGTGGTTGTTCTTACAATTTTGTTTCTTTAATTTTTAGTAGGTGTAGAAGTTGATAGTAGAATTAGAAGACCGATTTGGCAATCAAGTGATTAAAGAAAGATAATTTGTAAACATAGCGAGCATAAGTATAGGGTTAGAACTCTTGATGGAACCGACTTAAAAAAAATTTCCTTTGAAAAATTATTCAAATGCATTACTTATTAAGAAAGTCAAGTAAGATCAATAAGTTGCATAATGAGAATAGTTAGAAAATTGTCATCATTAAGTCTTGGTATTGGCGATGTTGATCCTAATATATCCCATTTTTACTTTATGAGAAGATAATATAATGTTAATTTAAGGTAACTAGACATTTTAGCCAAAATGATTGTGTATTTTATTCTTCCATACTTCTTGTTGTTTCATTTTATACACGTTGATTATAATTCATCTAGTTTTATATCATTTTAGTTTTTATCCAAATACGAACTTAGAAGACCTGTTTATGTAATCGAGCCTTTCGTTCAATTGTGATATATATAATGTGAGGCCAAGCCTAAAGAGGGACTTGTTATCATATACTCTACGAGCAAGTGGGTTTGATTGGAATATATTCTAGGATCATACTGTAGAAATTGTTGTACTTGTTTTTGTACACTACTTTTGGCGGAATTAGATGTAAAATATAACGTATTTTGAACTATTTTACGTTATTGTTTCAATTTCATATGTACGAGTTTTGTTTTACCTTATTGTGGTGTTTTGGGGTAGGGAGAGGGTGGACATAACATAATTGGGTTGTATCGGGCAAAAGGGTTTCTGGTAGGGGACCATTGGTTCCATGTAAATATATATATTATTTCCCCAATCATAAGACGATGTGCATCGACCGTTGTAAGGCATTTTTAACGACAACAAGAAAACATTATTGATATTCCAACGTCACATCGAGACACGGCCTAAAAGAAGATGTGGTTTACTCGCTCGCAACATTCAGGTATCGTGGTCAGTCACTCCTCATATCTGTGGGCCGTGTTGCTCCTGTTATCACCAGAGACTCTGGTAATGTTGGCTCTAGCATCATGAAGAGGAAGGTACCTAGGTCTTCTAGTCTGCTGGCGATTAGTCCTGGTCGTGTCTCGAAGAGGAAGAAACTTGCTACCTCGGTTCGTGGTTCTACTATGTCTCCCCTCCTTCGATATCTTCCGGGAAGGGTGGTCATGATATTGGTGATCTTGCCGCTCGAGAAGTTGAGGAGATGGATCAAGCTCTCGAGATGAGCAAAAATGAGGTTTATCTTCCTTTAGACGCTCATGAGAAGAGTTTTTCTCTTCATACGGCTTGTCTAGTTCTGTCAATCTGTCAGTTGACGATTCCTGTGTCATCGACAAAAAGATGTTTTAGCTTGGTGTTGAGTTGTCCAAGAATCCTAAAAGCACAAAGACTCTGGACAACTTCGAGTTTGATCCTCTGTTGGAATATCAAGTTGTTGCTCGAGGTCAGGGCTCTAAGCCCCTTGTGTCTTCTGCTATTGCAGGTATCTCAAGATTGTCTGTTATCCCCTCTTCTTCCCATTATGCCGCGGTTGTTCCCGAGAAGTTCTACTGACCTTCTGAGATTTATGTGCAAGATAGTGCTCATAATCTCATTGTTGGTTGTCATGGGCGGTTGGCTAACATGACTCCCATGCATGTGCTTCCGCCACACAACCATCTCGATGAAGGTCTTAAGCATCTCATGGAAAGAATGAGTCATCTCACTTATGTGGTCGTGATGGGGTTGGATTATAGGGTTGTTCGCGACCAAGTGATGCTTGTTGAACGAAAGCAGGCAGGGCAGGCTTTGGTTCTTTCTCATGTTCCCCATGAGTTTAATTCGCTGAAAGCACAGTGCGTGGAGTATGCAAAGGCTGCTGACGCCATTCGGACTACACTGAAGGAAGTCAAGGTTGTTCGGGACAAGTTTGCTTCCGACCTCGAGACCTCCGAGGTGGAGCTAGAAAAACTACATTTTCAGCTAAGTACTGCTGAGAAAGAGTTGTATGATCTGGTGGCTGAGCGTGACAAGGCCAAGCGTTCTGTGGCACGAGTTCCCAGTTGAACTCCGAGTTTGCTACTGCCAAGTTGACCACTTCTGCCAGGCTTGCTGCCATTGATAGTGAACTCGTATCGACTCGGGCTGAGCTTTCGTTGGTCACCGATGGGTTAAAGGCTGCAGAGGCAGCGGATTGGAAGAGAATAGTCGATGGTCGCCACAACTTCCTCTACTTTATCGAGTCGTGAGGTTTGGATTTATCTGAGTATCGTTGCTACACTGTGCAAGTATTCGAAGATGAAGAGGAATTCGTTCCAAATCCGCCAAGTGACCTTATTGTTGAGGAACAACCAACTTCTCTCGCCCGCCTGAACTTGTGCCATCAGTGACATCGTAACTGACATAAATGCCACTTTTTAAATACTTCATGTAATTTTTTCTGAAAGATCAATGAGAATTTTTTTTATTGTTTGTACATAGTATGTCTTCCCGTCTAACTTGTTAGACTTTGCTTTTTGCTTTCAACATTCCTAGTAGAGTCCCGACTTGTTCGTCTGAGTTTTTATAAATGTGCTTCAATGTTCGGTGTATTAGTCGTGTAGAAGCTTATTATGAAATCTGACTTTTTGCGTCTGGATTTTGATGTCGTACATTATAGTAGATAAGAAAAAGTTCGGCTCATACATTTTGGTACTTTATTACTTCATGGTTGATCAGGCCAAAAGCTTTGTATTCATGCCCGACTTGTTTGTCCTGATGCATGTATCTAGGTTTTACTCATAGCTCGATTCTTTGGTCGTGTTTTGTTCTTTTTCGAGTAAAACTTTTAATCTAACTTCTTTGTCCTGATAGACTTTTGTCATTTGAACACAAAGTGGGGGATGTAAAGGAGTTTTATTGATAGTATTTTTTTAGGTGTTCTACATTCCACAGTCGTAGTAGCTATTCCCCCTTCATATTTTCCAACCAGTATGTCCCTGGTCTGTTGTTTTTTATTACTTTGTACAACCCTTCCCAATTCAGGTTCATTTTGCCCGCGCCCGGTTCCTTTGATATGAGTTGGATTTTTTGGAGTACCCAGTCATCGATATAGAAAGTACGTGGCTTTATTTTTTTGTTATAGTAGCTGGCCCCACGATGTTGGTAGGTTGCTACTTTGATAGAAGTTGTTTCTTGTTTTTCCTCGAGGAGTTCTAGTCCGACTCTTAGTTATTCGTTATTGTCCTCTTTACGGAATTCCTCGATCCTGAATGTTGGCATGCCAATTTCTACAGGTCTCATTGCTTCATACTGGTATGCGAGGGCAAAAGGAGTCTCTCCTGTTGGAGTTCTTTTCGTTGTTCTGTATGCCCAAAGGATGTTAGGCAGTTCGGTCTTCCATAATCCATTTGATGCTTCAAGCCTCCTTTTGATTGCTTCTAGGATCATTTTGTTGGTGACCTAGGCTTGCCCATTTGCCTATGGATGGGTGGGTGCTGAGAAGTGTTGTTGGATGTTCAGGTTTTCGCACAACTATTTGACCTTCTTGCTTTCGAACTGCTTCCTGTTGTTGGTGACAATTACTCTTGGGATTCCGAATATGCATATTATGTCTTTCTAAAGGAATTTTTTGGCTTGGGCTTCTCCTATTTTTGCTAATGGCTTTACTTCCACCCACTTAGTGAATTAATCTAATGCTACGAGGAGAAATTTCTTTCTATTGGACACATGGAAGGTCCCACGATATCCATTCCCTATTTTGTAAATGGCCAAAAGCAGCTTATCGAGATTATATTTTGGCCTGACATGTGAGTGTATGGGGCAAATCTCTGGCACTTGTCACAAGTGCGAACTAGTTTATTTGCATTCGCTTGCATCGTGGCCCAATAGTATCCTAGAATCATTGCTTTGTAGGCTAACGTTCTTCCTCCTAGGTGATTTTCACACGTAACATGGTGGATTCCCCGTAGGACATAATCAACATCGTTGGGTGAAAGGCGTCTTAACAGCGGACTGGTTGCGGACATCTTGTAGAGTCTATCATTGATCATTGTATATTATGCCGCTCAATTTCACAGTTTTTGGGCCTCCATCTTATCCATTGGAAGTTTTTCGTATGTTATATAGGCTAGGATTGGGGGGTCATCTAGTTGCTTTCTTGATCTGTGGCGCATGCCTCTTGTACTTGATTTTCTAGTATGGAACTTTCCTGCATGGTGACGAGTTGATTCTCATTTTTTTTAGCTCGTGATGCTTCCTTTGCTAACTCATCAGCTCTTTTGTTCTCTACCCTTACACACCACCAAATAGTCGCAGTTTGAAACCTTCTACCAACTTAATAGTCTTTTGGCGGTAAGATTTCATTCGAGCGTCTTTGACTTTGAATTCATTGTTTAGTTGATTGATCACCAATATGGAGTCAGTGAAGACGGTGATTTCTTTTATTCCCACGTGTCATGCTAGTTGTAGCCTGGCTATCACTGCTTCATATTCGACTTCATTTTCGAGGTTTTGAAATTTATATTTATTGCCTTTTCTAACATTACGCCTTCCAAATTGTATAGGATCGTTCCAGCTCTGCTCCCCACCTTGTTGGATGCTTCGTCGCAATGGATGATCCATTCGTGGGTCTGTTCCTCCTTATGGTAGTTTTTCGGCAGGTGGTCGTTGCTGCCAATGAATTCAGCAATGAAATCCACCAATGCGGGCTTTTATTGCAGTTCTAGGGGCATAACTGATGTCAAACTGCCCAAGTTCTATTGCCCATTTCACCATTCTTTTGGATAACTCGGGTTTGTGATGTACCGACTGAAGTGGTTGCTCGGTGACAATGATCGGGTGAACTTGGAATTATGGTCGGAGCTTTCTCGAGGAGACAATTAGGGCAAATGCCAGAATCTCCAAGGCCGGGTAGTTATTCTTTGCATCTGCAAGCGTTTTACTGATGTAATATACCAGTTTTTATGCATTTTTTTCTTCCCGTATCAATGTCGAACTTATCACGTGGTTGAATACAGATAAGTATAGGTATATTGTTTCTCCCGTGCTTGGTTTTGATAACAGTTTTGTACTCACATGTATGCCTTCAAACTCTTAAAACCTTTTTCGCACTCTTCGTTCCATTTGAATGTCTTGTTTCCTTTTATGATCTTGATGAAAGGTAGACATTTGTCCGAGGACTTGGAGATGAATCTGTTTAAATTTGTTATTCTGTCGTTAAGACTTTGCACGCCCTTTATGTTCGTTGATGATTGCATGTTAAGAAATGCATGTATCTGTTTCAGATCAGCTTCGATTCCTCTTTGGTTGATCATGTATCCAATGAACTTCCTTGATTCTACTCCAAATGTGTATTTCTCCGGGTTCCGCTTTACTTTGTATCTCCAGAGCTGTGAAAAAACATGTTCAAGGTCTTTGATATGGTGTGTGTCTTTGATATGGTGCGTTCTGCGTGAGCTTTAGATCAGCATATCATCGATGTATAACTCCATAGTTTTACCGATTTGGTCTCTGAACATTCTGTTGACCAACAATTGGTACGTAGCTCCAGCATTCTTAAATTTGAATGACATCACCCGGTAGCAGTACACGCCTCTCTCTGTTATAAAAGATGTTTTTTCTTGGTCGGGGGTATATTTGTATCTGGTTGTATACAGAATACGCATCCATGAAACTTAGGAGTTTGTGTCCGGCAGAGGCATCTACTATCTGGTCTATGCGTGGGAGCGAGAAACTGTCTTTCGAGCATGCTTTGTTCTGGTTAGTGTAATCCACACATACCCTTCGCTTACCATTTTTCTTCTTTACCAACACCATGTTAGCTAACCAGTCTTGGTAGTGAGATTCACTGATCATTCGTGCATTTATCAGACGATGCACTTCCTCGTTTGTTGCCTGGTTGCGTTCAGGGGCTATGACTCTTCTTTTTCTGGATCGAGCTTTTGTTTGGATTGACTTGCAAATTGTGAGTGATGACAGATGGGTATATTCCCACCATATCTTTCATTGTGCAGGCGAAAACGTCTTGGTTATCCTTCAGCAATTGAACCAGTTTCATGGTGAGTTCTGGATGCATTTTGGTGCTAATCCGAATTGTTTTGTCTTCTCTGTCGTCCAAGTAGACCGTTGTTGTTTCTTCTTCTGGTTGTCTAGTGTTTGGTCGATCCCTTGGACTGGTTGGGGTTGTATTATCATCAATGAGGTCGGGGTCTATTTGACCAGATCGCTGCAGCGACTCCTCTAGTTAGTGCAGTAATTGCTATTTGTGTGGAGCTTTATTGCTGCATAATTACATTCGCGCGCAGCAGGATGATCTTCTTTGATTGTTCCAACGCCATTGTCACTATGGTATTTCAAGCATTGACGCATGGTAGAGGATACCGCGCCCATTTTATCTACCAAGGCCTGTCGAGAAGCATATTATATGTGGATGAAGCATCAACTACAAGGAAATATATCAACAAGACTCGGATCCCTGGTTTTCCCGCTTCCACTAGTAGTTGGATCATTCCGATTGGCCGACATTGTTCTCCGTTAAATCCCACAATTGGTTGATTGTTGGGTGAGAGCATTTTCTCAGTGAATCACATCCCGCGGAATATCGTTAAGTACATGAAGGTTAGCTGAGCTGCCAGTGTCAACTAGTATCCTTTTGATTTCCCATCTGACTATTAATACTGAGATTATTAAAACATCATTATGTGGGAAATTGAGTCCTTTAGCGTCCTCGTTAGAGAATGTCAGAGTTCTCTGCGTCGTTTTAGCTCGTCGTACAAAAGGCTCTTGGTATCTAACTTTTGCTCGTAAATCCTGGATTGATCACTTCGAGATCGATTGGATAATTCTTCTTTTCTGATTGCGCCATGCAGGACGTATATTAATTAACTCCATTGATTTCCCTTCTGTCGCAGGTTTTCTCCAGTTGGACTCCCTCGGCTTAATGAACACTCCAAGTCATCATTTTTTGATGTGGCGCTCGATTTCCTCTTTTAAGTTGTGGCAGTCTTTGGTATCATGCTCGTAGTCACCATGGAAAGAACAATATTTGTTTTTACTTCGCATGTCTAGACCTCCTCTCATTTTTGGGTAGCCATCTAACGTCTTCCCACTTCGCTATGGTCTTGAGGACCCCAGCTCGACTCATTTTCAAAGTCATGAACGATTAGCTCGTGTTTGGATCCTCCGGGTTGTAGTCTTCCAAGTTTTCATTGATCAAACTCAGAATCGCATCCGGTTCAATGTCTTTTTGGTTGGTTGTTTTCTTCTCTAGGTTTCTTGTTTTTTTGTCCTTCTCGATCATATGAAATGTGTCTATTTTCTAACTCATCCCTATTCCTGACTGCTATCATCTCCTCGAGGGTGATGTGTTTTTGAGCGGTTTTCAATTGAATCGCCATGTTATTTGGGAGATCCAGGTTCAAAACATCAAAAAGGGTATTTTTTCAGTCCGGCGGTGGAAGTAGGGTGGCCATGTCGTCGTTGGATCCGTCGATCATTGTCAACTCATTAGTGAAACGAATAACGTATTCCGTTATAGTCTCCTCTAGCTTTTGTTTTATGTGGAGCAAGTAGTGCGACCCTTTCCGCATCCGTTGACTGCCAATGAACCTCGTGATAAAGGTTGTGGCAAGTGCTTGGAACGAGTTTATTGATCTTGGTGGTAAGATGTTGAACCAACTCATTGCTGCGGAAGTGAGACTGGTCGAAAACGTTTGGCATAAGATGAACTTTATGCTTTCTTTCAATGCCATCATGTGGTGAAAGTGTTGCAAATGGTCGGTCGGGTCAGTAGTGCCATCATATGCATTAATTCTGGTGGGGTGAACTTCGTTGGTATGGAGTCACCATGAGTGCATCAGAGAATGGTGGTCTGGCCAATTAATACAACACATTAGGATCTGTGACTCCGATTCTGAATGGGATTTCAGCAGGGGTCCCATCTTGAAATGGTTTGTCGCTTCCTAGATTTGCCTGTCGAGGTTCTGTAAGAACTTCGTTGGTCAAATTTTTTTGGTTGGTGCTTGGATGGGGTCGGCGAATTGAGCACGTTCTTGGGTGACCTTTTCCACCTTTTTGATCATATGGTCCATCCGATCCATGAGCAAGTCCACACGAGGGTCTGTGGTGGCGTCTTTGGACGTCTGCGATGTTTGAGAAACCTTGTGTTGCGGATTTCTGTTGTCTGGCATGGTCGTCCCGACGTTCGTCGCTTGTTCTGCAATGCACGCTATTGGTGACACAGTTTTTCCGGTGGGAGGATTGTTTTGATTGTTATCGGGTTGAAGGTCTGTAGATTGTGCCATTTGTTTTGAGGGCTCTTAAACATCGATCAGAGCTGAGGAAATTTGTTACTATGGATTTTCTTCTTAAAATGAAAACTTGTCGTTCCCCACGGACGACGCCAAACTGATGTGTCCAAAATCCAATCTCCAATAAGTAAAACCTACAAAACAAATGTTAGATTGCCAAAAACCACCTTTTTGGTGCCCGAAGACACTCCAATGCTTAAGTCAGTAACTTAGTTGGAGATGCAGATAAAACTGGACAGAACTCAGTTAAAATTGCAAACCTTTTGTCGAATGTTCCCTTTACCTTTTATAATGGTCGTAGTTAATTTTCTGTGTGACTTAAGCATGTGAGGCGCAATGAAGGGAGATGTTCTCGGTAACAATCTCCCCCTTTATGAAGACTCGTTCGTGGAGGCATGACTCCCTCCACAACTCTTTTTCTATGTAACGTTCCTATCCCTTAAGGGATAACTTTATCAGACCTAGTTTTGGGGCTCTGATTATGATTTATTCTGATGGTTCTGTTTGGGCTTCCATGACTGATTTCGTCTTATTTGGGCTTTATGAATTGGCCTGGTCTTGGGACACTTGATCCTATTGATGGATTGTCTCTGCCACGTGTACAGCCGAGATGTTTGTCTTATTTGATATATCATCAATAATCATTAAAAAATCAAAGTTGTAACAACTTGTCGATGATAACAACTTGTAAATACATTAGTATTTTCAACAAAATACTTACCTCACATAAATTAGTCTTTTGAAGATACTCTTATAAGTAAATTAGATCATCAAATACATCTGGAGGAAGTTCAAACTCTATCATGTAGAAAAAAATAGCCTACATACAACAAATCATATACCAGATTAGTAAAGAAACAATGAAATCCACCAACATTGGCAAAACATGCAATCACATGAACACACCAATAGGCAGTGGGCATAATAGATTACTATAATGTTTTTTCAAACCCTAGCTCAGAATCGAAATAGATAATGACCATGGTAGAATATGATAATGCTATAGAACAACACATGAACAATGGAAATATACTTCAAACAATGGGTATCACTTACGTTGTTCACCTGATGTTAACATGCTATCAAACAACACTTGGATTACTTCACTATCAACCAAAATTAAGTTATACAAAAAAAAACCTAAAAAAACCCCCTAAAAGTTGCAAAAAAAAAAAACCCAGAATTCATACCCAAAATGAGTTTGTTCCACAGTCATAAGAGGATTGAGTTAGACTTGGGCAACCAACATCCCTCTCAAAGTTGTTTGAACACTTGGAAGAAGCCACAAACTCCCCAAACCCCCCATTCCTCCATCTTTCAACCTTTCTCCTTCGAAATCAAACCCAAATGAACCCCAAATCGAGCAATGCGAGTAAAAAACAACTGAATGGCTGAAGTTGGGGTTGATTAGAGCCGGAAAATGGATGGATATGTGTCAGAGAAGGATTTTCACTGGATAGCCTCATGTTTTTCTAGCGATAATGGTCGAAGACAGAGTTTTGATTGCATGGTGGCACGAAGTAAAAAATTCATCCTATTTTGGATGGCAATATGTGGTGGTTCACAGAGGAAATGCGGGTGTACATAACAACCTTTCTTTTGTTCACATAGCTGCCACCATGGTAATTATCTACTTTTATACGAGAATAGGATTTCACTATTCATTGGAATAGTTAATCTTCATAAATCCGTCAATATTCAAATTGCCAAAAATGCCCTCTATAGTTTTTATACTTGCGAGGAAAAATCAATAGTATATGAAAAATAATACAGCGAAGTTGTGTCTTGTCAATAAAAAACTATTTCATAATACTTGCCTTCACAATTTCTTGATATTTACATACTATTTATAATTAAAATCAACATATCTCGAACATTTATTAAGTATACATAAGCCCCTAATATAATTTATTTGAAGCTCATCAATTATCTATAAACTATAAATAGGGTCTTACATTTAACTTTTAGATTTCCGCCTTTGCTCTCACTTAGATGAATTAGAATTTATGGAAGTCCGATTGCTTGAACAATGTCGAGAGCACGACCCAATGATAAGGATGTAGACAAGTTCACACTGCCCGGTACCATCAGGCACCGTAGATGTACATCAAGATAAGAAATAATCTTATCTCGATGTACATCTACGATGCCCGATACCACCAGGCACCCTGGATCAGGCACCGTAGTAATGCTCAAATAAAAAAGTGTTTCTGTGGTAAGAGTGCCGAAGGCATGATACGGCACCGCTACATAAGTGAAGCATATGGTTGTGCCACGTCACGTGTAACACAGTCAATAGTAAAGGAAGGTGAGGGGTGAAAAAGTAGTATTTGGTTCTTGGGAATTTTAGCTAGCAGCTTCTAGCCAGCCAAGGGGTAGGGTTTAACGGAAAAGTCCAGTCGGCAATCGTTTCCTGCGTCTTCACTCAGCTCAATTCAACTGGATCGAACTCCCTCTCCGACACGACTGAATTTCTGTGCTGTGCTCTACTTCTAGACGAGGTCGGGAGGTAAGCTTATTCAATCATCTATTCCACTCCATTCCATTTTGAGTTTTTGGTTCTTGGGATTCTTCATTTCGCATTTCTTAATTTGGGTTTCCCATTGTCTCATCTTCTTCTTCAACCTCTCTCCTTGTCTGTCTCAGCCGCTTCAGCCTCCAACATCAGGTTCATGTGCGATCTTCCTTCCTTCCTATCTCTCTCTTTTGAGTTTTGAAGGTCTGGGTATCTCTATTTTGATCCACGTAACCTCCAACACACACACAAAAAAAAATAATAATAATAATAAATTCAACGCACTTGGCTGTCCTGATTTTGACTTGTTTTTGTTTTCGGTATTTGATGAGTTGCTAGAATAATAACAAATTGTATACCAGCTTTTTGATGAAATTCCACTTTCAATTTTGCAATTGCACTACACTATCTTCCCTCTGGGTTTTAATCTGCTTGCTTGTGTTTTTTGCATTAATCAAGACTGTGCCTCGGTCGTTCCCCAAGTAACCCCTTTCTCCTGTCCGTCCGTCCCAAATTAATCTCACCTGATTTCAAATCGAAAACTCCATTTTAGAGACTCCACAGAGCTCCAAGCGAACCATCATCCCGGCCCCCTTCGACATCTGCAATCTTCCACTCCACTGCCCTCGTCTTCCTACAACTGATCTCTATCTTATTTGTCTATTTTTGTCTAGGGTTACATACCCATCTTAGTTGAGCACTCCAGCAGCCAATTTACTGAGCGATTCAAACTGATTTGAATCCAATCCAATCTATCCTTTGATTCAGCAACGTATGAATAAATGATTCAGAGTTTTGATTGGGGTGTTTTGATTCATTATTTTCAGAGTTTGGGGTGTTTTGAATCCAATCGATTCAGTAGATTTGTAGTACCCAATCAATCGATTGGTTCAGAGTATTGATTGGGGTGTTTTTTGTTTTCGATTTTCAAAGTTTGGGGTGTTTTGTATCCAATTGATTCAGTAGATGAGTAGTACTCAGTCGATCAATTGGATTAAGCAAAGCAAAGTAAGGATCGATTGATTCAGCCCAAAAAATTGGGTGTTTTCATAAAAGGGGTGGGTGTTGGGAGGGGGGGGGGGGGGTTCTTTTTAATATTCAGAATTTGGATTCTCATTGTTTTTGGCGGTTTTGATGTTTTAGTTGTGCCAACAAACTATTTTATTTTTTTATTTTTTATTTCTTGTTGCTATTTAGTTTGGGATAATCACTGATTCAGCTCATATTATGCTTTTATAGGAATCCAATCGATTAGTAGAAGCCAATTAGTCAACTGATTAGCATCAACTTCTGCTGACTAGAACCTAATTGATTCGATTGACTAAGCAATCAACAAAGGTAATGAACATATATTTTTTTTGTTTGAGTTAAGCATCAAATTTGGACTGTATTTTTTTGTTTTCGTTAAGCATTTCTTGGACTGTTGTCAGGTCTCATGCATTTTAGATTTTGTTTTTGGGCTTCCATTACATGTTGGTTGTCTATGCCCCTGGTTGTGCATGTCCATTGCTATGGTTGTGGCTGTGTGGGTGTTTCTCGCAGTGCACGTGTCGACGAAACTTAAGGAAAGGGGTAATTTTTGAATATAGGGTTGCAACTTGGGTTGGGTATTGTTGCTTTTATATGAAGAAATTTTGAATGTCTTATCTTCGAAGTTCCAATTTAATACCTTACCTTGTCAAGCTTGAGCGACCCGAAGGATGGCTCAGTCGTTATATATATATATATTTTTTTTCCAGCTGATTCGATCACACATCTTTGATTTTGATTTTTTTTTTTTTTGGGGGGTAACCTTTATTATATATATATATTATATCAACTTTGAATTGGTTACAAAAAATTTATTTGAGCTAAATCATATTTGTCTTATGGTATGATTCGTTTATGTCTAGCGGATGAGGAAATACTTCTATGATTTTCTTATTTTAGATATGCTATACAAATATTAGCAAAACGAAATTGAATAAATTATTGTCATACGTCGTTGGAGAAGGCAAAAGAAGTTTCGTTGTATTAAATGATGGTATAGCTAAGGATTGTGATTTCGTTTTTTGAGTAATTTCAGTCCTTTGATTTTTAAGAAATATTTTGGTATGTAGAAAAAGCATAAAAATTTAGATAATGCATAAAACATGTATATTAAATTTCGTGGGTAAATATTAGTTCTGACTTATGCCTAGTTGACCGGTCCTTCGTAGATAATCCATCAAAGGTGGAATCGGGCCAAACATGGGCCTGGCCTCCATGGTCCTTAGTTTTGACTTTGCTATTCTTCTGTGGTGTTCTCTAGCTATTTCCATCCTCCACTTGCATTTCTTTCATAAACATTCCAACACACAACATAACCCCAAAACTCCACTTCCAAATCTCTTCGATCGACATCAAATCTTCCATTTTCCCCAAATTCAACACACCACAGCCCTAGATTCTTTCTTGGTCTTCTGCACTTCTCTTACTTTCTGCTCTTTGCTAATGTCAATTCCCCTGCAGCTTTCTTTGTTGCTCCTCCGCGCAAATTGTAGGTTATGAACAATCCTTGAAACAAGAGGTTTTCAATCCTCCAGATCCAGATAGATGGAACCATTCGTTGCCTGTAGCCTTTTTCGATCCAGATCCAGATCGATGTAGGAGGAAAAAGACTATTTTTTTCGCGATTTTATCGAAATTATTGATGAAAATTTGCGAATTTATTGAAATTGTTGACAAAAAAATGGAAATTTAAATTTGCAATTTTTCTTTTCATAAATTAAAAAAAAGATTAATTTCACGAAATCTAGGAAATCACAATCCATGGGTAAAACCCCAATGAAGGGGACTGGTTCTGAGATAATTCCTGAAAATTGACACAATGCTAGTGTAAGAAGAAGAAAAGTGAAGCTAAATACCAAGTACGGGATACATGGACGCATACACTAATTCCTTATCATGAAGTAAGGATGGGTAAATATTTCTAATTTGAGATCAACATTTAGGTATGGGATATCATTCAGGTGTGTCGAGGGGAAGAAAAAAGTTGGGATGAATCCATTGTAATAAAATGCCTTTGAACTAGAAAGTACGAACACTTACAAGCATAGTAGGCACAGGAGAAGAGCTTCGGAAATAGTTTGATTGAAATAAAGGACATAAGAAAATAAAATAAATCTCATCACGTTAACCATACGTGTGCGATAATGAATAATTATGAACCCAAAAGCTCAATATTTCTTATAGTAAATAATTAGGAAAATGTTGAATTTTTTTAGTGGCAGATGGATTGAGATAGGCCACAAATGCAAATTATTTTATCACAACAATCAGATCTAGTGGTACATTTTGCAAGAGTTGATAACGGTGTGCTTGCATGGGCATGCATTTAGAAGGGGGCAAATGAAATCATTGGAATAGTTTCGCTGACTGATATTCTCTAGGTGAGTCAAGTCCACCCATCAAGTCGTGCTTGTGAGACTCCAAGTTACAAGTGTTTCAGGTGAAGAGCTGTGTGAGGAAGAATTTTGTGATTTCAATCATTTCATCATTGCCCATCTATAGATGACATTGAATGCCGATGCTTTGATTGTGATGCTTCATTACTTTAGACAAAGAAGATCCCAACTTCGTTAGTATGACTCATAGCTCATATGAGATTTCTGAACATCAACAATTTGGTTGGGTAACTAACTTTTATTTCCCTTATACATTCAAAAATATTCATCAAATTTTACATTTTGTTTTCGTTGTAGGTATTACGCTATTGCTCAGTCTTCACGCAATGTACTTGTTTATATATCTTTTATAGCCCATCTATATGGTTCTGTAATTTGTGACAAGGTTCATATTTTATTCGTGGAAATCTTTTCTATGTAGTGAGTTTAGGGTAACTTTTAGTCGTCCATCCGTAATAGCCAACCGTAAAAAACTCATCACATCCCTTTTCATGGATATTGGTTCAAAAAGATTAATGCAGAAGGATAGAGCGTCCCCCGCTATAAGCGATGCGCTGCACCTACGCTCGGGTGTAGTGACAAATGAGCAAGGCGCGCTGCAGCGGCGCCCGGCTGTAGTGTTAAATAGGCAAGGGTTCTCGCACCTTTCTGGACGGGGGCGAGTAAAGAAGCTAGTCCAAGTTAGAGCTAGAGATAGAATGATTAGATTAGCCTCTTGGAACATAGGAACCTTGACGGGAACGACAATAGAATTAGTGGATGTCATGCGTAGGAGGAAAATAAACATAGTTTGTCTTCAAGAGACAAAATGGAAGGGGAACAAGGCTAAAGATTTAGGAGGGTTCAAACTGTTCTATTCTGGTAAAGATGGCACTAGGAACGGGGTGGGAATAGTGGTAGATAAAGTTTTTAAGGATGCAGTAGTCGACGTTAGGAGGTTTGGGGATAGAATCATAAGTATTAAATTAGCTTTAGAACTAGAGATAGTGCATGTTATTAGTGTGTATGCACCCCAAGTGGGTTTGGACGAGGAGACTAAGAAGGATTTTTGGGACTCTTTAGAGGAGTTAGTTCTTGGAATTCCCTCTTTCGATAGGGTTTTTCTAGGCGGGGATTTGAATGGCCATGTCGGTAAGGATAGAGTTGGGTATGAGAGGGTACATGGAGGTCAAGGCTTTGGGGATCGAAACACTGCGGGGATTTCTATGCTAGATTTTGCTTTCGCTCAGGATTTTGGGATCGTAAATACTTTTTATAAGAAGAGGGAAGATCACTTGGTGACCTTTGCGAGTGGGCATAATAGAAGTCAAATTGATTATTTTCTTGTGAAGAGACAATTTAGGTAGGTGTAAAAATTGTAAGGTTATACCAGGAGAGTGTCTGACATCCCAACATAGGCTGTTAGTTCTCGATTTTTGTCTTAAGAGTAGGGGTCGTATTGCTATAGAACAGGTTAGACCGAGAATTAAGTGGTGGACCTTACAGGGAGATGTGTGCCAAAGATTTCGAAAGAGGATTTTGGGTGGCCAGTAAGTTTCAGAGGGTGGGGAGAATCTAGAACCAAAGGATAGGACTAGTAGCGTGGATCTTTTTGAACATTTGGCAAACCGAATAAGATGTTAGAAGGAAGAGTTAGGACAGGCCAAAAGAGGAGGTTTCTATGGTAAGGAGACATGGTGGTGGAACGCGGATGTGCAACAAACCATTGCGGAAAAGAAAAGATGCTTTAAGGCGTGGCAAAAAGATAGGTGCCTAGAGTCTTATGAGCTTTATAAGCAGGCTAAGAAGTTGAGTAGTAGAGCAGTAGGGGAAGCTAAGAAGAGAGTGTATGATGCTCTTTATAATAGGCTAGGTACGAAGGAAGGGGAGAAGGATATTTTCAAGATAGCGAAGGCTAGAGAACGAAAAACTAGGGACTTGAGTCATGTTAAGTGTGTTAAGCATGAGGATGGAAGAGTCTTAATGCAGGATAAAGCTATTTTAGATAGATGGAAGGATTACTTTTGGAACCTACTCAATGGAACACATGTAGGGGAGTTAAACTTGGAGGGGTATGCTTCACAGGAAGGGAGAGATCGCGTGTTCCATCGCAGAGTTAGTGCCACAGAAGTGAGAGAAGCTTTAAAAAGAATGAAGACAGGGAAGGCCGTTGGACCGGATGATATACCAATTGAAGCATGGAAATGTCTGGGAGAAGTTGGGATTCAATGGCTAACTAAGCTCTTTAATAGGATTTTGGAAACTAGAAAAATGCCAGATTCATGGAGGCATAGCATTGTGGTACCAATTTATAAGAACAAAGGGGATATCCAGGATTGCTCGAACTATAGAGGGATAAAGCTTATGAGTCATACGATGAAACTTTGGGAGAGGGTTATAGAACAAAGACTTAGGAGTTTAACCACGATTTCGGATAATCAATTTGGATTTATGCCAGGTAGGTCTACTACGGAGGCCATCTTCCTGTTTAGGCAAACTGTAGAAAAATATCGAGAGGCACGTAAGAGTTTGCATATGGTTTTTATTGATCTGGAGAAAGCATATGATAGGGTCCCCAGGGAGTTAATTTGGTGGGTGCTTGAAAGGAAGAAAGTGTCTCAATGTTATGTCGATATCATTAAGGATATGTATGAAGGGGTTGTAACAAGTGTTCGCTTAGTAGGTGGGATGTCTAGTGAATTTTCAGTGACAGTAGGACTACATCAAGGGTCGGCGTTAAGTCCATATCTCTTTGCTTTGGTCATGGATGAGTTGACGAGACATCTGCAAGAAGATGTACCTTGGTGCATGTTATTTGCAGATGATATTGTCTTAATGGATGAGACTAGTGCAGGTTTAGGTCAGAAATTAATTAAGTGGCAGGAGGCTTTAGAGAGTAAAGGTTTTAGAATTAGCCGTTCGAAGACGGAGTATCTAGTGTGCAACTTTGGGTGTGAACCAAGAGGGAGAAGTCATGCAATTGAGATCGCAGGTGTCGAGGTCCCGGAGTGTGAGGCTTTTCGATATCTAGGGTCTATAATTCAAAAGAATGGGGCTATTGGAGCAGATGTAGACCACAGGATTAAAGCTGGTTGGTTGAAATGGCGAATGGCGTCAGGAGTATTGTGCGATAGAAGGATGCCTGCAAGGCTAAAAGGGAAATGCTATAAGACAATTGTTCGACCAGCCATGCTATACGGTTCAGAATGTTGGGCTACTACGGGACAACATACGCATAGGATGGCAGTAACAGAAATGCGTATGTTAAGGTGGATGTGTGGTAAAATTCGTAAGGATAAGATTAGAAATGAAAGAATTAGGAGATACTTAGGTGTAGCGCCCATAGAGGAAAAAATTAGAGAAAGACGTTTAACTTGGTTTGGTCATGTGCGAAGGAGACCAAGCACGGCGCCAATTAGAAAATGTTTAAATTGGCAAGTTAATGGAGGGTGTAGACGGAGGGGACGACCGTTGAAAACTTGGATGAAGACGGTGAATGAAGATATCATTGAGCTTGGATTAGGTGAGGAAATGTGGGAAGATCGCATTGCTTGGAGAACCAAAATTCATGTAGCCGACCCCAAAAATCTCGGGAATGGGCTTTGATGATGATGATGATGATGATGATCCATCTATCGTCAAAGAACTCTTCCTCAAACAAGACAAGAGTTTTGTTTCATCTCCATCTGAACCCCTAAACTTTAGAAAGTAGAAACATGTATAGGGCCCGCGAAAGCGTAACCAATAAAATACACACGTACCAATATAATATAACGTGCTTCGGCCGGCAAAATTGTCAACATCCGCTAAGCTTCACTATACTTCAAAGGAGTACACCAATCAAACAAACAAAAGTACAAATATAACGTAATTCGGCAAAATTGCCTACTTCCACCAAACAAACAATAAAAGCTTCACTATATTTGAAAGTACACAATTGAGCAACTTTTTAATTGCTCCGTCAAACAAACCCGTTGAAGATGCTACATGCTATTCTCCGAAAAACTTTCAACTATAAGCCTCTTAAACAAACTAAATATCCATCATCTAAAATATCTAGTACAAATTCTAAACAATTTAGAAACACCAAATTCTAGAAAAATTTTGGTTTCCCAACATTCTACAAATTTCTAAAGTATTTGAAAATTTGTTGCTATATGCACCTACCATTTCCTCTTTCAAACATCAACATCTGAGGAGCACCACCAGTTTTCGTTGGAACACCACCACCTGTTGATGAACACCACAGTTACCCATTCTTTTATCCTCTCAAACAAGACCCTCTCTCATAGGGGTGGGCGCGGTCCAGGCCGGTCTGAGATTGGACTGGTCCCAGTCCGGGATAACACATTTTTTTTAGCAGACCCCGTTGGTCCTGGACCATTTTGAATCGGGACGATCCGGGACCATGCCATCCCGAATTGGGTTGTTGGGCTTATGATTTTTTATACCCTTGGATCAGGCCTAACAAACTTTGCCCTTGAAACTTGAAAGCCCATCCATCCAAACTCCCATCCATCCAAACTTTAAAACTTGCCAAAATATGTAAAAATCAAATCTTCAATGAACCAAACTGATTACAACAAGAAACCTATTAGATAATATGTAACACACAAGTGTATGCAGTAAGCTGTAGCATGTAAGATGCAACACAAATTAGAGAACAAAGTGTAGGCATTAAGCTGTAGCATGTAAGATGCAGCACAAATTAGGGAAAAAGTGTATGCACTACTATGTTGTGATTGATTCCATTAGCGGCCCTTGATCTTCATTGGGAGGTTGAAGTGCTTGCTTATAGATTACTTTGGAGAAGATTGTCCAGCATCTTGCATTGCTTCATGTTATTCTAGCCGAGAACATCAATATTTCAATACTTGCTTGCTCCATCTCTGCAAAAAGTTGCTAGTGGAACAACTAAGATATAAAGATTCAAATTCAGGGAAGAAAATATATGTCCAAAGTTGTGTCTGATCTAGTTTTTAAGTTTGCTTCATCAATTGAAGATGATGAACGCAGACCGCTTCGCTTTGATCTCAGCCACTTCGCAGATGAACGCAGATCTAGCAAAGAACGCAGATCCAACAAAGAATCTCCTCCTTCACTTTGCTCTGATCTTAACCACATAGCAGATCCAGCAGAGAAAACGCAAATCTAGTAGAGAATCTCCTTCTCCGCCTCTCTCTGATCAGCCACATCACATGTCTCTTCCAACCTCTCTATTTCCTTTTATTCTACTTTAAAAACCCTCAAAACCGTAGGGATATAGTTTGCAAAATAGGAAATGGGTTGGGCTTTGATTTGATTTGGGTTGCAAAATCTCTGGGTTTGCTACAATAACCGGGACGAACCAGAACGGTTCGGGACTAAATTTGTGGAAACTGGTTCCGTCCCGGTTCCAACTGGTCCGGAATGGGACCGGGATAAAAACAACATACACCGGTTGGTCCTGGTCTGATCCGGGTCGGGACCAAGATTCTTGTCCACTCCTACTCTCTCATGGTTCCCTCTTCTCTACCACTATTCTTTTCCATTAAACTTCCTTAAGTTCTAATTAAACCACCATCCGCTCCCCTCCTCTTTTCCCATTGCTCCCTCCCATTGTTTGCACTCATTTACAACCCAAAAGGTTGACATGTTTAAAACTAAAAAAGGGTTTTCTTCTTTTCATCAATTGAAAGTTGTTTAGTGCGAAACATTGGTGTGATTTGGTGTTGTTGGTGTGATTTGCATTGTATCTTACAAATCGAAGTTGAAGGCCTTATTTAAAGTTTCAAAGTTCAAAAACCAACAGAGCATGGGTTTTTTAAAAGCTAAAGCTTCAAAATTCTACAAGATCAAGGGTTAAATTCTCAAGATTTTGAGGTTTTCAAAAAAAACTTTGGTTTCTTAGTTTTTCTTTTGTAGTTTCACATTCTATGCCTTTTTAATGTCAAAATATAGTGTTTGCTTGTTAAGAGTCATTTAAATTCAAGCTCATCCAAAAAAAAAATTAAGTATAGGCCTTTAACGCTTTTTTTTTGTATTTAAAACCTTACCAGTGACCTATGGAGATTATGGGACCTCAAAAAATTATTTTGGAGGGATATGTATGCTCCAAATGGCCATATTGAATAACGTTTATTTGGGCAAGGCTAAAATATTAAGTTCAAAAACCAACAAAGCATTTTTAATATTTTTTTTTTGAAATAAAACTTTAGGTATTTAGAAATAAAACTCTGGTTTCTTAGTTTTTCTTTTGTGGTTTCACATTCTATGCCCTTTTAATGTCAAAACATAGTGTTTGGACTCATTAAGAGTCATCTAAACCCAAGTTCATCGAAAAAAATAAGTATGGGCCTTCGAGGCCTTTAAAACCTTACTAATGACCTATGAAGAATATGGGACCTCAAAATATTATTTGAGAGCCATATGCATGCTTCAAATAACCATATTAAATAATGTTTATCTGGGCAAGTGAAAAAGATTAAGTTTAAAATCCAACATTAAATGGTTTTATTGAGAAAAACCTTCAATTCCTACGAGATTAAGCCTTAATCTCGTGGGCTTTGCAATTTAACAGTTCATTTTTTTGTTGTTGAACTCGTTGTTTTCGATTTTGATTTTACATTTTGGTTTGTTTGTGTTTCCTCTTCATAATCTCCTCTGCCATTTCTAAATCACCCCTAAAAGAGTTGAAAATTGGAGAGGTGTTTTGGGAATGTGAGAAGAGAGAGAGGTTGAAAATGGGGCTGGATATAGGGATGGCAGTGGGGCGGATTTTCACGGATATCCGCCCCACCCAATCCGTTTGGGAAGGTTTTGGATATGCCTAAACGGATTTTGGGGCGGATACGGATATCCAAAAAATATCCATTAAATATTCGGGGCGGATACGGATTTGACCATATCCGCCCCGCGGATATCCGTTTAAGTGTTGATATTACAAAAATACCCTCAACCCTTTAAATGCAAAAAAAAAAAAACCTAAATCTCTGCCTCTCACCTCTCTCTCCCTCAATCACTCACTTCATTTTTTTTTCCTCACAAACAGAAGAGCAAAAGCAGAGAGACCAACTCCCGTCTCTCGACCAACGCCCATCTCTCTCTCGTTTCCAGTCCTTCGTCACAGCGAAGGTCGTCCTTTCGAGGCTTCGACTCTTCTTCTCCCTCGAAACAGCGAAGGCCGCCGCGAAGGGGTCCCTTCTCTCTCAAAACAGCGAAAGCCGCTCGTCCCTTCCTTCGACTCTTCTTCTCTCTCACAGCGAAGGGTGGCAGAGGACGACCCTCCTTTCTTCTCTCTCGCCCAACTCCCTTCTTCTCAGATCTGAAATCAAGATCTCAGATCAAGATCTCAGATCTCAGATCAAGATCTCAGATCTGAAATCGAGATCTCAGATCTGATATCTTGAGATCGATTTTTTTTTTTTTTTTTTTAATTTCCAGATCAAGATATCATTGTAATTTCTTTGTATTTCTGTATTTTTTTTAATTTACAGATCAAGATCATTGTAATTTGTTTGTTTTAATTTTCGTTTGGATTCATTGTAATTTCTGTAAATTTTTTATAATTTTTGGATGGATGCTTGTATTTTGTAATTTTTGTTATAATTTCTGTAGTTGGATCTGTAATTTTTTAATAATTTTTTGATGGATGCTTGTATCTTCCTGGTCGATCTGGGATATATATATATATATATTTTTTTTCAGATCTGAGATCTGTTTTTTTTTTTTTTTTTTTTTTTCAGATCCTAAGATCTGTTTTTTTTTCGGGTTAAATGGGCGGGGCGGATATCCGCCTATCTTTCCGGGTCGGGGATGGTTTTAAAAAAAATGATAAACGGATATGCGGGGCGGTTTCGGGGACCCGAAATCCCTCGCGGGGCGGGGATGGATTTGCTCAAATCCGCCCCAATCCGCCCCGTTGCCATCCCTAGCTGGATAGCTCAACCTCCAGCCAGCGTCGAGTAGAGCTTGATGTGTTGCAAATTCTTCTTTGAGTCTCGCTAGAGTCGGGCCAAAAAATGGTCAAAAGGGGTTGAAACTCCTTTTATATGCTGGCGCTACTTAAAAGTGAAAAAAAATCTTTTAAAAAAAATTTAACGGTGGTGTTCGAAAGAGGAAATGGTGGGTTCTTGTAGTAACAACCTTTGAAATCCTTCAGGTCCTATAAAACCATCACTTTCTATTTCTCACCACTTTCTATTTCCAACATGTTCAGAGCAAGGATTTTTGTTTTTGATTTATAAGATTGGGTGTGTTTGAAGAATATTGCTATTGCTTTTCTTTGCTCTCTTACAGGTTTGTACATCTCGGTCGGTTGGGTCTTCACGTATACTACTTCAACAACAATGTCCTCTTCAGCAGCTTCTGAAACCCTAGAAACCCAACCCAAAACCCCAGAATCTGAGAAAGCCTTAGAAGATCAGACCCCACAGGTTTCAGATCAGTCGAATGTTGAAGGAGGAGAGGAAGTTGAAGGGGAGGAAGAAGAGGAAGAGTGTGGTTTTTGCCTATTCATGAAGGGAGGTGGATGCAAGGAGAGTTTCACCGCTTGGGAGAAGTGCATTGAAGAAGCAGAGAAGAACAAAGAAGATATTGTGGACAAGTGTTTTGAGATTACCTCAGCTTTGAAGAAGTGTATGGAAGCTCATTCCGATTACTACAAGCCCATTCTTCAAGCTGAGAAAGCTGCCGAGCAAGAAGTTGTCAAGGAATTGGAACGAGAAGTCGCTGAAAAGGGTGGGGAATCTGATGCAAAGGAAGAGGCAAAGCAAGAAAGCTAATTACTTTCCAATTTTTGGGTCTTATTTTTGTTTGGAATCGATACCTGGTTTAGCAGCTGAGAAAAAAGAGAGTTCAGTAATGAGGATTAATTTGATCCTTAGAGGTAATTAAGTGATCTTTGTCTTTATCTTCCATTGCTTTAATGTAGCTAGCTTAGGAAGGTTTAGTATCATGATATACTTATTGTCTTCTTTGAAGAAAAAGCAAAAAAAAAAAATATTCAAAATCTAAATACACGAATAGAGATTGCATTTTATTGGTAACATGATTCTGGGAGTTTCCTTTAATTTATTATCTATTTTTTGTTGAATAAATTTTCAGAATTAAAGCAAATTCTTTAGCAAGTCATGTCATGTCCTGTCTGTTTTAGCAAGTATCAGTGGGCTCTTTTCATCACTTATTTTCTTGCTTAGAAATATTTAGTCAAATCTACTAAAATTTTATTTATCACTTATTATTGAATTTTTAGAATTAACTAAAAAGATACTGAATAAGCTAAAGTCTTTTAAAGAATCAATAATGAAGTCCCAAGCAAAGTATATTGGTTAATTGGGTGGAAGGAGGTTTTTCCAATCCTAAATTGCTCTACTGACTTGTTGCTCACTCAATTAGCTAAATAGACAATGATACCATATGACATTCAATGACTGAACATCTACACAGACAGCAAAAGTATCATTTGTTTGTTTGTGAGAAGGAAAAGAAATGGGAGTAATAAATGTTGGTTCACTAACTCATTCATTGTTAAACTGGAAATAATTTATTCTCATAAATGATACCCAATTCTGTACGATTGAGGTGAAATTTTATGAATTTTCCACTCTCCCTCTCCCTTCGAAGCTCACTCACCAAAAGGGAAGATTAAAGATATATATAAAGTGATGGAGAGCAAATCTATTAAGGCACTTGTTGTAATGGTCGTTTTGGTAGGAACGCTTGTAAATTTGAGCACATTTGGGGTTGGGGTGATCTGCTATAAGCAATGCTTTTAGGACAGCTATTATGACTCTCCCGATTACACTGGTTTGTTTAAGTTTACTAAGTTTTCCTTCGGATGCACTAAAAAGTATAACGAACAAATTGATGATATTGACGCCTATTGTCATTTTGGATGTGTCTCATATTTGTGCATATATAGTTGAACACATATAATAGGAATAAATAAAAGATTAAATGTTTTTTCTTTAGGGGAAGGGGAGGGGTCAATTGTAAATCAGAGGCTTGTAATATTTTTAATTGATAAGTAAGTTTGTCGGAAATAAGGAGAGATGGAGAGAGAGTTAAAATAAGAGAAGTGGTTTTATTTATTTGTCGAACAAAAATTAGAAATTCTCAAGGGCTTGAGGTCATATTAGAACATTTTTAATTTAGCCGTTATTCATAAGGTACATGAGTTTTCCTTTTGTATTGGTTGGTAGCAAAGTGTTTTGGAATACTAAGGGAGCCCAAAATCTCAATAGAACTATAGACCAGTCTTTATGATCTGGGCAACCTCAAGTTTTCTCATAGCAGCTTTGTTGTAAAATAATTAATTAAGTAATTAAGAAAATCAAAGGTTTTAGTGATAAATTTAAATAATACCATTACTCTTTTTTTTAATCCATAAAACAAGGTATTGTCTCACTCACAAAATTGGAACCTTATTATAATTTGGAACCTTATTATAATTTGGAAAATCCTGTTTCAGGTAAGTTTGGTGTTATTTTCTTTATAAATTGGTGTTGTAATAGGAGAAAGTTAAGACAGTTTTTTTTTTATAATAATAATCCTGGATCAGTTTTAGAGAACTTTCTCTTGCTGCGTTAATTCTCTATTGTTCTTGGTATTCTTCGTGGAGAATCAACAAGACAGTGGAAGGTTGTGTTAGTCGCCTAGCTGATTTTGGCCCCTCAAAACGTTCCCTACATCAGTTGGTATCAGAGCTTCAGCATCTTCTTGGGTGAGATTTCATCAGTTTCTATGGCTGGTGGTCATGGTCGTCGTGGGCAGGTTCCGAACGAAGAAGCCCCTCACCGTGATCGTAACATTAAGAATATGATGATTGAGGATTTACAGAGGCAAGTTGCAGAGTTAACCCGGCGTCTAACGACGCAAGATTTCGGTAATCGTGAGATGGAAGATCACGATTCTGATTCCAGTTTCGAAAACCCGTATCACAATCATGCTCGATTACGGGAGCATGGAAAGCATGTGTATGTCGATGAGGAGCTTGGAGAGCCTGTGTATGACAATGAGGAGCTTGGAGAGCCTGTGTATGACACTGATGATGATGAATATGTGCTGTATGAGGATGGCCATGAGACTCTGATTGTTCGTAAGAGCCTACTGACTCCCAAGGGCGATTCAGGAAATGATTGGTTGAGAACCAATATTTTTCGCACAACATGCACAGTTGCAGATAAAGTCTGCAAGATGATCATTGACAGTGGCAGTTGTGAGAACGTAGTGTCTGAAGAGGTTGTCCAAAAATTGCAGTTGAAGATAGATCATCGTCCCAAGCCGTACAAATTGTCGTGGCTGAATAAAGGCAGTGAAATAACAGTAAATAGGCGATGCCTAATGTCTTTTTCGATTGGTAGGAAATATTTTGATAATGCTTGGTATGATGTTGTGTCTATGGATGCTTGTCATATATTGTTAGGCAGACCTTGGCAGTATGATCGCCGTGTTATTCATGATGAGCGGAAAAAATACATATTCCCTTAGCATAAAGGGAAGAAAATTGTGTTGGCACCTCGTCGAGAAGGAACCACTCCTACCCCGGCAGCAAAATAATACTAAATTGCTTTCTAGGTCCATGTTTTTAGATAAGATTGAGCATGGAGACGTGGTCTATGCTGTACTGCCTTGTGGGACTAGTACAACAGAAGTGATTCTAGATTTTCTAGCAGAGGTGCAGCCGCTGCTAACCGAGTTTTCTAACTTGATCCCAGAGGACCTTCCTCCTGGACTGCCACCTGAAGCTATTGTGAATTCTGAGAAAGCTATTGTGAACTCGATGACGAGTTCTTTCCAACCCGGGGTGACTGATGCAGGAGGATTTCTAGGGTTCCCAATTTGTTCTCAAAGTTATTTACTAAATAACTTTGAGTAATCTTTCAATTTAATTAGGAATTTTTTAGTTTCCTTTTGGGATTAGGCATTATTTTCTTTTAGGAATAAACTGTTTGTTAATTTTAGTAGTTTATTTCCCTTTATAGTAATATTTCAATTATTGTTTAGAAAGTGATTCAAAACCCAATTTGGGCCAGATTTCTGGCAGTTTATTTCTTTTATTACGTATTTTGTTTTAGCATGATTATTGGGGTTTTGCTAATTTTGGTAAAATTCTAATAATTACGAGTTTTAGCTATAAAGCCCGGCTTGTGGGCTGATTTTAGAGATACATTTGATTTGAATAATTTGATTAAACATTAGAGCTATTTCTCTGTGTTTTGGGCTATCATCTTGTGTTCTTCCCTGTCAATTATCTGTTGAACTAGCCCGTAGGATAATCACTATTATGCCCGGCGTCAACAAAATGTGGGAGAAGTGATAGAGGAATTCACCTCGCCAATTTACAAAAAATATCATCTACAAATTGCAACTATGTACGTTCAAGAATCAAAAGGAATGTCCTTATAAACCCTTCAAAACACATACTTTTTCTGGTCCTTACCCGTTCAAAAATTCATTTAACAACTTCAATTTTACAAATCTTCACGTTTCAATCTCATTATGGAGTTGTCGTACGATGGCTTCATTTTCAATGGTATCCAAAACATCCATGTCGATATATGTTACCAAATAATCAATCATCCATTTATTTCCCATTCGATTAGTTAGGCGACTTTTTATAATATGCATAGATGAAAATGTTCTCTTAACTGTAGCAATGACAACAGGTAAAATCAATGATAACATGATGAACAAATAAACCATAGGATATACGACATCCTTTTCTGTTTCAACCATCTTTTTATCAGCATGACCTATACCAATTAAATTTGAAAATTCATTATTCGATCGCACATCATGATATAAGTTTTTAGTTGACCTTGAGGTACCATTAAATCAATATTTAAGAAATCCTTTGGATAAAATTGAGCAAGGCAGATCAACTTTTGATCGTCAAATGCTAAAAAGGAATCACTTGGACTTAAGCATGCAATACACAAAAGTAACTCTGTATTCACCTCGTCAAAACAATTATTAAGCTCTTGAAGCTGCATATCTATGCACATATAAAATACAGAATAATTCAGCTTGATGGTGATGGAGATTTGTAACTACTTCTTATCTACACCACGATCGCCCTCAAGGTACAAAGTTATCATCCATTCGAGGAACAGTGATATTGTGTTTCCCATAAAATGAAGGTACATCATCAATGAGTGAATCTCATTCATTTTCTCTCTCTCATCATTTGAAACCTTTGCTTTGAAATTTGAAGAGACTGATGGCATTCACAGCGACTTGATCTTTTCTTTGCAATGATTTTGATAATCCATCAGTGATTCCTAATACATTATTCATCATATATAAAATCATGATAAAATCAAAACATTGCACTGATTCTAGCAAAGCACATGCTTCACCCATTTATTCTGAGCTGGTGACATCTACAATGACAATCTTAATTACATCTATCACCGAAGAAAAGATAAGAATCAATCTTATTATTGTAACATGATAAGAACCCCATCGAGTATCACCAACTTGTTTGAGACTTGTCTCTTGGGTCAATCCTTTACCAGTTGGAAGTTCACCTCTATTGAGTTTATCAATAAGTCCAATAATTTGTTTATCTCGAAGAATATCTTTCTGCTTGCATGAAATCCCAATAATATTCAATTCTCTAGAAACTAAATTAAAGAATAACACCATCTAAGGATGGTTTTTTACGTCGTACAAGTGCTAGTTGAAGTTGATGCACAAAAAAATGGACATAAAATGCAAATTGGTTAACCAGTGTTTTAAATCCGTTGAACTCACCTTGCATATTATTGGCCCCATCATAAACTTATCCACGCAACCTTATCATGCACAAACTATTCTTGGAAATAAAATTTTCTAATGTAGTCTTCAGTGAAATCGCGGTTGTATCCAAAACATGAGTTATACCTAAGAATCGTTTAAGGACACACCCCCTTCATCTTCACATAACATAAAACAACTGCGATTTGCTATTCGATTGATATATCAAAAGATTCATCAACCAAAAATGCAAATAATGCATCACGAAGATCTTGAAGAATAACGTTGATGATCTTAATCACAACCACTTTTGTAGTGTCTTTCTGAACTTTGGGTGCAATCAACTTATGATTTTCAGGAGCATTTTTAGAACAACTTTCTTTATGTCTTCATTATTATTAGCTGCATACTCCAAAATCTAAAGAAAGTTTCCCTGATTCTTTGAGTCTTCGGATTCATCATGATCACAGAAAATTAATCCTTGGCGCCATATAAATAGAACACAATCAATTGAAGCATTTAAACGGGTCTAATACTCAAGTTTAGCTTGGTCTGATTGCTTATCGAAAAAGGTTTGGATATGATGTTTTGCTTGATCAAATTTTGACTCATTGTATAAGCTTTATATTGAGTCTTTCCCAAATGAATTTGTAGTTTTTCAACTTTCTTCCAATTATCGAATCCTTCAACTACAAAAGTGTTAACACCACTTTGCTATCCGAAATTTGGTTTGAAAAGATAGTAATGTAGATAAATACAACACTCCAACTAATCCTTATGTTAATCGATCCAAGCTACACTAAAATGCCTCATCCCACCTCCCATTTTTTTTTTTTTTTTGGAAATTTGTGATTCTTGAGCTGGCAAAGACCCATTTGCTCTTCTAATTGTGTCTAGATCATTATGATGATAGTCTGTGATTAAGGTCTTGATATGGAATCTACCGGGAGGTTTGACATATCACAATCCACATGACTTGACTTTGAAATTGAATCTAATAGACCACTCTCATTATTTTATAGGCTAGGATATAGTAACTATGATACATACTTTCCTTTAAGAAACTTGTCCATACTTGAAACAATAAATAGAATACCAAGAAAAATAAATAGAATATTAATTAAATAAATAAAAATAAAATGATGACTTTCAAGCATTGTTATCATGGAAAAACATACAAACTCTAACAAAACTATGATCAACATTTTAAAAAAATTATTTTCAGTTGCTTTTTATATTTACTGTCTATTGTGTGGCATAAACTTAGTGCAACATCAAATGAGTCTATAATTTTTAATTTTTTTTGGATAAATAAATTATAAAAAAGACCATTCATTAAAAATATAAAATCAAATAGATAATAATACAAAGCTAGTGACCGACGGGTTCAACTAGCACCAGGGAAACAACTGAAACCATCTAATGATGTCTACCATTAAAACTCTAAAGTTTTGAACAACAATAATTGACACTTAAGCAAGTGATCATGATTAAGAGAATCATCAATGTGCAAACCTTGGGGACTAGTGTCTTGGATCCTTCATGTTCACCACTTGAGGTTGTTCCATTCTATCTGACCTCACACATCCCCACCAACAAAGCAATTTTAAGAAGTAGA